>OU343217.1:262241949-262315538 GCA_910596185.1 Chrysanthemum makinoi
GTGCGCTGCAAGTCCTGTGGTTTTCCTCACTTGTAAAGCCTCAGAACCGTTTCTCACTTCAAATACTTTTTCCTCCAGCGTGGTATCAACATTCCAGAACCTTAACAACAAATAATGTCTATAAATATTTTACAGTTAATGGTTATCTAGCTTTATCTCATGATATAGTAGTGTATTTTCATACCTTTGCCTTTTCAAGATTCAACCTTTTCTGAATGTTAGGACAAATGTCTTCTTTCCATTTATTCCAACATTTTCTCATTATGTTCATTCTTTCCATAACAATCACAACCTCATTGCCTCAGCATTGTAATCAATGCTTATCTCTACCACTGTTAACAGCACGTTTGAAACATTCACTGAAGCCATTCTCAAACAGCTTCACAGTTGTGTACCATTTGAAAGTATGCTCTGGACCAGTTCTTGGGATCTTTATTAATCACATATTTGATATGCATTTGGGTTACCTATCTTGATCTTCTCCATAATCTTGTTAAACAAACCTGGGTAACTACCTTTTGAAAAAAAGAAGCAGCCCAAAAAAGATTCCTAAATTCCACACCACTATATGATTTTCTAAAACCCTCATATATGTGCCTTGCACACTGTCTATGCTCTGCATTGGGCATTACATCCTTTACAGCTTCTATCAATCCCTAGAGCATGTTCATTAAAAAAATTAGAATATGAAAGACACTTAAAAAAATAAGGCATTGAAAGTTAATCATACCTTGTGTTGGTCTGACATAAGTGTTAGACCATTTCCAGTTGGCAAATCAAGATCCTGTCCAAGCAATTCCAAAAACCATGACCAGTTATCTTTGTTCTCCACTTGCTACAAGCCCATGCACCGGAAAGATCTGGTTGTTACCATCCCTCCCAATAGCTGTAAGTATTTCACCCACATTTGGTTTTTTGAGGAAACATCCATCCAAAGCTATAACCCTTCTACACCCTTTCTTCCACCCCTCTTTCAATCCATTAAAGCAAACATAAAACCTATCGAAAAAAGTTTCATCACCTGGATTGACTGTAACCCCAACTCTTACAGTGGAACCATCATTTGAATCCATTATGGCTCTAACATATGACTTAATGTAAGCATAATGATCTGCCAAAGTGTGTTCCCCATCATTTATTGCCAAACTTTTAGCCCTTCTACATACACCAGGACTAACTATGCACTTGTATTTTTTCATGACTAATTCAGCAATTTGATGCAACTTAATTTCTGGATGCATTCTAATCTTATGACCAAAGTGACTAGCAATCCACTTGTAATTAACTAATGATCCATACTTAAAATCCCTAACACATGTATGTTCATCAGTTAGTGATATCACCTGAAAAGACCTTTCCTTAACCATCTGCTTTGCATAACACCTCCATGGGCATGCAGACCCTTCATCCCTTTCTGTTGGGTACCTATTGAACTTACTTAGTTTCCCCTTCTGTGGATCCTTGATCCTCTCAGGACGTATACCACAACGAGCTATTACTTTGGTTTTTGAGCTTCTCTCACACCACAGTGAAAATCCATTTGCTAGAGCATAGTATGTGAGACATTGTCTCAACTGAGCAGCATCAACATACTTTTCACCAACCTGAAAAGAAAACATAAACGTATTAATGAAAACAATTGATGTAACTCGATTATTATGCACATTAGTTTGGGAAGGAATGTGTCATACCTTTGGTTTCTGCATCTTCCAGTGTGTACCTGCATCATGTACAGGATACCTCTCCACATTAGTCTCCACCATTTGAAAGTCTGTAAGTTGTACATCATCATCACAACCTTTGAGCTTCCTCAGTAAGTCATCAAGGAACTCCTCATGTTCTTGGACAATTTCATTTTCACAAAGACCATTACCTTTCCTTTTTGTTGAACTTGCCTCTCCACTTGGCTGCTGAGTACATTGGTTTCTAACCTTGGGTGCCCTTTTTGACTCATGAATTCTTTTCCTAAGTTCTATCAACTCATCCTCGCCCTCTGATAAGTAGTCTATAGATCTATCGGACACTTCACTATCACTATCACTGTATAACATTGAAGAGTCGGGAATTTCAGCATCACTTTCAGTAGAAGATTCATCCATAACCCTTGGATTAACATTATCTTCAATAACAATACCCTTGTTCCTAACACTTTTCCTTGTAGCATGAATTGGCCTATCTTCTTCAATCAATGGACCCTTACCCTTATCCACCACCTTCCCAAGGATATCATTGTCATCAGCAACCTGTTCTGATGGACCAGTGTCATCATGAAAATGTTCTAAAGGAGAATTCACATCAGCAACATTTTCAGTGTCAACATCAACAGGTTCAGATGGACCATTCTCATCATCAGATGGTGCAGCAGCCTCGTTTTCTAGATTAATAGGTGGTGCTTCAACATCCTCAATTGATACACTATCCCAATGTTTTCTACTTACAGTTCTAGGCTTAGGTGGTGTTTTTAACTTTTGTGCTTCTTCCTCAGCCCATGAAACTAATTCATCATAAGACATGTTCCCAGCATCCTTCCCCCGAACCCCTTGTATTCTAAGCTTAGAAGTTGCATCACTAACAGAATCATCAAAGACCATATTTTTATAATAATAGTCATACAAATTCTGGGGAATGTGGGCTAAATACATATCTATTTTTTCATATGATTCAGCAAACGCATACATTGTCTCCAAATCTGTATTATTCTCAACTATTTTTAACCCAACATCTAACTCACATTCTGGTAACCTAAAAAACAAGGCATAAAAACTTAACTCATACCTATCTGTCAAATACTCATAAAGACTATCATAATCAAACTTCCTCTCCTTATTAACCCTAAACTCGTTCACTACACCATTTTCATACCTTAGTGGTACGAAATAGAAGACCCCGTCATAATGTAAATCAAAGAACATAAATTCTGGACCAGATAGCGCCATACTGTATACAAAATAAAAAATATATATTGTATTAGTACTCAGTATAAACCCTAAATCACCATGCATATTATGGGAGAGATAAATTAAAAATTTAATTGAAGTATAATACAAACACAATAAAGTAAAATATACCTTTTGCACAAACCAATTACATAAAAACACTAGAGAATGACTGTCAATTTTGATTTTAATAATTAGGGTTTGGGACCATTTTCAGAGAAAGAGATATGTGGGGGAGTGTGTTTTTTTTGGGGATAAGTTAGTTTATAGTGGAGATCTAACGTGTACTAAGAATTTCAGACGTGTACTATGAATTTCAGAGGTGGAATATGAAAACGTAAATAAAATGTCAAAAAAATAAACATATTACCGGCTAACTTTCCAACCGGTAAAACGATACATACAATAGCACGATCCCAAAAGGTTTGTGTCACAATGACAAAAAAATAGGTCGCTACACACAATGACAATAAGTGTCAAGTTTGATGACTTTTCGTGCCATTTTCCCTTATTTATATGCAAAAGGAAGCCACGTCCCAAAATAAATTCCAACTTCCCACTATATCATGCATGAAAAGTAGTGGCAGGTAGAAGTTTTCAAAATGCATGAATTTAAGGAGAAAATGTGATCCTTGAAGACTAAGGTGGTGTTTGTTTGTGACTTAATTGACTTAATATGAAAAAAACTGAATTCATTAAGTCATATTAAAATTGTTTGTTTGTGACTTAATAGAGAAAGATGACTGAAAATATTAAGCAATAAAACTAAGAGTGTCTGCATTAAGTCATCTCTTAATTAATAATGACTTAATAAAAAAATTTAACAAACAAGCCCTAAGTCTTCCTATCAGTCACATGATGTAGCATCAAATAAAACGTGACAACAAAAATAATTTAGCCAAACCATACTCCTAGTTGTAAGTAATATTCATATAACTATACAACCTTATAATATCCAACATGTTGTTGATAAAGCAAATCCCCTTCCTGGAAGACAACATCCCTATGATGGCTTGGAGTTTCATCTTCTCTTGGGCTCGCCTTATTTTTTTTCTTGAACTTCTCTAATATTCGGTCTCTTTCGTCCATATATCAGTCTACTTCCAACACTGGTGAAGAAGACATCCCATAATCAGTTTGGGCGGTCTCGCCCATAAAGAACGCTAAAGGGTGTTGTTTTGATGGATGTGTGAAACGAAGTTTCAATACTACGGTTCACCACCTCGGTCTGACCGTCAGCTTTTGTGGATGATATGAGGCAGTATAATATTTCAATCGAGTGTCTTGTAGCCTAAAAAACTCCTTCCAAAAATTACTTGGAAATACCTTGTCCCAATCTGATATGATCGATTCGGGTATGCCATGCTATTAATTGTGCACACTTGCTTAACTGATCAACTACAACCATAATCACAGTATAACCTTCAGAACCACACCAATAATCTTGCTGGTGTCATTGTAGAGTACTTTTGTCTTTGGCAAACAAGGCATTCTCAAACTGATATTTCAACATCTGTCTTCATTCCAATCCAATGCAATTCGGTCGCCACTAATCGGAAACACACCTTCCTGAAGAACAAGAGCATGTTCATGTTCACTATTTAATGATAACATATTCGTTTTAAATTCTTTAACCCCCATGGAGAGTCTGACCCTCTTGCTGACTCCTGAACTCACAAATTCAGTAACGTAATCCAGAATCCTTCATCTAACTTCGGCGTACTTGCCATGGCTTTGAATGAAACCTTTGACCAACATAAAGTTGGATCTTCCTTTTATATGACATGCCCCTGATCCCCCTTAAACGACATTGTTAGTAATTTCCAATTAACATTAAAATCTCCTTGAGTTTGCAACCACCTGCTCCCCAATATCGCCATCATTAACGAAAGGCAAGAATTCTTCCACTAATTGTGTTCCCGGCAATGTAATTATCACTCCTTTACACTTCCCTTTAATCTGCATAACATAACCATTACCAAGAGTTACATCAAATTTACTTCGAACCCGTAATGGCAAGGCCAAGTTGTTCCACTTGTCATCCTGATAAAAGTTGTGGGTTGCTCCACTGTCAATAAGCACTGCAATTTCCCTTCCGCCTATGTTTCCTCAAAGTTTCATGGTATGAAATGTGGTGAACCCCCATCACAGAACTAATTGAAACTTTGACAGAATCCAAGTGTACATGATCATCTTTGTAACATCTCAAATACGACTATTAACGAAAGACACTTTTCATAAACATTAAGGTATAATGCGATCTTCTTATATTATATGTACCTTAAATTTGTAGGTATACATGAAAGTATGTATAAGTATATATGTACGATGCTCGTTATTTGGAAAATATATAAGTCACATTTATCTTTGAAGGTTTTATATTATACTCGTGAACATATTACTTGACCTATATGTGGATATATGTTCACTGCTTTTTTTTAGAAAAGATGTAGTCACATCTATATATGTAGGTTTATATTTACACAGCTAATAACTTTTCCTATCCTGAAGTGTGTGTATTTTTTAATGTAGCTCCTTTTTTTGGAGCAAGTTGAATAGTATTGGTCAAACTATAGCACACATTGTAATTATATAGAAATTAGTAGCTGCTTAATTTTCAGTTAAGTTAAAAGGAAGATGTACAAATTGCTAGACCAGAAGGCTGATCTTTGAGTTTCATCTCTGACTAGTCAAACACTTTTTTGCTAAAAAAAGCTCAACCAAAGTATATTTCTTAAGCATACCTCTTTTAGATCGTTTGATATGATTTTAATCTCTTACTCATGTTTGAAACGATAACTAATTCTGAATTTTGGGGGCAAAACATGTTTTGGTCGACCTGATTACCCGTAAGCCGACCAATCCATACTGAGGTCCTTGCTGCCGCACTAACATTGACCTATATTCCTTATCTTTTGGCATGTAAAGAAGTTGAGTACTCTATACAGGCTTCATAGAAATAGGCATGGCAGGTAGGTTTTTTTTTGTCACATACGTAACTTTCTAGCAATCAACTGTTCCTTTTTTGCTCCGAAGTTTATGGTCTAACAGAAGTTTCCTTGTGGTGAAGAAGACGTCCCATAAAGTAACAGTTTAGGCGGATCTCGCCCTTAAAGAACTTTTAAGGGTGTTGTTTTAGTCTATGTGTGAAACGTAGTATTATATGAATATTCACCCCATGATAACCAAAGATCGGAGACCATTGCCAAGAGTATCTGAAGCGAAACACCTTAACTAAGGTTCACCGCCTTGGTCCGACCGTCAGTTTGTGGATGATATCGGTACTATATTTCTCTTGACTGACTTGTATCCTAAAAAACTACTCCTGTAATATACTTGGAAATACCTTGTCCATATTACTTTAATGAAAGTTAAACACGGGTAAAAATAAATTGGCTCCCTTTGGACACAAAAAACCTTGAAGTAACTACATAACATTGGCTCCCCTTTGGCATAACTAACTGACTGAACTAATTGTGAAACAGACCGTGTTATCTGCAGCAACATGATTGCAACAGAGTTTACAAAGATAACGAATTTGACAATTTGGTCTTTGAACTAGCAGCATCCACAAAAGGATTCGATTATGGTTCCTCCTCAGCTGCCTGATGTTGCAACGTTGATGGAGCAATGGACAATGGTTGTCCATTAATGATGGATACGCTCAGCAGATTTAAGTTGTAGTGTGGCCTGGAATATCATGTATAAGTGTAATGGTCAAACCCTAGCAAACTTGTACAATGGGTCAACAAATAAAGGTCAAATACATATAATGTGTCGATAAATAAAGGTCAAATGCATAGCTATAGGCATGGGTTCTTTTCGGATTATGGAACATCAATGTTGAGGCCTTACAGAAAATCAGAAAGTGTAGACACGCGTTAAAGATACTTGGTTGAAGATATGGTTATTTAAACTAACAACATAAATGAGGGGGTGGCTAAACCGCAACATGCGTCTAAACAACAAAGGTCAAAGATCATGGCATTAGACGTGTTCCTTTCAAATAATGGAAGTAACTAAATAAATGATTCTTGGTTATTTGAGCGCAAACAACATAAATGAGGAGCATAATGTTCTGTTCAGTTCTGACCGAAAGAGGACTTTACTTTAACGGGATAAGAGGAGTACAAACCATGTTTGGCTCAATCATCTGACCTAGAACCCCAATATACCATCACCCGCACCATTTCCAACAAGACAATGTGAAGAAACTTGCGCAATTACCGATAAGACCTGCTGACCGAACCCAAATATCTTATCTTGGTCTAATCCCCTATTTTTGTTGTGCTACATCTGTTTCTTAAGTAAGTCAGTCAGTCAACATGGTTTTTACATGTAATCCTAAAGAACATTGCTGGTTTAAACACGAGATATCTGTTGACCGGAGAAATAAATGGTAACATCACTAACTTACTTTTCTCAGATAAACAAATGTATTAATCTGACTCTCAGATAATACGGTTCTGGGAGACGTTAGGGAAGGTCAAGCGAATCCATGTATTAGAAGCAGTTCATGTACACCGACTAAATCAGATAGTCAAATTTATGATTCCATCATTGAGTTGACATGAACACTAAACATAATTTTACAATCTGCATTGACCAACAACTAATAAGTACCTGATGATTGATGAATGATGATCGTTGTGTCTATTTAATTCGTTAAATAAGAAGCATTACGTTGAATAGAATATTCCACTAGAAAGTTTACATAATCTTGAAATAAAGCAAGAATATTACATTATATGTTTTTTGTTGTTTAAAAGGGTTTGCTCCATTCTATTTTCTTTATGTTTCATAGATATTTGCCATATTTATATATTGGCATGAAAAATTCACCAATTCATTATATGTATCGTATATATCGTTTTGAGTCTGCTTGATACAATTTGTACCATGCCACACATATCAGCATATGTATCCAATCATCTTGTTTATAGTATAATTAGGCTAGCAAGAAGCTAGATGATACAAATACCAACAATAACGAAACAAACGAGCAAAGCAAACTCAAAACATCCTAACATATGCTTGGAAATGGAACTAACACCTAAAAATAATGCTCAAATCAGTGAAATCTCGTAAGAGGCGAATGAACTATGTAGTGTGTATACTATATATAATGATCTTTAAGTGAGTAAATATATACGTACAAGGCTAGAACTAGTTGCTGGCATGGTGTCATGATGGCCTAACTACAAAGCCTAAACAGGTTTATGTATAAGCGTTATTAGAAAGGTATTATATACTTAACACTTCGTTATTGATAAGTCAAAATACATGAAAATGATACGTACTTATCACATATTATATGTTGGATCTAATCACAAAGGCACCAACAAAAAGCATGCGATGATTACTATTTCCATTGATTCAGCCAAAGAATTGTACTTCAATATAAGAATTTGCATAATGCAATGAAAAAAAGATGGTGGGTGGTGGTGGTACCCCGGTCGCTGATCCGACTCTTTTCAAGAGTCTTGTTGGGGCATTACATCTCATCTTCACTCGACCCGATTTGCTTATTTGGTCTAGCAGGGTTGTTTATATATACATGATCCTCGGGAGCTTCATTTTGCTGCTTTTTTTTTTTTTTTTTTTTTTTTTTGAAAGGCAATAAACAAAGCCAAGAACAAACAAAGGCATCCACTATATTAACAAGATGGTTAAATATAGGGACCCAAAAAGATAAAAATAAATAAGTTACAAATAGAGACAAAGAACAAAGACAAAACTAAAAATAAAAGCCTTAGACAAACACACTATGGTGCAAACCAAAAGAAACGTCAGTAGTACCCCACATGAAAAAATAACAAACCCATCAAACTCACAAGAGGAGCTGGACCCACGAATAAGATATAGCCAAATCCAAGCCAATACTTATTGCAACAAAGGAAACAAAATGCAATTTAAAAAGTAACCTGATGCAATTTGCAGCCCCACCACTATGCCAAACACCCATAAACCTGCAGATACTGCAGTCCACTGTGCCAAACGCTCATTTTGCTGCTTTTAGGAGGAATTTACATCATGTTTGCGGCACTTTGAATTATGGTCTTCAACAACATTCTTCCTCGACTTCTTCACTGGCTTATTCGAATGCTGATTGGGCAGGTTGTCCAACCACTCGACGTTCCACTTCAGGTGGTTGTATTTTTCTTGCAACAATCTACTGTCTTGGTCCATACTCTATCTCGCTCTTGTGTCGAGACTGAGTACCCTGGTGTTGCCAATGTGGTGGCTGAGACTTCCTAATTGTGGAATCTTCTTCGAAAGCTCCATTCGCCTTTGCATTCGGCTACCATTGTTTATCGTGATAATGTCAGCGCAATATATTAACCTTCCAATCCCGTGCATCACCAACACACAAACCACATTGAGACTGATAATTATTTTGTTCGGGATGAGGTTGCTACTGGACGTGTTCGCGTTTTGCATGTTCTCTCACGTTATCAGTATGTCGATATTTTTCACTAAGAGACTTCCGTCTGCATTGTTTGATGAGTTTCAGACCAGTTTGAGCATTATATGTCCTCTTGCTCCCACTGCGAGAGGCTGTTAGTGGACTATTATTTAGAGATTAACATAGTTTGTATTAGTTCAAGCCCGTATAGTCTTGTAGCATTTTCTTCTTAACGACAATTTTTTACACACCTTATACCACTTATCTCACAAATGCCTCCAACGAGGCTTGAATCCACAACCTCTTAGTTGGTGGGCAACTCACATACCATCATGCCGAAAGTCTTGGGTAATCTTGTAGCATATTGAATTATTATTTATAATGCACATATTATCATTTTTCAATGATAGGAAAATATTTGCAACACATTGACTATGATGAAAAAAGTTCATTTGCTTACACTTATTTTGGTGCTTACCGATGGACAAATCCTCACCATCCATTTAGTTTTATCGAATGGTGGGCTTAACCTAAGATTTAATATGTCAACCTAAGTCCATGTCTTTGTCTTGCATTTTTCTTGTCTTTTTGTCTTTCTTATATATTCACATTTTATTGTGCCTTCTTCTAATTCACTTTTATTTTTATTTATTTATTTATTTTTTTACTTTCATACATTTTCGTATGTTTTCATACGTTTTCGACTGTTTTCGGACATTTGTATATATTTCGTCCGTTTTCATACATTTTCGTCCGTTCTCATGCGTTTTCCTCCGTTTTCTTACGTTTTCATCCATTTTCTTACGTTTTTGTTCATTTCATACGTTTTCGTTCGTTTTCGTCTGTTTTTAGACGTGTTTTTATGATTTCATACGTTTTCGTCCGTTTTCATACGTATTCGTCCGTTTTCTTACGTATTCGTACGTTTTCGTCCGTTTTCACAAGTGATTTTCTGAATATCACGTGTGATTTTCTGAATATCACTTGTGATATTCTAAATATCACTTGTAATTTTCATGTTACAAAACATTAGTTAAAAATCACTTGTGATATTCTGAATATCACTTGTTTTTTTTGAACGGCAATTGTAGCTACATGGCCCCTAGCCTAGAAGGCGTAGCGAGCCCACACAACCAGGTTGGGTCCAGCCCAGAAGGCAATGACACCTTTCCCTTTACGCACGCGGGAGGAAACCCCTATCTCCCTAGACAAGACTCGAACTTGAGACCTTGCCTAGGAGGGTAAAACCTCCATACCACTGGACCAGAGGCCCGTTGGTTTCTCAATATCACTTGTGATATTCAGAAACGTAAGAAAATGTCTGAAAACGGCCGAAAACATTTAAAAACAGATAAAACATATGAAAACGTAAGAAAATGGACGAATATGTATGAAAACGTATGAAAGCGTAAAAACCCGTATGAAAACGAACGAAAATGGATGAAAACGTATGAAAAATGGACGAAAACGTAAGAAAACGTACGAAAACATATGAAAACGGATGAAAATGTATGAAAACGGGCAAAAACCTAAAAAAACAGATGAGAACGTATGAAAACAGACGAAAACAGATGAAAACGGACAAAAATGTATGAAAACAGATGAAAACATATGAAAGCAAAAAAAAACGTGAATTAAAAAAAAACGCGAGTTAAAAAAAAGACAAAAAAAAGTGAATAAATAAGAAAGACAAAATGACAAAAAAAATGCAAGAAAAAGACATGAACTTAGGTTCACATATTAAATCTTAGGTTAATCTCACCATTATATCAAATTAGATAGATTGTGAGGATTTGTCCCTTGATAAACACCAAAATAAAAGTATGCAAAATAACTCACCAACTATGATATGTTTAGATTTAGATAAAAAGGAAAATATTACAAAGTACTCGTATTACTGTTTATCTTTTAAAACCGCTTGATTATTTATTTATTTTTGCATTCTTAGATATCACATCGCTTGAAAAAGTAAAAATACTTTTCTTTTGTAGTAAGTTATTTTGGATACCATTTTTTTTTTAATAGGAATGGGACTCATCTCCACCTTCAATATAAAAAAAATCAATGACTAAGATTAAAGGCGTTTTAATAATTCACATATTTTTTATAATTAAAATATATCATGAACAGTTATTTGTTAGACAAAACAAATTATGTAGCCACGACCAACATTTAATTATCTTGCTATTGACGGACACTTACTTTCAAACAGGTGTTTTCTCGTTTTTTCATGTTTTTTTCTTCTTTTTTTCCTTTTTTCTTTTTGTTGAAAATTGCATGAGAAATCACATGTGATTGAACACTAATTCGAAAAGTATAATAAAATTACACGTGATTTTATAGATTATAGTAGTTCATTTATGAAAATCATATGTGATTGAAATCACGTATGAGAAAAATCACATGTGATTGAGATTACGTGTTGGAAAATCACATGTGATTTTATTAGAAATATTCAAATTAGGATTTAATCACATGTGATTTCTAATGCAAGTTTCAATAATGAGAAAAAAAAGAGAAACAAAGAGTAACAAAAAAAAGTACAAAAATTGAAAAAACGGAAAGAAAAGTTTGTCAAAAGTATATCAAAGTGTTTATCTATAAAAAGATAATTAAATGCTCGTCGTGAAGGTATATTTTTTTCGCTTAACAATTAACAGTTTAAGATAGATATTAATATTTAAAAAAAGATGTTGAAAATGATTTTGTTAAAATGTTGGGTTTAATCTTAGAGGAGAGTTATTTTACATACCAAACTTTTATTACATACCAAGGCACTCATCTCTACCATCCATATAAAAAGAAATCAATGGCTGAGATTAAAAGCATTTTATTATTTCATCTATTTTTTATAATTTAAATATCTCTTAAACCGTTAATCGTTAAGTGAAAATATTTTACAGCGTCGTCGAAGAAAGCATTTAATTATCTTTCTATAGACTGTCACTTCGATATACTTTCGAAAAAAGAAAAAAAAAATATTTTTTTCACGTTTTTTCGTTTTTTTTACGTTACTTGAAATTTGCATGAAAAAATCATATATGATTAAACACTAATTTGAATATCACATGTGATATTAGTGTTAAATCATATATGATATGTGATATCACATGTGATATGATATGCATATCATATGTGATTTTACACTAATATCACATGTGATATTACACTAATATCACATGTGATATTAGTGTTATATCATATATGATATGTAATATCACATGTGATATTAGTGTAATATCACATGTGATATTAGTGTAAAATCATATATGATATGCATATCATATCACATGTGATATCACATATCATATATGATTTAACACTAATATCACATGTGGTATTCAAATTAGTGTTTAATCGTATATGATTTTTTAATGCAAATTTTAGTAACGTAAAAAAACGAAAAAACTTTAAAAAAAAATGTGAAAAATACGAAATTCTTTTTTTTTGTCGAAAGTATATCAAAGTGCCTATCTATAGAAAGATAATTAAATGCTTGTCGCAATGATATTTGTTTTTCGCTTAACGATTAACGGTTTGAAAGTTATTAATATTTAAAAAAAGAGAATGAAAGTGAGTTTTTTAAATTGTTTGGATTAATCTCATCCATTAGATCAAATAAAAATGGATGGTGGAGATTGATCCATTTGTATGTAAATAATCTTTTATCCTCAAATGATCTTAAGTCTTAATCTTATCTATTGAATCAAATAAAAATGAAAGATGAGGATTAATCTCTTTATATATTAACAATATGCAAATGATCTGTAATATAACTTTCTATCTAAAAAATAACCAAGACCAAATAATGATGACTAATATATGTTAAAACTACACCAAAATTATATGACACATATTTTTTTAAATCAAATTCATGCAATACTTTATTTTTTAAGCTATTTTTATGGGAATTCTTGAATCACCTTTATTCCACCTCTCACGAGTGGTCTCTCATAAAAGCCTATCATCACCACTCGCCAAGTTTTTAGATTTTGCAAATAGTGGTGGTCCGCACACCTTTATGTGTGGCTTCTATTGTTATTTATTTGGTTTGTGATTTTATGTAGGGTATATTGTGAGGAATTATATATTTGTATAAAATAAGTTATTTTTATATTTTTAGTTTGGTGATAAATTACTTTAAAGATGATGAGTTTAATGATCTGTTAATAACGCTAATATGGAGATCGTGATAAAAAGGACCATAAAAAGCTAGTCTTATACATGAGTGTAATTGATATGCGTGCGGCCAATTCATGGCTAACCAAATCCAAATGCATTGGCATTAAATAATCTCATGTTATTCCTTATGGGTTAGAGTGATCAAATCGGTGCATGGGGAAGATGCAGGTTTCAATCAAAGTAGCTGTAAAATTAAAGGTGTATGGGCTATCAACCATCTTCATTCGAGTAATGTTATTCCTCATGGAACATTACGGTTCAAGGTCGGATGTGGATCGATAATCCGGTTTTGGAAAGATGTTTGAGTAGGGGATAGTTCGTTGGAGTATCGGTACAACAGATTGTTTCGTTTGGCGAATAATAAAGATTGCCTCATTCGTGATCGTATAAGTAACGGTGACTAGACATGGGATTGGAGTAGACAAATTTTTGGTGGTCAGAACCTAGCTTCATTTACAAACTTGTTGTTGGAGATTGGTAATGTGCAAGTGGGTTCTTCTTCGGGTCCGTGCATATGGGAGATTAAAACGGTAATTTTTTAGTGGGTTCTCCTAGGAGACAGATTGATGATTGTTATCTTCCATCCATGGCGCCAAGTACTAGGTGGCACAAAGTGCTTCCTCGGAAAGTAAATGTGTTCATGTGGCGTTTGATTTTAGATCGTCTCCCTCACCGCTTGAACCTTTCTCATCGTGACATGGAGATTCAAGACATTGCTTGTCCAATCTGCGCAGGTAATGTAAAATCAAATGACTATATCTTTTTTTCTTGTGATACGGCTGTTCAGGTGTGGCATCGTGTTCAAGTTTGGTGTGATAGGGTTGTGCCTCGGCTTGTTTCGTTTTCAGATTGGTCTGAGTGGTTGATTAATTGGTCTGTTTTGAATGATAAAAAAGATCGCATGCATGTCATCTCTGCTATGATGCTATGGACTCTTTGCGGGTACCGAAACAATATCGTCTTCAATTCCCAATCCATGCGGAAAAGTGATATTTTTGATTGTATTCGTTTGTTTTCTTTTTCTTGGTTTAAGTATAGAAGTGCTAAGATTCATAGTTGGAGTGACTGGTTAAAGTATCCTCTGTAATTTCTAGCTCCTTGCTAGAGGTTTTGTTTTTATATATTTTGCCGTTCAAAAAAAAAAAAAAAAAAAAAAATCTCATTTGATTTTGGTATATTTTAATCTTCAAAAACTTGTAACAAATCATAAAAGCTGATAACATATATCATCTGATAAAATAATTTACCTTTAAAAAAACAGACAAGACACTGTATTAAAAACATGTGTAGTTACATACTTAAAGGGAAACTATTTGATCTATTTGTTCCAAAAGCATAAAAGTTGGAACTTGTATAACCAGGACTCGTCATCATAGATGATGAATAAATGTGTGTATGATTTAAAAATATGAAGGGAGATTAACAAAGATTACAAATTGTTTAAAGATTAAAAATCAAATTTTGGTCATTCAGTATGTGGAACTTAATTTGCGGACAATAATTTTGAGCGGTGAGAATACATTTAAGGATGGAATTAATGATCACCATTCTCATCATATTCACGTCAGGGTCACAAAATTGTTCACCACACATTCAAACCCACCATCAAATAGGTGTAATAATCACCATCAAACCAAACTTATAAAAATACCCTAATTTATACAAACACGCCCACAATATACCTAATAAACACAAACAAACAAAAATAAAGATTGCACTACCAAAGATTGTCTACACCGCCAAACCGGGTGAGAAAAAACAGGATGGCGTGTTGTTTTATTTTTTGTTTTTTTTGGGAGGGGGGGTTGGCGGGGGGCCAGTGCGGGGTCGACATCGTTCAATTTGAGATTTTGATAATCTCTGAGATTGATATCTCACCTATCTGTTGAAGCTAACGCTTCTGAATAGCAGATACCTATCTATCATCTGTTGAATCATTTGAAATATCCACCAATAAACATCAAACATCCGTTGAATCATTGAAATATTACAATTGAATTCATTCACCATTCACCGAATAATTCATATCAATCCAAAAAACCATTCATTCAATCGACACATAAATCAAAACATATGGCCCCAACACAAATTCAACAATTGCAAAATCATTCGTTTGAACTATTCGTGATTAATTTCAGGCCGCCCCTGTATTATTATGTAAATTAGGTAAGCGATGATGTAGGTTGTAACTATTACACCTACTACTATCTTGTATAAATAGAGGCGTTGCCTCAGAAATGAAAGTGTGTGAATTTTAAGTTGAAATTGACATCGTTCAATTTGAGATTTTGATAATCTCTGAGATTCATATCTCACCTATCTGTTGAAGCTAACGCTTCTGAATAGCAGATACCTATCTATCATCTGTTGAATCATTTGAAATATCCACCAATAAACATCAAACATCCGTTGAATCATTGAAATATTACAATTGAATTCATTCACCATTCACCGAATAATTCATATCAATCCAAAAAACCATTCATTCAATCGACACATAAATCAAAACATATGGCCCCAGCACAAATTCAACAATTGCAAAATCATCGTTTGAACTATTTCGTGATTAATTGGTATTATTCGTCCGTATCATCGCCTATAATTTCGGTATCGAGGCGTGCAACGATCTAAGGAGCAAGATCGATACAAGAAATTATAGGCGGATGATACTGACGAATAAACCTGAAATTAATCATGGATAATTCAAACGAATGATTTTGCAATTGTTGAATTTGTGCTGGGGCCATATGTTTTGATTTATGTGTCGATTGAATGAATGGTTTTTTGGATTGATATGAATTATTCGGTGAATGGTGAATGAATTCAATTGTAATATTTCAATGATTCAACGGATGTTTGATGTTTATTGGTGGATATTTCAAATGATTCAACAGATGATGGATAGGTATCTGCTATTCAAAGCGTTAGCTTCACAGATGGTGAGATATCAATCTCAGAGATTATCAAAATCTCAAATTGAACGATGTCAATTTCAACTTAAAATTCACACACTTTCATTTATGAGGCAACGCCTCTATTTATACAAGATAGTAGTAGGTGTAATAGTTACAACCTACATCATCGCTTACCTAATTTACATAATAATACAGGGGCGGCCGACAGGCCTTACATTATTAGGCTCACATTATTACTAAAAAACAAACTTTACATCACACCACATAGAAAAGAAAAAGTAAAAGTTGAAAAACGTGGCTGCTGAATTATTGATGCTTTTTTCTTCACGCGTCTTCAATAATTCCTTATTTTTTGTCTTCTTTGTTTTGTTTTTTTGTGTCGACAATGATTCTTGAATCTTCGTCTTCATTCTTGCATCTGTGAGTCGGTACAGTGTTCACAGAGATGTTTTCTCCAACTTGATAACTGCTGACATAATGCTATCTTGAATTCTTCCGGTAATGCTGCGAGTGGTCCGGAAAGATCTTCAAATGGTTTCTCAAATTTTTCCAATATTTTTTGATCTTCTTCACAGAGTGTTCCTCCTGAGAAGTGCGAGAAAATCAAAATATTATCTTGAAAATAATTGATTTTGACTTCTGATCTTTGCCTTCTTCCTGTTCCTAACTTTGATGATGCCATAAAAACTCTGACTAGAGCTTCTACGAAATTTTTGATAGATGGAGTTGTTGGTGGTATCTCGTCCTTTGGGGGATATTTACCATTGCTGACTCCTAGTTCTACTATTACGATGGATGGTACTAACAACTGATGATCGTTGTTGAAGATTGGATAACTTGAATGAATACTGAGGAATAATGATCGTTTCTTGGCGAAATTATCATCGTATGTTCTTATGATTCTCTGAATTCTTGTTGGGAAATCTTGAAATTCTTTAAGACCTCCTTCATTTGAGTACATGGTGTCTAGTAATCCATGAACAAAATATTCATGAATAATTGCTGGTTCTGCTTTTGGGATGAATACTGCTTTCGGTCCTGCTTCACGACTCTTTGGATAAAACAACTTGGTAGCCTGTACTTCGTTGTAGTGAATAATACTGTCCCATAGTTGCTGGAAATTTTCAACTGTTGGCTTTCTTGCGGCTTCTTTTTCTTTTGTTGTAGGAATGCTTCTTAGTAAGTCAATTGATCTGGTGCTGGATGTCTGCTCTTGATTCAAAAATGTGAATCTTCTTGATCTCTTGATTTCTTCTGTTGCGACTGTCTTGTATGTTTTTTCTAGTGCTTCTTCAGCTGCTTCTCTTGATGTGTAACTCTTGTGACCTACACTTTTTCCAATTATGTGTGGACTGGCGAGTGACCAATCTGAATACATGCCTCTGTTTGGTCCATCAAAGATGACGTACCATTTCTTTTTTCCAATGCTTGATTCCTGAACAATTTCTTGAACTTTTTCTTCCATTCTTGTGAACTCATCTCTTGAAGATGAAGATGAACATGATATCTGAATTCTTTGGGTAGTATCCGGGGTTTTTTGGGTAGTATTTAGTGGACTGTCTTTTTTAGCTGGAGTAGATGTCGAGGGTTTTGTTGGTGTTTTTATTGGTGTTGGTGTTTCGGTTGATTCAGAAATTGATTCTAAAACTGTATTTCTGGTTAAGTATCTTACTGTGCTTGATAATTCTTCTTCCTCTTTCTTTACAATGGCTAATTGTTTCTCGAGGGAGATGCATTCTTCAATCTTTTGTTGAAGTTGTTGTTTTACTTGCTTAATTATTCCTTCCATTCTCTGGTGAGAGTATCTGCAAAAGTGTTATTGTCGGTTTTTATATATTTGATATATGGGTGGTATTGGTGTAGTTGCAGTTGCCAACGGATTAGTCGACCTCTACAATAGTCTTCTTGTAATTTGTATCTCCTGTTACATATTTTGAGTCCGTTCTTAACTCAAATCTTGTTTGTAATAAATCGATTTTCCATTTTTTGAGTGTCTTTAAACACGCCAATGTTTCTTTTTCATGAGTGCTGTATCTTTGCTCAGTTTCTGAAAATGTTCCAGAAATATATTTACATAATTTAGATTCATACTTTTCTGTTTTCAAAACAGATGTTTGCTCATTAGATTGAGGAATTTGACTTCCATCAATACTTATTTCTGATAGATTAGATTGAGGGATTGGAATTCCGTCAATGTCTAATCCTAATTTCTTTTTACCATTTAAAATGACCTTCATACATCCTGCCCAAGTGTGTCGATGCATTTGTTTCAATAATCAAAAATCTTTTGTTTCCGGTTGTATAACTCCGTAAACATTGTACGATTGTTTTAAACGTTGTACAAGTTGGGTGTCAGATGGTGTCCATTCCCAACGAATTTTTTCAGAAATTTTCTTTTGTAAAACTTTTCTTTCTTTTGCTAAATTTTTCAAAAATCCTTGTTCCGCTATATAATTTAAGCACCCTAAAAATCTTTGAATTTGTTTTCGATCTTTTAATTCGTTTGGGAAAAGTTTCAATTTTTCTTGTGTATTATTTGTTAAAGAAATGATTCCGTTTTTTGCTATTTTTAATCCCAAATATTCGACTTCATTTTGAAGAAGTTTAGATTTCTTTCGTGATAAAATTAAACCTTTTTCTTTGATTCTTTTTAAACTGTTGATACTTGCTTTTATATGTTCTTGTTCATCTCCTTTAGTAAAAACAATGATATCATCAATATATGCTAAACAAATATTTTCCAAACCTTGTAAATTATTATCCATAAAACGTTGATAAATTGATGATGCTTGTTTTAATCCAAAAGGTAGTACATTCCATTCATAATGTTTTTGTGGGGGACATGAAAATGCTGTTAATGACTTTGTTGATTCATCAAGTCTTAGTTGCCAATATCCAGATTTAGCATCAAATGTACTAAAATGTGTATTTCCTTTTAATTTTTCCAAAATGTAATCTTTTCTTGGTAATTTATATGAATCTCCTATGGTTGCTTCGTTCATTTTTTTATAATTAATGACCATTCGTCTTTTTCCTCTCTTTATTTCGTTTTTATTTTCGACATAAAATGCTGGTGCTGAATGAGGACTTGAACTTTCTCTTATTATCCCTTTATCTAATAATTGCTGACATTCTTCTTTAAATTCCTTAACATCTTTAATACTGTAAGGTATTCTATTTGGTATGTTTATTCAATCTTTTGTTGAAGTTGTTGTCTTACTTGCTTAATTATTCCTTCCATTCTCTGGTGAGAGTATCTGCAAAAGTGTTATTGTCGGTTTTTATATATTTGATATATGGGTGGTATTGGTGTAGTTGCAAAAAAGTAAAAGTTGAAAAACGTGGCTGGTGAATTATTGATGCTTTTTTCTTCACGCGTCTTCAATAATTCCTTATTTTTTGTCTTCTTTGTTTTGTTTTTTTGTGTCGACAATGATTCTTGAATCTTCGTCTTCATTCTTGCATCTGTGAGTCGGTACAGTGTTCACAGAGATGTTTTCTCCAACTTGATAACTGCTGACATAATGCTATCTTGAATTCTTCCGGCAATGCTGCGAGTGGTCCGGAAAGATCTTCAAATGGTTTCTCAAATTTTTCCAAAATTTTTTGATCTTCTTCACAGAGTGTTCTTCCTGAGAAGTGCGAGAAAATCAAAATATTATCTTGAAAATAATTGATTTTGACTTCTGATCTTTGCCTTCTTCCTGTTCCTAACTTTGATGATGCCATAAAAACTCTGACTAGAGCTTTTACGAAATTTTTGATAGATGGAGTTGTTGGTGGTATCTCGTCCATTGGGGGATATTTACCATTGCTGACTCCTAGTTCTGCTATTACGATGGATGGTACTAACAACTGGTGATCGTTGTTGAAGATTGGATAACTTGAATGAATACTGAGGAATAATGATCGTTTCTTGGAGAAATTATCATCGTATGTTCTTATGATTCTCTGAATTCTTGTTGGGAAATCTTGAAATTCTTTAAGACCTCCTTCATTTGAGTACATGGTGTCTAGTAATCCATGAACAAAATATTCATGAATAATTGCTGGTTCTGCTTTTGGGATGAATACTGCTTTCGGTCCTGCTTCACGACTCTTTGGATAAAACAACTTGGTAGCCTGTACTTCGTTGTAGTGAATAATACTGTCCCATAGTTGCTGGAATTTTTCAACTGTTGGCTTTCTTGCGGCTTCTTTTTCTTTTGTTGTAGGAATGCTTCTTAGTAAGTCAATTGATCTGGTGCTGGATGTCTGCTCTTGATTCAAAAATGTGAATCTTCTTGATCTCTTGATTTCTTCTGTTGCGACTGTCTTGTATGTTTTTTCTAGTGCTTCTTCAGCTGCTTCTCTTGATGTGTAACTCTTGTGACCTACACTTTTTCCAATTATGTGTGGACTGGCGAGTGACCAATCTGAATACATGCCTCTGTTTGGTCCATCAAAGATGACGTACCATTTCTTTTTTCCAATGCTTGATTCCTGAACAATTTCTTGAACTTTTTCTTCCATTCTTGTGAACTCATCTCTTGAAGATGAAGATGAACATGATATCTGAATTCTTTGGGTAGTATCCGGGGTTTTTTGGGTAGTATTTAGTGGACTGTCTTTTTTAGCTGGAGTAGATGTCGAGGGTTTTGTTGGTGTTTTTATTGGTGTTGGTGTTTCGGTTGATTCAGAAATTGATTCTAAAACTGTATTTCTGGTTAAGTATCTTACTGTGCTTGATAATTCTTCTTCCTCTTTCTTTACAATGGCTAATTGTTTCTCGAGGGAGATGCATTCTTCAATCTTTTGTTGAAGTTGTTGTTTTACTTGCTTAATTATTCCTTCCATTCTCTGGTGAGAGTATCTGCAAAAGTGTTATTGTCGGTTTTTATATATTTGATATATGGGTGGTATTGGTGTAGTTGCAGTTGCCAACGGATTAGTCGACCTCTACAATAGTCTTCTTGTAATTTTTATCTCCTGTTACATATTTTGAGTCCGTTCTTAACTCAAATCTTGTTTGTAATAAATCGATTTTCCATTTTTTGAGTGTCTTTAAACACGCCAATGTTTCTTTTTCATGAGTGCCGTATCTTTGCTCAGTTTCTGAAAATGTTCCAGAAATATATTTACATAATTTAGATTCATACTTTTCTGTTTTCAAAACAGATGTTTGCTCATTAGATTGAGGAATTTGACTTCCATCAATACTTATTTCTGATAGATTAGATTGAGGGATTGGAATTCCGTCAATGTCTAATCCTAATTTCTTTTTACCATTTAAAATGGCCTTCATACATCTGCCCAGTGCTGTCTGATGCATCTGTTTCAATAATCAAAAAATCTTTTGTTTCCGGGTTGTATAACTCCGGTAAACATTGTACAGTTGTTTTAATACGTTGTACAAGTTGGGTGTCAGATGGTGTCCATTCCCAACGAATTTTTTCAGAAATTTTCTTTTGTAAAACTTTTCTTTCTTTTGCTAAATTTTTCAAAAATCCTTGTTAAATGTTATTCATTACTAAAATATTATTTATTTATAAAGATGTATCACTTGAATAATTGCTAGTATCTGTATATGCATATATTTCAATGTCTGAATCTATATCTGAATCCTCGAGAGGTTCATATCCTAGATTATATGCTATTTTCAAAACTTCTGTTCCTTTCTTTTCTCCTTTTTTAGGGCATTTGTTCGTATAGTGACCTTCTTCATGACATAACCAACATTTACAATCTTTTTTATCTGATGGACAATATTTAGAATTATCTTGTTTTTTATATTTTTGACGATGTTGTTTTCTATTTCTAAAATAATTTTGTCTAGAATCCTTTTTGTAAAATTTTTTATATCTTGGATTGTATGTGTTTCTTTTCCATACTTTCTTTCGTCTTTTATACTCCTTTCTAGAACATCCATAATTACCTATCTTATCAGATTGTTTTTCACAACAAAGTTCGATTCGTGCTTCTTTCTTAGATATTTCCTGTAAACATTGCTTTCTAATCCATGCTTTTACTGTGGTAATTCAAGCTCCTAAAGTGTCTTCTATAATCCTTTCGTTGTCTTGTAGTATTGTTGCATACGTTTCTTTTAATTCAGTTGCTATAGACTCGGGAAGTTTATTAAAAAACATTTCTAGAGCTAATTTTTGCCTTGTGATATCTAGCTTATAATATTGTTCCGAAAATTCACATATGAAGGAATCTAGATAACACATGTTACATATCTTAAGATTGACTAATCTCCAATACGCATGTTCCCTAAAAGCCTCAGATGAAACTTCTTTCCCTGGAATTCTTCCTGTAAATTCTTGTATTATACATGCTACAATATTTTTAAAAGTTATCTGAGCATCAGTTGTTGCTATTCTTGACAATTCCAATTCATCTATAAACTCTAAAAATCTATAAACGTTTCCTGATGTTTTGTGTATTATAAAATTGAGTAAATCCCTTGGTTGTAATGCTCGTAATTCTTCCGTTAATTGTATTTGAGCGCTTAGTTTATTGCTCCAATCTTAGATTTTATTTTCTGTTTCTGTTTCGCAATCGATGTTTAAAATTTCATCGTTTATTCTTGTTATTGATATTTTTGGTATGTATTTGCTTGGTATTTGTTCCCATTTTCCTTTCTTATTTCTAATCATTCCCTGTTGATATAAATATCTTTCAGTGGGTGTTGGGGGTTTATAATCAAATTGTCTTTGAAAATCTTCATCTATATAAGACTTTTTCCGTTTTTGTGCAAAATTATAATTTGTATAAGAACTTTTCCCTGGGTATCTATATGGATTTTCATATGGGTTTTCATCTGAACTATAATCCTGGACTATATCTACGTCTTCTTCCTCATTTGTTTCGGAAGGTATTTCTAATGATGCCATTAATTTAGTAAGAGTTTCGATCGATTCTTCAAGATTTTCCATTATATTATCCGTGGTGGCGGATTTATCTTAAGGGGTTTTTTCAATAATATTTCTTTTATTTTAGTAACAGTGATGTCTTTACTCTGATCTTGGATATCGACTATTTCTGACAATTGTTCTATTATATTTATTTGGTTTTGTTCTAGACTTTCAATTTCTTTTATCTTTTTATCTAATAATGCTTGTATATCATTTAATTTTTCTTGTGTTATTTTAGATAATTCTGGTAATCGCATAAATATCAAAAAACTTTTATATTCAGTTATATTGTTAAGGGTTGAAATTATCATATCTACCTTTTCTCCAATGGATTGATTTTCATTTTTATTTATATTAATACCGTATGATGTTCCTTTTGGTAAATTTTGAGGTATTTTGAGTAATGTCTGATTATATGGTATAAATGGTTCGGAAGATGTAATATTTTTATCCTCTTCGAAAACAATTCTTTTATCCGATGAATTTTCCGACATATGATTCATTGTTAACAAATTATTAATTCTGATTTTAATTCTTTTATTGCTTCTTTATTTCCTCTTAATGTGTCCCTCATTATGGCTAAATATCCGTGTATATACTAATTGTTAGAAAACCATTAGAATGTGTTTTTTCACCTTTTTCTATTCTTTCTTTTATATTTTTTTATTTCTTTTAATATTTCTTTTCCTGATTCTGAATACATTTTTAAATGTCTTATATTTTGTTTATTTTTTTCTATTCTTGCTTGAATTTTTGTGTCGCTCATATCCTCAAACTTAGTGATCTTAATATTTGTTTCATCTCTTTTATATCTTCTTGATTGTTGGTAGATTCTTCATTTGATTTTTCAATTTGTGGTATCCATATTGATGGTATACTACTTGTTGACTTTCTACTTCTTTCAATATACTTATTTTTTGAAAACATGTTTGGTGTTTCAAGAGTAAGTAATGGTTCAAAAAGTTTATCTATATGAATTCTATCATTTGTTTTAAAAATGATACTATGATGCGAGTTTGTGAGTGCATAGTTTATTTGATATGTTACTGTGAAAGGGTGATTTCCTTTATACATAAATGCTCTTCTTAATAATTCATATCTGATAGTAATACTTTTATTTATATCTTTATCTTTTAAACTTAATCCCATTTGTATGTTTACATCAAATTTTATTTTTCCTTCGGATAAATTTCCTTTTCCTTTAGCAATAATACTTTCTTCTTTATCAATAATTCGATCATCTCTTAATTCTAATTCAATAGGTGTATTACAATCCATAAATGTACTTTTTAATATTATTTGTATAGTTGATATGTGAATATATGCTATTTTACTTCTATCTTTTTCTTTCATTTGTTTTATTCGATCATTTATCTGTTGTTTATTAATTATGGGTATAATAATATTACCTAGTGTTTGTTCAATAGGAAGGTTCTTCTCCATTATTTTTCCAAATATATTATATTTTTCTTGAAAATATTTCTCTTAATGACCTTTGAATATCAAAATTATGTTTTTCAGATAATGTAAAATTAGATCTTCTAATAGCTGTTTTATCAATAATAGCATCTAGCATAAATCCTGATTCATTTTCACTTTCATGAATAATAGAAATTTCTTCTTTACTTATTGTTGGTGACTTCGACGTGTTTATTAAAAAGTTGTATTCAATGCTACTTTTTGGTGAATTGTTTCTAATCAATTTTGATAATTAAATAATGTATAGACCTTATTCATTGTACGTCTGATATAATGGAATATTAAATCCAAGTATTGTAATATAAGAACTATAGTACTAAGAAAGAATATTTCACTTTTAGTTAATAATTTCTCTAAAGAATATTTCACTTCAATTAATAGTTTTTCTATTGTAATTGATAAAATTATGATATTTAGAATGAATATTTCTTTTTTAATTAGTAATTTTTCAATAATTGATGAGTTAGTCATTGTAGAATGATACCTTAGTAATTTAATTCTTCTTGATGATTTCTGATGGTTCTGTTTATCTTCTTAATCGTTGGCTTCGATTTTTCTTCTATTTGTTGCATCAGTTTTTCTCCAAATTCTTGTCTAGCTTCTTTATCTTGCTCCTTAGATCGTTGCATCGCTCTGATACCAGAAATTATAGGCGGATGATACGGACGAATAATACCTGAAATTAATCACGAATAGTTCAAACGAATGATTTTGCAATTGTTGAATTTGTGCTGGGGCCATATGTTTTGATTTATGTGTCGATTGAATGAATGGTTTTTTGGATTGATATGAATTATTCGGTGAATGGTGAATGAATTCAATTGTAATATTTCAATGATTCAACGGATGTTTGATGTTTATTGGTGGATATTTCAAATGATTCAACAGATGATAGATAGGTATCTGCTATTCAGAAGCGTTAGCTTCAACAGATAGGTGAGATATGAATCTCAGAGATTATCAAAATCTCAAATTGAACGATGTCAATTTCAACTTAAAATTCACACACTTTTATTTCTGAGGCAACGCCTCTATTTATACAAGATAGTAGTAGGTGTAATAGTTACAACCTACATCATCGCTTACCTAATTTACATAATAATACAGGGGCGGCCGACAAGCCTTACATTATTAGGCTCACATTATTACTAAAAAACAAACTTTACATCACACCACATAGAAATTGAAAAATCTTTTGTTTCCGGGTTGTATAACTCCGCCCCTGTATTATTATGTAAATTAGGTAAGCGATGATGTAGGTTGTAACTATTACACCTACTACTATCTTGTATAAATAGAGGCGTTGCCTCAGAAATGAAAGTGTGTGAATTTTAAGTTGAAATTGACATCGTTCAATTTGAGATTTTGATAATCTCTGAGATTGATATCTCACCTATCTGTTGAGATATCAACACCACATATAGATAGATATCCAAGATCAAAGTAAAGACATCACTGTTACTAAAATAAAAGAAATATTATTGAATCATTGTCGACACAAAAAAACAAAACAAAGAAGACAAAAAATAAGGAATTATTGAAGACGCGTGAAGAAAAAGCATCAATAATTCAGTTTGAGATTTTGATAATCTTTGAGATTGATATCTCACCTATCTGTTGAAGCTAACGCTTCTGAATAGCAGATACCTATCTGTTGAAGCTAACGCTTCTATGTGGTGTGATGTAAAGTTTGTTTTTTAGTAATAATGTGAGCCTAATAATGTAAGGGCTGTCGGCCGCCCCTGTATTATTATGTAAATTAGGTAAGCGATGATGTAGGTTGTAACTATTACACCTACTACTATCTTGTATAAATAGAGGCGTTGCCTCAGAAATGAAAGTGTGTGAATTTTAAGTTGAAATTGACATCGTTCAATTTGAGATTTTGATAATCTCTGAGATTGATATCTCACCTATCTGTTGAATCTAACGCTTCTGAATAGCAGATACCTATCTATCATCTGTTGAATCATTTGAAATATCCACCAATAAACATCAAACATCCGTTGAATCATTGAAATATTACAATTGAATTCATTCATGTATAAAGGAAATCACCCTTTTACAGTAACATATCAAATAAACTATGCACTCACAAACTCGCATCATAGTATCACTTTTACAACAAATTGAACGATGTCAATTTCAACTTAAAATTCACACACTTTCATTTCTGAGGCAACGCCTCTATTTATACAAGACAGTAGTAGGTGTAATAGTTACAACCTACATCATCGCTTACCTAATTTACATAATAATACAGGGGCGGCCGACAGGCCTTTTTGGAGATACAAATTACAATAAGACTATTGTAGAGGTCGACTGATCCGTTGGCAACTGCAACTACACCAATACCACCCATATATCAAATATATAAAAACCGACAATAACACTTTTTGCAGATACTCTCACCAGAGAATGGAAGGAATAATTAAGCAAGTAAGACAACAACTTCAACAAAAGATTGAAGAACGCATCTCCCTCGAGAAACAATTAGCCATTATAACATATTCATCTGTTGAATCATTTGAAATATCCACCAATAAACATCAAATGATTGTAAATGGCCTTCATACATCCTGCCCAAGTGCTGTCTGATGCATCTATTTCAATAATAAAAAAATCTTTTGTTTCCGGGTTGTATAACTCCGGTAAACATTGTACAGTTGTTTTAATACGTTGTACACCTACTACTATCTTGTATAAATAGAGGCGTTGCCTTAGAAATGAAAGTGTGTGAATTTTAAGTTGAAATTGACATCGTTCAATTTGAGATTTTGATAATCTCTGAGATTGATATCTCACCTATCTGTTGAAGCTAACGCTTCTGAATAGCAGATACCTATCTGTTGAAGCTAACGCTTCTGAATAGCAGATACCTATCTATCATCTGTTGAATCATTTGAAATATCCACCAATAAACATCAAACATCCGTTGAATCATTGAAATATTACAATTGAATTCATTCACCATTCACCGAATAATTCATATCAATCCAAAAAACCATTCATTCAATCGACAAATAAATCAAAACATATGGCCCCGACAAATTCAACAATTGCAAAATCATTTGTTTGAACTATTCGTGATTAATTTCAGGTATTATTCGTCCGTATCATCCGCCTATAATTTCTGGTATCAGAGCGATGCAACGATCTAAGGAGCAAGATAAAGAAGCTAGACAAGAATTTGGAGAAAAACTGATGCAACAAATAGAAGAAAAATCGAAGCCAACGATTAAGAAGATAAACAGAACCATCAGAAATCATCAAGAAGAATTAAATTACTAAGGTATCATTCTACAATGACTAACTCATCAATTATTGAAAAATTACTAATTAAAAGAGAAATATTCATTCTAAATATCATAATTTTATCAATTACAATAGAAAAACTATTAATTGAAGTGAAAAATTCTTTAGAGAAATTATTAACTAAAAGTGAAATATTCTTTCTTAGTACTATAGTTCTTATATTACAATACTTGGATTTAATATTCCATTATATCAGACGTACAATGAATAAGGTCTATACATTATTTAATTATCAAAATTGATTAGAAACAATTCACCAAAAAGTAGCATTGAATACAACTTTTTAATAAACACGTCGAAGTCACCAACAATAAGTAAAGAAGAAATTTCTATTATTCATGAAAGTGAAAATGAATCAGGATTTATGCTAGATGCTATTATTGATAAAACAGCTATTAGAAGATCTAATTTTACATTATCTGAAAAACATAATTTTGATATTCAAAGGTCATTAAGAGAAATATTTTCAAGAAAAAATATAATATATTTTGGAAAAATAATTGGAGAAGAACCAGTTCCTATTGAACAAACACAAAGTAATATTATTATACCCATAATTAATAAACAACAGATAAATGATCGAATAAAACAAATGAAAGAAAAAGATAGAAGTAAAATAGCATATATTCACATATCAACTATACAAATAATATTAAAAAGTACATTTATGGATTGTAATACACCTATTGAATTAGAATTAAGAGATGATCGAATTATTGATAAAGAATAAATTATTATTGCTAAAGGAAAAGGAAATTTATCCGAAGGAAAAATAAAATTTGATGTAAACATACAAATGGGATTAAGTTTAAAAGATAAACATATAAATAAAAGTATTACTATCAGATATGAATTATTAAGAAGAGCATTCATGTATAAAGGAAATCACCCTTTTACAGTAACATATCAAATAAACTATGCACTCACAAACTCGCATCATAGTATCACTTTTAAAACAAATGATAGAATTCATATAGATAAACTTTTTGAACCATTACTTACTCTTGAAACACCAAACATGTTTTCAAAAAATAAGTATATTGAAAGAAGTAGAAAGTCAACAAGTAGTATACCATCAATATGGATACCACAAATTGAAAAATCAAATGAAGAATCTACCAGCAATCAAGAAGATATAAAAGAGATGAAACAAATATTAAGATCATTAAGTACGAGGATATGAGTGATACAAAGATACAATTGAAAAATGGTTATAAACAATATCATAAGAATTTTTTGAATTATCTATACATTCAAAGAAGAACTATGTTACGAGAAATAAAAGACGTTAAAAAGGATATAAAAAGAAATAAAAAAGTATTCGGATTTCAAAATATTGATATAAATTGGTATTTTAAAACGTTAAAAAATAGTCTCAGAGAAAATATGAAGGTAATACAAGAAGTCAGATCTAAATTGGTCATCTGTTAAAAATTAAAATAAATATGAGCGAAGAATTACATGAAGAATTACGTATTATTAATACTGATACATATGTGTTTCAATTAAAATATCTTAATTTAGAACCGTATAATAAAGAAGAATTGGAAAAATTACATATAGCTATAACAAATAAAATAGAAAATAGCGATAAAGAAGAGTCTAAAACTAAAGCTAGAATTGATTTTCAGAATAAAATAAAACAACAAATATACATGAAAAGTAACTATGAATTAAAATTGGAATTCAATACCGATGAATCATATTTAGTCTTTAAAATACTATCAGAATATTTTGAAAAAAGAACAAAATTAGCTACAAACAAACTCACATGGGAGAATATATGGGAATATGAAGAATTTAATTCACTACAAGTTATTTTTATACCACCATTTTCAAGAGAAATTAAAAATCCAGTAGCATTTATGATATCAAGAATGAGAATCGCTGAATATTTAGATGAATATCATTTAAATTCAACTAATGAAGAAGAATTGAGAAAACAGTTTTTGGACTATAATGAAAGAATGAGAAAATATTATGAAAATGAATCGGAAGAGTTAGATGATTACGACGATGATAATAGTTTTGATTTTGGAGAACCATATTATGAAACAGATTAACATATTATTAAAAATATTTTATAAAAAGCATTAAGAATGAGTAAAAAGGTGAAAGATAATCCAAATGCAACATTCATTGAAGTAACGGTCGAAAATAAGAAAATATTTGCATATATAGATACTGGAGCCTCAATATGTTTTGGAAAAAGGAAAGTATTAAAATTTTGGGAAAATTAGAAAAAACCGTTAAAAATAGTAGTAGCAGATAAATCAGTACATAAAATATGGTATGTAGGAAGAATGATCCCTATATATATTAATAAAAAAGAATTTATTACACCAACCATTTATATGCATGATTCAGGTATAGATCTGATAATTGGAAACAATTTCTTAAAATTATACCAACCATTTACACAAACAGATAAATCTGTCACCATAAAACACAAAGAAACAGGAGAATTAGTATCAACACCAATTGTTACTCAAACATAATACATACGAATGTTAGCACGACATATAAAATTTCAAGTAGAAATATTACTAGTAATGAAAAGAGAAAATATAGAAAAAGCATTACAAGAAGTATGTAGTGAGAATCCATTAGATAATATAAATACTAATAATCAACTAGTATCAATAAAATTAAAGGATCCACTTGCAGAAATAAACATACCAAATAGAATACCTTACAGTATTAAAGATGTTAAGGAATTTAAAGAAGAATGTCAGCAATTATTAGATAAAGGGATAATAAGAGAAAGTTCAAGTCCTCATTCAGCACCAGCATTTTATGTCAAAAATAAAAACGAAATAAAGAGAGGAAAAAGACGAATGGTCATTAATTATAAAAAAATGAACGAAGTAACCATAGGAGATTCATATAAATTACCAAGAAAAGATTACATTTTGGAAAAATTAAAAGGAAATACACATTTTAGTACATTTGATGCTAAATCTGGATATTGGCAACTAAGACTTGATGAATCAACAAAGTCATTAACAGCATTTTCATGTCCCCCACAAAAACATTATGAATGGAATGTACTACCTTTTGGATTAAAACAAGCACCATCAATTTATCAACGTTTTATGGATAATAATTTACAAGGTTTGGAAAATATTTGTTTAGCATATATTGATGATATCATTGTTTTTACTAAAGGAGATGAACAAGAACATATAAAAGCAGTATCAACAGTTTTAAAAAGAATCAAAGAAAAAGGTTTAATTTTATCACGAAAGAAATCTAAACTTCTTCAAAATGAAGTCGAATATTTAGGATTAAAAATAGCAAAAAACGGAATCAGTTCTTTAACAAATAATACACAAGAAAAATTGAAACTTTTCCCAAACGAATTAAAAGATCGAAAACAAATTCAAAGATTTTTAGGGTGCTTAAATTATATATAGCGAACAAGGATTTTTGAAAATTTAGCAAAAGAAAGAAAAGTTTTACAAAAGAAAATTTCGAAAAAATTAGTTGGGAATGGACACCATCGACACCCAACTTGTACAACGTATTAAAACAACTGTACAATGTTTACCGGAGTTATACAACCCGGAAACAAAAGATTTTTTGATTATTGAAACAGATGCATCAGACAGCACTTGGGCATGATGTATGAAGGCCATTTTAAATGGTAAAAAGAAATTAGGATTAGACATTGACGGAATTCCAATCCCTCAATCTAATCTATCAGAAATAAGTATTGATGGAAGTCAAATTCCTCAATCTAATGAGCAAACATCTGTTTTGAAAACAGAAAAGTATGAATCTAAATTATGTAAATATATTTCTGGAACATTTTCAGACACTGAGCAAAGATACGACACTCATGAAAAGAAACATTGGCGTGTTTAAAGACACTAAAAAAATGGAAGATCGAATTATTACAAACAAGATTTGAGTTACGAACGGATTCAAAATATGTAACAGGTTTTTCGAGATACAGAATACAAGAAGATTACTGTAGAGGTCGACTAATCCGTTGGCAATCCGCAACTCACACCAATACCACCCATATATCAAATATATAAAAACCGACAATAACACTTTTGCAGATACTCTCACCAGAGAATGGAATGAATAATTAAGCAAGTAAGACAACAACTTCAACAAAAGATTGAAGAACGCATCTCCCTCGAGAAACAATTAGCCATTGTAAAGAAAGAGGAAGAAGAATTATCAAACACAATAAGATACTTAACCAGAAATACAGTTTTAGAATCAATTTCTGAATCAACCGAAACACCAACACCAATAAAAACACCAACAAAACCCTCAACATCTACTCCGACTAAAAAGACAGTCCACTAAATACTACCCAAAAAACCCCGGATACTACCCAAAGAATTCAGATATCATGTTCATCTTCATCTTCAAGAGATGAGTTCACAAGAATGGAAGAAAAAGTCCAAGAAATTGTTCAGGAATCAAGCATTGGAAAACAGAAATGGTACGTCATCTTTGATGGACCAAACAGAGGCATGTATTCAGATTGGTCACTCGCCAGTCCACACATAATTGGAAAAAGTGTAGGTCACAAGAGTTACACATCAAGAGAAGCATTTGAAGAAGCACTAGAAAAACATACAAGACGCAATGAAGAAATCAAGAGATCAAGAAGATTCACATTTTTGAATCAAGAGCAGACATCCAGCACCAGATCAATTGACTTACTAAGAAGCATTCCTACAACAAAGAAAAGAAGCCGAAAGAAAGCCAACAGTTGAAAAATTCCAGCAACTATGGGACAGTATTATTCACTACAACGAAGTACAGGCTACCAAGTTGTTTTATCCAAAGAGTCGTGAAGCAGGACCGAAAGCAGTATTCATCCCAAAAGCAGAACCAGCAATTATTCATGAATATTTTGTTCATGGATTACTAGACACCATGTACTTAAATGAAGGAGGTCTTAAAGAATTTCAAGATTTCCCAACAAGAATTCAGAGAATCATAAGAACATACGATGATAATTTCGCCAAGAAACGATCATTATTCCTCAGTATTCATTCAAGTTATCCAATCTTCAACAACGATCACCAGTTGTTAGTACCATCCATCGTAATAGCATAACTAGGAGTCAGCAATGGTAAATATCCCCCAAAGGACGAGATACCACCAACAACTCCATCTATCAAAAAATTTGTAGAAGCTCTAGTCAGAGTTTTTATGGCATCATCAAAGTTAGGAACAGGAAGAAGGCAAAGATCGAGTCAAAATCAATTATTTTCAAGATAATATTTTGATTTTATCGCACTTCTCAGGAGGAACACTCTGTGAAGAAGATCAAAAAATTTTGGAAAAATTTGAGAAACCATTTGAAGATCTTTCCGGACCACTCGCAGCATTGCCGGAAGAATTCAAGATAGCATTATGTCAGCAGTTATCAAGTTGGAGAAAACATCTCTGTAAACACTGTACCGACTCACAGATGCAAGAATGAAGACGAAGATTCAAGAATCATTGTCGACACAAAAAAACAAGACAAAGAAGACAAAAAATAAGGAATTATTGAAGACGCGTGAAGAAAAAAGCATCAATAATTCAGCAGCCACGTTTTTCAACTTTTACTTTTTCTTTTTTATGTGGTGTGATGTAAAGTTTGTTTTTTAGTAATAATGTGAGCCTAATAATGTAAGGCCTGTCGGCCGCCCCTGTATTATTATGTAAATTAGGTAAGCGAAGATGTAGGTTGTAACTATTACACCTATTACTATCTTGTATATATAGAGGCGTTGCCTCAGAAATGAAAGTGTGTGAATTTTAAGTTGAAATTGACATCGTTCAATTTGAGATTTTGATAATGTTAGGACCTAAGATATATCAACCTTATCACTTTACCAAGCAAACCAAACACAAGTATAACCACGTAAACCAAACACTTATGCGTAAATAAGAAAGAAAAGAATAGAAAGATGGTGACTTGAATATGATATTCGTGTATGTGAGAGTATAAGATAAACACAATATGTTGTATTACTTCAAAGGAAAAACACACACACACACACTCAAGCACACCCCTCAAATGACCATTTGAGGGGTATTTATAGTACAAGCAACTTAAAACCCTAAAGGCTTTGCTTGGGCTTTTCGTGGACTGGATTGGGCTTTGGATTTGACACGCTTAAGCTTATAAACGGCTAGCAAGTGTCAACTATTAGCCATTTAGCTTAGCCCAATCCACGAGCCCGTTGACTATTCTATCACGATATCTAACACACAATACAAAGTTCCTAAAAGTGAATGACCATCACTTCTAATAAAACTCTTAAGGCTAACAATCTCCCCCTAAGGGGTGGTCATTCAAACGATGCTCCACTTGATTAGGTCTTTACTTTCCTTGAGCTTGAACTTTGCGTGTAGATAACGAATAGTCTTGATTCTTTGTTCCTTCATGCTTTGTGATCAGATAATGTGGTTTTCTGCCGTTGTCAACTTCGTTGGTTAGGTGTCTCCACGTCATTCTCCACTTCTTTCTCCACCATGCTCACACTTCTATTTGTCTTTTGTTTACCAATGATGTAGTTCAGAGTCTTTGAACTTTGTAGATTCTTTGACATGGACGAAGAATCATCTCCTTTGATTATGATGAGAACTTTCATGTGTTGTTGGTATGAGCATGTGGCGAGTCGGCACGATCCATCCGCTCCAGAGCTTCCATAAGAAGAAAACATAAAAAAGGTTAGTAATAAGCGGATTCCGGCACTTATAAGTTTGAATTTCGAGGGTGTTAACAGCATAGTGTGAAAACACATCTCTAATTATTACAAAGGCCGTTCTGAACTGAGTCCCACAAGTGAGATAACGCGATATATCGAAGTACATCTACAGTTCGGATGAGTCGTGAAGTACACAAGCATCACTTCCACGACAGTAGACCGTTTAAGACACACTAAGCGTAATCCACGGGGAGTTACCGAAGTGACCTGCTACGTCAGGGTGCTTGATGTTGACCCCTGGCAGGAATTTCCATTCAATCATTGAAGATTACAGGTTGTAAACTTCTCATAAATGTTCTAGCAGATTGCTAAGATCTGCGTAGGACTCTATAATATATCACTTGTGCCCTTATTGATGAACAACAAGCGATGTCATGTCAAGTGTTCCTATGAGATCTTTTGATGAATCTCGTGGCTCTAGACTCAATAGTGCATTTTGGTTTTCCTAAGCGGAGACAAGGGAGAGGGTCTCCTTCTTCAATATCAACAATTTCTAAGAGAAAGTCGATAGATTATGTAGGGTTCCCAGTGAGAATGAAACAAATCCCTTTTGAGAGGAATTGAGTGGCTAGAAGGTTTAGTGCGGTGCGTCACTGGGTCCATGACGTCTTGGTCTTCAATACCAGTGTCAACTAGTGACAACCAGTAGCATATGTATTGAACCCGTTTTCTGCCCTAAGGTTGAATATGGAGGGCTATTTCTTTTCACCCTTTCTTTTACTTTTCTTTTTAATTCTTCAACCCCTTCTTTCTCCTTTCTCACATTACTCCTTTTTTCAATCATTCCTAAGGACTTCTAATACTAACTATTTGTGATGTCCTTGGGTAGATCCCTCCGGCTCTGGCGGATCATAGGACGAATATTCCTATCCTTAGTCACCTTATAACTCCATGACTGTCCTATTGTTGCCATAAAAACCATTTTCTTTGAAAATCTCTCAGAGTGTTTATGATAGAAAACATGTTTGAAACACTCCGTGAGTTTTATATTTTCAGAAACACTCCCCCTTCACATGTGCTTATATGTTTTGACAGAAATCTGCACATAGAGGGTAGAGTTCGCACTTTTGAATTGATCGACTTTAAATGAACAAGACCTATTCGAGACACATTTACATCACTAGAGAACTAGCTTGAAATTATTGCAGTCCAGGTCAAGTCCATAGAAAGTTTCTCGAGATGGTACATGATTGCTCGTCAATTCATTGGTTCCGTCTGAGTCGAGCTCATTATGAGATTCAAACCACGATCATTAAAAACTTTTTGATCACATTTTAATCACGTCTCCTCCCCCTCAAAAATAGCATATTCGTGATATTTTTGATATCAACGGATTAAACAACATTTAGAATATTTTGGGGAGACAAACGGATTTGATTTAAGCATGAATTTGGAACATTTTGTTTTATACTCCACCTTTAATAAAGCATAATCAATTAAAGGGTTTTAGAGGGAGTTATCTTGAGCACAAAATATTTTGAAAGGTTTTGAAAAATCTTTTTTAACAATCTTGAAAAGGAGCTCAAGATGATGATGATTTCTCACCATTTTTAAATGTAGTGCACTGAAGCATACACCTCATTTTTCGATCAAAGCACGAGTTTTGATTTGAAAATAATCAAAAGTCATCATTTTAGTCCGGGTTTCGTACTGATGTATACGAAAGCCATTATTGAAGAAATTTTGAGAAACGACATGTTTTAGAAAACAAATTAAAGAACTCTCGCTCAAGCATCTGTACATGCCCGTATCATTGTTGAATGACATTTCTAGATACGTACAGAATATCGATTATACAAGAGACATGTCGTAGAAGAATATTTTTGGATTTTTGATTTTCTATTGTTTTTGTATTTTTGAAAGTTTTATATTTTTATATTTTGCTTTTGTTGGTTTTTCAAATTTTGTATTTTGTTTTTCAAAACTATTTACAACGAAGCTTTTTGAAAATCATTTTCAAGAAGATTCGAGAAGACGTTCTAACTCCTCAGGGGTTAGGCTTCGCATTCCAATTCGTCGAACTAAATACTCAAACCTTTCTTTTGGAAGGGCTTTTGTTAATAGATCGGCGAGTTGGTAATCAGTCTTCACGAAGAATAATTCAAAAGTACCATTTTCGACGTACTCTTTGATGAAGTGATAGCGGACTCTGATATGCTTAGTCTTTGAGTGATGAACAGGATTGCATGATATGGCTATGGCACTTTTCGAGTCACAATACATAGGTATTTTATCGAAAGTAAAGCCATAATCTGTGAGTTGTGTTCTCATACATAGAACTTGAGCACAACACGCAGATAGAGACACATACTCAGCTTCAGCGGTTGATAGTGCAGTGCAATCTTGTTTCTTTGAAGACCAACTTACTAACTTTTCACCCAAAAATTGTGCTCCTCCGGATGTACTTTTTGCTGTAACTTGATCACCTGCGTGGTCCGCATCTGAAAAGGATATTAGATCAAATCCGATTCCTTCGGATACCAAAGTCCCATGTGAATGGATGTCTTCAGGTACCGAAAGATCCTTTTAACCTCTTTGAGGTGCGGTTCGGTAGGCTTTGCCTGAAACCGTGCTAATAAGCAAACAGCAAAATGAATATCCGGTCGACTAGCAGTAAGATACATGAGAGAACCAATCATGCTCCGATATTTCTTTGGATCAATAGGTTTCCCAAACAAATCGGCTCCAATTTTAGGTGAAGTTACCATTGGTGTTCCGACCAATCACAATTGTCCATACCATGATTTTTAAAAATCTCAGTTGTATATTTAGCTTGATTTATAAAAATTCCACGAGGGGATTGATGTATTTGTAAACCAAGAAAGAATTTTAGTTCCCCATCATGGACATTTCAAATTTGCTTTTCATGAGATTTTCAAAATGTTTTGAAAGTTTCGGATTAGTGGACCCAAAGATGATGTCGTCCACATAAATCTGAACAATCAAAATGTCGTTTTGCATTTTTGTGTAAACAAGGTAGGATCAACTGTTCCTTTGGTGAAATTGTTTTGGATAAGGAAAGAGGACAGTTCGTCATACCACGCTCCCGGAGCTTGTTTCAATCCATAGATTGCCTTTTTGAGTTTGTAGACGTAGTCCGGATGATTCATGTCTATGAAGCCTTCTCAGGTGACTCACGCATTACACTTCTTCTTTGAGTTCCATTCAAGAACGCGGTCTTAATGTCCATCGATAAACCGTGATGTTTTTGTGAGCGGCATAGGCTAAGAAAATCCTGACTGCTTCTAGTCTAGCTACCGGCGAATGACTCTTCAAAGTCTATCCCTTCCTCTTGTCTGTATCCTTTGGCCACAAGACGAGCTTTGTTGCGAATGACAGTCATTTCTTCATCCCGTTTGTTCTTCCATAACCATTTAAGATCAATGACGCGAACGTCAATGGGTCTTGGAACCATATCCCAAGAGTCATGTAGACGGTATTGGAGAAGTTCCTCCTGCATCGCTTCTATCCATGCGGGATCTGCCATTGCCTCACGAATGTTCTTTGGCTCGATATTACTAATTGAGCAAAGGTAAATGCACAAGTCGCAATCGGTGGCAAGTTGGCGTCTCGTCTGAATTGGCCTTGAAGGTTCACCAATAACCTGTTCAATCGGGTGGTCTTTTGTCCACTTCAGAGTAGAAGGATACCGTTGGTGAAACGTATGCGAGTTAGATGGTTCTCGTAAGCTTGAAGAAGATTCAGCTGATTCCGTAGCAAACGGGTTTTCAAATAAGTCTTCATCTAACGTTGCATCGTTATGGTTTTGATTTTGCTCATCAACTGCTGGTAGAATGGGTGCCATAACTGTAGTAGATGTAGATGATGTAGATGGAATTGGTGCTTTGGTTTCGACCGTTGTAGATGCATCTTCTGTTGGTGGTGGAGGATGATGTTTAGCGGGTGCAGCGGAATGATGGTTTGATGCATTTGTCGAAGTTCCACCATAGTATTCATCGAACATTAACTCAAAGAAATTCTCCCATTCTTGTTCTTTAGGATTGTCAATCGAAGTTGATTGAGCTCTTTGAGGTACAAGTCCTGAACTGATGTGTCCAGAAGTCTGCCGGTTTAGTGCGGGTTCTAGAGCGAGTCTCTCAGAAGCCATTTGTGAAAGTTCGTCAAACTTCACATTCATCGTCTCCATGATCCTCCTTAGCCTTCGTTATACACCACTGAATGCCCTCGAGTTATACGAATATCCAATGAAGATTCCAATATCACCTTTTGCTTTCAGTTTTCCAAGATCTTCTCTATCGTTCGTAGGATAGCACAAAGCGCCAAACACGTGAAAGTAAGAGATATTCAGTTTTCTGTTGTTCACAAGCTCATATGGGGTTTTATTGAATCTTGGATGGATAAGGGATCGGTTTCGAGTGAAACAAGCGTGGCAACAGACATCAGCCCATAGAAATAACGGTGCACTAGAATAGATTAGCATCGTCGCGGCGGCTTCCACAAAGTACGATTTCTTCTTTCAACTACCCCATTCTGCTGTGGAGTTCTAACACTGATGTCGATGAGTAATTCCAACATCTTCAAAATAAGTTCTTAACTCTGATTCGTGAATTGGTGCGTTGTCTTCTTACAACCTTACCGGAGCTTGAAGAAGTACTTGAATACGTTTCAGCAAGGTGATGATGATGCCTGGTGCTTCGTCTTTTGATCTCAGAAACTTAACCCATGTATATCTTGAATAATCATCGACGATAACAAGAATATACTTTTCCCATTAATGCTTTCAACTCTCATTGGGCCACATAAGTCCATGTGCAACATATGCAACCTTGCTTCGAACTAGGTACGGTTTTGGGTTTATATGATGCTCTTTTGCTTTTTCCTTGTTCGCATGATGGACATAAGTGATCCTTGGTGTATTTGAACTTTGGAAGTCCATTGACGATGTTGTCTTTGGCAAGATTGTTGATGGTGTCGAAATTGAGATGGGATAACCGATCATGCCACAACCAGGACTGTGTTCCGGATGCTCGTGTCATAAGACATATTGGTGATGAAGAGGCCATTTGATTGATGTCGATAGCATACAAGTTTGTATCACGATTCCCAGTTAAGAGATCGGTGCCATCCAAGTTTCTAACGAAGCAAGCATTTTTCCTAAAAGCAACCTCTAAATCGCATCACGAAGCATTGGCCCGACTGAGAACAAATTGTGTCCCAACCCTTGGACATAGTAAACCCGAGTGATCAAATAATTTCCGAAAGGTAGATCTCCATAACCCATGATAGCTGCTACATGATCATTTCCGAAAGCGTCACGGTTCCCATGAATTTCCAGACGAAATTGATCGGCTGACTTCAGATTCCCGGTCATGTGCTTGGAGCAACCCGATTCGACGATCCAAAGATATATTTCGATAACCTGCCGATTCTGAGAGAAAAAGAATATTGTGGAAACCGTTTGATTTTGGTTCCTTTGGGTTAGAGGTAAAATCCACGATCACACTCAGAGAGGTTTTCTACAGGGAAGTCTGTTTATCACTCATTGTACCATTAAGGTGTGTAAAGTTCTACCTGTGGGTTTCCAAATATCATCCCTAAAGTATACACGTTGGTTCTTGTCAGTAGTGTAAAGCCTAAGTTTTGCAACTAGTCTTCCTACTCGTTTAGCGGAATTACTTTTTGGGACGTTCTTCTTAACAGGCTTATCATTCACAGTCTTAGAAACACAATCATCTTGAACATTTAAAGATTTCTTGCAAGTTAGACAAAGAGATTCAACACATTCATTAGACTTAGCAAGTTTCATAGGTTCAGTACATTCAGATGAAATGTCTTTCTTATTCAAAAGCTGTAAATTCCTAGGGTGTTCTTCTACTTTCTTCTCTTTATTCAAGCTACTACTCCTAGAGGCAGTCGAGACTCTATTGTTCCTTGTATTGCTCTTAGGCTTTAGTCTGCTGCTCCTAGAGGTGCTTTCTAGTCCTGTAGAAGGTGAGGCACACGCATTAGGATTCACATTTTTATGAAGGGAGGTGGTTTCAGCTATCCTAGTCTCTTTAGATGTGGAGGCAGACGCATTAGTGGTACTCATCTTAAAAAGGCCAGGTGCTAAAACTTTGGGATTCTCAATAATCGCTTTCCCTTTATTAACATTTTGTTTAGGCACGACAAGTGGAGTGACTGGTTTTGATGAAACATTTTTCTCATTGACTTTTGGAGGAGGCAAAGAAACAGACATTTTTGGTTTTGAAACCGGTTTGAGAACATTTTCTTTCTCCGCAGTCAATGGTTTTGTAATCACAGTTTCCACTGCCTTTCCTTTTTGACTTTCCAGCTGAGCCCTCAAAAGATCATTTTTAGCTTTAATGTCATTGTAGGCACGCTCATACGACAATTTGTCATACTTGCATTCCTCAGTTTTTCGATCAAGTTGTTTAAAATATGAGATATTTTCTTTTTCAAGTTTCATAAGAGCTTTTTCATATTTTGAAACAATTTCGGAGGTCTCATCCTGGAGTCTTTCATGATCTTCAACAGAATATGTTTGCAAAATGATGGACATAATATCAGTAGTCAGAACATCTTCGAAGAGAGAGTCATTTAAAGTTTCCAAAACTTTGATTTGTTCAACACAGTCATTAGCTTGCTTTACCAGGGATTTATGGTCCTTGACAAAGTCAGTTGTTTCTTTCAAAAACGCTTGTTCAAAATGAATTACCCTTGCACTGATGTTATTCAGCTGAGGGGCAATTTGAGTTTCAAAAAACTTTTTCTGTTCATTATCAAAACTATTAAACCAGATGTTTGTTCTAATATTGGTTTTAGTTTTAACGGTCTCTTGAAGATCTGCAATTCTCGTTTTCACATTTTCCAAAATACTTCGCGCTTCACTTGTGTTAAAAGGATTGTTTGAAGACATTTGTTCAATATTCGAAAGAGAATTGGAAACAACAACTGGTTTTGAAACTGATTTTGAAACTGGTGTTGACACTTTGTTTGAAACACTTGGTGTGGTGGAAAACGTTGATTGTCCTTTTTGAGAAACAAAAGGAAGAACATTAATTTGGTTCCATTTATTATAATCAATCGGTTTGATTTCCGGATGTTTTTGTTTCATTTTAGATCTACTCTCCTCAGATAGTTCCAACGTTTCAAGAGAATCATGCACAATTATAGGTTCATGCAAAGGTTTTCCATTGTTCAACACATTCCGTTCTTTCTGAGCTTTCTTGAGGAACGAAGGAGGTGAGTTACCAAGAGCCATTTTTTGCGAAGTATGAAAAATCGGATTTACTTGATTAGAAAGCATCTTGATTGTCTTAGCGGAATGACCCGTTGTAAGAAGTAAATTGTCCAATTTTTTGATCGTTTCAGTTTTATCCAGAATCTCATCAAGAAGAGAATCTTCTCGTTTTGCAAAATCAGTTATCAACTTCTTCTTCTCCTTTTCAAGATCAGAATATGTTGCTTTTTGTTTTGAAAGTTGGTCATTTAGTTCTGAAATTTCCTTGTTTAAAGATTTGATTTTCAAATTCAGATTCACATCAAGTGTGTCATACTTGAGTTGCAAATCTTTTTCTCTTAAAACAGAATCTCGATAACCAATTTCTAATTCTGACATTTTGTTTGTATGAAATTCATAGGCTTTGGCATGCTCCTTGTAACTCTCAAGCTCAGCGGTCAATTTAGCATTCGCGGCCTTAACTTCGCGATTGACCGTTCTAACTTTCTCAACTTCAATGCCACATTGATTGATTAATGATTCAACATAAGCACGTGTTTCCTCATCAGTCTCAGTATTTTGTGCCACACAGCCTCCACTAGGATCCACATCTGGAGTTTCAGAGTTAGTATTGCTACAACTCGGATTGTCCATATATGTATCATAAGTAGGTGCTGGCGTCACAGAATGCTGTTCGTCATGAGTAAACACATCAAATATGACATTGTTATAGCATGGATCAATGATTGGTACCTCAGATACGGTATTGGCGTCATAGACAGGAGGTGAGTCTGACTCAGTGTCGTACTTAGCTTCCTGAAGATTTGCCATGAAGATGCAGTTCGCATTAATTTCCTCGAGGTCTTCCAAATCATCCATAATAGCCATAAAGTCATGTTCCTCAGCACTCAACTGAAATCCAGCGCGTTCCTTTTGTACCAACAGGACAGTTTTCTGAAGATACTCAAGATCGTTCTTGTGCGGCTTAGTAGGACAATTCCTTGCCATGTGACCCATTCCTTGACAGTTATAACACTTAATCTGATTACCCTGATTCACATTTCCATGATTTCCAACGACTGGAGCTGCAACATTCCGATTCTGATTACCCACTGCTCTATTCCCAACATTCTGTCTCATCTGATTACCCTGATTCGGAACCGCCTGATTACCCATGCGAAATCCAGTAGCATATCCCTGCTGATTCCCAATAACTCCAACCATTTGTCCTTGATTACCCATATTCACACCCGGCTGTGCAATTTGCCTGTTGCGAGTGTTCGATGATATCCTTTGGTTGTTGTTAGTAGGTGTGGAATAGCGACCTTTGATTACTTGACCCAAAAGAGAAATTATTTGGGACATAGGGTCTTCTTGATCAGATTCTAGATCTATGATTCCTTGTTCCTGGTATTGTGGAAACTGTTGTTGAAAGACTTGTTGTTCTTGTGGATAGAATTGTTGTTGTGGTTGTGGAATGTATTGCGGCAAGTTGTTGTTGTTGGAAGATGATGAAGCTTGTTGTTGTGTATTCACTGAAGGTTGAGTCTTTGCAACGAGTGCCAATGGATCATGATTCTTTGCCAATCTTTCTTTCCTGACTTCATTCACTTCGGCACTTGGTTTTGTTTGAGAAAATCATTCAGTTGATCAAAGTTCACCTGATGAAGGTCTTTTGTTTGGTTGACAATAGTGACATATCGTCCCCATTCTTTTGGAAGATTGTTCAGGAACTTGATGTTTTGAACGATAGTTCTGGGTGTCAGCTTGTTTTCGATTAGCTCATTCATCAAAGTGCAAAACCTTCCATAGTAGGATTCAATGGATTCTCCTTGTGTAGATGTGAACTTTTCCCATTCAGTTAGCAACTTGTTCTCCATGTCTTGATGACCAATTTCTGTTCCATGACAAAGTCGTAACACGTTCCCACATATCGAAGCAGTTTCACAAACTGTCTACCGCAGCAAAGATGTCTATTGGTAAACCCAGTTGGATAATATGAATTGCCATGTCATCTGCTTCGACTTGTTTCTGATCCTCTGCAGTGTATTCAGATTCGTATTGAAGACGAGAAGATGGTGTGGTGGGAGGTGTTGCATCAGGATTTCCAGGTACATGAACTTGTCGAGGCTTGAAGGGTCCATCCTGAATTGATTTAATCATGAGTTTGCCATTAGGTTTGGTCTTTATGTAACGGAGCATTCGACTTGTCCATTGAAGATAACCACCTTTTGCCAACATAGGAGGTCGGTTTTCGGCACCGGCTGCATGAATGTCTTGTTGAGTAGCCATTGATGAAGGTATGATCTGATAAAGTTGATGTAGGATCGATTCAACGATAAAGGAGTTGTGGTTGATGAAGATTAAGCTCAGTTGAGGTGTTTCCGAAAGTCGTACTCGTAAACTCGGTTCTTAAAATTTTCGCCCAAAATTTGAAATTCACTATAAAAATCAATTCTAAGGTTGTATGAAAAATTTGAGTTATGACAATTTTGACGCCAAATTTGACCCGAAAATTTTGAATTTAGGCCCAAAAATTTGAATTTTTTACCAAAATTTTCACAGTTAAACCAAAATTTGAATTTCGCGTAAAAATTGAACGTTTAGTCTCCTCAAAAATTTAAATTTTACTCAAGTTTTCCCGCCAAAAATTTGATTTTTTTTTTTTTTTTTACTCAAATTTAAATTTTACGCGTAATTTTGAAGTTATGCGTAGACAAAAATTTACTCGTAAACCTTACGCGTAATTTTGAAGTTATGCGTAGAGTTACTCGTAAGCTTTTAGCTTATGCGTAAACTTTGGTTAAGAACCAAAATCCTTTCACTGTCCAGCGTAGAGATATCCACAAGTATTTCAAGTGTTCCACACACTTATCCAAGTGAGGGAAGCACTGAGTAACAATTTCAATTTTTGAGGAGACTGCGGATGATACGGACGAATAATACCTGAAATTAATCACGAATAGTTCAAACGAATGATTTTGAAATTGTTGAATTTGTGCTGGGGCCATATGTTTTGATTTATGTGTCGATTGAATGAATGGTTTTTTGGATTGATATGAATTATTCGGTGAATGGTGAATGAATTCAATTGTAATATTTCAATGATTCAACAGATGTTTGATGTTTATTGGTGGATATTTCAAATGATTCAACAGATGATAGATAGGTATCTGCTATTCAGAAGCGTTAGCTTCAACAGATAGGTATCTGCTATTCAGAAGCGTTAGCTTCAACAGATAGGTGAGATATCAATCTCAGAGATTATCAAAATCTCAAATTGAACGATGTCAATTTCAACTTAAAATTCACACACTTTCATTTCTGAGGCAGCGCCTCTATTTATACCAGATAGTAGTAGGTGTAATAGTTAAAACCTACATCATCGCTTACCTAATTTACATAATAATACAGGGGCGGCCGACAGGCCTTACATTATTAGGCTCACATTATTACTAAAAAACAAACTTTACATCTTGGATAACTTGAATGAATACTGAGGAATAATGATCGTTTCTTGGCGAAATTATCATCGTATGTTCTTATGATTCTCTGAATTCTTGTTGGGAAATATTGAAATTCTTTAAGACCTCCTTCATTTGAGTACATGGTGTCTAGTAATCCATGAACAAAATATTCATGAATAATTGCTGGTTCTGCTTTTGGGATGAATACTGCTTTCGGTCCTGCTTCACGACTCTTTGGATAAAACAACTTGGTAGCCTGTACTTCGTTGTAGTGAATAATATTGTCCCATAGTTGCTGGAATTTTTCAACTGTTGGCTTTCTTGCGGCTTCTTTTTCTTTTGTTGTAGGAATGCTTCTTAGTATGTCAATTGAACTGGTGCTGGATGTCTGCTCTTGATTCAAAAATGTGAATCTTCTTGATCTCTTGATTTCTTCTGTTGCGACTGTCTTGTATGTTTTTTCTAGTGCTTCTTCAGCTGCTTCTCTTGATGTGTAACTCTTGTGACCTACACTTTTTCCAATTATGTGTGGACTGGCGAGTGACCAATCTGAATACATGCCTCTGTTTGGTCCATCAAAGGTGACGTACCATTTCTTTTTTCCAATGCTTGATTCCTGAACAATTTCTTGAACTTTTTCTTCCATTCTTGTGAACTCATCTCTTGAAGATGAAGATGAACATGATATCTGAATTCTTTGGGTAGTATCCGGGGTTTTTTGGCTAGTATTTAGTGGACTGTCTTTTTTAGCTGGAGTAGATGTCGAGGGTTTTGTTGGTGTTTTTATTGGTGTTGGTGTTTCGTTGATTCGAAATTGATTCTAAAACTGTATTTCTGGTTAAGTATCTTACTGTGCTTGATAATTCTTCTTCCTCTTTCTTTACAATGGCTAATTGTTTCTCGAGGGAGATGCGTTCTTCAATCTTTTGCTGAAGTTGTTGTCTTACTTGCTTAATTATTCCTTCCATTCTCTGGTGAGAGTATATGCAAAAGTGTTATTGTCGGTTTTTATATATTTGATATATGGGTGGTATTGGTGTAGTTGCAGTTGCCAACGGATTAGTCGACCTCTACAATAGTCTTCTTGTAATTTGTATCTCCAAAAACCTGTTACATATTTTGAGTCCGTTCGTAACTCAAATCTTGTTTGTAATAAATCGATTTTCCATTTTTTGAGTGTCTTTAAACACGCCAATGTTTCTTTTTCATGAGTCTGTATCTTTGCTCGATTTAGTTTCTGAAAATGTTCCAGAAATATATTTACATAATTTAGATTCATACTTTTCTGTTTTCAAAACAGATGTTTGCTCATCAGATTGAGGAATTTGACTTCCATCAATACTTATTTCTGATAGATTAGATTGAGGGATTGGAATTCCGTCAATGTCTAATCCTAATTTCTTTTTACCATTTAAAATGGCCTTCATACATCCTGCCCAAGTGTTGTCTGATGCATCTGTTTCAATAATCAAAAAATCTTTTGTTTCCGGGTTGTATAACTCCGGTAAACATTGTACAATTGTTTTAATACGTTGTACAAGTTGGGTGTCAGATGGTGTCCATTCCCAACGAATTTTTTCAGAAATTTTCTTTTGTAAAACTTTTCTTTCTTTTGCTAAATTTTTCAAAAATCCTTGTTCCGCTATATAATTTAAGCACCCTAAAAATCTTTGAATTTGTTTTCGATCTTTTAATTCGTTTGAGAAAAGTTTCAATTTTTCTTGTGTATTATTTGTTAAAGAAATGATTCCGTTTTTTGCTATTTTTAATCCCAAATATTCGACTTCATTTTGAAGAAGTTTAGATTTCTTTCGTGATAAAATTAAACCTTTTTCTTTGATTCTTTTTAAAACTGTTGATACTGCTTTTATATGTTCTTGTTCATCTCCTTTAGTAAAAACAATGACATCATCAATATATGCTAAACAAATATTTTCCAAACCTTGTAAATTATTATCCATAAAACGTTGATAAATTGATGGTGCTTGTTTTAATCCAAAAGGTAGTACGTTCCATTCATAATGTTTTGTGGGGACATGAAAATGCTGTTAATGACTTTGTTGATTCATCAAGTCTTAGTTGCCAATATCCAGATTTAGCATCAAATGTACTAAAATGTGTATTTCCTTTTAATTTTTCCAAAATGTAATCTTTTCTTGGTAATTTATATGAATCTAATATCTTAATTTAGAACCGTATAATAAAGAAGAATTGGAAAAATTACATATAGCTATAACAAATAAAATAGAAAATAGCGATAAAGAAGAGTCTAAAACTAAAGCTAGAATTGATTTTCAGAATAAAATAAAACAACAAATATACATGAAAAGTAACTATGAATTAAAATTGGAATTCAATACCGATGAATCATATTTAGTCTTTAAAATACTATCAGAATATTTTGAAAAAAGAACAAAATTAGCTACAAACAAACTCACATGGGAGAATATATGGGAATATGAAGAATTTAATTCACTACAAGTTATTTTTATACCACCATTTTCAAGAGAAATTAAAAATCCAGTAGCATTTATGATATCAAGAATGAGAATCGCTGAATATTTAGATGAATATCATTTAAATTCAACTAATGAAGAAGAATTGAGAAAACAGTTTTTGGACTATAATGAAAGAATGAGAAAATATTATGAAAATGAATCGGAAGAGTTAGATGATTACGACGATGATAATAGTTTTGATTTTGGAGAACCATATTATGAAACAGATTAACATATTATTAAAAATATTTTATAAAAAGCATTAAGAATGAGTAAAAAGGTGAAAGATAATCCAAATGCAACATTCATTGAAGTAACGGTCGAAAATAAGAAAATATTTGCATATATAGATACTGGAGCCTCAATATGTTTTGGAAAAAGGAAAGTATTAAAATTTTGGGAAAATTTGAAAAAACCGTTAAAAATAGTAGTAGCAGATAAATCAGTACATAAAATATGGTATGTAGGAAGAATGATCCCTATATATATTAATAAAAAAGAATTTATTACACCAACCATTTATATGCATGATTCAGGTATAGATCTGATAATTGGAAACAATTTCTTAAAATTATACCAACCATTTACACAAACAGATAAATCTGTCACCATAAAACACAAAAAACAGGAGAATTAGTATCAACACCAATTGTTACTCAAACAGAATACATACGAATGTTAGCACGACATATAAAATTTCAAGTAGAAATATTACTAGTAATGAAAAGAGAAAATATAGAAAAAGCATTACAAGAAGTATGTAGTGAGAATCCATTAGATAATATAAATACTAATAATCAACTAGTATCAATAAAATTAAAGGATCCACTTGCAGAAATAAACATACCAAATAGAATACCTTACAGTATTAAAGATGTTAAGGAATTTAAAGAAGAATGTCAGCAATTATTAGATAAAGGGATAATAAGAGAAAGTTCAAGTCCTCATTCAGCACCAGCATTTTATGTCGAAAATAAAAACGAAATAAAGAGAGGAAAAAGACGAATGGTCATTAATTATAAAAAAATGAACGAAGCAACCATAGGAGATTCATATAAATTACCAAGAAAAGATTACATTCTGGAAAAATTAAAAGGAAATTTTTTTTTTACACATTTTAGTACATTTGATGCTAAATCTGGATATTGGCAACTAAGACTTGATGAATCAACAAAGTCATTAACAGCATTTTCATGTCCCCCACAAAAACATTATGAATGGAATGTACTACCTTTTGGATTAAAACAAGCACCATCAATTTATCAACGTTTTATGGATAATAATTTACAAGGTTTGGAAAATATTTGTTTAGCATATATTGATGATATCATTGTTTTTACTAAAGGAGATGAACAAGAACATATAAAAGCAGTATCAACAGTTTTAAAAAGAATCAAATAAAAAGGTTTAATTTTATCACGAAAGAAATCTAAACTTCTTCAAAATGAAGTCGAATATTTGGGATTAAAAATAGCAAAAAACGGAATCATTTCTTTAACAAATAATACACAAGAAAAATTGAAACTTTTCCCAAACGAATTAAAAGATCGAAAACAAATTCAAAGATTTTTAGGGTGCTTAAATTATATAGCGGAACAAGGATTTTTGAAAATTTAGCAAAAGAAAGAAAAGTTTTACAAAAGAAAATTTCTGAAAAAATTCGTTGGGAATGGACACCATCTGACACCCAACTTGTACAACGTATTAAAAAAACTGTACAATGTTTACAGGGTTATACAACCCGAAACAAAAGATTTTTGATTATTGAAACAGATGCATCGAAGACCGACACTTGGGATGTATGAAGGCCATTTTAAATGGTAAAAAGAAATTAGGATTAGACATTGACGGAATTCCAATCCCTCAATCTAATCTATCAGAAATAAGTATTGATGGAAGTCAAATTCCTCAATCTAATGAGCAAACATCTGTTTTGAAAACAGAAAAGTATGAATCTAAATTATGTAAATATATTTGGAACATTTTCAGGCCGAGCAAAGATACAGACTCATGAAAAAGAAACATTGGCGTGTTTAAAGACACTCAAAAAATGGAAAATCGATTTATTACAAACAAGATTTGAGTTCTGACGGACTCAAAATATGTAGCAGGTTTTTGGAGATACAAATTACAAGAAGACTATTGTAGAGGTTAGACTAATCCGTTAACCTTTAACTACACCAATACCACCCATATATCAAATATATAAAAACCGACAATAACACTTTTGAGATACTCTCTCACAGAGAATGGAAGGAATAATTAAGCAAGTAAGACAACAACTTCAACAAAGATTGAAGAGCATCTCCCTCGAGAAACAATTAGCCATTGTAAAGAAAGAGGAAGAAGAATATCAAGCACGCGAAGAATTAACCGAAATACGGTTTAGAATCAATTTCGAATCAACGAAACACCAACACCAATAAAACACCAACAAAACCCTCGACATCTACTCCACTAAAAGGCAGTCCACTAAATACTAGCCAAAAACCCCGGATACTACCCAAAGAATTCATATATGTTCATCTTCATCTTCAAGAGATGAGTTCACAAGAATGGAAGAAAAAGTTCAAGAAATTGTTCAGGAATCAAGCATTGGAAAAAAGAAATGGTACGTCATCTTTGATGGACCAAATAGAGGCATGTATTCAGATTGGTCACTCGCCAGTCCACACATAATTGGAAAAAGTGTAGGTCACAAGAGTTACACATCAAGAAGCATTTGAAGAAGCACTAGAAAAACATACAAGGCGATTAAATGAAGAAATCAAGAGATCAAGAAGATTCACATTTTTGAATCAAGAGCAGGACATCCAGCACGGATCAATTGACTTACTAGAAGCATTCCTACAACAAAAGAAAAAGAAGCCGCCAAAGAAATAGCGATTGAAAATTTCCAGCAACTATGGGACGATTATTATTCACTACAACGAAGTCACAGGCTACCAAGTTGTTTTATCCAAAGAGTCGTGAAGCGAGGACCGGCGGTATTCATCCCAAAAGCGAACCGGCAATTATTCATGAATATTTTGTTCATGGATTACTAGACACCATGTACTTAAATGAAGGAGGTCTTAAAGAATTTCAAGATTTCCCAACAATAATTCAGAGAATCATAAGAACATACGATGATAATTTCGCCAAGAAACGATCATTATTCCTCAGTATTCATTCAAGTTATCCAATCTTCAACAACGATCACCAGTTGTTAGTACCATCCATCGTAATAGCAGAACTAGGAGTCAGCAATGGTAAATATCCCCCAAAGGACGAGATACCACCAACAACTCCATCTATCAAAAAATTTGTAGAAGCTCTAGTCAGAGTTTTTATGGCATCATCAAAGTTAGGAACAGGAAGAAGGCAAAGATCAAAAGTCAAAATCAATTATTTTCAAGATAATATTTTGATTTTCTCGCACTTCTCAGGAGGAACACTCAATGAAGATCAAAAATTTTGGAAAATTTGAGAAACCATTTGAAGATCTTTCCGGACCACTCATGACATTGAGGAAGAATTCAAGATAGCATTATGTCAGATTTATCAAGTTGGAGAAAACATCTCATGAACGTAGACTCACGATCTGAGAATGAAGACGAAGATTCAAGAATCATTGTTGACACAAAAAAACAAAACAAAAAAGACAAAAAATAAGGAATTATTGAAGGCGGCATGAAGAAAAAAGCATCAATAATTGGCGCAGCGTTTTTCACTTTTACTTTTTCTTTTTTATGTGGTGTGATGTAAAGTTTGTTTTTTAGTAATAATGTGAGCCTAATAATGTAAGGCCGTGGCGCCTGTATTATGTAAATTAGGTAGATGTAGGTTGTAACTATTACACCTATTACTATCTTGTATATATAGGCGTTGCCTCGAAATGAAAAGTGTGTGAATTTTAAGTTGAAATGACATCGTTCAATTTGAGATTTTGATAATCTGGAGATTGATATCTCACCTATCTTTGAAGCTAGCGCTTACGAATAGCAGATACCTATCTATCATCTGTTGAATCATTTGAAATATCCACCAATAAACATCAAACATCCGTTGAATCATTGAAATATTACAATTGAATTCATTCACCATTCACCGAATAATTCATATCAATCAAAAAATTCATTCAATCACACATAAAATCAAAACATATGGCCCCAACACAAATTCAACAATTGCAAAATCATTCGTTTGAACTATTCGTGATTAATTTCAGGTATTATTCGTCCGTATCATCCGCCTATAATTTCTGGTATCGAGGCGATGCAACGATCTAAGGAGCAAGATAAAGCTAGACAAGAATTTGGAAAACAGGTCAACAAATAGAAGAAAATGAAGCCAACGATTATGAAGATATGAGAACCATCAAATCATCAAGAAGAATTAAATTACTAAGGTATCATTCTACAATGACTAACTCATCAATTATTGAAAAATTACTAATTAAAAGAGAAATATTCATTCTAAATATCATAATTTTATCAATTACAATAGAAAAACTATTAATTGAAGTGAAATATTTTTTAGAGAAATTATTAACTAAAAGTGAAATATTCTTTCTTAGTACTATAGTTCTTATATTACAATACTTGGATTTAATATTCCATTATATTAATCACTCGTTTGAACTTGGATTTAATATTCCATTACTATCAGATATGAATTTCTGGTATCATATATGTAAATTAGGTAAGCGATGATGTAGGTTGTAACTATTACACCTACTACTATCTTGTATAAAAAGAGGCGTTGCCTCAGAAATGAAAGTAGTATTGATATTGAAATATCTACTCTATTTATACAAGATAGTAGTAGGTGTAAGCTGACCATACATCATTTTACTAATTATAATATCTGAGGGCATTTTGATTTATGTGTCGATTGAATGAATGGTTTTTTGGATTGATATGAATTATTTGGTGAATGGTGAATGAATTCAATTGTAATATTTCAATGATTCAACGGATGTTTGATGTTTATTGGTGGATATTTCAAATGATTCAACAGATGATAGATAAGTATATGCTATTGGGCGTTAGCTTCCAGATGGTGAGATATCATCTCGAGGTATAAAATCTCAAATTGAACGATGTTAATATAATCGACATCGTTCAATTTAATATTTTAAGTTGGATTGATTCAAAATATTGATGTTCGGAAATTAAAAGATTTTTTTAGGAGGGTTGGCGGGGCAGTCTGGTGGTGGTACCACCTAAGAAACACCACAACAACTTGCGGTAGTTAGATATGTACTTGGACCCGAGGTAATGGGTAGTGGTGTCGGGGACGAACGAAAGGCCAAATATGATTGGGTACACATTTTGGAACCATAATATAGAAATACATTTGATGGGCCGGGTGCATTTAAGATACATTAATTTTTTCAAATATTAATTACATGAAAAAATCCGGGGTCAGGGTACCGAAAACCTCCTGGTTCGTCACGGTGATCGGCCACCGGGTTGTGCCACCGACCACCACGCGGTAACCTACTACACCTCCCTGAAACCACGCACCATCCTCCTTTCTCTCACCCGGTTTGGTGGTGCACTCTTTATTTTTGTTTGTGTGTGGCTTGATAATGCCATTACCACTTTTAGTGATGGGCGTCATAATGTATAAATGACGATTAGACGTTGACGTTGTGCTGATAGGTTTGATAACCATAAACTCCGGACTTACATTTACTCCTCAATCCTACTTTGCAGAAAATCATTTACTTTACCGACTTGTTGTAACAAATATAAGCATGTCACATGGGCTTCAGACAAAGAGTTAAAAGCTGGTTAGACTAAACTTGCATGCTGTCTAATACATGAGGGGGCTGCTTTTGTAACTTACGCAACCTTAAAAGGAGGTCATCGTCCACTCCAGAGTTTCATTCAACTGCCACAATTATTACTATGTGAATGATTCTTAAAGCTAAATAACACGTCATAACCTACGGATACATTTTGTCTGGGTGATCTAACGTGTTTTTTGGCTTTAAGAAGCCGGTATTCACAACTGAGTTCACAGTTCAAGATCTAAAAGGTTTTTGTTTATAGAGATAGTCTGTGTGCATATCTGAAAGCGTTTTATGTTTTTGAGATTTAATGGTGCAGTCATGAAGATTAACTGGTAATGGTTTTGTTCCTCATTTGTTTGATATATTGATTTATGACCAGTTTAGTCATGAACGTAACCATAAATAATTTCACAAATGTTGATCTATATGTTATCATACAAAGCACATGCATTTGCGAACATGCTATATTACTATTTAGGAATTTGTTTTTGCTCTTTTTTCTGACTAATCTCCAGCAACACCAACAACAATGTCAAATAATTACACTTGCTATTTTATTTTATAGCTAAAACACTTTAAATGAAAAAAGCTAACAAAATGTTCTATCAAACAAGCAGATGTGCAATGTAAGTATAATTTTGGAATATTTTACTTTGTTTAGCCATTTTTTTTAAATAAAATTCCAACAATACCAGCAACAATGTCAAATAAATTACACTTGTTGGTTACTAATTCAAATATTACTACGCGTCACCTAAGTGCTTTTGGTTAACACTACAAGAAAAAAGTATGACAGGCGATGAAGGCTTTAGCAAGGATACACATGTCTTCGCTAAAAGCCGTTAAAAGACTAAAAACCCAAGTTTCACACTTTAACTAATGCCAAAAGTGGAGAAAATTTGACAATTACTTTTTGCGAGGACATGTTTTTGCCAAAAAGTTAACTTCATTGGACTTTTTCCTTTTTTCCATTTTCGTTAATTATTTAATCCTAATTTTCCTACCAGACTTTTGGCGAGAAGTTTTGACCAAAGTTTACCAATTAATTACAGCTTTAATTAACAGATATTGGCTTTGAACTAGTGACGTGGCTTTGCCTTTGGCGAGGACTAGGGGTGTTCAGTGTTTGGTTTGACACCGAATAAACCTAATAATAAACTGGACCGAAACCAAATAAAATCGGACCGAAACTTTTAATTGATGTATGGATTGGTTTGAAACTGAACCGAAATTATTAATTGGTGTTTGGTTTGGTTTTGGGTTTGATAAATATATAAACCAAACCAAAAAAACCAAATATCTCTATCCACATAAAAAGTTAACTATATATAAAGATTTTTATATCTTTATCATCCCAATAACAATCTTAATTTAAAATCTTTTAAACTAATCACTCATCAAATCAAGCATTGCTTTTTCATAAATGAAAACAACATCAAATGCAAACATTGGAGAAGATGAGTAAAGTTGCAATTGGGTTTAGATGCTTGAAGATGAAATGTTCAATCTAATAAGACTTCTCAAGACTTTTGTCGAAGAATATTGCTTTCATTACTTCCATTAAGTTCTAAAACATTTGGTTTCTTAAATTTTTGTTTTGTCGATTTCTTTTAGTACTTTGTGAGACATTTTGATGTGTTAATTTTATTTAAACTTTTCGGTTTTTATTTGTGACTTCTATATCATATTTTGAAGTTTACTTGAATTTGGTTTTTTTGGTTTTAACCGAAACCAAACCGAATTCTAATTTGGTGTGTGGTTTGGTTTTATCCGTTCTATAATTGGTTTGGTTTAATTTTGGATTTTGACTTTGAAAATTTTCAAACCGATAATATACAATACACAAACCGAAAACCGAATCGATGAACACCCCTAGCGAGGACATGTGTCATCGCTAAAAGCTTTGCCCAAATGTTGACCAATTATTTATGGTAGCTAAATGGATCATTCGATGTGATATTGACTACACAATCTCATTTCTTCAAAACGATATCAAGACTGTCCATCCCGGGAGTTCAAGTTGGAGGCAAAGTTTCAATATCGTGTTGACTCACATTGATATTCACCGCCCATTTCAAGGTGGTATAGATTCTGTTAAGCATGGGAAAGACGTCTTTGCAGTTAGTTTTGTTGCTTCAGGCGGTTACGATAATGAAATTAATATATTTGTCTATATAATAGCTCTCTCCCAAAAGATCACAACACGCGCGTTGCAGAACACAAACAAATTCATAAAAGATTAAAAAGTTAAAACCTGCCATAACTCTAGGTTTTTTTTGCACTCGCCATAGTTACACTTCTAGAAAGTATGTTTTAAAGAATACAACCTTTCTCCGAGGCTAAGCCCATCTGTCTAAGTATCCAGAATTTTCTTTGAGGTTTCAAGATGCAAAATGGCTTTATCAGTCAACTTCATGTGTAATAGCACTTCAACTTAATTTTATCACTAGTGAAGAAGCATCGTGAAATACTTAAGTTAGATCCTCACGATAACTCAATTCCTTTGATATATTGCACAACCTCATCTCTAAAAAACTCTTCACGAGAGCCTTCTTATTTCAAACGTGTTAAAGAGATTTACTATTTCATTATCTAAAAGTGCTTATTTCAAACGATAAAGGTAATCTTGAATACCTTTGTTCACAAACCGAACTATGATAAATTGAAATAACGTAGTTGTATGCAAGCTAAGTGTGGTACAATACCTTTATATATATCAAAACATGCATGTGTAGCCATACCCTCACTGAGTTTCATAGCAGACTTCGTATCCAGTGTGAATTTTATTTGCATTTAACAAGGCGTTGCGCAAGTGACAGAATACATCCAATTTGTAATGCCATTAAATAACCTTATTTGAGTTTGGTATCAATTTCCTCACAGCTTAAAAAAATATACCCAACTTATATTTTACTCGTATATATATGAATACAGGCTAATTACAACAATAAAGATGTTTTGTATCTCGTGAGCAACTTTTCTAGTCCCACAATGATCAAAGAAAACAATACTTTCCGGTTTATATATCGTTGTGTAGATGGATTACCCAAGTTGCTATTTGTATTATGTTAGTTCCTAAGAGCTTGGGCATGGTAAATATTAAATCAAAATACTAATGCCGGACTTGCGCGGGTTGTCATTACAAATTGTTGGCTTTTTGGGTCCTTTAATAATTTTCCACAATTATCAAAGGATCCAAAAAGCCAACAATTTGTTACAAAATTAGTATTTTTGATTTAATATTGATATGCATAAAATATTAACATGAATTCACAGTATCAATAGTGTATAAGAATCACAAAACCACTCAATCACTTTAGAAATTACAAGCAGTTGGAGTAGAGGACATGCTCCACGCAACCAACTAATCCAACAAAATTGAGATCTTTTAAAGTTGAACTAGTTATAATACTCGTGCACGCGCATGGTTTAAACATAAAATTTTAAATAAATACTAATTTTACAAATGCTATTTTAAACTATATTGTCTCTTAAATTTACATATATTATTTTTATTTTTTATATTTGTATGTTTGACTAAAACGATATTCAGCACATTTGTTTCCTTGAAATCCATATTGTTAATTTTTAATTTGTTGTTACAATTAGAAAGTGCATTCTTGTTTTTATAGAATATGTTTAGACAATAATGAACACAAATACAAAATATTGTCTAATTTTGTTCAAACTTACAATACACTTTAATTAATGATTTAATATCATTTGAGGACAAAAGATTATTTACATACTAAAGGGATCAATCTCCACCATCCAATTTTATTTGATCTAATGGATGAGATTAATCCCAACATTAAAAAAAACCCACTTTCATCATCTTTTTTTAAATATTAATAACTTTCAAACCGTTAATTTTTAAGCGAAAAAATATCATTCTGAAAGGCATTTAATTATCTTTCTATAGATAGGCACTTTGATATACTTTCGACAAAAATTTTTTTTCCGTATTTTCACGTTTTTAATGTTTTTTGTTTTTTTACGTTCTTGAAAATTGCATTAAAAATCATATATGATAAAACACTAATTTGAATATCACATGTGATATTAGTGTTATATCATATATGATATTAGTGCTATATCATATATGATATGTAATATCACATGTGATATTAGTGTAATATCACATGTGATATCACATATCATATATGATTTAACACTAATATCATATATGATTTAACACTAATATCACATGTGATATTCAAATTAGTGTTTAATCATATATGATATTTTCATGCAAATTTCAAGTAACGTAAAAAAACGAAAAAAACAATTTTTTTTTTCAAAAGTATATCAAAGTGCCCGTCTATAGAAAGATAAATAAATGCTCTTCGCGACGGTGTAAATATTTTCACTTAACGATTAGAGATATTTAAATTATAAAAAATAGGTGAAATAATAAAATGCTTTTAATCTCATCCATTGATTTCTTTTTAGATGGATGGTAAAGATGAGTCCCTTGGTATGTAAGAAAAATTTTGTATGTAAAATAACTCTCCTCTTAATTAATGGGCCCAATAATGCTACTACTTCACCGAGTCTTTTTAGTCAAGTATCACTCTCATATATATTTAAGTACTAGCTAAAAGACCCGTGAAATTCACGGGGTATCTTAAATAAACATAACAAAAATATATATAAATAATATTGATATGTTATGCAATAAAATGGAAGAACAATACAAATGAGTATGTTGAGTGGACAAAAGGGCATGTTTGTAATGAAACATAAGAATATTACAACAAATTATATAATAATGCAAAAAGAGCATAAAGAAAAACATATGATAGTATCTGAAGTTGTCCATTTTGATTTGTTGTTGAACACAAAAACTTGTGGATGAATTTGTCGATAACCCTTTTTTTAACAAAATTTGACAACCAAAGTTATACCAACCTTCATATTCTTGTATAACAGCTAAAGTTCTAACAAATAAGGATATCAACCTAAAATGGGTATGATTTGAAACACGATATGTTATTGGACATCCATAATAAGTGATGGAATATGAGAACAAAACATCTCGGATATTAACAATAAATAATTTACAAATGACGACTAAAAACAAAGTGACCAAATAGTTTGTGCGGGGATATCCGTTTGTAAACAATAAATCAAAATCAGAAAAATAAGCCAAAACAGATATTAGTACCCCCGAACTTGGCAAACTGGATCTTTTAGCACCCTAAACTTTTAAATGTGTAGAATGATACCCTAAACTTGACAAAGTAAATTTTAACTACCCTATACTAATTAACTCAACAATAATTGATTTTTTCTTTCTAAAAGTTAATTTTGTGAAGCATTTATAATAAATAATTTATAGTAAAACTTTGGCTAGGTAAATATATATTTATTCCTAAAATTTAATTATTTTTCAATTTTTAAAATTTATTATAATCCTTTAATTAATTATTTAGAATATATTTGTAGTATCTATTTTTAAAACATTTTTAACGCATTACTCTTAGTATATCTTCATATTATATTATTAAATGATTGTTACAAAATAACTTTTAGATCAACTTATAACCAACTATAGATGAGTTTTTGCAATTTTCAATTTAATATATGCATATGAACAAATAAATATTTAAAATTGTTATGGTCTCAAAAATATTTGATACATATGCTTAGTATATAATACAGATATCTATATACGAAAAGTGGTGCAGTAGATTCACATTTTATAAAGTATTATTTTAAATATATATCTATTCTCAACAATTGAATATAATATTATATTAATTAAAAAAATTAAATCAATGTTAAAAAATATATAATTAGTTATTCTAAGTTTAACTATAAATCATATATATTACATTCGGCCTTAGTAAATTGATTTTTAGAAAAAAAACTAAAAATAATAATTTATGGAGTAATTTCAGTTTGCAAAGTTTGGGTTACCATTATGCACTCTTTAAAGTTCAAGGTACTAAATGAGCTTGCTTGTCAAGTTCGGGGACTAATATATGTTTTGGCATAAAAGATGTAAGAGACATCCTTTATTTAAGAAAGAGACACTTTATTTATTAATCTACCGTTACTCTTTATTCACTCTAATATTATTTTTATTCGTATATTTTCTTTCAATAACTCATATAAGCTAAAGAGATATTTTAAATAAGGATATCTATATTACTTATAATTGAGGGATAACCATCTCTTTTATTTATGAGTTTAAGATTTTCTAAATTAGAATTTAAGCAAATACTACTTATAAAACATAATGTACAACTCTGTAAAGCACAATTAACTTTAAGCAAATATTATTTCTTACATGCAAACAATTAATACACCCCATCACAAATATATACAACTACCTAAGCACAATGTACAAAAACAAATAAAACTAAAAACACACTATTCAATATATACAATTAATACACAATTTAATTCACCCCTTCACCAAAATATATAACTCTTTAACCACAATGTACAATCTAATTAAGCTTCCAAAACATAAATCTGAAATCAAACAGCTCAAAATAAAATAAAATTTGTTCGCTGAAAAATTTAATCACAGGGTACCCGCGTAAGCGTCTTGAGATTTACCCTAGTATATAAAAAGCGAAAGCTCAAAAGGTGGTATCATTCCATTCGAAAAGTCAACACAGACATAAAATGGATTAGGATATGATATTAATTCACCAAGAGTAACCAAGAAACATAGATCCATATTCGTATGACACATAGTGAGCATAGTACCAATGTCTTAAAAGAAACTTAAAGTAACATATAATACGGTTGTGAAGCAGTTAAACCACGTCAACTTACTCGAACTATACTCTACGACACAAAAGTAGTCCAAAAAAGAAGAGTCAATCAACTTCTTCTTGGTGTTAGATTCTTACTCCATTCATCACAACCCATTTGCCAGCATGTTTCCTAGCTAAACATATTTAGAGTGGTTGAATTACATTATATACGTTTTGGAATTTCGTTGTCATCGATACTAGATGCATAAGCTGAGCCTAACAAAAGACAATATTATTAAGATTCAAAAAGGATAAAGTTCATATAATCATATTTGTAGCAGGCGATGACCGAAATATAGCACCAACTACCTTAACTTGAATGTAAACAATAGAAGCATGAACCACTTAGTGGGCGGCCGAAATATAACATTAACTATTATTAGCTTCAATATAAACAGTAGAAGCTAGAACCACCTAAGGGGTTAAGAGCACCAGGTATCCATGGTGTCATGGGTCTTGTGTCATGAGTAAAAGTGTTGTCCACTTCACACTTTTATATACACCAAAACCTATAACTTTACACAAAACACTCCTTCAATTTATGATGTTATAAAACATCATCTGGGCAACACATAACCCGATAAACCACAAATACAAAAAGAAATACTCACGGTGTGGGCTAATCCTGAAGGCACCAACCCTTATGGCGTAAAAAGGGGTGTCGGGCTGGTGCTATCAGTTGACGTTATCGGATGACGCCATATGCAACAACCATACATACCAATTTCTCTAATGGCAAACTTGCAATGTTTGACAAAAATAAACTTTGAAATCCTTTTACTGTACAAATATGTTTATATCACATATGATATTAGTGTTAAATCATATATGATTAAACACTAATTTAAATATTTTAATAATATCACATATGATATGTAATATCATATATGATATTAGTGTTAAATCACATATGATATTACATATCATATATGATTTAATACTAATATCACATGTGATATTATTAGAATATTCAAATTAGTGTTTAATCATATGTGATTTTTTAATGGAAATTTCATTATCGAAAAAAAGGAAAAAAACGTAAAAAAACGTGAAAAATACAAAAAACAAATTTTGTCTAAAGTATATCAAAGTGCCTATCTATAGAAAGATAAATAAATTGTTTATCGTAAAAGTGTATTTTTTTTCGCTTAACGATTAACGGTTTGAAATATATTAATATTTGAAGAAGAAAAAATAATGAAAGTGGTTTTTTAAATTGTTAAGATTAATCTCATCTATTAGATCTAATAAAGATGGATGATGAAAATTGTCCATTGATATTTAAGAATATGTTTGGTATGTAAAAGATCTTAACGCTAAAAGCTATATACAAATATGCCACTTAATTAGTTAAACAACTAATTTACTTACCCATTGACGCAAGTGTCGAGAAGAAGGTTTAAAACAATTCCTAAAATTTGGACATCCGAAACAAATTTTGTTGCTTGGTGTGTGGCATGTAGAATGCAAGATATTTGAAGAAAAAAAATTATGAGAGGAGAATTAAAAGTGTGATGTATTAGTTAGATGAATAAATGCATCATAGAGTAATTACAATAAATATTAATCAAATTATTAAATGTCCATGCTAAACAAAGACGCCATAATCATTTCCCGAAAATTGATTTCGAAATGTTGTTACATATTTGACTTTATGAGCCACGTGTCATAAGGAGATGACAAGATATTTTTAAAAAACATTAATGAAGAGTTATATTAAAAAGTGTGTTTTATTATATTAAATAGAAGCCCACAATTCAAATGATGGTCATCGGTTTCAAAACCTTAGGTGTAACCTAAGAACTTCTGGTAACTCAAAAACCTGGAGTTTATATTTGAATTATCGATGACCTAATTTTCACAGGCAAACACCTATCATCTATAGATTGTGACTTCACATTCCTAATCATGAATCCGGTCACCGGTTTAGATACACCGTCGAAGGGATGGCAACCAGAACCGGTTTAACACCTTTAGCTAAAAACACAAGCAAACCATATGGTATATTTCGACATGTATAGCTAGATTTAATCGTCCCCAATGGTTCCACCAGCATAAGTTGCATCTTCCTTGATGGATGCTTAAGGCGATACATCATCCTATAGAAAAAAAAATGTCAAACGCTAAAAAATGTTTACCGAAAGCATAGAAAAACCATAATGGACAGACAGGTTAGGACCATGGCACTTTATATTGGTCCCTTTTGGTTGGTCAACCATTTAGTTCATTTATATAATGGTTCTTACACATAAGCATGCCAATGATTTTCTGTACTAAGAGATATGGAGGCAATGAGCAGAGAACCATGTGACTAAATTAATCACCAACCCATCAATTCTTCAAATTTGCACTTAAGTTCGCCAAAGTGCAACAAAGCCTCACGATGTCAAAAACCTAAACTAAAAAAGTCCTGTGTATGAATTTTTCGTATATAATAACAGAATTAAGAGAAGTGACAAATATGATTTGACTAACGAACTTATAAGCAGTCCCCAATTAACAAAATAATTGTTTTTTCATAATACATGAAACAACATAAACTAAGTAGGAAAGTACTTCAATTATTAATACCTTTAGCATCACTTCTTCAAATTTGCACTTAAGTTCGCCAAAGTGCAACGGAGCCTTGCTTCTGACACCAAAGATTCACAATCAACTCAATAGACTTCACCTCTTCAATTAAACTCCGAATGCATAACCAACAAAGAAAAATGTTGATCAATCACCAACCCAAAACACTTGGTAACAATTTCAAGTGACGGAACACACTCGATAGCTTTCACCCCATTCAAACCCAAACCTTTAGAACTCACACACGCTTGCGGATACTTCTTATACTTGAACAACCACTTCTTGAAATACCTTACAAAACCCATAATCTCCACACCATTTAACTTCCTAATACATGACGGAAATATCACATCATCAACATTCGATGACGATACCGAATAATGAAAACAAATTTCCCTGCTCGTAAACTCATCATAACCCATCATCAACACAACCACAACATCCTTAACCAAACTCATCTTTTTCTCACCTAAACTCTTATCACTACACATGTCAATAACCGAAACCGACACCTACATGTGTTCAGATAGATTTTTCCTACAAAAAGAGTTTATAGAAACCAAATATTAATTGAAAAGGAACTACACTAAATAGTAACCAACTTTAGTCTCCATTATATTTTTCCTAGCTCTGAAATGCATGGCCACAATAGTGGACCATCATTAGGGTGCTGATATGTGAAACTATTACCGTCACAACTGTTGTCATCAAATACTGAATTCATGCCAAAGCTTTCATGCTTCATAGGAGGTAACGTATATGTTCCAGTAGCAGGAGATTTCTATAAAAAAAAAACAAAGATTAGTTCATACTCTAGCATTTCAATTTCCAAGAATCACAGATTCTGAATATCGTTGTAAAATGTATTATAAAGCTCTAAGTTATACTCTAACTTATATATGAAGTATCTACATCCAAAAAAAATAATTAAAAACTAAGGACATGTCACATTGCATAAAGTTGAACTTCTACACATCATATTTTGGTGTGTATTAATACACATGTTGGTTTATAATAAAAGTTATGTAATACTTACCGATATATCTGCCTTGTTCAATAGTCAAAGAGGTTTACGGTGTAATTCAGTGTTACCATAAGCTTGGCCTACAGTGCAATGACTTAGCTCCTATCTATGGTAAACAATAGTTGTGTCAAATAGCTTCTATCTATATGTATTGAACTAATTTGCAATTAAAATTTACTAATTTTTCAATCATCAAAAAGCCTAATTATCATACCTCATAATATAAAAACTGAAAATAATTTAATGACTATAATTCAGTGCTTAGATGACTGTAATTTACCAACTCGTAAACAATGGATTGCCTTTATAACTTCAACAAAAGCTCATCCAAACACTCCCTTAGATTGACATATCTGATTATGGTTGCAATACAACAATAAGGTAGGTGTATGATAAAGTTGGAAACATTTCTCATGACCTTCATAAATGAAAAACACATTACTCTTTGTTAATACAAATATCATCATTAAACGTTATTTATATTTTTGATCTTTACCTAAGTTTTGTTAACGACAAAAGTAAATTTAATTTTTATAAAGCTTAAAGCTTGTCAAGTTTAATATATATTAAAACAAGCTTTTTCAAACAATATCTTCATCACTCAAACATTTACATTGTGATTAATCATATCTTAATATGACTCTAACCATAATGTATGATAATAGTTTTTAGAATGTTTCAGTTTCTTAAAAACTAAACATTACTTTATGTATTTACATTATTTAAAAATAGAAAAACAACACATGACATCATGTGATGCATCATGGAAATTATTGGAAGATTTCATTAGATATTTTGTGTAGATTTGGGATCTTCATATCTTACACAATCTTGCATAGATATGGTTGAATTTGGCAAAGATTTTGATATCTTGCTATCCGGACCTCGGCACCAAAAAGCCATATAGAGCGGACCCTTTTGAGGGGTCCGCGGTCCCGGTGGTGAGCTGGCTGGTTTATTATAAATAGCAAAGCCAAACCAAGTAGTTTTCATCCCTTTCATCATCTCCATCATATCTTCTCTCTAACTTTCTAACTCGGTTTCATATCATAATAGTGATCTCTTTTTGTAGAAGAAGATCAAGTCACATTCAAGCTTCAAACGAGGAGTTGGAAGTCTTGTTTGTTTAGTGTTGTATGATCTTGTGTTGATTCATACTTCATTGTTTTACTAAACTATCATAATCTTGTGGGTGTGAGTGGTTAGTATTTTAGTCCTCAAAATACATTGTGTGTGGGAGTGGTTGTACCCTTGGAAAGAACTCGACATTTAGCTTAGTGTCGAAAATAGTGTAAGCGAAGTGTAAAGGTTTCTCCACCCGTGAAAGGAGCTTGTTGACTAGTGAAGTTAAACTCTCGAGTGTGAGACTGGGGGGGTGAGTAGGGCAAGGATAGAGTCCTTGAACTGAACCACTATAAACAACTTGTTGTGGTTTGATCATTTCTTTCCTTATTTACTCTTTACATATTACTTACATATTTCATTAACATATCTAAGATCAATATGAATTGATCTTTCAATAAGTTTCAAAACAAAGTTTTTAATTAGTAAACTATTCAACCCCCCTTCTAGTTTTCTACAATTGGTACCAGAGCCTCGTTGCTCAAGAATTTCTAAAATAATTTGTATTTTATAAACTTGAAACGATCCATGGATTCTAAAAACTTTAAAGAAGGAAAATCTATGCAAAGACCACCACTCTTTGAAACCAATGGATTTATCTATTGGAAAAACCGTTTTGAAACATATGTAAAATCAAAAGATATAGATATTTGGTTTGTTATTTTAAAGGGATTTAGTTCTACAACAAAGGATATTTCTATTGATGAACAAAAGAAATTAATTGCTAAAAATAATGATGCTAAAATGATGCTTTATAATGCTTTTCCTAGAAAAGAATATGAAAGGATTTTTATGTGTGAAACCGCCAAAGATATTTGGGAATATTTGATTGTTACACATCAAGGTAACTCACAAGTCAAGGATAACAAAATTAATCTTCTTGTTCAACAATATAACATTTGTTATCCCTGAAGATGAAACCATTGATTGTGGCTTTGCTCGCTTTAATACTATTATTATATCAAAAGCATTGATGAATTTTTTAGTAGTAAGAACTTTGTCAAGAAATTTCTTAGAGCACTCCATCTGAAATGGAGAGCTAAAGTGACCGCTATTGAAGAATCTAAAGATCTCTCAAAAATGTCACTAGACGAGCTAATCGGTAACCTCAAAGTACATGAAATGGTGATGGAGAAAGATTCGGAGATCATCAAAGGAAAAGGGAGAAGATCAAATCCGTTGCTCTAAAAGCAAAAGCGGAATCAAGTGATGATGACGAATCTTGCTCGGTAGTGAAGATGAGGTATGCCATGGCGTTGAGACTTTAAAAGTTCTTTAGAAGAAGAGGAAAGTTTGAAAGACAACCTCGAGAAGAAAAGAAGCCATTCCGAAAAGATCGGGATGACAAAAAGGTAAAGGTGAAAGAAAGTGTTTTAGATGTGGTGATGCAAGTCATCTCATAGGAGAATGTCCCAAGCCACCTAAAAGCAAAATTCAACGAGCTTTTGTAAAGTGGTGCTTGGTGATAGTGAAGATGATGAAGAGTCAAGCAAAGAAGAGATCGCTCTAATGGCACATGAGTCAAACGAGGTACATTCCGACTCTTATTCTTCTATTGATGATGACACTTTGCAAAAACAATACAATCAATTGTGTGAGCTAAGTCTAAAAATGATAACTAAAATAGGAGTTTTTGGAAAATGAAGTCTATGAGTTAAAAGAAAAAGCAAAACGACTAGAAAAGGGAAAAGCAAATGACGATAGTTGTAAATCATGTCAAGAGCTTAATCTTGAAATAGAAAAACTAAAACTCACACAAGATGTTCTAATCGACATAATTTAAATTTAAAAGGTTTAACAAAAACGTCGCTCTTGCCGATGAAATAGTTAAAATGCATAAAACACCAGGGCATGAATGGGCTAGGATTTAATGAGGTATTAATTCCAAAGAGTCAAAACAAAACTGTTGTTCCCCGTTCACTATCGTTTAAAACAGTTTAAGAATCTAAAACAAGTTAAAAGTGAACAATGACTAAAATTAAAATAATTAAAACACACCGAGTAATTTTCAACATCATATTCTTTATTAGAAATTAATCAAAAAGAATACGTTACTCAAGTACTTGCGGAATGTTGGGATTGAAATGACAAGGTTTGAGTGACTCTCTCTAAGCTCGGGCTAAGTCCGGCACAACTCTTAGAACCCAGAGCTATCTCAGGATTAAGTTATGGAGGAGTGAAAAAGATGGCTTTGCGTGTATGTGTGTTTTACAATTCAAGCTTAATCTTTTCACTCCATCTCTTATGCTATTTATACATGTATGAGATTTAACTCTTTCCTAAGCGATAACCTGACATCTTCTGAAGACAAAACAACGATGTATTTTGTCTCTGTTTACAAAACTATACTAGGGAAGAGACAAGACTACTTTCCAAGGTCATTGATGACACTGAGCTTTGTTCATACCATTAGGGAAAGTTGACTTTGGTTGATAGCTGCGTCTTATCTGATTCAAACTTATCCCGCTCATTCTTGATCTTTACATTCTTGACTCTTCACAAACGGACATTCTTGATGTAAGAGTAGTTGGAGAGGTCGCGGGGATTGATGAGTTTATTGTCAATTACTCCTTGACTCCATCATCTTCTCTGACTGGGTATTCACCCTTTAAGTTAGCGCTTCTTGAGTGTAGTAGACTTCTTCTTACACCTCATCTTGAGTATCACGAAGATGACTCCTTTTGAGGTACCTAATCGTTGACTGTTAGTGTTGCGGACTAAACACTTGGGCTATTTTCTATTCAAATCCTAGATTAAGGGGTTTGGGTATTTACTAAACCCAACAGTCTCCCTCTATTTTGGATATACAAATAGCCTAAGTGTTTGATCAGTGTAAGTGAGCAAATGGCTTCTTCTTACACTGAATGTACTAATGAATACAATAAGGAACACTGAGTAATTTAACAAAACATACATCTTTTATTGATCATTACATGGTTCCTAATCCTAGTACAAGAAGATAAATCAAAATGATGTCAGTCCAGATGGATTCCCAGTGCTTCAAGCTTGACTTTCTTGGTGATCAGTGTTTCCCTCAGATGCTCTCTTATCTTGGCATTTAAGTCAGAAAGAACTTGATATTAGCAGAGTCTCAATTTGAGAGGCCACGGTATGTAGCTCAAGATTGTTGCCACTCGCCCTTATCAATGTCGCTCCACCTTTGGAACGCTGGGTTTCCATACTCATCAATGAAAAATAGCCCTCTTCGGCTTTTCAATCACCGTAGTTTACAAACTTAACACCTTTAGCGCTCCTGTTGCATTTGAAACCAGGCACATTTATCTCAGGCTGGAACTCAACCCTCTTTCTTTTTCCAGTGGATGATTGTGGTTGAGATCCTTGAGGTGCTGTTAAGGCAGGCTGAATTCCCAGTTGAGCTAGTGCATCCCTCAGTCTTTCATATCTTTTACTGAGCATCTTCATCAGCTCCTTAACCACCTCATTCTGCTTCTTCTCAATCAATAGACCGAGTTCATCGAGTTCAGTGATCCCAAAGTCAGTGAATTTTAGGGGATCATGAACCTCGAAGTGTCTTTTATCATCCCTCCTGTAGACGTTCATTGCCAGTGGTTTAGAATTGGGGATGATCTTGACATCAGTGATCTTCTCAGGCAGTCTTCTGCTTGTCATTGTCCAATTATAATGGTCAATTCTTGCTTTCCTGATGGCTGTAGTTCTTTTGTTCTTTTCTTCGAACTGCTTTTTCATTTCAGCCATTTTTGCTGCCTAAGCATCCTTGAACTTCTGTCATGCCTGACCCTTTTCAAGCTTCTTAGCATCTATTGCAACATTTTCAGCTTCCTCAGCAACTACTTGTACCAGTGTTTCTCTGCTCTTTCTTTCCTCTTCAGCAAGTTTCTTTTTCCTTTCCTCCTTAGCAAGGTATGCACTTGGCTGTTGTGGTGTGAGCAGTATTCAGGTTGCCGATCTTAAAGGTAATCTTCTCAGGCTCGTGGTGGTGTTGTCATTATGCCTTTTCCTGTCCCCGCCTGAAGAAGAAGATGCTACCAGGGGCGGTGTTGTTGTTTTTATTGGTGTGATTACTGTCAGTGCTGTTGTTGAAGATGTTGTTGGTGAGATGGATGAGATAGGTATTGCTGAGACTGGTGGAGATGATGATGTTGGAGCTACAGATATTGATGGTGTAGGCTCCCCCTCAGTGTGAAGAGGAGTTTCTGCAGCAGTATTCTCCCCCTCAACTGTTGCCGTAGCGTCAGTGAGGGCAAGAGTTGTAGATGGCACTGAGGGAGTCTGAGCTGCTTGACCTTTAAATGCTTAATAAATCTCAGTGACCATAGCCTTGATATCATAAGTATCAGTTTGAATGCCAGTGACCTTTGCTTCCAAGTTAGCATGAGATAATTCCAAGGCTGTCATCCGAGGCCCAAGATTCCAAGCCATGGAGGATGATGCCTTGGTCAGATTAGCCACCTGAGCATCAAGAGAACTCAATGTAGATTGAAAGGACTGAATAGAACTCTGTAGACCCTGAACATTGGCAGACTGAAGCATATGAACCAGGTCAGTGAGACGGGAGGAATTCTTCATATAAACTTCAGTAGCTTCAAGTACTTTAGAATTAAGTGCAGTGTCATCCTTGACAGCATCCTTGATATCATCAATTGATGAACCACACTTATGAAGATACTCGCGAATTTTACCCAGGTTTGCATCCAGTGTATGAAGTTGTTGATACATAAGATCCCTGTGTTCGTGAATATTTTCATTGAAGATGAGCACATCGGATTTAAGATCAGCATAACTGGCAGCAGCTTCAGTGTGTTGATCCCATAATGTTTCAGTAACCTCAGAATACAGCTTCCTTGAAGCTCTAGTGATCCACTGAACCAACTATCTTTCAGTGATTGGAAGAATGTTGTCAAAGTGGCTAAATTCACCAGAGCTGGATGATGAGGAGTCCGAGCCATTGTCTTCAGGTCGAAATGGTGACTCAGTATGCTCTTGTAGATCAGGCTGAGGTTCTTGTTCATATTAAACCTGAGCGTCCACTTCTTCCCCTGCTGATAAAATTTCATCATCACTTTCAGCAGGTTCATCATCCGAAAAAAGTATCCCAGCAACATCAGCAACAGTCAAAAAGGGGGTGGTGAAGGGTTCCATATCACCGGTGGTATTAATCCTCTCAGTCCTTGTCCCCCGTTGACCGAGACATTGGTGGGTGTTTTTCCAAAGGCCTTTAGCGGAGTCGGGATATTATATCCCTATCACGGGGTTGTTTAGTTCCTCTGAGTCTTTGGGATCAATCGTACCCTCACAAAGGTTGTGATTTGCTAATGTCATCCTTGGGTGATGTGGAAGGGCTCCCCTACCAGCCGGGTTGTATGTTTCCCTCTGGATCTTGGGGAGTAGTAGTTTGGACCAAGGGCACCGATTATGATTTATCGTGTGTCCTTCGTGTCCCTTGGGTGGATGTTGCTTGGGCTCCAGTGGTGTCTGCTCACGGGGCTTTTGTACCTTTTAGGCTGTGCTCTAGAAGCCTCAGGGCCCTGAGACTTAGGTTTAGTCTTAGTCCCACGAGACTTCCCTTTCTTTAAAGGAGTAGGGTTAGCGGAGACCGATTCCCTCTGGTTGTTCTAAAGAACCATATGGGCCATCATATCAATATTAGTGACAAGGGATGGGTCATTTTGAAAGTTTGATTGACTCAGATGCCGTAAAGCACCAAAATTTTCTTCCTGAGGATAATTTGAACCCAGTAACACTTGCAAAGCACAAGAGACAAACCTAGGATACGAAACGTATTTCGCCCTAGTTTTGCTCTCAGCTTGGTTACGAGATCACTGTAAATGATCTCCCCTATGTCCGACAGGACCCATTCATCAAGCATTATGCCATCATCAATCAATATAATTAACTTGTTCAGTGGATGACTGGTTCCCGCCTAGGACCTAAATCACAAAGGTGAATAGGATCCTCCAAGCCACGGGAAACGAACTTTTGGTGACTAGGACTTGTCCAAAAAGTTGGATCTAAAACGATTTTGTTTTAACCCATCCTTCACTTGTTGAGGGTCAGGGATGGGCGACATAAACACCTTTGTTGTAGTCTAACCCTGTTGAAGTGCAAAACGTTTTATAATCCAGTGTGAATTGTTGCCCCCCTTTAAGATAGAACCTGATGAGATATTCCCTGAGAGGTCTGAGGTTGTTCTCATCAGTAGAGGGTGTCGGGTTAAAGGCCTTAGCTGCTGCCCAAAACTCCCTGAGGAGGTTTTGGTATACAATGGAGGGACACTGAACAAAGGCCTTTTTCAAGGCGTTATATAAATTTCATAATGTCTTATAGGCTGGGACATTTTGAGGATATTCAAAATTGCCTATGACATTATTTGTTTTAAATTCAACATTTCTAAGATCACCTACCCATGTGAAGGAAATCGAAGAGATTGTGTTCTTGCCATTTCCATTAAAAAAGGTTTTTAGGGTTTTAAAAAAAATCTTGACAAGAACAGTCAAAGGTTTTGAATCTCTTAAGTTGTGATGAAAAACTTTTGTAAAGGTTTACAAAAAAGATTTTTCAGAAAGGATTTGAAGAACACAAAGATTTCTGAGTTTGAAAGAAGATTTTGATAGAGTTTTGTTAGCAGAAATCTTTTGTGTGTGTTATAAGGATTTTGTGAGATGTATTTATAGGGTGTTGAGAGGGGTTGTTTGTGAACATTTGTGGATTTGTAAAGTTGATTTTTGAAAACGTTTTGAATTTCCACATTTAATGCCACCCTCTACTACCCAAGAGTAAAATCCCGCTTAAGGAACAGCTTGCGTAATGCTTAAAAGTGCACTTTTTTCAGAATAAAATATCCATTGGATATTTCATGTGAGAGGAGGCATTTAATGCCAAGTGGGGTGACAGTAAGACAAAGAGACATATATTCCTTTATTTAAATTGGTATGGTTACCAACCTAGGACATTTAAGTAACTGATACTTAGAGAATTTAGTTACTCATTGAATGCTCTTTGTCAAATGTGGGGACCCTGAATGAGTCTTACCTATTCAAGGAGAAAATGGTTTTGGTGTTCAGGAGGATGAACCATTTCGTGGAGGACTCACTATTAGGATTGACTTTAGTTTGCTGACTTTCAATGTCAAGCATTCCCAATTCAACTTTCGCCTCCTAAAGGTAGGTTCATCTAAGGGTTTGGTGAAGATATCAGCAAGTTGATATTCAGTAGGGATGAAATGAAGTTCTATGTCTCCTTTCATTATGTGATCCCCGATGAAGTGATATCTGATATCAATGTGTTTGGTTCTTTGGTGGAGGACGGGGTTGTTGAGATTGCAATTGCACGGTGTCGTCACAAAATGGGTACCATTTTGTAATGGATGTCATAGTCACCGAGTTGACTTTTCATCCATAATACATTGGCACAACATCCATCGCAGCTACATATTCAAATTTCGGTGAAGACATAGCCACCGATTGTTGCTTTAGCACTCCAACACACCGCTTTTCTCCAAGAAATTGGACAGACCCCGAGGTACTTTTTCTCGTCCGTTGGTACCCAGCATATTCGAATTAGAGTAACCTTTGAGATCAAACCCTAAGCACTTTGGATAGTAGAGTCCAAGGCTTGGGGTTCCTTTCGCACTGGTATTCTTTGGCTGCGTGCTTGAGGGATTCTTTGGGATTGACCGATATTCAGCTATTAGACGACTGAGAATTGTAATGCCCGGCCGAAGCGCTTAGATACATCGCTGAGCTAACAATCCCTCCGAAATGGGTTTGATTGAGTGACTTGCCGGTGAGATCAGGTCCAAGGTTGTTGGGAGGACCATTGGTGTCTTCATGGAGCGCAATCCAGATATCTCATATTTCTTCAAGAGATTTCTTTTGTATTTCTCTTGACTGATGGAGATTCCTTTATCAGCTCGATTTGTAGTCCAAGGAAGTATGTGAGTTCACCCATCATGCTTATTTCAACTTCTTAGTCAATGCTTTTCAAACTGCTTGCAAAGAGAGTGTAGTTTTTGAGCCAAAGATGATGTCATCAACATATACTTGGACCAGTATCACATCTTGCTGTGTTCTATAGACAAACAAAGGTGTTGTCTATCTTTCCTCGACAAACTTGTTTTGTATCGTAGGAGAGAGTTTCATACCATGCCCCTCGGGAGCTTGTTTAAGTCCATAAAGGGCTTTGTCGCTTGCACATAGTCAGAATTCACTACTCTCAAAGCCGTGAGAGTGCACAACATACACATCTTCCTTGAGATCACCATTTAAGAATGCATTTTTAACATCCATTTGGTAGACCCCGGTTCAAGATATGTATGCATATGCAAGGAA
>OU343217.1:262315638-262365076 GCA_910596185.1 Chrysanthemum makinoi
GTCCTTGTGCTGAGAAATCCATTCGGCTGAAACTTCTTGAGCGTCACCAATCCAAAAGTGCAATATTGAGTGCGGGAACCCTAACAGAGATGAGCATGGTCGATAGGATCTTTGCGAAGGTAATGAGGAAAGAATCCGAGTGGATGGTGAAGCCAGATGGATGTGGTATGCAGACAACAAAAAGCAAAGAGTTTTTGTGGCAACTGGTATTAGACAAAGAGAGTATCGCGGTCACATCCCAAATGTGCCAAATATTGCATCATCACCCAGTCCAAGCGCCGCTTATGTACCAGTTGCAATCGGTCAAGCCATTTTTCAAGCCAATGTAGAGAGCGTCTGAAGACCGATATAGCGATTGAAATGACTGACATGAGGAATAACCAAAGGACTTGCTTTGAATGCAGACGAATCACTTCTGGAATAACGTCCTCAGTTGAATAAGCACGATGCAAACTAATCTAGCGGTGGCAATTGAAGGAAATAACCCAAACCCATGCTCAATATCAGTCCACCCCGACCTCGAGCATTCTATATAGGGACCGAGGAGCCCGCAATCGTAACAGTGATCTTCCCTAGGCGCAAGTTATGGCATGAACACTTTGACCATACACTTGTTTGCGAAACCTTAGGGTAGAACTTTATGTATCATCGATTGAATCACGGGCGTGATTTCTCCGACATGGGAAGAATGTCACAATTCTCAAATTTTGGTCATTTCTCAAACTCTACATTCATCATACTAGTCATGCATGGGTTTTTGCATTTCACATTAAAGCGTAATTTCATATTAAATAGCGTTATCGCGTAATAAATTATTTTGAACATTTAATCCGTTACTTCCAAAAATTTATCACAATATATTTTTATACTCATATTAAGTTATAAAAATATTATTTTTAGTTTACCCGGTGTTTTAAATTTATTTCGTATATTGATCCGTGCCAAACATCAAGAAATCACTGGCCCTTGCCGGCAGAATGGCCGGACCGTAATCAGCAAACTGCTCAAGCAGAATGCAATGAAGATCTGGGAGTATAGTGTTTCCCAGGGTCACGTTATGTCGTGAGAAGCTATGCAATGGATCACTCTGAATAGTGATCGAGAAATTTGTGAGAAAAAAGTTTGATATGATTATTATAACTACGGAAAAGCCAACAAATTACAAAGGCTTAAATGCAAATTAAAGGAAATTAAAAAGATAAAATCTATTAAATAAACGCTATCACTATAATTAAAATGATGTTTTGTTTTATGTTTTCACAATGAAATAAAAACTACGTGACGTACAAATAAAAATGTAAAACTTACAATATTAACCTTAAATATAAATGATATTTTACAAACCTAATGATAAAAGAAAATATATAGAAAAAGAAAATTATTTTTACAACTATTTAATTAATTATTATTAATTAAAACTATTTTTAACTATTTAATAATTACCTAAAATACAAGAAAATAGGAAATTAAGCTAGAAAAGCAAAATTAAGACTTAGAAAATCAAAATATCAAAAGAGAATTTTCAAACTATTTTGTATTTTTGAATATTTTCTATTTTCGAGGGAATTTTAAACTATTTAAAACTAAATAAATTACTAAAAATTACAAATTAAACTATGAAAAATCTGAAAATTACCTTTTTACTTTTTATATTTAGCTATACCTAAGAAAAATGAAAACTTATTTTTTGAACCTTTTCTGAAATTTTTTTGTATTAAAAGCTAATTAAAAATGCTTAAAAACTAATTTAAATTAAGAAAAATAGCAATCAACTTAGAAAAAACTGAAAATTTCAGGAAAACTCTAAAATTATATAAGGAAGCTAGGAAAAATGGAAAAACAGTTGGTTGTGTGGGAATTATGGAGCTATATGAAATGAGCTATGAATAAGCACTTAATAGCAAGCAACCACAATAAGCTACAAAATGTTACCAGACAGTTATGAAATACTAAAATAACCAAAATGCAACTTAAATCAACAAGCTATAGCCTCTGAATTACAAACTAACACAGATTTGATGTTTTGAGAATAAGCTAAAAGCAGATTTCTGGGTACTAATCCTCATAACAAGCTCAAATAAGCTAAGAATCTAAAACCAAATATTAAGACTAAACTAGACCTAGTAGCTACTTATAACCAAAAGACCAGACCTTGGGGGCTCTTGAACCTTGTGCAATCTCATAAGCGAAAAAACTCGGTTAAAACTGGACCAGTGGCTTGAGCAACTAGGTCCTAATTCACAAGCTTATTTGAAGCTTATACAAATGACAAAATCAGTAAAAATGGTGATAAGAAAGAAGAGTTGAACTTTCTAAATGCCAAGTCCTTTAATTGTCCTCAGATGAATCCATGAAAAATCTTTGCGAGTTGGCCCAAAAGTTTGTCAATTTTGACTTTTGAAAGCAGTTGAGAACTTTGACCAAAATGAAATTTGAAACCAATTTGAGAATGGTGTTGATGTTATATGATGTAATGATCACAATGCAAGCAAGTTTTAAGACTTTTAAACACAAATCCAGAGATTCCAAATCCAAAAATCCAACAGATAAGCAATAGAGGCAGATTCAAAGACAATTTGGACTTTTGGTGGTTTGCAGGCACAAACTAAGACAGATATGAGCTTAAATGAACAAAACAAATATAAAACCACAAAACCTAACCATTGAATGGGCCTAAAAGACAGTATCAGAGATAAACACACCTTGATTAACTAGTTTGCAAACAAAAACTAAACTAAATAATGAAACAACCAGGAACAATGATCAAGTTGAGTTAAGATTACTTAATGAACACTAATTAAGCAAGTTTTGATTAGAACCAAAACACAGTATATGCAAGAACTTTTAAAATCACTTACTAAAGTCCCCAGACCACTATGGCTTGCCACACACACAAATGACCACTAAGCTAATCTAACCAACCCAAATACTTCCAAATCAACCCATTTCCAGCTATGAACCAACCATTTCCATTTCTGCATCAATTTGCTCCAAGTTTGACTTTTATTGACCAGATTTCTAAAATGCTTAAAACTTAAAGACAAACTTGCATAAAGCTATAATAAGCTAGTACAAGCTTGTTTGAGCTTAGAAATAAGCGATTAGCTTGAATTTTAGAGTTTGAACATGAAAATGTAATCAGTGACTTGAAATTTGGAACAAGAACATAAACTTGGAATTGATTTTTGAATTAAGTTACAATACACTAAAGTACTTTAGATTGATACAAATAAGTTTGAAAATACAACTACAAACTGTTTAAGACCTGATAATCTAAAAATCGACATACATTGTTAAAACATAAACTAACTCCTCCACTCTTTGCTTCTCTCTTCTTTTATGCACCAAATCTTCTCTCCTCTGCTCACTTCCCAACAATCTCATCCATTGGATGCTTTTGAACCATCTTGGCCGTTTGATGGTTTTGGCCAAACGGTACAAGCCAGTTGGGACAAGGAGAAGGTGCATTTAATGTGATTTGTATGTTAGGTGAGGAGTGGGAGACAAGGTGGAGTAGGGTGATTTTTGGTCGCTAGAGGTGGAGGATTGATTATTTTGTCGGGGAAGACAGTTTAGGTGGGTTTGTTTTGTTTATTGGGTAATGGGTTCGGGTTGGATATACTTGGACGGGTAAAAGATGGGCCAAGGGGGTTTGGTTTGGGCTTGGGTTATTAATTAGGTCCGTTTGGTTTGCTTATTAAACAAGGACCCACTTTTGCAATTTATCAAAACCAAAGGACCAAATTTGTAAATTATGAAGAGTAGTCCAAGGACTAGTTTAGCCAACCTCTAATAATCCAAGGGTTAATTTTGACACTTTTGAAATTCCAAGAATTAAATATGACCACTTTAAAAATCCAGGGACCAAAACTGTAATTTCTCAAATATTTTGGAACTTTTCACCAAAGGACTAAATATGACAACATATGATTTCAAAGGGACCTCTGGTGACTTTTCTTTTAAAATAAATGCCTAGGGACTGATTTTGCCATTTTGAAAAGTCGGGGGACTGGCCTCAATATTGCAAACTTTGATTGATTTTCCTTTGTTTTTGCACATTTTGCATTTAAAACACATAAAACACAATCCCTGAGATATTTTAAGTATTTTGATATCTTTTTGATTGTTTTTGTATGTTTTGGCAGTTTAAATATGATAAAAATGATGAGTATTTGAGCACTCATCATATATAAATTGTTATGTTTATATAAATTACGACGGTTTTCTTAAATTCAACCCGATAAATATTTATTCACTCAAATCTTTCAAGAAATGTATTTTTATAATTTTTATGACCTCAATATATTTTATCTTGACCCGTGAAAATTTATTTTTATCTAACGCTACCCTAAATACTCAAATGTGTATACAATTTAACACTTAACTTCATTTAACTTTACAAGACATTATACTTATATGAAAAAAAAAAAACAAAAAAAAAAAAAAAAAAAAAGTAATTAAATAAACCTCCTTGTCGACACAAGGAGGGTGATTCACTTAGTTTGCTAAAATATCTTAGCATATAATGTAAAATACTCCAACTCAAACACATACAATACATTGCCAAGTGTTTTAGATCAAAAATATCCTTCTCTTCCTCTCAATATTCGCAGCCACAAGACCAAAGGAAAGAACATCTCAAATTTTTCAAGACAAGTTATTTAACAATCTAGAATCACTTGTTGTAAAGGTTTTGTAATACAAACCTCAAGTGATTAGGAAAACCTTTTGTCCTTAAACCTCATCAAGTATTCTAGTAAGCATCTCATGTCCATTTTTCATCTTACATATTCATTTCATATTCATTTCATCATATTTGAGCAAAACATGCAAGTCATATGATGTTGTACCACTTTTTCATTGATTTTCAAGAGTTATGAATATATATAAGTCATCCTATAATTATTCCTTGTTATATATTAGTTTTGGTGATGTCTAGGAAACCATGACACCCTAAGAAGGTGTATGGTAGGATTAGAATAGCTTCGGAGTTGTTTTGAATGGGTTAGAATAGGTTTGGTGTGAGAAAAACTCATTTCGACACATTTTAAATAGGGTCTGTCCATATTTTTAATTCTGGGAAAATCCGACAGTAGATAAATATTTTTGGGCTAGATATTTAGAAATACACTTTAAAGCGAGCGTGGCGGCAGGCAGTTAAAACGGAGCTATAACTTGAAGTTATGAATTTTTTAAGTTTGACGAGGAAAACTATTAATTTCAGAAATTTCAGCATGAAAATGTCACTCCTTACGAGTCAAAAATGAGTCTTAAGCTTTATAAATGGTGTCGACTTATCAAAAATATATTAGTATACTTTGACACGAATCTAAGGATGTAGAAAGCGTAAACGGACTTGTAACGATTAAATTACACGATAAAAAGTTGCCGTAACTTTATTCTATTAGCAAAATTAATATATTCTCTATTAAAACATAATACGACAACCGAAGGACCATGTTGGCGGACGTTTTTAACAATGATGTAGAACTTATTATAACGTGATGTCTTCTAGTAAAAGTAAGTTCGCCTAGCATATTTTCCAAAATGTCCAACCGTTTGTTGAGCGGAGTTGTAACGAATAACATATAGTCACTCAAACTTGGCCGAAAACCACCCTTAAACTATGTTTTTGGCCTAAAGTGCAATACTTAACTTATATTTTTCTTTGTGATTGAGACCTCTAGGATGTAAACTTAAATGCTAAAACTTTGAGATAATAACACAAGCTTTCCAAAACTGTTGAGTTCATTTCCTAACACTTTCGTGTGCACCATTTTGCGACTATCATAGGGGTTGTTTCAATAACTACATGTAGAGTATTTTTTATATTCGATGAGATGTCATAAATATATATTTTGACGATAAACATTATTTCCAAACGTACAAAGTGGTATAGATATCATATGGAGTTGCATGCACGACATTGTATCACGCATTCACGACAACATATCATAACTCAAGTCATGACATTCATTTTAGGTGGCGGATAGTTTTAGAGCCTCATTTTATACTTCATTTTGTTAGCATATCAATCACACCAGGTGAGTTCATACCCCGCTTTACTCATTTAAATTCCTATAAACTATTTGGGGCAAGATATATGCTTATTTATCCAAACATTTAAACTCTTTTGCCAAACAACATTACTTATACTTTACACTGATTCGTTATATACTTGATTAGGTTATACTTGATTTCATATGCATATTTGGAACAAACATACAAGAATTAGTGGCTCCAAATTAAGTTGTTGGAAGGCTATTAATTTACAAACATACAAGAATTAGTGGCTCCAAATTAAGTTGTTGGAAGGCTATTAATTTACAAACATCCCAATATTATATGTTGGAAGGCCATTTTATGGATCAGAAGCATTGGCGTTGGAGGAACATCAACACGAGTTGTTGAAAGACCCTGTTGACATTTATACTTTTAACTACCTTATGGCATATTCATGATTGTCATTCTATTTTAGGATGGGTTGTGAACACACAGTTGCAAGTTTTGTATGAAGTGAACTTAGGCGAGAGTGGATTCACAATGCCTTTCTTTGTGTGTACATTTCTCAAAGTAATTTGATCATTTATCACAAACATATGAACTCACCAACCTTTGTGTTGACACTTTTTAGCATATTTATCTCGGGTCATAAAATGATAGCATTTCATGGAGCTTTGGGTCTCATGGCATACAGTAGAGTCTAGTGTTTTTATCTATTACCATTCGACATGTTTTGTAAACCTTTATGTATTGTCAAACTTTGGAATCTCATGTGTTGTAAACTTTAACTTATATAATCGAATGGTAAACTCTTTAAAACGTCTCATTATAGAGGTCGTTTTCTTTATCCATACTTTGTGCTATGACGTCATACCCCAATGACACTATCGTTCCGCTGCGATATTTTGGGGGTGTGACACCAGAAAAGTTCACAGAACATATTTTTAAGTGTGGGGGACATTTTCGAAACCTGAAATTTTGCTCAAAACATGTGACATTAATTATTTCTAGTTATGAAAAGTAAATAACACATGCACAAACATAGTGGAGCATAGATTTTTAGCGAGACCAAACGATTTTCACATTATAGTGAAAATGGGTAAAATTTGATAGCATACTTGTGCTATCCCCCTGCATGAAATTGTTAGCATACAACATTGTTTTTGAGTTATATTACCATCCTACAAAATAAAAACAACCAAATAGTATCAAACATTAAAGATAATGTATTGTTCCAAACACTCCTTAAAAGGACCTTTACTTGTCTAATTTCTTGTAAATCTTGTTCATCATCCTACCAAGACACTTGAACATCCCCTTGGTTTGCTTGAACTCCGCTGGTTCATTCTCAATCTCGGGAAGAGATGCATAATACTCATGGTGGAAATTTGGAGAACCATCCTCGAGCTATTTGATGATGATAATGATGGAGTTGGAGGTTTTGCTCTCTTTCCTTTTGTCTTAGCAACTCTCTCGTCACTCAAGGGTACAAAAATGTGAGGGATGAGCTCATAGTGAAGGTGCATCCCTTTTGGGCTTGGTGGAATTGGGGCATAGGCTCTATAGAGACGGGTGAAGCATCACGTCTGGGAAGAAACCGATCCTGAGTTGGGATATCAAATCATTCTCCTAGCGATGTAGTAGGCTAAGTTGAATGGTTGATGGATGAATTGTAGAGCATGTGGCAAAGGCAAGCATTGATGTGATACCTATTCCCTATGGTGCTAATGACATTGGCTCTAAGTAGTTCTTCCCATTTCTTAAATTCGGGCTTAAGTTCATTGAGCTCCATTCCATATGGATCTCGTTTACTTCTTTCCTTTTGGGTGACAGGTTGTATCTCCCTTGGGACAAATAGGCGCTCACGGATGACGTCCTTATTTGCTAAAGGTGTTCGGTAGGGAAGAGAGTGGTCATTGATTGCATCAAGGATGGTGAGCGACCACTTATCGGAATAGACACATGTCCCTCAGTTGGGAATTCCTAGCACTTGAGCAAAGTTGGTTAAGGAGATGGTGTAGTCGTTTTGATTTATTTTAAACCTAAGGCTAAACTCATCCTCTTCATTAATGAAACCGGTTACACTAGCATAGAATTCTAACACAAATCTAGGACAGATAGGTTCATCGATGTCAAGGAGACAATCGAATTGAATAGCGGCTAGCTCTTCACGGAGATTGGTTTTCGATAAGAGGAGTGAATGGTTCTACCCTCATGGAAGTACCTAGTCTCTAGACTTTTAAAGATTTCGACTTGTTCCTTGGTGAGTCCATTGGTTTTGTGATGTTGGGGGATGTAGTTAAGGGTATCCTTGTGATCATAGAATTTTGCGGCTACCATGGTTATTCCTAGGAGCAAGAATTAACATGTTAAAAAGAGTAATCTTAACGTTTTGGTTCTAGTGTGTGCCTATATGAAAACGATTTGGAGTTGCGGTTATCTCGACTCATTTTATGTACAAAAATGGTTTTAGAGGGGCGTTTGGCAAATACCATGAGATAACCCAAAAGCTCCTAATTCAATATGGCTTCATTTGAATATACCCGGGAATGCATATTAGTTATGCAATACCTTTAGTATTCAAGAGCATGCAAGTGATGAAAATTAGCGTTTCTATTTGTATTAACAATGAAAAATTGTTTTCCTACAAGTGAGAAGCTTTTCAAAATATTTTGACATGGGGTGTTTGGTTATTTGAATAAGGTTTTATAGTCATTATCTATTGATTAGTGGGAAGCATGATTTGTTTGTGCAATATGATAATGTAGTACCTAGTTTCAATGACTAGTTATGCAATTTGCCAATTGAATTCATATTTAGTACAAAAGTATACATAAACCCCATGTAATGATTTGTAATGATTTTGTGCACAAATAAGAATCCTAGACTCAGAATTAAGAGATAAAATGTAGTTAGGATACTTACATTGATGTTATCTCCAGTGAGTAGTGGGTGAGAAGGTGTCAATAATGAGTTTGGTTTAATGTTTACACATTTTGGTAAAGTGGGTTTTGAGGAAGAAGATGTTTTGTAAGTAGCAGTTTTGCTTTTGTAGTCACCACGGACTAGACGACACCATATTTTTGGTTTCGTCCGTGTTGTCGTTTGGTCCCGTGGCTACAGTAGCAGATACAAAACAAAATTAGTTTTGTTTTGTTTATGTTAAGGTTTAGGCTATGTTTATACTACATGTTTGGTTCCATTAACCCTAAACCAAGTCTAAGAAGATAGCCCAAGTGTTTAGTCCGTTAAACACTAACAGGTCACTGAGTGCATAGTCTCTAAGTGAGGCATCATCAGGATACTTTAGATTAGAAGCTGAGAATCTCTCACTCAGTAAGCCGGAACTTAAAGGGTGAAGACGGAGTCAAGAAGAAGATGATGGATTCAGTGAGTAATGACAATAACTCACTGAATCCCTAAGACTCCTCTCCAACTACTTACGAAGACAAGTAGAAAGTGAAGCATGTAAAGACTAAAAGAATGGCTTGAGGACAAGGCGGGATAAGTTTGAATCAGATAAGACGAAGTCCTTATAAACCAAAGTCAACTTTCCCCCGAATGGCAAAGATTAGGCTAGAGTGTCATCCTTACGACCTTAGGAAAGTATTCTTGTCTCTTCCACTATTATAGCCTTTGTAATGAGACAAAATACATGTTTTGTCTTCTATAGATGTCAGTTGTGCGGCTTGGAAATAGTTAAATCTCATACATGTATAAATAGCATAAGAGATGGAGTGAAAAGATTAAGCTTGTGGTGTAAAACACACATACCACCAAGCCATCTTTTCACTCCTCCAAATAACTTAATCCAGATAGCTCATGGGTTCTAAGAGTTGTGCTCGGACTTAGCTGAGCTTGAGGGAGTCACCAAACCTTGTCATTTCAATCCCAGTACTATTCATAAAGTACTTGGGTAAATATTCTTTTGATTAATTTCTAATAAAGAATATGATGTTGAAAATTACTCTGTGTTTTAATTATGTTAATTTAGGTCATTGTTCACTATTAACTTGTTTTAGATTCTTAAAGCTGTTTTAAGCGATAGTGAGCAGGAACACCAAATGGTATCATGCAAGGCTAATTATAAAACTCATTTTTAGGCCGCTATAAAATTTTTTAAATTAGGATCTAAATGTTTGAATTGATGTACCCCAACTAGTCGATAAAGGGTGGAGCTTATTACATTTTATTTGCCCCTAGACTTGAAGTTGGTAAATTTATGAAATGGAAAAGCGCTTTTCTATTTGATTGGGATGGAACCTTATTATATCAGAGTTAATATAAATGAAAGGTCGACATCCCCGAAAACTGGCGAAGGTTTGCCTAAAAGCTGAAGCTCGATTGAAGATTTCGGGATGAGGAGAGTGGTCAGCCAAGACCGAAGACTCAAAATCTTCATATCATGTCTTCGATGATATTATGGAGTGGGATTATAGGCGTAGTACATCTAAACAGAGCACAGGATGACCTGGTTCATAGCCATGAAGGCCATTCGATACCAAGGAAAAGCGAGGATAATGGACACGAAACTTGGTACAAGCACCTTGAGGCTAAGGACTCGAGGAAACTCACGTCTCAAGCTTACACAGGTACAAAACTCTTTTAATTGAACTTTCAAATGATGGTGTTAAGTTGTCCAAACATGAAATCAATGTTGGTTTTGTCAATAGTCTCCACGAGAAGTGGTTAAATTTCTCGGGGACTTAGGAATGCTAATCATATCGGAATCTTGAACTTCACGAAATTTATGGAAATTTGTCTATGAGGAAAACCTCATTAACAGGCGATACCACGACTTAAAGAAGTCTCGGGAAGTCAAAGTCCTGACCACCACTTCAGCACCCATATCAAAGCTGCCTTTCTTCTCTAACAATGCGGTTCAAGATTTTCAAGAAAATTCAGATGATGAGCTTGATGAGAGATCAAGTGAGCTTGATGATCATAGAACTGCAGACCACTTACAGTATGTAAGCTCTGTCAGTGAAGCAAATTATACCAAATTTGGTCATCAATATACTTCATCCTCCAAAACTTGCTCACAAGAATGAGAGCAAAACCTTTTCCTCTTTGCCCTGTATGGGTTTAATGATCATCATCAGGGATGATTGTCTGTGAACTTTGTGATATATCGCGATAATCCACATTTCATGGAACATCCAACATGTGATTGTCATTCATGCAGAGAGGAACAAAAACAACCCGAGTCAGCGAGTCATCCTCGGTTTCCAAATTCAAAACTGTGGTAGCATAATGCACTCAACCAGCGACCATGAGTCAATTGCCAAATTCAAACAGACCTTGAGACCCAAGTCCAGCATGCGTGGGTACTAAGAGAAACTAATTCATTTATTACTTGTGCGAGACAACGCGGAGAGCCTATTTGGCATCTAGGCGGTGGATGCTCAAGAAGCATATTTGGTGTGAAGGAATATCTGCACAAGTATGTAGAGGAACCAGGACCCAAGGTAGTATTTGGTGATAACTCATCATGTCCCACTTGAAGGTTATGGTTAAGTATACTGCAATGGAATAGTTTTCTCTAGAATAGCTTATGTCAATGGTCTAAATACAATCTCATCGATTATCGATCAACTATGTGATGCTAAGTACATTGTGCAATTCAATGATAAAAAAGGTACCATCTTCAATGCCAACAAGGAAGTTGTGTTGATAGCTCCTAGGAGAGATGATGTTTATGTACTAGACATGTCAACACTCTCCCAAGATGGAACTTGTCTCTTCGCCAAAGCCACTAAAACTATCAATTGGCTGTGGCACAAGAGACTTTCACACTTAAACTTCAAACACCTCAACAACTTGGCAAAACAAAACAAAGTCCTTGGCTTACCATCACTGGTTTTTCTAAAAGACAAACCATGCCTTACCGTGAAAAGGCAAAACACCACGAGCATCTTTCAAAACCAAACAAAATTTCTCCATCAAAAGATGCCTTCACCTCCTGCACATGGATCTCTTTGGACCGTCGGTCCTAGAACAATCCAGAGTGAGAAGTATACACTTGTCATTGTTGATGAGTTCTCAAGATACACTTGGGTATACTTTCTTTCCAAAAGAGTCGGGCAACTTATACAATAATGTCATTCATCGAGGAAGATTGAAAACGAATGACATTATTGTTAAAAAATCAGGCCGACAATGGTACTGAGTTGAAATCAAGAGCTTGAGAGCTTACGTGATGAAAAAGGAATTTCTCAAAATTCCTCATCTCCTTACACCCTGAACAAAATGGGGTTCTTGAAGGAAAAAGAACTCTCATTGAGCTGCAAGAACCATGTTAAATGGCTCAACTCTCAAAGCATTTCGGGTGAGCGATCCAAGCCGGTTACACACAAAACAGGTCAATCATTGTCAAAAGACATAATAAAACCCCATATGAGACCTTCAAAGGTAGACTTCCGACATAAGCCTCTCATGTGTTTGGGTTTCTGTGTTTTTATCCATAACCACAAGGATCACCTAGGCAAGTTTGATGCAAAAGTTGATGATGGATATTTCTTAGGCTACTCACGATCTCCAAAGCCTTGAGGTTTTAACACAAGGAGACAACAAGTTGAGGAGCCTTTCATGTCACCTTTGATGAAAGCTCTGAAAGCATCAGGTTCACCAACACCTCAGTGGAGGAAATAGGAATTGATGACTCATCAAGATATCCTCTGATAAGTATAACGAATTAAATTCCTCATATCAAGCGATCTGACATCTCATATTATGTCTTACCTCACAACCTACCCCAACCAACTATCAGTGAATTCATTAATAATCAATTAGTCCCTGTGGGATAGGTAACAGCGAACCAAATGTTAGGGAACCTGGATTCAAAACCCCTTAGGAGCAGGACATCTCATTGAATGCTCTAAATGACTACTGTGCTCATGGCGAACTCGCTCAGAGTTTCCGGTGACCTCTTCAAGCTCGGATCTAGACCACAAAGTAAGTGGACAAAATCTGGGACATTGAGCTTGTAAACATCATTGGTGAACCTCGGAGGGCATGCTCACTAGAAGCATGGTTGCTAAGTTAACTGCGGCCGGCAAAAGAATGTCTATATCTTGATTATCTATCGAAATAGAACCCAAAAGTGTCACGAGGCTCTAAAACACCCAAGTGGGTTCGGGCTATGCAAGAAGAAGCGCAACGGTTTGATAAAACAAGGTCATGACCTTGATCAAATGTCCTCAGGATGTTGTTGTCATAGGAATGAAGTGGGTTTTCGAAACAAAGCTGATGAAGCGGCCGTCATTAAAAACAAAGCCGCCTAGCCAAGGTTCTGATCAACAAGAAGGCATTGACTATGATGAGACATTTGCTCTGTTGCAAGAATGGAAGCTATCGGGGATCTTCCTTGCATATGCAACATACTTGAACCGGGGTCTACCAAATGGATGTTAAAAGTGCATTCTTAATTGGTGATCTCAAGGAAGATGTGTATGTTGGCCTCACGGCTTTGAGGTAGTGAATTCACGACTATATGCGCAAGCTTTACAAAGCCCTTTATGGCTTAAACAAGCTCCCGAGGCATGGTATGAAACTCTCGGCCTTCACGATACAAAACAAGTTTGTCGGAGGAAAGATAGACAACACATTTGTTTGTCTATAGAAAAAAACAAGATGTGATATTGGTCCAAGTATATGTTGATGACATCATCTTTGGCTCAACAAACTACACTCTTTGCAAGCGGCTTGAAAAGCTGATGACAAAGAAGTTTGAAATGAGCATGATGGGTGAACTCACATACTTCCTTGGACTACAAATCGAACAAGCCGATAAAGGAATCTCCATCGGTCAAGAGAAATACACAAGAAATCTGAAGAAATATGAGATATCCGGCGTACCTCGGTGAAGACACCAATGGTCCCTCCAACAACCTTGGACTGATCTCACGGCAAATCAGTCAATCAAACCAATTTGGAGGATTGTTGGCTCGATGTATCTAATCGCTTCGACCGGACATACAATTCTCATTCTGTCTAATAGCAAGATATCAGTCCAATCCCAAAGAATCCCACCTCACAGCCAAAAAGAATACTTGGGTACTGAAAGGAACCCCAACCTTGGACTCTACTATCAAAGTGCTTAGGGTTTGATCTCAAAGGTTACTCGATTCGATTATCTTTGCCGCAACATGGACATAAAAAGTACCTCGAGGTCTGTCAATTTCTTGGGCTGGTTTGTTGGAGTGCTAAAAGCAACAATCGTGGCTATGTCCTCGGTGAAGGTGAATATGTAGCTGCAGCAGGATGTTGTGCCAATGTATTATGGATGAAAATTCAACTCAGTGACTATGACATCCATTACAAATGGTACCCATTTTACTGTGACAACACCGTGCAATTGCAATCTCCAACAACCTGTCCTCCACCAAAGAACCAAACACATCGATGTCGGATATCACTTCATCGGGGATCACATAATGAAAGGAGACATTGAACTTCATTTCATCCCTAAGAATATCTTTCTACGATATCTTCATCAAACCTTAGATAAACCTACCTTGGGAGCGAAAGTTGAATTAGGAATGCTTGACATTGAAAGTCGTAAATCTGAAAGGTCAATCCTAATCTCGATGAGTCCTCCACTGAAATGGTTCATCCTCCCTGAACACCCAAAACCATTTTCTCACTAAATGAGTAAGACTCATTCAGGGTCCCCTGACATTTGAAAAAGAGCTTTCAATGAGTAACTAAATGCTCTAAGTATCAATTACTTAAATATCCTAGGTTGGTAACCATACCAGTTTAAATAAAGGAATATATGTCTCTTTGTCTTCACATGCCCCACTTGGCATTAAATGCCTCCTCTCACATGAAATATCCAATGGATATTTTATTCTGCAAAGTGCACTTTTAACGTTGCCTTTTAGCTGTTTCCTTAAAAGCGAGTTTTTCTTGCGGGTAGTGGAGGCTGGCATTAAATGTGGAAATTCAAAACGTTTTCAAAAATAGACTTTACAAATCCACAAATGTGCACAAACAACCCCTGTCAACACCGTATAAATACCTCTCACAAAATCCTTATAACACACACAAAAGATTTCTGCTAACAAAACTCTGTCAAAATCTTCTTTCAAACTCAGAAATCTTTGTGTTCTTCAAATCCTTTCTGAAAAATCTTCTTTGTAAACCTTTACAAAAGTTTTTCATCACAACTTAAGAGATTCAAAACCTTTGATTGTTCTTGTCAAGATTTTTTTAAAACCCTAAAAACCTTTTTTAATGGAAATGGCAAGAACACAAATCTCTTCAGTTTTCTTCCACGATGGGTAGGTGATCTTACAAATGTTGAATTTAAAACAAATAATGTCATAGGAAATTTTGAATATCCTCAAAATGTCACCTATAAGGACATTATGAAATTTTATATCTTTACCCAGCGGCCTTTGTTGATGTCCCTCCATTGTATACCAAAACCTCCTTAGGGAGTTTTGAAGCGACTAAGGCCTTTGACCCGACACCCTCTATTGATGAGAACAACCTCAGACCTCTCGGGGAATATCTCATCGGTTGAGTCTTAATGGGGGCAACAATTCACCTTGGATTATAAAACGTTTTGCACTTCAGCAGGGGTTAGACTACAAAGGGAATGGCCCATCGAACCCTCAAAGTGAAGGATGGGTTAAAACAAATCGTTTAGATCCAAATTTTTGGACAAGACCTTGAGTCACAAAAGTTCGTTTCCGTGGCTTGGAGGATCCTATTCACTTTGTGATTCGGGTCCTGGAGGAACCACTCATCCAGCGAACAAGTTAATTCTATTAGGTTGATGATGGCATACTGATTGATGAATGGGGTCCTTTGTGGACATGGGAGATCATTCACGGTGATCGTAACCAAGCTCTGAGAGCAAAACTAGGACAAAATACGTTTAGTATCCTAGGTTTGTCTCTTGTGCTTTCAAGTGTTCTTGGGTTCAAATTATCCTGGAAGAAAAATTTGGTGCTTTACGGCATCTGAGAGTCAATCAAACTTTCAAAAGGACCCATCCCTTGTCACTAATATTGAATTGATGGCCTATATGGTTCTTTGTAAACAACGAGAGAATCGATGTCTCCTAACCTGCTCCTTTAAAGAAAAGGGAAGTCTTAGGCGGGACTAAGACCAAACCAAGTCTCGGGGCCACGAGGCTTGAGAACCAACCCAAAAGGCACAAAAAGCCCGGTGATCAGGGCCCCACTGGAGGCCAAGCAACATCCACAGGGACAGCGAGGACGATAAATCACAATCAGGTGCCCTTGGTCCAAACTACTACTCCCAAGATCTGAAACATACAACCCGGTAGGGGCGCCTTCCACATCCCAAGGATGACATTAGCAAATCACAGCCTGTGCGGTACTGCTGATTGATCCCAAAGACTCATGGGGAACTAAACAACCCTGATAGGGATGTAAGCATCCTTGACTCTAAAGCTAAAAGACCTTTGGAAACACACCCACGGTGTCTCGAGGGGTCAACGAGGAAAAAAGACTCGGAAGGATTAATACCACCCGATATGGAACCCTTCACCACCCCACTTGTTGATTGTTCGATGTTCTTTGGATACTTTTTAGGATGATGAACTTTCTGAAAGTGATGATGAAATTTTATGACAGGGGAAGAGTGGACGCCGAGGTTCAATCGAACAAGAACCTCGGCTGATCCAGGAGCATCTTGAGTCACCATTTCATTCGAAGACAATGGCTCGACTCCTCATCATCCTCAGGTGAATTTAGCCACTTTGACAACATTCTTCCAATCACCGAAGATAGTTGGTTGATGGATCACTAAACTTCAAGGAAGCTGTATAAAGGTTCTTGAAACATTATGGGATCAACACTGAATTTCCGCGGTTATCTTGATCTTAAATCGATGTGCTCATCTTCAATGAAAATGTTCACGAACACAGGGATCTTATGTATCAACAACTTCATACACTGGATGCAAACCTGGGTAAAATTCGCGAGTATCTTCATAAGTGTGGTTCATCAATTGATGATATCAAGGATCTTTGTCAAGGAGGACCTTGCACTCAATTCTAAAGTCTGGAGACCACGAAGTTTATGAAGAATTCCTCCCGTCTCACTGACACGGTTGATATGCTTGATCACGCCAATGTTAGGGGTCTTGAGTTCTGTTCAGTCCCTTCAATCTACATTGAGTTCTCTTGATGCTGGTGGCTATCGACCAGGCATCATCCTCCATGGCTTGGAATCTTGGGCCTCGGATGGCTGCCTTTGAATTATCCCATGCTAACTTGGAAGCAAAGGTCACTGGCATTCAATGCCGATATCAAGGCTATGGTCATTGAGATTTATCAAGCATTTAAAGGTCAGCGGCTTCAGACTCCCTCGATTGCCATCTACAGCTCTTGCCCTCACCAATGGCCTTCGACTTGAGGGAGGGATTTGAAGAAACTCCTCTTCTGCGAGGGGAGCCTACACCATCAATATCTGTAGCTCCAACATCATCATCTCCAGATCTACAATACCTATCTCATCCAAACCACCAACAACATCTTCAACAACAACAACGGCGGTAATCACACTATAACAACAACACACGCCCTTGGTAGCATCTTCTTCAGGCCGGGACAAAGGAAAATGCATAATGACGACACCACGAGGCACGAGAAGATTCCACTAGATCGGCAACACTTGAATACGCTCACACCACACTTGCTAAGTGCATACCTTGCTAAGGAAAGAAAGGAAAAACTTCTTGAAGAGGAAAGAAAAGAGCGGAGAGAAACGGTACAAGTAGTTGTTGAGGAAGGCGAAAAGGAATAGATGCTAAGAAGCTTGAAAAGGGTCGAGGCAAAGGCGAAGTTCAAGGATGCTTGGCGGCAAAAATGGTGAAATGAAAAGCGATTCGAAGAAAGAACAAAAGCTGCAGCCATCGGAAAGCAAGAAATTGACCATTATAATTGGACAATGACAAGCAGAAGACTGCCTGAAAAGATCACTGATGTCAAGATCATCCCCAAGTCTAAACCACTGGCAATGAACGTCTACAGGGAGATTGTGGATAACTAGAAGGGGGGGTTGAATAGTTTTACCAATTAAAACTTCCTTTTAATCTATATAGATCGACTTATGTCAATCTATTTGGTTGTGTGTGTTGGATGTTGAAAAACAAGCATATAAAGATATGTAATGAAAAGATAAGTAAACACAAAACCACAGGAGTATTTATAGTGGTTAGGCTACAAGGACACCTTCCCTTGCCTACTCCACTCCCGAGTCACTACTTTCGAGTTAAGTAATCACTACACAATCTTATGGAGAAGCCTTTAGCCTTCACAGCGTCTACCCTTTTTTTCGATGCTAGGCTAACCAGGGTTCTTTCACTCAAGGTGAACCACATCTACACAGCATTAAGCCTACCCTTTATAATGTACTAGGCTAAGTACCTAGTTCTTTCACTCCAAGGTGAACTACACCTTCACAGCCGGCCTACCCTTTGTGGGTACTAGGCTAAGCACCTAGTTCCATTGCAATGGAGGAACTACTACCACACTACACCAGCGACTAATCCCAAAGGAGATCTACTCCTTTACAACATCATCAAGGATATCAATATCCTTGGATCTAATACTAGTCTATCTTGTACATCAAAACACCATATCGAATGTACATCTAAGGCACCTTTCACTAATGCCTTTGACTAGATCTACAAGACACCTTTCACTAATGTCTTGTGTATTCACTTCTAAGCACCTTTCCTAATGCTTCTTGTCTTGACTTAACCACCTTTCACTAATGCTTCCTTGTCTTGACTTCTAAGCACCTACCACAAGTGCTTATCCTATAGGCGATAGATACCCTAACTAATATCTTAGTCTTGACTCTTGAGACATCTTTCACTAATGTCTTCAACACTACACTTCTTTGAAGAAAGAAAGTAATCATCAACAAGAAGACTTGTTAGCCTTGATGATGAGAAGCATGGCAACTCATGGACTTGAGCTTGCTGGACTTGAAGGTGGTGATCTTGCCTAGAAGGAACCTAAAAGTTCACACAAAAACAAAACTACAAACATAGATCTCTTGGATCTAAGGTTAGTGAGATTTAACTCAGGGGAGAAAGTGTGTTAGAAAGGGGTGAGAAATAATGAAGAAATGGGTCACTATTTATAGAGGAAAAATCCTCTTGTTCCCAGGATCCACGGATCCCTTCCACAGGATAAATTTAGCACAAAGCTAGGGATCAGTGGAATATCTCTTTGCCCATGGGTAATTTTGGTTATGGGTCATGGGTCATGGGTCATGGGTCATGGGTCATGGGTTATGGGTTGATCCATGGTTTTCTTTCTAGATACAATGAACTTGGTTAAGTGGTATATATAAAACCATGGGTTATGGGTCAAAACCATTTACTAGTTTTTACCTATTTTAGTGTATACTTAGTTAAGTATATGTTAGCTCATTATGTAAACACTAGTTGTTGTACATATGTATATCGAAAGCATAAAATCACTTCTACTTGTTTTAGTGTTTTATGTGAAAACGTAAGTGTGTTAGAAAACTATTACTTCAAACCATTTACGTATTTTATTTGTTTCGTTAAAATGATTTTACGTTTGTTATCGACAAAACATTAGAAGATTGTAAAATATAAATAAACGGCTTATTTGTATTAACAGGGATGATAAAAGACACTTCGAGGTTCATGATCCCCTAAAATTCACTGACTTTGGGATCACTGAACTTGATGAACTCGGTCCATTGATTGAGAAGAAGCAGAATCTTTTGGTGGTTAAGGGGCGATGAAGATGCTGTTAAAAGATATAGTGAGGGATACCTGCGGCTCAACTAGAATTGACTGCCTTATGACACATCAAGGATCTCAACCACAATCATCCTTGGCAAAGAAAGAGGTTGAGTTCGGCTGAGATAAATGTGCACAGTTTTAGAATGCAACAGGGGAGCGCCCTAAAAGGTGTTAAGTTTGTAAAGCATGCGGTGATTGAAAAGCACGAAGAGGGCTATTTTTCATTGATGAGTATGGAAACCCGGCGTTCCAAAGGTGGGCGACATTGATAAAGGCGAGGAGTGGCAACAATGCGTGCTACATACGTGGCCTCACAAATTCAAACTCTGCTAATATCAAGTTAAATGTGACTTAAATGCCAAGATAAAGAGAGCGTCGACGGGGAAACCTTTTGTCACAAAAGAAAATCAAGCTTGCATTTGGAATCCATCACGGGTGACATCATTTTGATTTATCTTCTTGTACTAGAATTAGGAACCATGTAATGATCGATAAAAATATGTATGTTTTGTTAAATTTTCAGTGTTCCTTATTGTATTCATGGTACATTATGTAGAAGAAGCCATTTGCTCACTTACAGCGATCAAACACTTAGGCTATTTGTATATCAAATAAGGGGAAGCTGTTGGGTTCAATAATACCCAAACCCCTTAATCTAGGATTTGAATAGAAAATAGCCCAAGTGTTTAGTCCGTTAAACACTAACTTAGTCCTTGAGTGCATAGTCTCGATGAGTCATCTTCGAGGATACTGCTATAGCGAAGAAGAGTCTCTCCACTCGGTAAGAACTTAAAATTTGAGAAGGCTGAGTCAAGAAGAAGATGATGGATTGAGTGAGTAATGACAAAAACTCACGAATCCCTAAGACTCCTCTCCAACTACTTACGAATATGACCCGAAGTAGAATCTTGGCGAAGAATGTGAAGCGAAGAATGGCCCGGGACAAAGCGGGATAAGTACGAATCGAGATAAGGCGAAGTCCTTATCAACCAAGTAAACTTTCCTGAATGGCAAAGATTAGGCTCATGTCATCCATGACCTTAGGAAAGATCTTGTCTCTTCCCTAGTATAGCCTTTAGCGAAACAAAATACATCGGTGTTTGTCTTACGTAAGATGTAGGATTTTGTGAGCAGGAAAGAGTTAAATCTCATACATGTATAAATAGCATAGAGATGGAGTGAAAGATTAAGCTTGTGAATTGTAAGCACACACATACATGCAAGCCATCTTTTCACTCCTCCATAACAATCCACAGAGATAGCTTTCGGTGGTTCTAGAGTTGTGTGCTTTCGGACCTTTGAGCTTGGGAGTCACCAAACCTTGTCATTTCAATCCCAAATCTATTCATTAAGTACTTGGGTAGCGTATTCTTTTGATTAATTTCTAATAAAGAATATGATATTGAAAATTACTACGTGTATTTTAATTATGTTAATTTTAGGTCATTGTTCACTATTAACTTGTTTTAGATTCTTAAACTATTTTAGCGATAGTGAGCAGGGAACAACAAATTAATTATGGGCAAGGCTAATTATAAAACTCATTTTTAGGCTACTCTAAAAGTTTTTAAATTAGGATCCTAAATAGTGAAATTGATGTACTGACTAGTCGATAAAAGGATGGAGCTTATTAGGCTTCAACTCCTAGACTTGAAGTTGGTAAATTTAACAAATGGAAAAAGCGCATGCTTTGCTATTTGATTGGGTTGGAACTTTATTATATCAAGTGTATAAATGAAGGTCCATTTGTCCCAAAAGACTAGCGAAGGTTTGCCTAAACACGAGCTTTCGATGAACTTCGAGGATGAAAGGAGAGTGGTCAACGGGACTAAAGACTCAAAAGTATCATCATATCATGTCTTCTGATGATATTATGGGTGAGTTATAAAATTTGTAGAATGCAGCTAAACAAACTGGGGATGACCTAGTTCATAGCCATGAAGGCCCATATGATACCAAGGAAGCGAGGATAATGGACTGAAACTTGAGTACAACACCTTGAGGGCTAAGGACTAAACTCTGTCTCAAACATACACCCGTACAAAACTCTTTTTAAATGAACTGTTAAATGATGGTGTTAAGTTGTCCAAACATGAAATCAATGTTGGTTTTGTCAATAGTCTCACACGAGAAGTGGTTAAATTTCTCTGGGGACTTAGGAATGCTAATCATATCCAGAATCTTGAACTTCACGAAATTTATGGAAATTTGTCTATGAGGAAAACCTCATTAACAGACGATACCACAGACTTAAAGAAGTCTCGAGAGTCAAAGAAGTCCCACAACCCCTGCTTGACACCCATATCAACTGCTTTCTTCTCTAACAATGTGGTTCAAGTTTTCAAGAAAAATTAGGATGATGAGCTTGATGAGAGATCAGTGAGAGTACCTAAATGACTTGAACGTCGAATTTAGGGAAGGGCACCTCCTTGCTAACTTTCGAAGGTTTATAAAAAGAAACAAATGTTTTTCAAATGCTAAAGCAAATGAGGACACTTCATGCTTTAAGTGTCTAAAAGGTTCATTTTGCAAAGAATGTTTTTTCTAAAACAATTTGGAACCCTCTTATAAACCATGGGGTCAAATCGGTCCTCGAGGCTTTTAGCAAATTTCAACCCGAAAATGTATCAGGTCTCATCAAAATTTTCAAAAAATAGATAATAACAAAACCATTGATTATGAGCTAAGTATATAGAAAGCAAAAGCTAAGCTTGCATTGCTTAGGGCGATCCCTCAAAAAAACAACAAAAGTGTTCAAAAGCTACAGGGTAAAACAAGGCCTTGTTCTTTGAAACCGGCGAGGATGAAGAGCAGTCTCATCGGCGATGAAATAGTGCATGTCGCCGATGGCTCTAGAGAGGACAAGCTGGCTATTTGGAAGAATCATGCGGGAATGGAGAATGGGTCAATATTACAATGAAGAAGGTAAATATCTTACTTTTACATGGATGATGACTCGATTGTGATCTTATATGAATTATCTTAATGTGACCTTAAATTCGTAGAAGAGCAAAAGCTGAATCTTTTCAAAATACAACAAGCTAAGTTTTGAACTGAACAAGTGTAGAGATGAACTGCTCCTTTTTAAAACAAGCTAAAGCTTGAGGGTTGTCACTTACAAATTCAAAACCTTGAACTAGTTAAAAAGAAATCGATCTTCAAGATGAACTCAAAAAGGTTCAGAATATCCCTTAATAATTGGTTTAAGAACCCCAAGGTTTTGATGTTATAGAGCCCCGAAGCAAGAAAGAGAGTATTAGGTGAAGATAATCTTCCTAACTCTCTCAACAAACTGCGAGGTCCTAAACCATTTGTGTCTGGTGGCATGATTACCAATATGTTGACTATTCCCAAACCCGGTGATTGGATTGAGCGGGTTAATCTAAGTAAGCTTCTAAATTCGATTGGAAGGATTCTTGAGCTTGAGCCAAGCTCTTAGAGCATGCTAGGACTCCACGATGTGCCGGTAGTCTTGAACACATCTACAGTGCGAGCGAATCTCAACACAGCCTGACTAAAACCTCTTGGTCTTGTGCAAGCTCACAGCTTGCTCTACAATTCAATCCTCACTCACTTAGAAAGAAAGGTCACGGACTTAGTAGAACCATCACGAAAAGACCAACAAAACCAATTCAACAAGAGTCTACTCCCTCTTAGAACTTCAACATCCTCTGTCCCCAGGTGACCAAATTGACAACTGCCCGAGCTTGTGAAAGGCGTGAAAAGATGGAATCCATCGAAAAGCTCGATTCAATCAAGGAAGCTAAGTCGACCTCATCTAGCTCATCAAAGTCAAATCCACCAACCTTAAGCGAAGTGTGAGTTATGTCATTACACAGTCATACCGACCATTTGCTATAGAATCCTTTTGTATGATGCAAAGGATGATCATAGAACTACTTGAGACCACTACATTATGTAAGCTCTGTCGATGAAGCAAATATACCAAATTTGGTCATCAATATACTTCATCCTCCAAAAAGCTGCTCCAAGCTTGGCAAAACCTTTTTTTCTCTTTGCCCATATGGGTTTAATGATCATCATCAGGGATGATTGTCTCATGAACATCTTTGTGATATATCGCATTAATCCAGCTCATGAGACTTCCCAACATGAAAGTGTCATTCATGCAAGGAGAGGAACAAAACAACCACGAGTCAGCAGGTCATCCTCGGTTTCCAAATTCAAAACACGTGGTAGCATAACACTCAACCTTGACCATGAGTCAATTGCCAATTCAAAGCAGACCTTGAGACCCAAGTCCTTTGATGCGTGAATTCACTAAAACTAATTGATTTATTACTTGTCAGAGAGACTCGCTTGAGAGAGCTATTTGGCATCTAGGCAGTGGATGCTCAGAAGCATGGCTTGGTGTGAAGGAATATCTGCCTGAAGTATGTAGAGAACGGGACCCAAAAGGTAGTATTTGGTGATAACTCATCATGTCCCTTGAAGGTTATGGTTCATGGCTTTGCAATGGAATAGTTTTTCTCTAGAATAGCTTATGTCAATGGTCAAATACAATCTCATCGGTGTCGAGTCAACTATGTGATGCTAAGTACATTGTGCAATTCAATGATAAACAAGGAACCATTTTCAATGCCAATAAGGAAGTTGTGTTGATAGCTCCTAGGAGAGATGATGTTTATGTACTAGACATGTCAACACTCTCCTAAGATGGAACTGTCTCTTAAGCCAAAGCCCTTTGAAACTATCAATTGGTACGTGGCACAGAGACTTTCACACTTAAACTTCAAAAACCTCAACAACTTGGCAAAACAAAACAAAGTCCTTAGCTTACCATCAGCGGTTTTGCAAAGGACAAACCATTCTCTGCACGTGAGAAAAAGGAAAACACCCGAGCATCTTTCAAAACAAAACAAAATTTCTCCATCAAAAGCTACCTTCACCTCCTGCACATGGATCTCTTTTAGACCGGTCGGTCCCGGATCAATCGGCATGAGAAGTATACGCTTGTCATTGATGATGAGTTCTCAAGATACACTTGGGTATACTTTCTTTCAAAAAGAGAGTCAGCGACTAATACAATAATGTCATTCATCGGGAAGATTGAAACCAAAATGACATTAACGTTGTCATCGGGGAAGCTGTGATAGTGCGGTTGAAATCAAGAGCTTGAGAGTTTCGTGATGAAAAGAATTTCTCAAAATTTCTCATCTCCTTTTGAACAAAATGGGGTTCTTTACAGAAAGGAAAAACCGAAGGCTTCTCATTGAGAACGCAGAGCAAAATGTTAAATGGCTCCGACTCTCTCCAAGCATTTTACTGAATTTGGCGATCAAAGCTGTCATTTACACTTAAGCAGAGGGTAATCATTGTCAAAAGACATAATAAAACCCCATATGAGACCTTCAAAGGTAGACTTCTGACATCGGCTACTTTTCATGTGTTTGGGTGTCTGTGTTTTATCCATAACCACAAGGATCACCTAGGCAAGTTTGATGCAAAAGGCGATGATGGATATTTCTTAGGCTACTCACGATCTCCAAAGCCTTCAGGTTTTAACACAAAGGAGACAACAAGTTGAGGAAACCTTTCATGTCACCTTTGATGGCTTTCTGAAAGCATGAGGTTCACCAACACCTAGGAAATAGGAATTGATGACTCATCAAGATATCCTACGATGAGTATAACACTTAATTCAATTCCTCATATCAGTACGTCTTTGACATCTCATATTATGTCTTACCTGCAACCTACAACCAACTATCGGTGAATTCATATGTAATCAATTAGTCCCAGGATGGTAACACTAAACCAAATGTTGATGGCCTGTGATTCAAACCCCCAGCGAAGACGGGACATCTCAGCGGATGCTCTAAATGCTCTGTTGCTCACAGCGAACTCACTCACGAGTTTCGATGACCTCTTCAGCTGATCAAGACCACAAAGCAAGTGGACAAAATCTCCGGACATTGAGCTTGTAAACATCATTGGTGAACCTCTTTGAGGGCATGCTCACTAGAAGCATGGCTGCTAAGTTAACTACTGACCCGACAAATGAGTCTATATCTTTGATTATCTATCGATAGAACCCAAGTGTCAGCTGAGGCTCTAAAACACCCAAGCTGGGTTTAGGCTATGCAAGAGCTTTGCAACAGTTTGATAAAAACAAGGTCATGACCGTGATCAAATGTCCTCGGGATGTTGTTGTCTTAGGAATGAAGTGGGTTTTGAAACAAAAGCGGTAAGCGACGTCATTAAAAACAAAGCGACGTAGCCAAAGGTTACAGTCAACAAGAAGGCATTGACTATGATGAGACATTTGCTCTGTTGCAAGAATGGAAGCTTTCGAGGATCTTCCTTGCATATGCAACATACCGCCGAACGAGGTCTACCAAATGGAAGTTAAAAGTGCATTCTTAAATGGTGATCTCAAGGAAGATGTGTATGTTCGGCTGACCTCGGCTTTGAGTAGTGAACTCCCACGACTATATGCAAAGCTTGACAAAGCCTTTATGGACTTAAACAAGCTCCGGGGCATGGTATGAAACTCTCTCGGCCTTCACGATACAAAACAAGTTTGTCGAGGAAAGAAGAAACACCTTTTCCTGTTTGTCTATAGAAAAAAACAAGATGTGATATTGGTCCAAGTATATGTTGATGACATCATCTTTGGCTCAACAAACTACACTCTTTGCAAGCGAGTTTGAAAAGCCGATGACTAGGAAGTTTGAAATGAGCATGATGGGTGAACTCACATACTTCCTTGAACTACAAATCCAACAAGCGATAAAGGATTCTCCATCGGTCGAGAAAATACACAAGAAATCTCTTGAAGAAATATGAGATATCATTGCCTCCGATAGAAGACTAATGGTCCTTCCCATAACCTTGGACACGATCCTGGCGGCAAATCGGTCAATAAAACCCATTTCTAGGAGGGATTGTTGGCTCCAGATGTATCTATTTGCTTCGAACCGGACATACAATTCTCAATCGTCTAATAGCTAGATATCGGTCCAATCCCAAAGAATCCCACCTCAGCTGCAGCCAAAAAGAATACTTAGGTACCTGAAAGGAACCCCAAAGCCTTGGATCTACTATCCAAAGTGCTTAGGGTTTTGATCTCAGGTTTGCTTTTGATTACGATTATCTTTGGGCTACAACATGGGCCGGAAAAAAGTACCTCGGGGACCTGTCAATTTCTTGGAGAAGCTTGGTTGTTGGAGTGCTAAAAGCAACAATCGGTGGCTATGTCTCATTGAGCGTAATATGTAGCGGCAGTGGGATGTTGTGCAAATGTATTGTGGATGAAAAGTCAACTCAGTGACTATAACATCCATTACAAAAATGTACCCATTTTACGTGACAACACAGTGCAATGCAATCTCCAACAACCTGTCCTCCACCAAGAACCAAACACATCGATATCGGGATATCACTTCATCGGGGATCACATAATGAAAGGAGACATTGAACTTCATTTCATCCGAGATATCAACTTGCGATATCTTCATCAAACCCTTAGATGAACCTACAGCCCGAGGAAAATTTGAATTAGGAATGCTTGACATTGAAAGTCGACAAGCGAAAGTCAATCTAATCTCGGTGAGTCCTCCACGAAATGGTTCATCCTCACAATTTACCTAAAACCATTTTCTCATAAATGAGTAAGACTCATTAGGGGTCCCTGACATTTGAAAAAGAGCTTTGATGAGTAACTAAATGCTCTAAGTATCAATGCTTAAATATCCTAGGTTGGTAACCATACTGGTTTAAATAAAAGGAATATATGTCTCTTTGTCTTCACTTGTCACCCCACTTGGCATTAAATGCCTCCTCTCACATGAAATATCCAATGGATATTTTATTACTACAAAAGTGCACTTTTGTACTTGCTTTGCAAGCATTCATACTTAGGGATTTTTCTTTGCTTGGTAGTGGAGGGTGGCATTAAATGTGTAAATTCAAAAAGCGTTTTCAAAATCGAGCTTTACAAATCCACAAATGTTCACAAAAAACCCCTCTCAACACCCTATAAATACATCTCACAAAATCCTTATAACACACACAAAAGATTTACGCTAACAAAACTACTGTCAAAATCTTCTTTCAAACTCGAGAAATCTTTGTGTTCTTGAATCCTTTAGAAAAATCTTCTTTGTAAACCTTTACAAAAGTATGATCATAGAACTGCAGACCACTTACAGTATGTAAGCTCTGTCAGTGAAGCAAATTATACCAAATTTGGTCATCAATATACTTCATCCTCAAAACGCTCACAAAATGAGAGCAAAACCTTTTTCCTCTTTTGCCACACTATGGGTTTAATGATCATCATCGAGGATGATTGTCTCATGAACACATCTTTGTGATATATATCGCGTAATCCGACTCATGAGACATCCCAACATGGCAGTGTCATTCATGCAAGGGAGAGAACAAAACCTGAGTCAGCGAGTCATCCTCGGTTTCCAAATTCAAAACTTTGTGGTAGCATAATGCACTCAACCCTTTGACCATGAGTCAATTGCCAAATTCAAAGCAGACCTTGAGACCAAGTCCAGTGCGTGGGTAACTAAGAAGAAACTAATTCAGTTTATTACTTGTGCGAGACAGCGGAGAGCCTATTTGGCATCTAGGCAGGTGGATGCTCAAGAAGCATGATTGGTGTGAGAATATACGCACAAGTATGTAGAGAACGAGGACCCAAGGTAGTATTTGGTGATAACTCATGTCCCACTGAAGGTTATGGTTCATGGCTGCAATGGAATAGTTTTCTCTAGAATAGCTTGTCAATGGTCTAAAATACAATCTCATGATTATCGGTCAACTATGTGATGCTAAGTACATTGTGCAATTCAATGATAAACAAGGTACCATCTTCAATGCCAACAAGGAAGTTGTGTTGATAGCTCCTAGGAGAGATGATGTTTATGTACTAGACATGTCAACACTCTCCCAAGATGGAACTTGTCTCTTAAGCCAAAGCCATAAAACTATCAATTGGGTGGCACAGAGACTTTCACATAAACTTCAAACACCTCAACAACTTGGCAAAACAAACAAAGTCCTTGGCTTACCATCACTGGGTTTTTCAAAAGAAAACCATGCTTACTGCTGTGAAAAAAAGGCAAACACCCTGAGCATCTTTCAAAACCAAACAAAATTTCTCCATCAAGCGCGCCACCTCTTTTGCATGGATCTCTTTGGACGGTCGGTCCTAGAACAATCAGTGAGAAGTATACACTTATCATTGTTGATGAGTTCTCAAGATACACTTGGGTATACTTTCTTTCCAAAAAGAGTCAGGCAACTTATACAATAATGTCATTCATCAGGAAGATTGAAAACCGAGAATGACATTCTTTGTTAAAAATGAAGCCGACAATGGTGCTGAGTTGAAATCAAGAGCTTGAGAGCTTCGTGATGAAAAGGAATTTCTCAAAATTCCTCATCTCCTTCACCCTGAACAAAATGGGGTTCTTTGAAAAGGAAAAGAGAACTCTCATTGAGTGCAGAACCATGTTAAATGGCTCAACTCTCTCAAAGCATTTCGAATTTGAAGCGATCAAAGCTGCGTTTACAAAACAGGTCAATCATTGTCAAAAGACATAATAAAACCCCATATGAGACCTTCAAAGGTAGACTTCCTGACATCAGCTACTTTCATGTGTTTGGGTTTCCTGTGTTTATCCATAACCACAAGGATCACCTAGGCAAGTTTGATGCAAAAGTTGATGATGGATATTTCTTAGGCTACTCACTGATCTCCAAAGCCTTGAGGTTTTTTAACAGAGACAACAAGTTGAAACCTTTCATGTCACCTTTGATGAAGCTCACGAAAGCATCGGGTTACCAAACCTCGTTGGAGGAAATAGGAATTGATGACTCATCAAGATATCCTCTGATATAATATAACCTTTGAATTAAATTCCTCATATCAGGCGATCAGGCATCTCATATTATGTCTTACCTCACAACCTACCCCAACCAACTATCGGTAATTCATTAATAATCAATTAGTCCCTGTTGGGATAGGTAACATCGAACCAAATGTTAGGGAACCTGTGATTCAAGAACCCCAAGAAGACAGGACATCTCAACAGATGCTCTAAATGACTCTGTTGCTCTGGCCGAACTCGCTCTTGAGTTTCCGGTGACCTCTTCAAGCGCAGATCCTAGACCACAAAGTAAGTGGACAAAATCTCGGGACATTGAGCTTGTAAACATCATTGGTGAACCCACTGAGGGCATGCTCACTAGAAGCATGGTCGCTAATGTTAACGACTTCGGCAAAAGAATGTCTATATCTTTGATTATCTATCAGAAATAGAACCCAAAAGTGTCGAGGCTCTAAAACACCCAAGGCGGGTTCGGGCTATGCAAGAAGCTGCAACAGTTTGATAAAAACAAGGTCATGACCTTGATCAAATGTCTTCGGATGTTGTTGTCATAGGAATGAAGTGGGTTTTCGAGAAACAAAGCTGATGAAAACGGCGTCATTAAACAAAACCCGACTTGTAGCCAAAGGTTCTGATCAACAAGAAGGCATTGACTATGATGAGACATTTGCTCCTGTTGTAAGAATGGAAGCTATCAGGGATCTTCTTGCATATGCAACATACTTGAACCGGGGTCTACCAAATGGATGTTAAAGTGCATTCTAAATGGTGATCTCAAGGAAGATGTGTATGTTCAGTGACCTCACGGCTTTGAGAGTAGTGAACTCCTGACTATATACTTGCAAGCTTTGAAGCCCTATCGACTTAAACAAGCTCCCGGGGCATGGTATGAAACTCTCTCGACCTTCGTACAAGTTTGTCAGGAAAGATAGACAACACCTAATTTTGTCTATAGAACAAAACAAGATGTGATCTTGGTCCAGTATATGTTGATGACATCATCTTTGGAAACAAACTACACTCTTTTGCAAAACGGCGATGACTGAAGTTTGAAATGAGCATGATGGGTGAACTTCACATACTTCCACTTTCGTCGAGCAAGCTGATAAAGGAATCTCCATCATCAAAATACAAGAAATCTCTTGAAGAAATATGAGATATCCCCAGTGCCGGTGAAGACACCAATGGTCCCTCGAACAACCTTGGACTTGATCTCAGCAGCCGTCATCAATCAAACCAATTTGAGAGGATTGTGGCTCAGCGATGTATCTCGCTTCGGACCGGACATACAATTCTCGGTCTGCAATAGCTGAATATCAGTCCAATCCCAAAAATCCCACTCACTGCTGACCAAAGAATACTTAGGTACGAAGGAACCCCAAGCCTTGGACTCTACTATCCAAAGTGCAGGGTTTGATCTCAAAGGTTACTCGATTCGATTATCTTGGCTGCAACATGGACATAAAAAAGTACCTCGAGGGTCTGTCAATTTCTTGGAGGAAAACTGGTTTGTTGGAGTGCTAAAAGCAACAATCGTGGCTATGTCCTTCAGTGAAGGCTGAATATGTATGAAGGAATATTTGTGCCAATGTATTGTGGATGAAAAGTCAACTCAGTGACTATGACATCCATTACAAAATGGTACCCATTTTACTGTGACAACACCGATTACAATGCAATCTCAACAACCTGTCCTCCACCAAAAGAACCAAACATCGATATCGGATATCACTTCATCGGGGATCACATAATGAAGGGAGACATTGAACTTCATTTCATCCCTACTGAATATCAACTTTCTGATATCTTCATCAAACCCTTAGATAAACCTACCTTCAGGAGACTGAAAGTTGAATTAGGAATGCTTGACATTGAAAGTCGACAAACGAAAGTCAATCCTAATCTAGGTGAGTCTCCATGAAATGGTTCATCCTCCCTGAACACCCAAAACCATTTTCTCACTAAATGAGTAAGACTCATTCAGGGTCCCCTGACATTTGAAAAAGAGCTTTCAATGAGTAACTAAATGCTCTAAGTATCAATTACTTAAATATCCTAGGTTGGTAACCATACCAGTTTAAATAAAGGAATATATGTCTCTTTGTCTTACTGTCACCCCACTTGGCATTAAATGCCTCCTCTCACATGAAATATCCAATGGATATTTTATTACTACAAAAGTGCACTTTTACTGTGCACTGCAACTGTTTCCTTAAAAAACGGGATTTTACTGCGGGTAGTGGAGGGTGGCATTAAATGTGTAAATTCAAAACGTTTTCAAAAATCGACTTTACAAATCCACAAATGTTCACAAAAAACCCCTCTCAACACCCTATAAATACATCTCACAAAATCCTTATAACACACACAAAAGATTTCTGCTAACAAAACTCTGTCAAAATCTTCTTTCAAACTCAGAAATCTTTGTGTTCTTCAAATCCTTTCTGAAAAATCTTCTTTGTAAACCTTTACAAAAGTTTTTCATCACAACTTAAGAGATTCAAAACCTTTGATTGTTCTTGTCAAGATTTTTTTTAAAACCCTAAAAACCTTTTTTAATAGAAACGGCAAGAACACAATCTCTTCAGTTTTCTTCACAGTGGGTAGGTGATCTTACAAATGTTGAATTTAAAACAAATAATGTCATAGGAAATTTTGAATATCCTCAAAATGTCCCAGCCTATAAGGACATTATGAAATTTTTATATAACTGCCCACTGAAAACGGCCTTTGTTCAGTGTCCCTCCATTGTATACCAAAACCTCCTTAGGGAGTTTTGGGTGACTAAGGCCTTTGACCCGACACCTCTCTTGATGAGAACAACCTTAGACCTCTCAGGGAATATCTCATCAGGTTCAGTCTTAATGGGGGGCAACAATTCACACTGGATTATAAAACGTTTTGCACTTCAACAGGGTTAGACTACAACAAAGGTGTTTATGTCGCCCATCCTGAACCCTCCAAAGTGAAGGATGGGTTAAAACAAATCGTTTTAGATCCAAATTTTTTGGACAAGACTCTAGTTAATTCTATTCAGTTAATTCTATTCAGTTAATGATGGCATACTGATTGATGAATGGGGTCACTGTCGACATATGGGAGATCATTTACAGTGATCTCGTAACCAAGCTACTGAGCAAAACTAGGAAAAAATCGTTTTAAGTATCCTAGGTTTGTCTCTTGTGCTTTACAAGTGTTCTTGGGTTCAAATTATCCTCGGGAAGAAAAATTTGGTGCTTTACACGGCATCTGAGTCAATCAAACTTTCAAAAGGACCCATCCCTTGTCACTAATATTGAATTGATGGCCTATATGGTTCTTTGTAAACAACGAGAGGGAATCAGTGTCTCCTAACCTGCTCTTTAAAGAAAGGGGAAGTCTTAGGCTAGGACTAAGACCAAACCCAAGTCTCGAGGGCCTGAGGCCAGGAACACTAACCCAAAAGGCACAAAATCCCCGGTGAGCAGACACCTTTGGAGGCCAAGCAACATCCACCCCAGGGACAGAAGGACAGCGATAAATCACAATCGGTGCCCTTGGTCCCAAACTACTACTCCCCAAGATCTAGAGGGAAACATACAACCGGTAGGGGCGCCTTCCCACATCACCCAAGGATGACATTAGCAAATCCGCCTTTGTGCGAGGGTACAGTGATTGATCCCAAAGACTCGGAGAGGAACTAAACAACCGATAGGGATGTATGGCTGTCATGACTCCGCTAAAGGCACGTAAAACACCCACGGTGTCTCAGGGTCAACGGGGAAAAGACTTCGAAGGATTAATACCACCGTGATATGAACCCTTCACCACCCCTTGTTGGTATTGCGATGTTCTTTGGGATACTTTTTTAGGATGATGAACTGCTGAAAGTGATGATGAAATTTTATCAGGCAAGGAAGGGCGGCTGAGGTTCAATCTGAACAAGAACCTCAGGCTGATCACGAGGAGCATCTTGAGTCACCATTTCATCCTGAAGACAATGGCTGGACTCCTCATCATCGGCTACGGTAATTTAGCCACTTGACAACATTCTTCAATCACCGAAAGATAGTTGGTTGTGGATCACTAGGCTTCAAAGAAGCTGTATTCGGGGTTACTAAAACATTATGGGATCAACACTTGAAGCTGGCTGCAGTTATGCTTGATCTTAAATCGATGCTCATCTTCAATGAAAATGTTCCTGAACACAGGGATCTTATGTATCAACAACCATTACCTTTGGATGCAAACACGAATTCATGCGAGTATCTTCATAAGTGTGGTTCATCAATTGATGATATCAAGGATCTTGTCAGGAGGACCTTGCACTCAATTCTAAGTCTTGGAAGCCACTGAAGTTTATATGAAGAATTCCTCCGTCTCCTTACGACTGGTTGATATGCTTGATCACTTGATGTTCAGTCTACAGGATTCATTGATCCCTTCAATCTACATTGAGTTCTCTTGATTCTCGGTGCTTCTATCGACCAAGGCATCATCCTCCATGGCTTGGAATCTTGGGCCTCGGATGACGGCCTTGGAATTATCTCATGCTAACTTGGAAGCAAAGGTCACGGCATTCAAACGATGCCGATATCAAGGCTATGGTCACTGAGATTTATCAAGCATTTAAAGGTCAGCGGCTCAGACTTCCTCCGTTGCCATCTACAACTCTTGCCCTCACTGCCGCACGGCCAGCAGTTGAGGGGAGAATCTTCTGAAGAAACTCCTCTTCACACGAGGGGAGCCTACACCATCAGGTATCTGTAGCTCAACATCATCATCTCCGGTCTCGCAATACCTATTTCATCCATCTCACCAACAACATCTTCAACAACAACACTGACAGTAATCACACCAATAACAACAACAACACCGCCTAGTAGCTTCTTCTCAGGGCGGGGACAAAGGAAAGGCATAATGGCGACACCACACGAGGCACGAGAAGATTCCGCTAAGATCGTCACTTGAATGCACCTTTCACACCACAACAGTAAGTGCATACCTTGCTAAGGAGCAAAGGAAAAGAAACTTCTTGAAGGAAGAAAAAGAGAGAAACAACAGTACAAGTAGTTGTTGAGGAAGCTGAAACGTTGGAATAGATGCTAAGAAGTTTGAAAAGGGTCGGCAGGACCAGTTCAAGGATGCTTAGGCTGACAAAATGGCTGAAATGAAAAACCATTCGAAGAAAAGAACAAAGAGCTAGAGCCATCAGAGAAGCAAGAATTGACCATTATAATTGGACAATGACAAGCGAGAAGGCTGCACGAGAGATCAGCGATGTCAAGATCATCCCCAAGGCTAAAACCAGCGATGAGCGTCTACAGGGGGATGATAAAGACACTTCGAGGTTCATGATCCTAAAATTCACGACTTTGGGATCACGAAACCGATGAACTCATCCATTGATTGAGAAGAAGAGAATGCGGTGGTTAAGGGCTGATGAGGATGCTCGATAAAGATATGAAAGACCGAGGGATGCACCAGCTCAACTGAATTGACTGCCTACTTAACACCTCAAGGATCTCACCCACAATCATCCTTGGCAAAAGAAAGGTTGAGTTCTAGCACGAGATAAATGTGCCTGGTTTTGAATGCAGCGAGGAGCCGCCTGAAGGTGTTAAGTTTGTAAACTATCTGGTGATTGAAAAGCCTGAAAGAGGGCTATTTTTCATTGATGAGTATGGAAACCCAGCGTTCCAAAGGTGGAGTGACATTGATAAGGCAGGAGTGGCAACAATGCTGAGCTACATACCAGTGGCCTCTCAAATTCAGACTCCTGCTAATACCAAGTTCTGTGATGACTTAAATGCCAAGATAAGAGAGCATCCTGACAAGGAAACACTGATCACAAAGAAAGTCAAGCTTGAAGCACTGGGAATCCATCTGGACTGACATCATTTTGATTTATCTTCTTGTACTAGAATTAGGAACCATGTAATGATCAATAAAATATGTATGTTTTGTTAAATTACTCAGTGTTCCTTATTGTATTCATTAGTACATTCAGTGTAAGAAGAAACCATTTGCTCACTTACACTGATCAAACACTTAGGCTATTTGTATATCCAAATAGGGAGACTGTTGGGTTCATAAAATACCCAAACCCCATAATCTAGGATTTGAATAGAAAATAGCCCAAGTGTTTAGTCCGTTAAACACTAACAGTCCTGAGGTGCATAGTCTCTCAGTGAGTCATCTTCAGGATACTCTGTATGAGGTGAAGAAGAAGTCTCTCCACTCGAAGGCGAACTTAAAGGGTGAGTGAGTCAAGAAGAAGATGATGGATTAGGTGAGTAATGACAATAACTCATTGAATCCCTAAGACTCTCTCCAACTACACATGGACTGAAGTAGAAGGCGAAGAATGTAAAGACTGAAGAATGAGCGGGACTAGGCGGGATAAGTTTGAATCAGATAAGACGAAGTCCTTATCAACCAAAGTCAACTTTCCTGAATGGCAAAAGATCAGGCTCGGTGTCATTCTTGACCTTAGGAAAGTAGTCGTCTCTTTCCCTAGTATAGCCTTTGTAAACGAGACAAAATACATCAGTGTTTTGTCTTCGTAGATGTCGATTTGTCGCTTAGGAAAGAGTTAAATCTCATACATGTATAAATAGCATAAGAGATGGAGTGAAAATATTAAGCTTGTAAATTGTAAAAACACACATACACGCAAGCAATCTTTTCACTTCTCCAAATACAACTTAATCCCTGAGATAGCTCAGTGGGTTCTAAGAGTTGTGCTCAGACTTAGCCTGAGCTTAGAGAGGAGTCACCAAACTTTGTCATTTCAATCCCAAGTAATATTCCGCAAGTACTTGGGTAACGTATTCTTTTTGATTAATTTATAATAAAGAATATGATGTTGAAAATTATTCGGTGTGTTTTAATTATGTTAATTTCAGTCATTGTTCACTATTAACTTGTTTTAGATTCTTAAACTGTTTTAAACGATAGTGAACGGGGAACAACAGTTTTGTTTTGACTCTTTGGAATTAATACCTCATTAAATCCTAGCCCATTCATGTCTCCTGGTGTTTTATGTATTTACTATTTCATCGGCAAGAGCGATGTTTTTGTTAAACCTTTTAAATTTAGAATTATGTTCGATTAGAACATCTTGCGTTAGTTTTAGTTTTTCTATTTCAAGATTAAGCTCTTGACATGATTTACAACCATCGTCATTTGCTTTTCCCTTTTCTAGTCGTTTTGCTTTTTCTTTTAACTCATAGACTTCATTTTCCAAAATTCCTTTTAGTTTTTAAAAATTTATTTTTAGTTATGATTTTTAGACTTAGCTCACACAATTGATAGTATTGTTTTTGCAAAGTGTCATCATCAATAGAAGAATAAGAATAGTCGGAATGTACCTCGTTTGACTCATGTGCCATTAGAGCGATATCTTCTTTGCTTGACTCTTCATCATCTTCACTATCACTCCAAGCACCACTTACAAAAGCTCGTTGAGTTTTGCTTTTAGGTGGCTTGGGACATTCTCCTATGAGATGACTTGCATCACCACATCTAAAACACTTTCTTTCACCTTTACCCTTTTTGTCATCCCGATTTTTTCGGAATTGCTTCTTTTCTTCTCGAGGTTGTCTTACAAACTTTCCTCTTCTTCTAAAGAACTTTTTAAAGTCTCTAACGGCCATGGCATACTCCTCATCTTCACTCGGGAGCAAGATTCGTCATCATCACTTGATTCCGCCTTTGCTTTTAGAGCAATGGATTTGATCTTCTCCCTTTTTCCTTTGATGATCTCCGAATCTTTCTCCATCGATTTCATGTACTTTGAGGTTATCGATTAGCTCGTCTAGTGACATTTTTTAGAGATCTTTTGATTCTTCAATAGTGGTCACTTTAGCTCTCCATTTCGGATGGAGTGCTCTAAGAAATTTCCTAACAAAGTTCTTACTACGAAAAGATTCATCAAGTGCTTTAAGTGATGTAATAATAGTATTAAAGCGAGCAAAGCCACAATCAATGGTTTCATCTTCAGGGATAACAAATTGTTCATATTGTTGAACAAGAAGAGCAATTTTGTTATCCTTGACTTGTGAGTTACCTTGAAGTGTAACAATCAAAGATTCCCAAATATCTTTGGCGGTTTCACACATAAAAATCCTTTCATATTCTTTTCTAGGCAAAGCATTATAAAGCATCATTTTAGCTTCATTATTTTTAGCAATTAATTTCTTTTGTTCATCAATAGAAATATCCTTTGTTGTAGAACTAAAATCCCCTTTATCAATAACAAACCAAAGATCTATATCTCTTGATTTTACATATGTTTCAAAACGGTTTTTCCAATAGATAAATCCATTGGTTTCAAAGAGTGGTGGTCTTTGCATAGATTTCCTTCTTTAAAGTTTTGAAATCCATGGATCGTTACAAGTTTATAAAATACAAGTTATTTTAGAAATTCTTGAGCAACGAGGCTCACGGTACCAATTGTAGAAAACTAGAAAGGGGTTGAATAGTTTACCAATTAAAAACTTTGTTTTGAAACTTATTGAAAGATCAATTGATATTGATCTTAGATATGTTAATAAAGTATGTAAGTAATATGTAAAGAGTAAATGAGGAAAGAAATGATCAAACCACAACAAGTTGTTTATAGTGGTTCGGTCTACAAGGACTCTATCTCCTTTTCCCTCCCGAGTCTCACTTTCGAGAGTTTAACTTCACTAGTCAACAAGCTCCTTTCAGGTGGAGAAACCTTTAACTTCGCACACTATTTCGACACTAAGCTAAATATCGAGTTCTTTCCAAGGGTACAACCACTCCCACACACAATGTATTTTGAGGACTAAAATACTAACCACTCACACTCACAAGATTATGATAGTTTAGTACAACAATGAAGTATGAATCAACACAAGACCATACAACACTAAACAAACAAGACTTCCAACTTCTCGTTGAAGCTTGAATGTGACTTGATCTTCTTTGCTACAAAAGATCACTATTATGATATGAAACTGAGTTAGAAGGTTAGAGATATGTATGAGAGTATGATAGAAAAGGATGATAAACTACTTGGTTTGGCTTTGCTATTTATAGCCAAAACCATCGGCACCACCACGGACCGGACCCAAAAGGGTTCAGTTATAACTTTGGTGCCGAGGAGGTACGGCAGCGATATCAAGATCTTTCTAAAGTCAACCATATCTATGCAAGATTGTGTAAGATATGAAGAGTCCAAATCTACAAATATACAATGAAATCTTCCAATGATTTCATGATGCATCACATGATGTCATGTGTTGTTTTCTATTTTTAAATCGTAAATACATAAGTAACGTTTAGTTTTTAAGAAACTAAAACATTCTAAAAACTACTATCATACATTATGGTTAGAGTCATATTAAGATATGATTAATCACAATGTAAATGTTTGAGTGATGAAGATATTGTTTGAAAAAGCTTGTTTTAATATCTATTAAACTTGACAAGCTTTAAGCTTTATAAAAATTAAATTTACTTTTGTCGTTAACAAAACTTAGGTAAAGATCAAAAATATAAATAACGTTTAATGATGATATTTGTATTAACAAAGAGTAATGTGTTTTTCATTTATGAAGGTCATGAGAAATGTTTCCAACTTTATCATACACCTACCTTATTGTTGTATTGCAACCATAATCAGATATGTCAATCTAAGGGAGTGTTTGGATGAGCTTTTGTTGAAGTTATAAAGGCAATCCATTGTTTACGAGTTGGTAAATTACTGTCATCTAAGCCGAATTATAGTCATTAAATTATTTTAGTTTTATATTATGAGGAGTATGATAATTAGGCTTTTTGATGATTGAAAAATTAGTAAATTTTAATTGCAAATTAGTTCAATACATATAGATAGAAGCTATTTGACACAACTATTGTTTACCATAGATAGGAGCTAAGTCATTGCACTGTAGGCCAAGCTTATGGTAACCTTTGAATTACACCGTAAACCTCTTTGACTATTGAACAAGGCAAATATTGTTGGAAATGTATATATTTACAAACATGTGAATGTCCGGATTCGAACTCGTGACCACGGGATTGCACACATTAGCGAATGAGAATTAAAGTTAATAATTAATGTTTATGTTTACGATTAATTATTGCACATGAAGTCCGGTTAACGATCGTTAAGTATTTAACGGAAAAATGACTAACGACCGTTAAATGAAAAGAAAAGGACTAGAAATGGAAAACTTGGAAAAATTATGGATTTCCTTTGGGCTTGTCTACATGGTCGGCCATATGGGGCTTTCCAAGGCCTAATCCCTAACTTGTTCCTAAAGTTTACCTACTAGTATATAAAGAGGGTTAGGTTCTAGGGTTTCATACACTTGTGCATTGAATTAACCCTAGATCTCTCCTCTCCTCTCTCTATCATATTCGGCCAAACACCCCGTAAGGAGTTTGGTTTCGTTTTTTCTTTAACGAGGACTTGTGTTAGATCTAGCAATCGCGTGATTCGTTGGTTAATTCGTGTGTACAAGAACGTGGTTGTAAGACATTATTCTTACACCAATTAGTACTTCTTTGTTTTGCTCGCTCAAGGGGTTTGACATTCGCAAAGAGGTGCGTTCATACTTTCAGTTAATAATTTATTTGTTATGATCTTTAAGTCTTCCGCTGTGTACTCTTGATGTCTTTATGTTTTATTGTATTTTATATATCATAAACTCAACAGTGGTTTCAGAGCCTTGTATAACAAGTAATTAATCTTGAAAAACATAATTAAAATAAACATGAATGTGTTATTATTTGTATGCTTAGATCTAGGGTTTGCAAAACCTAAACCCTAATTTTGGCGTTTATTTGGTGCCCTAATTAGGGTTTTGTAAACTATTGTTTTAATTGGATTAGAAACCTAAGATGCATGCAACTTTATGTGTATATGCGTAACTTTGATTTAATTGCATTAATTGTTAAGTGTAATTTTATGTCCATGATAATTATCGGCATGTTTTATCATGGATCTGCTTTTATTGTATGTCTTTCTTGTTTAAGTGATATACACTAAATTATGATAGATCTAAAATTGGGGAAGACCTCAATAATTATTAATTTAATCAATTATGTGCTATGTGGTATGTATTTAATTTTGACTTGCGCATCGATGAATCGATGCATGTGGTTCACCTTGTACATAGATGAAAGCGGGTGAAAGTCTTAATTAAATATATGCATATTGACAGATCTAGAATTGGTTATTAATAGGATTTATCAAAAGGTTTGCATGTGGCTATTTGATATGCATGACTTTTATTTGTTATGCATTCATTGTTTATTTGTTTATTTTTATAAATACTTGCTTGTTTGTTATGTGTAACAAGGGTATTTTTACAAGAAAAATAAACTGACCTAAACAATGGTGAAACATGTATTTTTAAGCATAGTAATCATAATCGTTTAATTGATTGATGACTTTGGCACAAATGGTCTTGAACGGCTCACCCATGAGAATGAACTATAAAGAGGTTAATTAAGAAGTGCGCACAGTCACACTGAAAGGATGTCTAAGGTTGTGCTTTAGCGCGTGCACTGTCCTCTGCCCTCTGTAAGTTCGAGTGGAGCTACTTAGTAAGCCATTAAATGTGCAAGCTCATTTTAAGGGCGAATTAGTTTTAATTCCATGCGCTACTTGATTGGTAATTATCCGAAACACTAAGTGTTTACACTTATGCAAAAGTGCGGTATAATGGATGATAATTAACACTAAATTCCTTGATTGGTGAACCCAATACCTCAATTAAGGTTTGATGATGAAAAGCTTATACATTAAAACAAGATATAAATGTTTTAATAAAAACTATGCTACAAAGATGAATGCATGACATCTTTGTACATATTTGATTTAACATAAAAACTATTACCATTTAATTTAAGTTATATGCCATCCAATGAAACGGAAACACCTAAGATTACTTTTTATTTACGTGAGATCGTGACTTAGATCGTAATCAAAGGGTAAACGTCCATGTCGTGAGGCGGGCATGGACGATTTTGCAGTTTCTTAAATTGGACAACTTAATTGAGTTTTGTAGTGAGAGCTGGCAACTAAAGGCATAAGATGGGATAAAACATGTTTACATGGCGATTGATATTGGCTATATGTAAATCCCATAAATCTAGGAATTGCAATTGAAATTGGCAATTGAGCAATAGCTCTACCATTTTGTATAAGGTTCATTACTAGCAGATCAAGCTGGCGTGAAATTATGACAATTTGGATCCTAGTTTTCAATAATAATTAATTGGTTTTATGAATATGAACCTTGGGTATTTAATTGTTTATTGAAAAGGTTAATTATCGAAAATACTAAAATTGAATTTTGTAATTCTTTTGAATGTATAAATGCAACATTTAACCGTAACGTGGTTTAGTCTTTGATTAGTAAATTGAACCATTCTAGCATTCAAACAAATGTTTGATCGAGAATTTCTTGATAAGACAAACGAAGTCTCATTTCCATGAGAGAAGCATGAGACTCAATCCTATTCCTTTTCATGAATGAGAAAGGTATAATAGGAACATTTGAATTGTCTAAATTCTAATGTAACTCTAAGCAATGAATTGCACATCTTATTTTCCATAAAGATTTCATTACCCTCATTTGGTGAATGAATCCTTTGTAACAACATGAATGTTGGTTAACTGGAAAACATGTATATGAGTTACTTGATTATAAGCTAGACTAATTACCGCAAAAATTGGTAAAAGGCAAACTAGCATATTTTTATCTAGTTGTTTTGCTTTAGCCTTTAAAGGTACTACATACCATATGGGGATGGTAGGCACTTGAGGAAGAAATTGCATACCCAATTTTTGAGTTAATAACATTGATGGATAACCTATCATTCATATAGTAGAATACACCTTTTAGTACCTTAGTAATGATTACGTATGGTTCTTCAAAGGTGTAGGAAAGTAAAAAGCAAGCAAGTTGTTTTCACTGGTTATGCAACACTTACAATGTTGTCAGATCCAGTGGGAGCATTTGTGTTGCATTACTGAATAAGAAGTTGTTTTAATGATTTCTAATTCAGTGGGAGCTACAAGCCTTATTTCCTGTAGTAACCCAGATTATCTTCAAAGATAATTACTTTCCAATTGTAGACACTTATGCTTTTAAGGATAGTCGTGTACGTTTCCTTACTAAACAATATAGTTCTACATCTACTTGTTATATCTATGACACAAATCATATTAATCAAATAAACGAACGTGTATCGGGTTGTTTATATGCTACATGATGTTGTTCCATGCACAAGTGGGAGAAATCTTATGTGTGCAAGGTACAACACATATTAATATGATTTAAAAGAATTCTCTTGATGTAAAGTAAGAGAATAACGTTCTAATAGGAAGTATACATTTATATATGTATGATTGCCCTATTAAGAACATGTGTCAAGATGATAACAAAGACTACTTTATTTTAAATATTTATGTCATTCAATATTTAAGAAACACTTGTAGTTACAATTTATGTTACATGAGAGAAGTGAACTAGATTGTAGCCCAAGGTAAAATATCCATTAATGCGTGAGAAGGCATGGATGATTCCATTATCTTACATGGAACATTCATGGAATGACATAATTAAATGAAGTAATCTAATACTACCTTGAATTTGAGTATTCGTTGAATGACTTAAATATATGTAGTAAATATTAACTTGAAATATGAATTGAAACCGAGTGGTGTTCATAATTAATTTAATTATAAATGTTTATGATTTTGTAAAGTCACAAACATGAAGTCTTTTAATACAAGACTTACAATATAAAGTAAGACGTTAACTTGCTATGTTTTAAGACATATGCATGAAGTCAATGAGTTGATCAATGACTTATAACGTATAGTGGGATTATAACTAATATGTCTTTTGACTTGGTCAAAATATTTGTGTTATAATACATGCAATTGACTTGGTAATTCTATTGTACCATTAAGTTTTACTTTGTTGGTAAATAGGTAAGCCAAGAGTAGATGGTTATTTTAAATATTGTTAGATTTTCTTACAATATTAATTCTAAGGAAATACCATAGTTTTATGGTATGTTGTTGGAAGAATCAAAATCTGTTGGCATTATTTGATTCAAGATAACTATAGTTTTTTCCAAAAGTTATCAAGGTTAGTAGATTGAGTATAGATTGAATATACTCAATAAGACTCCAACCTAGAATATTAATAAGACACCATTTGTTTATGGAATGTGATGAATCACATTAAGTCTTATAAATGAAGTTCGGAATTTGTTAAACTACTTATAGAGTGAGTTGTAACAAACTAATGTTAGGCACTGTCAATGTTTTTTGTAATATCCCAAAAGAACAATGTATTGTTGCTCTACTTGCTAAACTATTTAAAGGTAATCTTTAAATTTTTAAAAGGCAAGTGGGAGTTTTATTTAGATCTTGAAAGATTGAATTACAAAATACATAATCTTCTAAAATGCACTAGCAAATATCATGATGAGGCTAAACATGAAAATGATAGACCTTAATATGATGGAATTGTCATTCATAGATCCGTAAGGATATCTCAGATATTTAATATCCTGAGGGATATGAGTTACAGGATCATGGTAAGCCTGTTAATCATAATGATAAATTTACCAAATGTTGAATTGTGGAAAATCAATCATACTATGAATGTAGAGATGTTGTCCATAAAGATAATCAACTTTAGATACTTGGTTTATCTTAATAATGAAAATGAGTTTCTTCAAGGATGGAAACCCTAATGATTTAAATCTTTGTGTAGAAATCATATGGACAATATTGTACATGTATTTAATGTATGTCTAGTGATAATAATATCAATCATACTTAAGCAATTAACTATGATTGAATATTCTTTCCTAGATACATTAAATAGAAGTATAAAAATTATAATTGTCATACTTAGTTTCATTGATATGAAATTTTGACAATGAATGTCATAACTCTTTGTTGTGAAATTACTTTTGCGAGGACGATGAGTAATACAAAGAAGTTTTATGAATTCAAATAATCCTTGGATATGTACAAACTGCAAGAATCCATGAATGGATATATGCAAGCATCTAGGAGATGTTTCTTATGTTTAATATTAAATCCATGTTTGATTTAATAATTAAAATAAGATTGCTTATAAGTATTCCTGAAAGCTAGTGGGAGTATTATTTATTTTTTCTTAAATCTTATATGTTGTATGGGCAACTACATTCCACTTAAATTAAGTTTTAATTGGGAATGAAACTTCGTTTGTAAGATTTGGAAATAATATATACAACTTTGGAATATATGTTTATTATTATAAACATATACGGTAAATAAATGAGTCAAATAGAACATGATGAATACATATCTTTGACAAGATAGATGAGATCTTAAAGTTTAACTTGAAGATTCATCATGAACATCATGTTGTATATAAAGTTGTTGTGTCATGCTTGATTACAAAATGATTTGACAACATTGAAAGTTGTTAGTGTAATAAATATTTTAAAGGAATATGTTTGGATTTAGAATCACATTCCACATTCTGGAGATGCTCCTAGATTCTATGGATGATTATATGACAATTGTTTCATAATTGTCATTGCCAACAAACTTGAGTTTTGGTAGGCACCAACATTACACTAGAACTGTTCAATTTCACGGATATTTAAAGAGCATATTGTTGTACACAATGATGCTAGTATAATAGAGATGACACTCAATTCTAGTCACGGTATCCTTGATGATGACCATGTTGACTAGTTATGCTCAACTAAGAGCATAGTTGAATTATACATTAAAGAATAAAGAATACTTTAAACTTTAAAAGTTTTGAAAGATGATTGTCATATAAAGGTGGTTCAGATTGTCACGCACCTTATGGAATAATATGACAATATCAAGATATGTGTAAACACATACAAAAAATTCACTTATTGAATTTTTGAAATAAGTATTCTCAAAATTCTTATAGATCAAAGTTAGTTGAAATTATGCCTTGTCGACAAGTATGAGATGCATGACTTGTGGCAAAATTCATTAACTAAGAATTATCATGCATTGATCTATTTAGTATTTGGATAAAGGATATTAAACATTATTATTGATATGAAATAAAGTATTTTGTTATGTTTATTATTCATTTATTATGATGTTATCCTATATTTGCATGTTTAAATCCTTGAATAGCTTAAGTTATTCTAAATAGTCCGTTGTCAATCAATAACATGGGAATGATATTGAATTAAGACAAATAATTAGTTAGAATATACTTGAAAGTATATTGATGCGTAGCATGACTAATTCAGATGATATTCAATGAATTGAGTATAGGACTTATCCCACCCACATGATGATACTTTATGGATCTTAGTCATTAAGTATATCATGAATATTTATCCTCTGACTTGAGATGCAAGAGATATGTCATGGATGTAGTGCATTTATGTGAAGCAATCTAGCTATCGTGGCGGTAGTTATAAGGGTTGTTTTCAGAAGTGTTGCGAAATTTATGAATCCTACTTGTAGTCAAAATGGGATTTGTTTCCTTCAAATTTATTTTGAAGTATATCTTGTCGGGCCCCGTAGGATTGTTAAGATGTTTGTATGGCCATACCCAAGGTCTTGGAATATGTTAGAAGAATTGGTAATCTTAATCAATCACATAAAGAAACAGAATAGTTAATTAAGAAATGAGTGAGATCCATATTCTTATTAACATGGTATTAGAAACAAAAGGATGAATATGATGATGAATCATCAAACTTGGTTTTCTCCAGAAAACCATACACGAGTTGTACCGGGGGCATTGGCGTGTTGCTAGGCGCTAACCAATGTCATTTCACGTTTTGTAAACATATCAAGTGGGACATTTGGAAATGTATATATTTACAAACATGTGAATGTCGGATTCGAACTTCGTGACCACGGAATTGCACACATTAGCGAATGAGAATTAAAGTTAATAATTAATGTTTATGTTTACGATTAATTATGCACATTAAGTCCGGTTAACGATCGTTAAGTATTTAACGGAAAAATGACTAACGACCGTTAAATGAAAAGAAAAAGGACTAGAAATGGAAAACTTGGAAAAGTTATGGATTTCCTTTGGGCTGTCTACATGGCGGCCATATGGGGCTTTCAAGGCCTAATCAACTTGTTCCCAAAGTTTACCTACTAGTATATAAAAAGGGTTAGGTTCTAGGGTTTCATACACTTGTGCATTGAATTAACCTAGATCTCTCCTCTCCTCTCTCTAGTCATATTCGGCCAAACACCCCACTTGTAAGGGAGTTTGGTTTCGTTTTTCTTAAACGAGGACTTGTGTTAGATCTAGCAATGCGCGATTGGTTAGTTAATTATTGTCAAGAGCGTGGTTGTAAGACATTATTCTTACACCAATTAGTACTTCTTTGTTTTGCTTTCGCTCAAGGGGTTTGACATTCGCAAGAGGCGTTCGCAGCATACTTTCAGTTAATTAATTTATTTGTTATGATCTTTAAGTCTTCCGTTGTGTACTCTTGATGTCTTTATGTTTTATTGTATTTTATATATCATAAACTCAACAGATATATCGGTAAGTATTACATAACTTTTATTATAAACCAACATGTGTACACACCAAAATATGATGTGTAGAAGTTCAACTTTATGCAATGTGACATGTCCTTAGTTTTTAATTATTTTTTTTTGGATGTAGATACTTCATATATAAGTTAGAGTATAACTTAGAGCTTTATAATACATCTTGCAACGATATTCAGAATCTGTGATTCTTGGAAATTGAAATGCTATAGTATGAACTAATCTTTGTTTTTTTTTATAGAAATCTCCTGCTACTGGAACATATACGTTACCTCCTATGAAGCATGAAAGCTTTGGCATGAATTCAGCATTTGATGACAACAGTTGTGACGGTAATAGTTTCACATATCAGCACCCTAATGATGGTCCACTATTGTGGCCATGCATTTCAGAGCTACGAAAAATATAATGGAGACTAAAGTTGGTTACTATTTAGTGTAGTTCCTTTTCAATTAATATTTGGTTTCTATAAACTCTTTTTGTAGGAAAAATCTATCTGAACACATGTAGAAACGGTTTCGGTTATTGACATGTGTAGTGATAAGAGTTTAGGTGAGATAAAGATGAGTTTGGTTAAGGATGTTGTGGTTGTGTTGATGATGGGTTATGATGAGTTTACGAGCAGGGAAATTTGTTTTCATTATTCGGTATCGTCATCGAATGTTGATGATGTGATATTTCCGTCGTGTATTAGGAAGTTAAATGGTGTGGAGATTATGGGTTTTGTAAGGTATTTCAAGAAGTGGTTGTTCAAGTATAAGTATCCATGGCGTGTGATGAGTTCTAAAGGTTTGGGTTTGAATGGGGTGAAAGCTATCGAGTGTGTTCCGTCACTTGAAATTGTTACCAAGTGTTTTGGGTTGGTGATTGATCAACATTTTTCTTTGTTGGTTATGCATTCGGAGTTTAATTGAAGAGGTGAAGTCTATTGAGTTGATTGTGAATCTTTGGTGTCAGAAGCAAGGCTCCGTTGCACTTTGGCGAACTTAAGTGCAAATTTGAAGAAGTGATGCTAAAGGTATTAATAATTGAAGTACTTTCCTACTTAGTTTATGTTGTTTCATGTATTATGAAAAAACAATTATTTTGTTAATTGGGGACTGCTTATAAGTTCGTTAGTCAAATCATATTTGTCACTTCTCTTAATTCTGTTATTATATACGAAAAATTCATACACAGGACTTTTTTAGTTTAGGTTTTTGACATCGTGAGGCTTTGTTGCACTTTGGAGAACTTAAGTGCAAATTTGAAGAATTGATGGGTTGGTGATTAATTTAGTCACATGGTTCTCTGCTCATTGCCTCCATATCTCTTAGTACAGAAAATCATTGGCATGCTTATGTGTAAGAACCATTATATAAATGAACTAAATGGTTGACCAACCAAAAGGGACCAATATAAAGTGCCATGGTCCTAACCTGTCTGTCCATTATGGTTTTTCTATGCTTTTGGTAAACATTTTTTAGCGTTTGACATTTTTTTTTTCTATAGGATGATGTATCGCCTTAAGCATCCATCAAGGAAGATGCAACTTATGCTGGTGGAACCATTGGGGACGATTAAATCTAGCTATACATGTCGAAATATACCATATGGTTCGCTTGTGTTGGTAGCTAAAGGTGTTAAACCGGTTCCTGGTTGCCATCCCTTCGATGGTGTATCTAAACCGGTGACCGGATTCATGATTAGGAATGTGAAGTCACAATCTATAGATGATATGTGTTTGCCAGTGAAAATTAGGTCATCGATAATTCAAATATAAACTCCAGGTTTTTGAGTTACCAGAAGTTCTTAGGTTACACCTAAGGTTTTGAAACCGATGACCACCATTTGAATTGTGGGCTTACTTAAATATATATGAGAGTGATACTTGACTAAAAAGACTCGGTGAAGTAGTAGCATTATTGGGCCCATTAATTAAAGTGTATTGTAAGTTTGAACAAAATTAGACAATATTTTGTATTTGTGTTCATTATTGTCTAAACATATTCTATAAAAACAAGAATGCACTTTCTAATTGTAACAACAAATTAAAAATTAACAATATGGATTTCAAGCAAACAAATGTGCTGAATATCGTTTTAGACAAACATACAAATATAAAAAATAAAAATAATATATGTAAATTTAAGAGACAATATAGTTTAAAATAGCATTTGTAAAATTAATATTTATTTAAAATTTTATGTCTAAACCTCGTGCGTGCACGAGTATTATAAGTAGTTCAACTTTAAAAGAT
>OU343217.1:262368594-262545872 GCA_910596185.1 Chrysanthemum makinoi
TGGCGGTTAAGAAACGGTTACAAATCCATAGCCGTCACAACGGTTGGAAAAACCGGTTGGAAACATATATATGTATTATGTGTTAGAATCATTTATAGATAATAGACAATTTTACTTATTCAATATACTTTACATTTGCAATCTATATATCATTGATCTAGAGTTGGGACAACAATTGGCATCAAGAGCATAGGATTATACTTTCGTTTTTTATTACAACATCATGAGGAAGAGACCCAAGGAGAACACGCTGAAAACTTTCGTTTTCATCATGATAAAAAAAATTCCTATGAGATTTTTTTGTTTTCGACAAGTTTGGTTACTTTACTTCAAGAAACAAAAGTGAATAAGGTTACGTAGAAGATAGTGCACGATCATTTACGTACGGGATTACAACGTGGTACACCAAAGCGGATTGGTGGGAAAAAAGCGTGTTGGCAACAACATAGGGAAGGAAGAATTCGAACACTACGTTTTAGTAATAGGAGCAGTGGGATAAAACTTTGTGAAACCGGGTTAAACAAGACACAAAGGGAGGAAGACGCGGGTAAGAGCGGAAGCGTTGTTGTTGAAAAGGAAGTCGTGATAAGGAAAAAGGAGCTCAAGGAATGTGTGGAGTAGTGTCAGCGACACAAGGAAAACAACAACAGAAGAAGAAACATTTTTGTTTGAGTTCTTTGATACCATCTCGTATCAAATATTTGTGCGATGGGAAGTTTGTTATCGGATATAGATATCAAATAGCATTATAAGAAAGGAGACGGTGTAGTGTGGAGAACAAGAAAGAAAACAAACGTTGTTTTCGGACTTATTGGAGAAGATATAACTCGACAGAAGTTTCAAAAGTTGGAGAAGAAGTTCAAAGATTTCTTGAGATTAAAACAGATTAAAAAAAAAAACAGATTCACATTTGTTTTCGAATACTTGTTTTAAAAAAAAGGAAGGAAGGAATTTGACAAAGGGACTTGGTGTATTGCAATTCGAAGGCAAGGAGAAACCGATCAAAACATCAAGGAGTGCGAGGCAAAGAAAGGGGACCAAAGCGCGTTGGTAAGCGTTTTACTAACGAAAACAAAAGAATACACTAGTATTCATGGATATCTGGTCACAAGTTAAACTCTTTACTGATTTCATTACTTTTACATAGTATAGAATATTTTATTTCATACTATTAGGAAATCTCGAAAACTATTTATTGATCCCGTATTATTAGGATTCCCGGAAGATTAGAAATTTCCATACTTTATAGAAAAACCACACTAGGAAGAACATATCCCATTGAATTAGAAAGTGAAGATTCTAAACACTTTCAAAATGACAACTCGATATAGCAACCATGCTAAATGCTCAAAACCAACACCTCTTTGCACAATATCAATGCCCTAAGTTGAAAACCACAAACTACACAGTTTGGGCTATACAAATTAAGGTTATACTAGAGGCACATGCTTTATCGGAAGCAATAGAACCAAAAGCAGATACACGGTGGATGATAAGAAAGAAAAGCATTTGCGCTTCATATCAAGCATTGACGGAAGATGTGATCTTACAAGTAGCGGGTTGTAAGACGGCAAAGGATTTATGGGATTCGTTGAAGAAAAGAACCGTTGGAAGATAGAGTCGAGAAAGCACGATTACAATCATTGATGATTGGGTTTAACTCACCGGATGAAAGAAGATGAGGCGGTGGATGCATTTTGGCTAAATTAAATAGCTATGCCACTAAGGCGAAAAGATTAGGGAAAACTTTGGATGAATCACTTTTAGTTCGAAAACTATTAGACTCCACACGAACGGGTTCATTCAGATAGTAGCATCCATAGAACAAACAACTGATCTCGACGAAATCACTTTAGATGAGATCATTGGAAGACTCAAGGTATTTGAGGAAAGGATAAAACTCCAGGAAGGAGGACATGTAGAAAGCCGGAAAACCTATTAGCACATGGCGAACACTCGGAAATAGGAAAGCGTTTTACAAGCGGGGAGAAAATCAAATTTCTCACGAGGAACGGCAGAATAAAAATAGAAACAACCAGGGAAGAACTCTAGTTATAGGAGAGAGTTCGGATAAGAATAAAGGAGAGTGGGATGTGAGCAAGATAAAATGCTATAGGTGTCATAAAATGGGACACTTTAAAAGAAACTGTAGAGGAAAACCAGCAACTCAGGAACAATCAAACCTTATCTTAGAAGGCGATGAACCATCACTGTTAATGACTATGCCTGGCTGAACACAAGGAAGTGTTGTTGAATGAAGAACAAATTCAACCAAAGAAATATGCTACAGCGGATACAAGCATATGGTATTTAGATAATGGTGCAAGTAACCATATGACTAGGATAAAGAGTCATTTTAGGGATATTGATGAAAGCGTAACGGGGCGAGATACGTTTTGGAGATGGATCGTATGTACAGATAATGGGTAGAGGATCTATACTGTTAGGTTGTAAGAACCGAGGAAAGAAGGTAGTATCGGATGTATACTACATACCAAACCTCAAGAGCAACATACTTAGTCTAGGACAACTTACGGAAATAGGTTGTAAAGTCATTATGGACGAAAACAAATTAACTTTGTATGATAAGAATAAGAAGTTGTTGATGAAAGTAGAAAGATCTAAGAATCGACTCTACAAGATACAATTACAGATAGAAGCACCTATATGTCTCTTAGCAAATATAGATAACCAAGCATGGTTATGGCATGCTAGATTAGGTCATCTGAACTTTGACGATATAAACAAGATGACTAGGAAAGGTCTAGTAGATGGAATTCCAAGGATAAATCATGCAGGCCGATTTGTGGCATGTTTATTAGAAAACACAGTAGAACACCATTTCCAAACCAAACTAAATTCAGATCAAAGAACCCATTGGACTTAGTATACGGAGACCTTTTGGGTCCTATAAGTCCAAAGACACTGGCAGAAACTCATTTTCTTGTTAGTGGGCATTGTACACGTTTTATGTGGGGCCTTTCGACATGAAAGATGAGGCGTTTAGTACATTCAAGGAATTTAGACAGAAGATAGAAATGGAAATGAAGTTGAAAATAAGGATGCTAAGAACGGATAGAGGTGGTGAATTCACATTAAATGAATTCACAAGATGCTTGTAAGGAAAAGCAGGAGCCACGACAGTTAACACCGTACTCCACATGAGAATGGAGTAGTGGAGAGAAGAATAGACAGTGTTATCAACCACTAGGAGTATGATGAAAGCGATGAAGTTACCTTTAACTTTTTGGGCAGGCGAGACCATAAACTATATACATACTCAATAGGGGTACCTACGAGGGCCCAATAGATAAAACTCCATATGAGGCACTCTACGAGAAAACCAAACTTGGAAACCTAAGAATATTTGGATGCACACTTATGCAAAGATAACGATACCTCACTTAAAGAAGCTTGGACGATAGAAGCATACCATGGTTTACTTGGGAGTAGAGGAAGGATCAAAAGCATGTAGGTTTATATGACCCATAACCAGGAAGAAACATGTTAGTAGGGACGTAAAATTTATGGAAACAAAGCCGTGGGTTTGGAACAAAGATGAAGAAGATACGGACACACAAGACACATTTTGGGCTAGTTTTGTGGTAGACGGAGTTGACAACGAAAACCTTACACGTCCAACACAGAAAGCGACAACCACATCATGAACAAGATCGATTCGATCCGGTTTCACCAAACACACCGGCATATCATTGACCCACTCGAAGAGGAAGAAGAAGCTACTAGTTACGTAGAGAACTCAAGAGATAGATTTGATGATACACCCGTACGTGAATACAGAAACATGTCGAATATATACAGGGCATGCACAAAGTTTGACCTCAAAGCTTGTTATTTGGAAGAAGAACCCGAAATTACAGGAAGCATCAACAGATGAGAAATGGATTGAGGCCATGGAGATTGAATTAGATTCAATCAACAAGAATAATACATGGACTCTTACTACATTGCCGAAAAATGAAGGCATAGGACTCAAATGGGTTTACAAGACCAAGAGGGATGCAAAAGGAAACATCATCAAACATAAAGCGGGTTAGTGGCAAAAGGTTATGTTAAGAACAAGGATAGACTTCGATGAAGTATTTGCCGGTTCTTTCGGATAGAGACAGTTCAGTTGATATTAGCATTAGCGGCATATCATGGATGGCAAGTACATTATTTAGATGTAAAATCGCCATTTTACATGGAGATTTAAAGGAAGAAGTCTACATTACACGCTGAAGGATTTATACAACAAGGAAATACAGGAAAAGTATATAAAACTTACTAAAGCGTTATATGGCTAAAAGCACAAGAGCTTGGAATGAAGCTTGATCAAACGTTAAAGTCCTTAGACTTTAAGAAGTGTAATCTCGAACAAGCAGTTTATACGAAGCGGAACAAGAATTCTACACTTATAGTTGGAGTCTATGTAGATGATTTGATAATCACAGGCACTCCAAAGAAAGAAATCGAAGAATTCAAATCCTAGATGAAGGATATATTTGAAATGAGCGACTTAGGATTGTTAGCTTATTATCTTGGGATAAAGTCACACAGACGGGGAGAGATTACAATCAAGCAAACAGGTTATATTAACAAGATCTTGAAGGAAACAAGTATGGCAGAGGCAATGATACAAAGATACCTATGGATACGGTACTAAGTTGGTGGCGGAAGAAGGAAACTCAGTTGACGCCATTTACTACGAAGCTTAATAGGAAGTCTCAGGTAGTTACTGCATACAAGACCAGATCTTAGTTACACAGTCGGACTACTGTTAGATTCATGCAAGACCGAAGGATCATCACCGAGGTAAAAAGCAAGTCAATATATCAAAAGAACAAAGGAGCATGGCATTATATACAAGAAAGAAGGCGGCTGCAAGATTACAGGTTACAGCGACAGTAGTTATGGAGTCAACACTGAGCAAGGAAAAGGAACTACGGGATCGTATTTTTATTTCGAGAGTCACCGATTACTGGTGTACTCAGAAACCAACGGTGGCCTATCATCATGTGAATCGAAATTCATGGCGGCTACGTGACATGTCAAGCCTTATGGCTAGCGATTGCTTAGTGAACTAACGGATGGGAAGAAAAAGGATAACGCGAAGGTCGATAACATTATTTAATAGCACTTGTGAAGAACCCAGTTTTTCATGGAAGAAGCAAGCACATCGATATTCGCTACCATTTCATTCTTGAATGCGTAGAGAATGACACATCAATGTGGAACATGTCGGGAGAACTACAAAAGAGATATTCTAACAAAGGCTCACCAAGATTGAAGTTCGTGACTATGCGACAAATGCTTGAGTTCAAGATTTAGGACGAAACAGCGATCAAGATTAAGGAGGAGAATGTGAAGATAATCTTTATCTTTATGCTTCATATTTATTATTAGACGAAGGACTAAACATGTCAAGTAGAAACTTAATAAATAAAGTAGTTATGATTGGCGGTTAAAAGCTTTACAAATCCATAAAATTCGCGGTTGGAAAAACCGGTTGGAAACATATATATGTATTATGTACCGAATCATTTATAGATAATAGACAATTTTACTTATTCAATATACTTTACATTTGCAATCTATATATCATTGATCTAGAGTTGGGACAACACTTATGTCATCATTTGGATCAAAGCAAAACCCCTTCCTTGGTTTATACCCAGGATAGTAACCATAAGTCAACTCAAGGTTGTCGTCTTTACCATCCGGATATAACCTCAAGCAATCACCTAGTTTTACAAATACAAAGTTATCAGTTAAAGACACGGTGGGAGTTATGTGATGAAGTATAAAATGGTTTAGAGGGTGTATGGCTCGCTAAGCTTATACAATCTCAAAAAGCCTTATTTTCTTCCTCAAACAGTTATACACCTTTTATCATATAAATTATGCTTAAACAATCTCAAAAAGTTATAAGCCCCGTAAGGGGTGTTTGTGCTAGCTTGATTATTCAGCGTTTGAGCTTATGTACCTTCTGAAAAGCTCACAAGCCTACTTTTTTCTGCATATGAGCTTATCAAGTTGAGCTTACAACCTTAAATAAGCCATTAGCTCAACTTCAAAAGCTCATAAGCCGAGAAAAGAGGGTTTATGATTTTTGAGGGCTTATGATTTTTTCAAAAGTACATAAGCTCGTGAGCCTACTAAATAAGCTAACACAAACGTCCCCTAAATAAACAAGCTGTTTAATAGCTTGAAAACACATATTAAGCCCTTGAAAAACGGAGATAGAATAATAATTTATACAGCAAGAAGAAAATCATAATCACCGGTTTTGTTAAGTTGTGTTATGAGTATGCCACCCGTGGTTTTTCAGACCTATAACCGTGATTCTAACCACTTTTAGTTGTTCTTTTTTAAATATACAACATATTTCAAAAATGTCTTATTTCATAAAAAAAAAAAAAAAAAAAAACTCTTGACTTTCATATCTCACTATAAGTCCTTAAAGTAGAAACAAAAATCTTGACTTTTTATAAACTTGTTTTTTCTTTCTCATCAAACATATTAATAAAAGGGTTAACTATACCAGTTGTTTTAAGCACTTTTAGCTAAATATTTTTTTTTAACTAAGACTCACCAGAAGAAGGTTTGGCTTTATCTTTAGACTTCCCCATTTTAGCTGTTAAAAACACAAACAAAACACCAAGTGTTAAAATATTAGACAAACTCCCCAAACATCTAGAATTTAGAATTTTACACAGATCTAGTTACTATAAAAATATTATCATCCATAAAAAATGTAAAACATCTATCTTTTTGTTAAATATATATATATATATATATATATATGTATGTATGTATATATATATATATATATATATATATATACCTTGTTTGTTCTTAATAAACATCATTTGTTTTTCATTTTTTTTATCACAACCACACCAATAAACATAAATATAAAACTCATCTTTAGATTCTTCAAAAGTTTACACAGTAAAAAACCCCAAAAATAGTAGAACTTTAACTTCAAGTTTTGTTACACAAGTAAAAAAAAATCCCAAAATTCACTTTATTTCTTTTTATGTTTCCATAACTACTCATATTTGTCTCATTACATGCACTTTTACTACTAACTTTTTTTCTCCTTTTTATTTATTTATCACAACCCAAAAATAAACATAAACCTTTTTTAAACATACACAAAATAAACTTTACCTTCATTCTTCAACAGTCACTGATAAAAGTTCTTAGCGCTATGCAATAGACTTTCAATAAGATGCTAACAAACGACAGATCCCTTTCAGCATAAAAATATGTCCATTCAGTTTCTTATTCTTCTTGTTGGGTCTTATTTGTCAACCCTTTGGTGTTCAAACCACCTAAAAAACAACAAACAAACAAATATACAAGGTTAGAGAAACATATGCATGGTAACACAATATTATGTCAAAACATACATGCAGCAAGTTGGTGGAAAATTTTCACCTTCAGATTGGCTTAAGGTTCTTGTTGTTCTTGATGTTAGCAACCTATAGGGTTGTTGGTTGTGGTGCGTTGTGAGTAGGTTCAGTTCCACACATGTTTCAGTAGCTTGATATTGTTCCTCATCATTGTTGAAGGTTTATGATGAGAAAGAAAGAAAGAAAGAGAGTGCTAGATAGGGTTTATGGTGAATGAGTGTAGTGTTGATGTTTATGAAATACTACTATATATATAAAAAGTAAATGGGTGAGTGAATGTTGCTTAACATGAGTGTTGGATAAATATATATGTCGTTCTCATGGCACTCTATATAGAAAGGCACAGTTTTGACAGCCAAGCATACTCCTTATTTTCCTCTTATTTTAGCCATTTTGGGCATCTTGTACTTTTGTCTCATTTTGCTTAAATTCCACCCCATTATTTTCAGTAGCTTGGGCATCCTTATTTTCCTCTTAATAAGGAGCATGCTTGGCTGTCAAAACTGTGCCTTTAACTCTATATCAGAGTGCCATGAGAACGACATATATATTTATCCAACACCCATGTTAAGCAACATTCACTCACCCATTTACTTTTTATATATATAGTACTATTTCATAAACATCAACACTACACCCACTCACCATAAACCCTAGATAGCTTTTCTCTTTCTTTTCTTTCTTTCAAAGTTCCAACAATGATGAGGAAAAAAATATCAAGAGCTCTTTAAACATGTTCTCAAACCAACTCACTACCACAACGACCACAACCACAACCCTATAGGTTGCTAACATCAAGAACGACAAGAACCTTAAGCCAATCTGAAGGTGAAAATTTTCCACCAACTTGCTGCATGTATGTTTTGACATAACACTGTGTTACCATGCATATGTTTCTCTAACCTTGTTTATTTGTTTGTTTGTTGTTTTTTGAGGTGGTTTGAACACCAAACGGTTGACAAATAAGACCCAACAAGAAGAAAAAGAAACTGAGCTAGACAATATTTTGATGCTGAGTCAAAGGGATATGTCGTTTGTTAGGCATCTTATTGCAAAGTCTATCGCTAAGGCCGAGAAGAACTTTTACTGTGTGACTGTTGAAGAAAATGAATGTATAAGTTTTATCTTTGTGTATGTTTAAAAAAAGTTTATGTTTATTTTGGGTTGTGAAAAATATATATATATATATATATATATATATATATATATATATATATATTTATATATATATATATCCTTTGTTACACACAATTTTGCTTGTAGGAATGAAATTCACAGGGATAGTATCACATAGCACCACAATCACAGTTATATTGAACGACCTAAAGTGTCGTTTGAAAAGAACATCGTTTGATTTAATAAAACAATCAGAGTTTACAAAGTATAGGTCCCAATAGTTTATAAAGTTTGGCGAAATATAAATATATTACAAGTCCAAACGATGGTTTTGAAAGAAAGTGCCATAATGTATGTGATGTAAAATTGACGCGCGACTCGAAGGGGTTCCTTAACCATGCCATGATGAGTATGCCTTAGTTACGAAAATACATTGCTAAAACGGTCAACAATAATGTTGGTGAGAAATCATAGGTGTATGTAAATGTTTTATCGACTACATTAGATCAGTTCAGTGACAATCATGTCACATAAAAATGTTACAGGTAACAATCATGTCACGAAAAATGTTACAATTGCTATAAGCCCATGACACCGAAACTAGACTGTTCATAATGTAGGCCCCAATAGAGTGTTTGCCAGACAACTCAAAAATGTTATTAAATGAAATCCATATTATGACTAGTTGGGATTCACCAGGATGGAGGCGTATACCGATAGATCTATCCACTCACCCTCGCTTAAGATTAACGGTTCATGTTAGGAAATGGGGACTTTCAATTGGCAATCGGTGATGCTAGCAATATAATGAATTTGACATACTTGGTAGCGTAATAAAAATGGTGTGTAATGTATTCTCCCCCGTAGGTTTGAAATAAAGTAAAAACTTGAATAAATCGGTATGGCTCAACGATAAACCGGTATGATGACAGTGAGTGTACTGAGTGTATCGTGATACTTTAATCTGGACCTATTACGAATGATATGATATGTAATGAGTTATGATGTAATGTTGTGCATGCCTTTCGTATATGTTATTTATACCATTTGCGAGTTTTGAAAATAATACTTATCGTCGAAAAATATTCTTTTGACGTCTTGACCATTCTAAAATTACTTTACAAGTATTTACGTCAAAATGTCATCCTACAATAGTTTCTTAGTGATTTATTGTGAAATTTTAACTTTTCGTCGTAAAATCAAGTCGTCGGAAATTTCATAAAAGTGACAAAAATGGCTTGAAAAGCTAGTCGTTAAATGGGTACGCGTCGAACGTTAGGAACGAACTCGGCGGTTTGGAAAGTTTGTATCAAAATCTAGGTTTCATTAGCATGAGTTTTCGTCATAGAGGTCTCGAACATAAGGATAATAGAGGTTAAATATGGTGATTTTGTCCAAATGTGGTTTAAAATGAGTTTGGCCAAAGTTTAAGCATCCAGAATAATTTATTACAACTCCGCTATTCAAACGGTTAGTCATTTTTTTGAAAATATGCTTGGTGATCTCGATTTTATTAGAAGACATCTCGTTACAAAAAGTTCCACGTCAACGTTAAAAACAGCCTTCAATATGGTCATTTTAGTTACCGTAACACTTGTATCGTAAAAATAATATAGTTTTTCTAAAAATAATAGTTACGGCAATTTTATAAAAACATGTATATCTTAGTCGTTTCAAATCCGTTTTCTACGTTATTATCGTCCTTAGCTTCGTATCAAAGTATACTAATATATTTTTGATAAGTCGAAATAATTTGTAAAGCTTATGACTCATTTTTGACTCGAATAAAACAATAATAGGTTCTTGAAATTTTCAGAAAACATATATTCGTCGTCAAACTTGAAAAAATTCATAACTTCTTCGTTATAACTCCGTTTTAATGTCGGTTCGGCAGTACGGATTCGTTTTAAAGTATATTTTCTAAATATCTAGGCCAAAAACTCATGTCTACTGTCGGATTTTCCAGAAATACAAAACAAGATCAGAACACTTTTTATACTTGTCGAAAATAGTTTTTCTCGTACTAAACCTATTCCAATCCCTTCAAATCAACTCCAAAGCTATTCTAATCCTACCATACACCTTCTTAGGGTGTCATGGGTTCCTAAACATCATCAAGACAAATATATACCAAGGGAATAATTATAGGATGACTCTTATGTATAAAACTCTTAAAATCAATGGAAAAATGGTATAAACAACAATAAGTCTTGCATGTTTGCTCAAAAATGAAGAAATACTTATGAAATGAAAATGAAAGATGTAAAAATGAAAGTGATATGCTTACAAGCTACTATGATGAGGTGATTAGAACAAGGATTAACTAAACACTAGGTTTTATTTCAAAACCTTAATAAGAGTGTAATCTAGATTGTTTTATAAACTTGAGCTTGAAAATTTTTATGATCCCTTCTTGCACCTATGTAGAACCGGTTTGGAGAGGATGAACCAAGAGAGAAGAAAATTTTTTTTTCTAGCTTTGCATTATTGTTGAATGAAATAAGTGTATGTTGAGTATAGATTTATACTTGTAAGAAACATGTTTTTACCAACTCATTTAATGCAACCCCTATGGTTGCCGGTTTTAGGGGATGTTTTTCAACAAAAATCTTTTTTTTTTTTTTTTTTTTTTATATTGTGTATATTTGTTAAAAAATGTAAGTGAAATGTCTAGGTAATAATAGCTTGTAGGATTATATATACATTAGTGTATTTGAGGTAGTTTTAGGTAAAAGTAATTTTTAATAGATCAAAATAAAGTATAATGAGATCATAAAAATTGTAAAAATACATTCCTTGTAAAAACTTGAGTGATATAATAATTATCGTGTAGTTTTAAGAAAAAGCGATAATAATAATATAAATTTAATGATTTATATACAAAATAAATTTAGAACACTAGGTAAACTCAAAATATAGTTTTATAAACTAAATGTAAGTATAAAAATATATCGGGATCATTTTTGGAAGTATCGGATTAAATGTTCAAAATAATAACTCACGCGATAACGTTTATTTAATATAAATTTTACGCGTTTAAGGTGAAATGCAATGTCATGAATGAACTAACATGATGCAAATGATGCTAATGAAATGTCGACTAAACTTAGTCCATATGAAATGTTCGTGATGATATGATCATGAATTCGCCGCTAAACCTTTAAGGTTACGTGAATTTGAAACACGTAAACCTAGTTTACGATAAATGTTGATATTGTGAGGCATGAATTGTTTTGAGAAATGACCTGAAAGTACGGGTTGTCACAGCCCATCAAAAGGAATTCAGTCCACGAATTCAATCGTGTTAGGTCTAACGGTGTTATCGGTGAAAGGTAAGGATATACGGTGCGTGTCGGTTCGTCCATGTTTTTCTAATCGCACTACGCCTTTCCAAAACGGGTCTTTGAGCATAATTTGTTGCCCACTTGAGATTCTAATGGTTTTGACTATGGGACATATCTCCAAATTTTGCATCGTATAACGATGTAGCTTATCTATCTATATGTTGTTACTTATGCTGATTCTTGATTTGTATGACTTCTTTGTTTGTTTCATGAATGAGTTATGGACTAATGAATCGGACTTTCTTGATTTTAATCCTTGAATAAGTGATTGATACCTTAACCTTCAGTGCTTCAGTAATGTAGTCAATATGTTCATGAGCTAACTATTGTTGCAAAGAAACTTGTCGATGGAGAATGATTTGCCTAACCATTTCAAGAAGGTCAAAGCGGCTTGAGCATATTATCTAATGTGGAATTGCTCTCTAGCTCTAACCATTGAGTAGGGATGAGGCGTGGTAATCATGTCCTAGTAGGTTTCATGGAAAATCTGAAATGACTGTCGGCGATCCTAGGTGAATCGAATAGCTTATATAGGTACAATTGGAATAATCTGATGTCATCCGTGTTAGATTTCAAAATGTTAAATGCGGAAAGGACCTTATTGAAAAGAATAGATTATTGGTAACAGTTGTGATTCCTCGCGTTTCTAGTCCTATCGAATGTCATGACCAGGTCTTACTTGCCTAAGGTGCTTAGTCTCTATGACTAAAATGTTTATTGTGTGATTATCGAAGTGTTTCCATGCTCCATGTTGTAAAGTCACAAACCTTAAATATTTAGGTGAGGTGGTGTAGTGGTTGGTTTTCAAGATTTGTTCCGATATTGAGTGCTTCCAAAAATAGTTCATCACTAATATTGTTATCAGGCTAGCAAGAAAATAGATATACTCAAACTATGTCGAAGAATGTTTGTTCTAGTTTCACTTGTAGATGGGGAGTCATTGATTGTCCGACATGTTCAAACATGTGGCATCTCTTGATATAGAAGTGAGGTTACTTGGAATTTCTAGAGAACACAATGCCTTAGGGAAAGTTTATATCGATAACCTTAATTTAACCAAATTTTCCTTTAAGGGACACTCATTGTAGGGAAGTTCACATATTGTTGAGGCCATGTTTAACGAGAATGTTCTACAGCCCTCGTTAGAAGACAGGTATATCCCTATAGTGTTGCTTCATGGGTATATTCGTTAAATCTAAATAACTTCGGTCTAGCTAGTACTTTTGGAATGATAGAGTTTGGATTCTAATCCAAAATAGTGGTTCGGAATGTCTCGTGATGTCTTAAGATTTTTTTTTATTGAGTTGTGAAAGATCTCGCTACTTACTTCTAGCCCTTGTTGGAAATTCCAAAATCCTTTCATTGTTTTCTTGTATCGAGGAATCCTCCTCACAGATGGTATAGGAAGTCTTTCCTAAAAAGGTCACTCGTCAAATCCTATCTTATCGGTTGAGTGAGATAAATGCGTTAAGATCTATAGAGTGTTAATAAAAATAAATGTTTATGCACAATTTATCTGGTTATAAAACTTTGCTTTTAAATGAGAATTGTTTTAGGAGATTTGAAATGATGCTTGTTACTTTCATGACATAATTCTTCCTGAATTATACATAGGTGATCAGGCCATGTGTAATCAAGGACAAATGATGTGATGCTTGTTTTTGTTGAAATGGTATTATGTTCCTCCGAAGTTTTAGATGGTATTCAACGTTTTGTTTTGTAAGATAATAGCTCAATGATTTTTCAGAGTAACATGAAAATCGTTTCGCATGAGGATATTAAATAGTTGATAAAATGACTGAAACCAATTGATAAGTTGGTAATAAAACAACTTGCGTTAAAACTTTATGAAACAACGTTTCTAAGATGGTGATAAAATAGTTCGAAATAAAATCAAGTGAAATAATTTCATGAAATAGTAGCAGAATAATTTGGAATAAAATTTGTTGGATGGTTTGTAGGATACATAGGAGAACCTTATCGAGTAGTAATAGTCTACTAATTGGTCGAGAATAAAGTTGGCCTAACCCCTAGTAAGATAGTGATGTATCGTCGTGAAGTAATGGAAAATTGGGCATTGGGTAAGAATGGAATGAAATAAACAAGGTGGTGATTATCGTAGAGATAATAAATGATAAAGATTACATTAGCTAGAGAGGTACTTATTATCATTCCTGTTGGTGGTCTAATCGTGTTTCAAGTGTAGGAGTAGTAGGTGGTCTAGCAACAATAGCCCTAGAACTCTCACAGTCCTCAAACCTATGAGATGGTGTAGTGTCTATAGTCTTAGTGGTAGATGGTAATGGTGTGTCAAAGCATGCACGCTTCCCAAGCGCAAGTCGGTGTATGAGTATCGTGTATGAGATGTGATGGTACGGATGGTGCTCGAAATGATAATGATGATGAAAATAATGACAATGATGATAATGGAAATCCTTGTGGTGAGTTAAGAAAATAGGTTCATTAGGACTAAGCCTATAAATTCTACCCAATGGTATGATCTGTCCCAACTGAGTGATAAAATTGTCCGATCCTACCGTGAATCAATAGTGATCGTGATGGTGTAGGTGCAACTTCGTCCTCCTAAAAGGTCTCAGTGTCATCATCCGATGTTATCGGTGTTGAGTCAACTGATGTTAAAATTGTGATAGGGAATGACAAGGCATTCTCCATGTCAAAGTGATGTGAGTATAATGGGATGGGCATTTGAAGGCATCTATGTGACAATCGATTTCGAAACGAAAGTAAATAACTCGTAGAATGTGCGTATAAAACCGCATGTATAGTGACTATGTATTTATGATGAAATGATGAGATGCTATGATGATGTAGTTATAGTCTAGGGTCAATGATGCAACCTAGTTCTCTATAACCTGGCTCTTATACCAATCTGTCACACCCCAATTTACTGTTTCTGCGTGGAATGGAATTCTGGGGATAGACTGTCATAGCACCACAATCACAGTTATATTGAACGACCTAAGTGTCGTTTGAAAAGAACATCGTTTGATTTAATAAAACAATCAGAGTTTACAAAGTATAGGTCCCAAAAGTTTATAAAGTTTGCGGAAATATAAATATATTACAAGTCCAAACGATGGTTTTGAAAGAAAGTGCCATAATGTACAATGATGTAAGTCGACGCCGCGACTCGAAAGGGGTTCCTTAACCATGCCATGATGAGTATGCCTTAGTTACCTGAAAATACATTGCTAAAACGGTCAACAATAATGTTGGTGAGAAATCATAGGTTTATGTAAATGTTTTATACGACTACGCAAGTATAGATCAGGTATGACAATCATGTCACATAAAAATGTTACAGGTATGACAATCATGTCACAGAAAAATGTTACAATTGCTATAAGCCCATGACACCGAAACTAGACTGTTCATAATGTAGGCCCCAATAGAGTGTTTGCCAGACAACTCAATAATGTTATTAAATGAAATGCATCCGTATGACTAGTTGGGATTCACCAACCCGGATGGAGGCGTCACCCTCGATAGATCTATCCACTCACCCTCGCTTCTAAGATTAACGGTTCATGTTCAGGAAATGGGGACTTTCAATTGGCAATGCGGTAACTTAAGCAATATAATGAATTTGACATACTTGGTAGCGTAATAAAAATGGTGTGCAATGTATTCTCCCCCGTAGTTTGAAAATAAGTATAAACTTGAATAAATCGGGGCTATGAAAACTCACTTGATAAACTGGTATGATGACAAGAGTGAGTACACTGAGATGTATCGTGATACTTTAATCTGGACCTATTACGAATGATATGATATGTAATGAGTTATGATGTAATGTTGTGCATGCCTTTCGTATGTTATTTATACCATTTGCGAGTTTTGAAAATAATACTTATCGTCGAAAAATACTCTTTTGACGTCTTGACCATTCAAAAATTACTTTACAAGTATTTACGTCAAAATGTCATCCTACAATAGTTTCTTAGTGATTTATTGTGAAATTTTAACTTTTCGTCGTAAAATCAAGTCGTCGGAAATTTCATAAAAGTGACAAAAATGGCTTCGAAAAGCTAGTCGTAAAATGGTGTACGTCGAACGTTAGGAAACGAACTCGACGGTTTTGGAAAGTTTGTATCAAAATCTAGAAGTTTCAGTACATGAGTTTTCGTCATAGAGGTCTCGAACATAAGGATAATAGAGGTTAAAGATGGTGATTTTGCCCAAATGTGGTTTAAAAATGAGTTTCGGAAAAGTTTAAGCATCCGTAAATAATTTATTACAACTCCGCTATTCAAACGGTTAGTCATTTTGAAAAATATGCTTGGTGATCTCGATTTTATTAGAAGACATCTCGTTACAAAAAGTTCCACGTCAACGTTAAAAACAGCCTTCATTATGGTCATTTTAGTTACCGTAACACTTATCTCGTAAAAATAATATAGTTTTTCTAAAAATAATAGTTACGGCAATTTTATAAAAACATGTATATCTTAGTCGTTTCAAATCCGTTTTCTACGTATTATACGTCCTTAGCTTCGTATCAAAGTATACTAATATATTTTTGATAAGTCGAAATAATTTGTAAAGCTTATGACTCATTTTTGACTCGAATAAAACAATAATAGGTTGCTGAAATTTTCAGAAAACATATATTTCGTCGTCAAACTTGAAAAATTCATAACTTCTTCGTTATAACTCCGTTTTAATCCGTTCAAGCGGCCACGGATTCGTTTTAAAGTATATTTTCTAAATATCTAGGCCAAAAACTCATGTCTACTGTCGGATTTTCCAGAAAAACAAAACAAGATCAGAACACTTTTATATACTTGTCGAAAATAGTTTTTCTCGTACTAAACCTATTCCAATCCCTTCAAATCAACTCCAAAGCTATTCTAATCCTACCATACACCTTCTTAGGGTGTGATGGGTTCCTAAACATCATCAAGACCAATATATACCAAGGGAATAATTATAGGATGACTCTTATGTATAAAACTCTTAAAATCAATGGAAAAATGGTATAAACAACAATAAGTCTTGCATGTTTGCTCAAAAATGAAGAAATACTTATGAAATGAAAATGAAAGATGTAAAATGAAAGTAATATGCTTACAAGCTACTATGATGAGGTGATTAGAACAAGGATTAACCTAAACACCCTAGGTTTTTATTTCAAAACCTTAATAAGAGTGTAATCTAGATTGTTTTATAAACTTGAGCTTGAAAATTTTTATGATCCCTTCTTGCACCTATGTAGAACCGGTTTGGAGAGGATGAACCAAGAGAGAAGAAATTTTTTTTCTAGCTTTGCATTATTGTTGAATGAAATAAGTGTATGTTGAGTATAGATTTATACTTGTAAGAAACATGTTTTTACTAACTCATTTAATGCAACCCCTATGGTTGCCGGTTTTAGGGGATGTTTTTCAACAAAAATTTTTTTTTTTTTTTTTTTTTATATTGTGTATATTTGTTAAAAAATGTAAGTGAAATGTCTAGGTAATAATAGCTTGTAGGATTATATATACATTAGTGTATTTGAGGTAGTTTTAGGTAAAAGTAATTTTTAATAGATCAAAATAAAGTATAATGAGATCATAAAAATTGTAAAAATACATTCCTTGTAAAAACTTGAGTGATATAATAATTATCGTATAGTTTTTAAGAAAAACGTCGTAATAATATAAATTTAACGATTTATATACAAAATAAATTTAGAACACTAGGTAAACTCAAAATATAGTTTTTATAAACTAAATGTAAGTATAAAAATATATCGGGATCATTTTTGGAAGTATCGGATTAAATGTTCAAAATAATAACTCACGCGATAACGTTTATTTAATATAAATTTTACGCGTTTAAGGTGAAATGCAATGTCATGAATGAACTAACATGATGCAAATGATGCTAATGAAATGTCGACTAAACTTAGTCCATATGAAATGTTCGTGATGATATGATCATGAATTCGCCGCTAAACCTTTAAGGTTACGCGAATTTGAAACACGTAAACCTAGTTTACGATAAATGTTGAAATTGTGAGGCATGAATTGTTTTGAGAAATGACCTGAAAGTACGGGTTGTCACAATATAAAATAAAATAAAAAGGAGAAAAAAGTTAGTAGTAAAAGTGCATGTAATGAGATAAATATAAGTAGTTATGGAAAAGTAAAAAGAAATAAAGTGAATTTTGGGATTTTCTTTATTTGTGTAACAAAACTTGAAGTTAAAGTTCTACTATTTTTGGGGTTTTTTACTGTGTAAACTTTTGAAGAATCTAAAGGTGAGTTTTATATTTATGTTTATTGGTGTGGTTGTGATAAAAAAAATGAAAAACAAATGATGTTTATAAAGAACAAACAAGGTAAAAAAGATTTTTTTTTTTTTTTCTTTTTTTTTTAACAAAAGATAAATGTTTTTACATTTTTTATGGATGATAATATTTTTAGATAAAAATCATTGTACTATATGCATAAAAAAACTTGTACAAAGGATATATATATGCAATTATTCACTTTGGGGAGGGATATATATGCATTTTTGCCATATTTTTATAGTAACTAGATCTGTGTAAAGTTCTAAATTCTAGATGTTTGGGGTGTTTGTCTAATACTTGTTTAAAGTTTTATAAATACTAAAAAATTTAACACTTTATATATACAAGGGTCATGCATGACCTACCTGTGGTGTCTTGATGAAGTGGGATCACTTTCGAACCCCTTCCTCGGGGTATTTCACCATCCACATCTCCTGTTTGCAGAAATTCCACAAAGATGATTAAGATAAATAATAGTACTAAAATTTGTACAACATAAAGTTACCTTTTACAGCTGAAAATAGATAGATCGAACTTACCTTTAAGAGCTAAGAAAAACTTCATAAAAAAGATTTTGTCGGGCTCGTCTACAGAACTAAAACAAAGGTTACGACAAAACTATTAGAACCAACCAAAAGCAGAGATCTTAGCAAACCTTAACACTTCAAAGCTCACCTTGTAGTATCAATGATCATAGTGGCAGCAGATCTGTGATGGTCATTGATGGGGTGGAGTTGAGAGAAATGGTTGTTGTGCATTCATATGTGAGATTATCACATCTGTGTGTGTATTTATTGTGTGTATGAGTGGTTTGCTTTAGAAGGTTTCTTGAAATAAATATGAACGCGGGGATAGCTTGGCTACAATTTTTGTAGCCAATTAGCTACAATCATTCATAAAAAATGCACTATCAATGATTTAGGGACCCACAGAAAAAAATCAGAACCCACAAAAATAACCAGGGACCCACATTTTTAGCACAAAATTGTAGCCAATTGGCTACAATTAATTGTAGCTAATATATTCCCATATGAACGCATGTTTAAAATGCATGTTAAAAAGAAGAGCGATGCTACAAAATTATGCCCACAAAATAACTTGGCATGTGTGTTCAATTGTTAGCCTTGCTATTTTATGAAGATAACGTCTTACACGTGAATTGTACTCGATATGTAATATAGTTGCACTCGCAGGAACTAATAATGTACACGGGGCAAATTAGTGATGTTATGAGCATATAAATACCCCTCATGACTCTCCACGAGGGGTTTGGGAAAGTTTGTAGTTTACTCATTATTCGTTCATATCTAATAAACATCTTTCATTCACCTTTCTCTCTACTTTCTCTCTCTCTCTAGAATTGATCATGTTCTTTAATCAACTTAGACTTTCGGAAGGTGTTTCTTGAAATTAACATCAATTATTTTGCATCATAATCTCTCTTTCTTCTTTCTTATCTTCCACAATTCGTCACCAAATCATTGTGTGGATATAATTCTATAAACTTTTTTTTTTTGAATGTATCATTTCATGATGAATGATGTTTTTGTTGTACATCTATGTGTGTGAAATATATAAAAGCGTTTTGGGCTTTGAATGTACCCCCAACTACTGTGGTATATACTTCAAAGGTTCATAATAAATATGGTTCAAGATTAATTCCTAACATGTTAGAAATCCACCCACTTATGATCGAGTATGAACTTGTGCCACTCGAGTAAATTTAGAGTCGAGTTCGATCTACAACTCAACTGGCTCATGAGCCTTATTAGTTTACGTTAAAAATAAACTTTTACTTTTTTATATACATATAACTACTTACTTATCATTACGATACAAAATACTATTTATACAAAGCGTGTCGAGTCGGGCTTGATCATTATTTATCAAGCTCGAGTTTAAGCGTTATTTCTTATGTAATAGCGTGAAAGACTCAAACTCGCACCTTTTTGAGTGTCCCTTTTCTTTACCGGTTTGGTCAAAAGTGAAAGTTCTTATTCACTTTGTGGACATTGGTCGGCCGTGGAGGGAGTTCGTGATGGCTGTTAAGCCAGTAGCGCATATTCGATCAACCACAATAGTTGTGCCAAGCTTTTATTTGGTGCGACATTTTGATTTATTATTGTTTTTAATTATTTGCACCGAGTTTAAAATTATTTAAAAAAAATAAATAAATAAATAAAATAAAATAAAAAATCCACTAGTATATCATCAATGTGTTTAAAATTTCATTCATAGATATCCTTTTATAATTAAAAGGCTATACAAGGTAGAAGTAGCTATAGGTTTTAAATATCATCACCAACCACACTTTAAAGATAATCTACATGTTTTAGGATTTTGTTCACTTCCTTCAATTCTAGCTCTGCTGCATGGTTACATATTCGATCACGCAATAGCCTGCTTGGCAGCTCTTCCCTAAATACTAATTCCATGTTGGTTTCTTTCACACGCTTCCTTAAATGTTTCACCTAACGAGCATTACAATTCACCTGCCGATTCACTTAATTCCTCCTAATATTTTGTAGTAAATGGGAGGATGACTCCAATGCCATCGGCCATCAAGTTATGTATACGAGCCACATTCGTAGTATACTCGCAAAGTTCTTAAAAAGCTAGCTTTTAACTACAATAAAATCGTTAACACATTATATTATTTTTAGGGCAAATAACCTATTTAAGCATCATACTTGTCACAAATGTTAGTTCGACGTAGCGAATAAAAAAAATAGCTCTTCTAAACATTAAACTTGAAATTCTTTGTCTTCAGATTATGGACCATTTTACCCTTCCAAATTACATAAATGGTCCCTGTGGGTTTGCGAAAATTGCATCAATCGTCCCTAGGCTAAATTACAAAAATAGTCCCTGTCGTTTGAAAACATTGCGTCCATCGTCCATTTTTTTTCAAAGGATGGATATAGGCAGTACAGAGCATCGTCATAGAACCTTCAAATGTATAACAAATTCAAAAACCACCAAAATTAATATACACCACATCTGATTGAAAGAAACAAAACAAAAACACTTGATAGTTATTAAGTATGAATTGACCAAACCAACAAAAACATCTTCCTTCATATTTATACACAACACTTCCCGTAATTAAACCAAACATCATTTTTCCACTTTCAAGATCCAAAAAAAAACCCATGACACAAAATTTTCGTTTTTTGTCATAAACCCATTACAGAATCTTGCAAATCTTGATCTGGGTTGTTTTTGAGAAAAGTTTGAAAAAAAATAAAATGGCACCAACTTCAGTGGTGGTAACTATTAACAAATCAAGCAAAAGTTTATTAGTAGAAGTTAATGATTCTTATTTAGAGGTGATTATATTTGAGGTGGCCGGAATATGTACGAGTCGAGTTGACTCAGTAGTGAGTCGAGTATAAAGATTAGATCCACACGAAATATAAGCGGTTTAGTGAAAATGGAATAAATAAAAAGAAGAAAACGGCGTGCGAGCTTACCCACGAGAGGAAGATGGGGAGGATGGTGGCTCATGGTGGTGAGACTTCGAACAGGTATCAAACGGGCTTTATGAGTCTCCAAGAACTCCAGAAATGATGAGGGGAAAAAGATCTATGCGGCGGTAGTATTATTTGAGGTGGCCAGAATCTTTGCCGGAAATTGTACGGCGCCGGATGTCACGATTGCTTTTGCGATGGTAAGATTTATCATTTGAAAAGTTGTCATAAATTAATATTCTATTTGATTTCTAATCTTCGGCACTTTGATATTATATGTCTCAGGTTCCACATGTTTTTAGACCTGAAAAAAAGCTGGTCAAATTTATAATTGAAGAATTTATTCGTCGTGGAAAGAAAGTTAAAGACGATGATGTGATCCAGATATTTGATGCAATAAATGCGTGGTGTGACCAAAGGACAATTTTTATGTAACTTTGATGCAATGGATGCAATGGATAGCTTTTGGATGCAATGGATAGCTTTTGTACAATGGATGCAATTTTTTAAAATTCAAGGGTAAAATGGTCATCACAATTTTGTTTTTTATCTTTATTACTCAATTGAAGACAACAGTGTCGACTTTAATGTCTAAAAAAGGTATTTTTTTTGTTCGCTACGTCAAACTGATATTTGTGACAAGTATGATGCTTAAATATGTTATTTGCCCTTATTTTTATTATTTGATTATCTCATAGGCAAGATGTCCTCATGTATCTACAATGGGGAAAGTGATTCATCTACCAAATTGGTGGGATGTGATGGAGGACGCTAAATCTCTCTACATCATCCCTGATACATCCGCACTCTCTAATAAAGATTTTGAGGAATCAAGCTCGTTTATTGTATGATCAAAACTATCTATAAGTATAAAAATGGATGTTGTTGCTAATCATATCTAATATATGAAGTTTTTATGTATTTATTATTTGTTATAGCACCGTATAAGAAAGGTTTTGGTTGTACACATATAAACAACGTAAGAGCTTTGATTATTAGAGTAGGATTTGAGAGCATCGATCATGGGGTTATTTATACAAGTATTTCATTAAGATTCATACACTTAATAGAATCTGCTAGCATACAGATGCATCACACAACAAGCAAGTTATTTTATAAAGAATGTATCTTATGACACTCATTTAGAATTAAGACTCGCAACGGTTAACCGTCTCACAACATAATATAAGAAGAATGGCATATAAGTTCACTATCAAAACAGACCCATTATCATCTCAGACACAAACAAAGGCACTGAATCTTTGTTTAGTGAAGAAAAACCCCACATGTTAACCAGAACTAAAAGTCACCGACTAATTATCATCAATTCACCCAAAAAGTTTATACTATTCATAAATGTCACCACCAACCAAAAACCAGATGTATCACAGTCCGAAGTTTAATTCAATGTGGGTATGTGACAATACTATAGCTTTGTCTTTTTATGTTGTATGTGACAATACTGTGAAGATGATAACTTTTATTGATATAAAAACTGCTTTCCTAAAACCATCAAACAGGTTAATGTAAAAGTAAAGTCGGAACAAAAATACTACCCCGACCATCAACAGGTTAATATTCAACAAAAATTTCAAACAAATATTTATACTTTACTTCTTTAGGAAAGAAATATAACAAATATCCACATGCACTTATTTTACTTTAATATTTACCCAAAAGTTTTAAACAAATATCCATACTTATTTTGCCATAGTCATCATTAAGGTTAGAAGATGTAGATCTTGCCATTGCTTCTTTCCACAACAAGAGGTAATTTTTTTAATTCACAAAGTCCTAATGTTATGCTTATACTCCACTAAAACTTACATGATTTTGTTTCTTGGGTGGTTTAGTTTGGAGCTTGTTTCTCAATCATTCTATGCATTACAATTCACAACTGGCACATAAGAACTTTTGGTGTTGATAATAACCAAAAGAACACTATGAGCTAGTATAAAAGTTGAGTTTGAAATGATTTCCTAACTCGAAACATGTAGAAAGCAAGGTTTTGCAGCTCTAAACAAGTATATTCACACAATTATTGATTTTTGATACCTTTTTGGAAAACTTGCAATCCGAAGTAAGAACTTCGAAAAAGAATTGCTCTCTTAAGTAAAAAAATGTGGTTGACTTCTCACAACGTCATCTTGTTTAATTTAAAATAACTTGTCACAACATCAACAAATAAAAGTTACATAATCTACAAGGTAAAATATTAATGAAAGTTATGTATACACTTTAATAGCATCATTTTAGCATATACAAGGTATAGGATACCATCAACTCTAATTATACCAAGGACAATAACCATTAGTCAATGGCCATTTATGATCTAGACGGAAGTTGTTGTCGACTGCCTTTTTCTACACAGATTGTTCAAACACATTCTTGCTTTAGATCAGGCGGATGGTTCCCCCATCACTTAAAATGGAAGCACACATTTTGAAAAATTGGTCCATGTACAACACACCCTGTGCTTGTTCAGAGTGTTCATCATTTTCTTCTTTGATAGAAAGAAGACATGGATAGTTGAGATGAATTTTGTTGTAGAAAAAACAGCTAGACGCTGCTTGTATATCCGAAAGCAAAATCGGATTAACAAAGAAGTTAACTTTTACATGAAGTCCGGGTGATTTCAGGAACTCAAGGTTGTCTTTACCATCAGGGTATAACCTCAAGAAATCACCTAGTGAAACAAATACAAAGTTATCAGTTAAAGACACAGTAGGAGTTATTGTGATGAATTATAAAATGGTTTGGGGGGTATTTGGCTGACTAAGCTAATTATACAATCTCAAAAAGCCTTATTTTCTTCCACAAACATTTATACACCCCATATAAATGAAAGAAGTTGTTTAATGGGTTTTTTCCATACACAATAAGCCTTTTAAAAAGGCAGTAGGTTGATAAATTATATAACAACAAGAAGATCATAGTCTAATCCTATCAAATTTGTATTTCATATATAATGTACTCCTTTCATCATATAAATTATAAGCTTAAACAATCTCAAAAAGTTATAAGCCCTTTAAGGGGGTGTTTGTGTTAGCTTGATTATTCGGCGTTTGAGCTTATGTAGCTTTTGAAAAGCTCATAAGCCTACTTTTTTCAGCATATGAGTTTATCAAGTTGAGCTTATAACCTTAAATAAGCCATTAGCTCAACTTAATAAGCTTATAAGCCGAGAAATGATTTTTTCAAAAGTTACATAAGCTCGTAAGCCTACTAAATAAGCTAACACAAACATATCCCCTATATAAACAAGCTGTTTAATAGCTTGAAAACACATATTAAGCCCTTAAAAAAGGGAGATAGAATAATATATATACAACAAGAAGAAAACCATTAGTCACCGGTTTTGTTTCACGGGCCTATAACTAGCTAGCTAGCGATTTTAACCACTTTTCGTTGAAGTTTTTAAAACAACAGAATTACAAAACATGCTTATTTACATAAAAATAAAAAAATCACCCACACACTTCATAATAAGTTTTTTAAGAAAAACTCTTGACTTTCACGTCTCACTATAAGTCTTTAAAGTAGAAACAGAAATCTTGACTTCTTATAAACGTGTTTTTCTTTCTCATTAAACATATTAATGAAAGGGTTAACTAACCCAGTTATTTCAAGCAATTTTAGCCAAAAAATTAAAAATAAATAAATAATAAATAATAATAATTAATTAATTAATGACTCACCAGAAGAAGGTTTGGCTTTGTCTTTATCAGCTGTAGCATTAGACTTCCACTTTTTAGCTGTTAAAAACAACAAACAAAAAAGCTAGTGTTAAAATATACTGAAACAATTTATATATACAAGGATCATGACCTACCTGTGGTGTCTTGATGAAGTGGGATGACTTCCAAACCCATTTCACGGGGTATATCACCATCCACATCTCCTGTTTTCAGAAATCCCACAAAGATGATTAAGTTATATAACAATACATATTTTTGTACAACTTAAAGTAAAATATCAAACTCGAAAATAGATATATAGATAAAAGTGTTGGAAAATTAGTTGGCAAAAGTGACTTTTGACCAACTTTGGACACAATTATCTATATGTATATGTCACATATATGAGTAATAGTTTGTAGGTTCGCGTTCTCCTCGAAGAGAGCTTCGCAATAAGCCTTTATGTGTCCAAAATAGAGTTAATGTGAATGAGATATGGTTATAAAAGTTAGGCATTGGTGCCATGCCTAAATAGGAAAGTAGTTTATTTTCAATCCCACATGGTGGGATGAGTAAACTTAGAGAGTGTGTAAATAGAGGGCCTAATTCCACAAGTTTTACACACATCAAATCAATAGTTATTATTGATTTCCAACATATGGAATACGCATCTCTTAAGATGAAATTCCAGTGATTTTTGTTAAGTCCGACAGTACAACTTATTGTTTTGGCTGTTGTACCACAGGAAGCAGACGGCGAATGCTTTTAAGGGAAGCGTGTCAAACACGTCATCGGCTTTAGTGCTTCTTTGTTGATCTCTATTGGTGATCAAGTAAGTCTTTTGACTATTTTATTATTTAATTTAATTATCGTTTATACGCTTACATTCCTTTGTATTTAATTTTCATTTATTTATTTACGTTAATTTTATTTATTGTAATTTAGATTTTATTAATAAAAGTGTAACCGTTTCCCTACAATCTTAAAACAGATTCTGTGTAACATAATTAAAACACTTTTATTAAAATCTGATTTATATAATTAACAGATTTTATACAAACTGTTTTCTGCTGAAACCAAGATTGTGTTTCTTTGAAAATCAGTTTATAACTAAACGAATTTTAATTAACAATTTGGTATAACAGATTTATAAACGATTTTTAAACAGTTTATTGAATCAGTTTATATTGAAACCATGATGAGTTTCTTTTCAAATTGATTTATTGCATATATTGTTTAAATGGATATTGAAACCAAGCTTGTGTTTCTCGGAATCATATATGGTACAAGTTTACATAAACCATGTCGAGTTTATTAAATACCATATTGTTTTAACGTTTTAGTGTTTATATATTCACAAGTTAACGATGGTAACATAATTTATGACCTAGTGAATCTTGCGAGATATGGTAGTGCGCTAATTACTAACACGGTTAAATATCATGATGAAATCGATTCATTGAAACCAAGTGGAGTTTCTTTGAAACAAATCTCATAAAATACAAGTTGTTATTTTATTGGATTACTAGAACGTGTTTATTGAAACCAAGATGAGTTTGTTTTAAACAAAATCGATAATAATGGCTGTCATATTTTGTGGAAAAGTTTCTTTGACTTGTTTAGCTTATTTAAACCAGGTTGAGTTTAATTATAAACTAAATATAGTTCTTGACACTTTATGCATTTGAAAGTAGATCTATAGAAACCTTGTTGAGTTTCTTTGAAAGAGTAAATCTATTTTGAAACCTTGTCGAGTTTCATTGTGATGCAGATCTATTAAGATATTGTTAAGGATGATTAACAAAATCATATTACAAATTTGTTTTTGTTTCCAAACATTATGTAATATGCGATATTGTTTAATTGTTTAATCGAAAGACTTGTTTAAAAGCGGTTTTGTAAAATGGATCTTACAAAACGAGTGGCGTTTAAACAAAATTGATGTTATCGTGTTTGTTAAGAAACACTTTGTGATATAGCAAGTTGTTAATTATTCCAAATTTAGTGTTACACTAATAACGGAATATTAACAGAATGGTCGGAATGTCATGAGTGACATCTAAAAATCTCTCCGAACTTGATGAAAGGGAGACCGATACTCGAGAGTTATGTGTACGGTAGATGCTTTAAAACATTGATTTATATGCATAATATGGGTTAAATGGCTTGAATGAAATGAAAATTGTTGCCAAGGCTGGATCCGACATTAGAAAATGGTGGATTAACACTTGGGCATCATGTCATGAGTATGATGATAAGAGTTTGGTTAACTCTTTCAAAGTAGGAGAAAATGGAGAGATGCAATCTATGGGCAACTCTATAACTGCTAATAGCAAGGAAAAAGAAATGTGATGTTGAAATTCACATGTGGAAAAGAGCTTAAGTGAACCAACATGTGTATATGTGAGAGATTACGTAGGAATCTTGTATCACGGATGGTTGCTTAATAAATTTGGCTTTATTTTTTTTAATCAAATAAAATTGAGTTAATATTGAATAAAATTTTGGTGATGCAGGGTTATGCCCTTCATTAAATGTTTAAAATGAATTTTTTGTTTTAATAAAAATGAGTATGAATTAAACTTATTTGATCCTTTGAATGAATAGCATGGCGGCTCGGACATGTTAATTTTAACTCAATACGTTGTTTAATTAAATAAACGAACACGCGATTACAAAAAGTAAAACTTATGTTGAAGCCAAATTGACAAGATTGTCTTTTCACTCGGTTGACCAAAAATTAACCGAACCCTTGATTCACATAGTTTTATGTGATTTGGAATCGATACCTACAAAGGTAGCAATTAGGTACATCATCGTAATTGTTGATGGTAGTACAAAATATTGCAACTTTTACTTACTTGAGAGTTAGAATATAGACAAGATTGATCTATACAAATAAGTTGAGAATCAACTTATTATCGAAAACAAGGCGGTTCGAAGTGATATTGGAGGTAAATATGTGTCTTCAATTCATGTATGTGCTAAACATGGAATAAGACATAAATTTATTGCTCCTTATACACCACAACATAATTGTTGATAGGAAAGAACCGTGCCTTAAAGATATGGTTATGCCATGTTGTTAAAGTCATGGTTTAAGCCATGGCATGTGGGAGAAAGCGGTTTTATTGGCTACTTATTTTTTAGATAAGATCCTATGGAAAAGAAGATAGTTTTTATGAACTATGGATGGGAAGAAAACATCCTATAAGTACTTCGAATGTGGGGGTGTCTATCTTTCTGACACCCAAGGTTCAAAATATTGGACCTAAAACTGTGGTTTGCATAATTTTGGATATGCTCATAACAGTAGTGCTTCTCATTTCTTTGTATGTGATTGAAACTTGATGAATATACATAAAGATACGATAACCGAATCAAGGAAAACTTTCATTGTATGAAACCGTGTTTCTTTGATTATTAGAGGAGAATGGATATTCATCTAGGCTTGGTGGTAAAGTTGTCCATGATGAGAGGCAACTAAATGATGAAGTCCTTCATGATGAGAGACATCAAGATGAGAATGTTGTTCGTGATAAGAGACAACAAAGGAGTTGATAATGATCTCCAAGATGAGAGACAAGATCAAACTGAGGAAGAAGAGGTTGAACCTAGAAGAAGCAAAAGGGCAAGAACCGATAAATCGTTTGGACCCGATTTTGTTTCTTTTATGGTTGAAAACGAACCTACTTCATACCAAGAGGCGGTTACTTCCTCCGAAGGGCCTCAATGGAAAGAAGCCATTAAAAGTGAAATAGATTCTATTTTACAAAATCATACTTGGGAGCTCGTGGATTTACCTCCTGGTTGTAAACCACTAGGCTATAAATGGATCTTCAAGAAGAAGATGAAAGCCGTTGGTACCATTGACAAGTATAAAGCAAGATTAGTAATCAAACGGAGATTTAGAAGAAGAAATCTACATGAACCAACCCGAGGGTTTCATGGCTCCTGGACAAGAGAACAAAGTTTTTAGGCTTGGTAAGTCATTATATGGCTTAAAGAAAGCTCCCAAACACTGACATGAATTTTTTTCCGTCATGTCAGCGTGGATTTAAAAAATAACGGATGTTTGTGGAAAGAAATAATTGTTGGTATATATGTAATCATGTGTCTATACATAGATGGTATACTTATCACTGAAAGTGATAACAAGATGATCAAATCCACTAATGAAATGTTAGAGTCAAGATTTGACATGAACTACATTGGCTGCGATATGGTTCTTGGAACTAAGATCATATGAAACCAAATGGATTTGTTTTGAAGTCAAAACACTATAAGGACAATATTCTTCAGAGGTTCAATGTGGAGGATTCCGGCCTAGCTAGAACTCCAATGACATCTTTTAAATCTATTTATAATAGAGGTAGAGGTGTTGCCTATTTTGAATAGTCAGAGAATATTGGGCGTCTATGTGTCTAATGGCGTGTAAGACTTGATTTAGAAGTTAAATCAAGTTAAGTATATACCATTGGTGGATGACCATTTGAATAGTATTACACAAGTACTATGATACTTACGATATTGCATTTTGGAAGATATCCAACTGCTATCTAATGATAGAGTAATGCAACTATGGATTCTTACATAAAAGAATCTAGATCCACTGAAGCGGATGTATTGACTCTAAGTGGGAAGGCGTGTCTTGGAAATCTTGAAAGTATTTCAAAGCAGACTTTTTATATAGCTAAATCTATGGTGGAATTTGGAATTTATCATTTGAGATAAATTTATAGAATATCAGGATATACTGCGTTAATTAGTAGAGGACATACCAAGATAGAAGCGTAAACCGAAGTAACTGACCATCTATATAAAAGTGTGATAGTCAATTGGAAATTGACAGAGCTCATATCACAATGTAAAATGGTAAGTCAGGATATATCCATCATAGACGTTGATTGGTGCGACAACTACTCTCAACTAGAGTTATCACGATTGACTACGTAAAGTCAATAGATAACATCGCGGATCCGCTTACGAAAGGCTTAAGCAGAGAGTTAGTTAGTAAGTCGTCTAAAGGAATGGGACTAAAGCCCTTAAAGGAATGAGTTTATATGAAGGAAAACCTAAGCCAGTTGACTGGAGATCCCAAGATCTGGGTTCAATAGGACAACCTAATCATATAAATGTGGGGGAAGTCACGTCAATATGGGGGAGTTGCTTAACATTGTAACTTCCTAGTCCATTCCTATAACAAATGTGACTTGTTGAAAGGTTAAACATATGGCTTTAATGATTCAGGATGAAATCACAAAGCATAATGATTCGAGATGAAATCACAAAACATATGTTTTTTATGATTCAAGATGAAATCACCTATGTGAGAGAGAAGTGGGGTCGCTTTGAAGGGAATTGTGGGGGCGCAAATCCTAAGAGCTCTTGCAGAACCAGGCTAGTGTCCATGACCATAACGAACATGACTATGAGGACTTGACAATGTCAGGGAGAGTCTTGTGTGAAGTGTAATGTCGTTACGTAACAGGGCGAGTTCAAGGACATCGCGTCTACTCGGATCTAGGAGACTAAGTGCATCTCACAAGGGAAGGTTCAAAGGGTCACACCTACCTATCCTTTGCAAGATTCAACTATTGGAATTTCATCGTAATTTTGTGTATTACGACCGATCTCCATTCATGTGGGGGATTGTTGGAAAATTAGTTGGCAAAAGTGACTTTTGACCAACTTTGGACACAATTATCTATATGTATATGTCACATATATGAGTAATAGTTTGTAGGTTCGCGTTCTCCTCGAAGAGAGCTTCGCAATAAGCCTTTATGTGTCCAAAATAGAGTTGATGTGAATGAGATATCGGGTCTCAAAGTAGGCATTCGGTACCATGCCTAAATAGGAAAAGTAGTTTATTTTCAATCCCACATCGGTGGGATGAGTAAACTTAGAGGGAGTCTATTGTGTATAAATAGAGGCCCTAATTCCACAAGTTTTACACACATCAAATCAATAGTTATTATTGATTTCCAACATATGGAATACGCATCTCTTAAGATGAAATTCCAGGCAGTTTTGTTAAGTCCGACAATACAACTTATTGTTTTGGCTGTTGTACCCTGGGAAACAGACGGCGAATCTGTTTTAAGGGAAGCGTGTCAAACACGTGCCTCGGCTTTTAGTGCTTCTTTGTTGATCTCTATTGGTGATCAAGTAAGTCTTTTGACTATTTTATTATTTTATTTAATTATCGTTTATCTGCTTACATTCTGTTTGTATTTAATTTTCTGTTATTTATTTACTGTTAATTTTATTTATTGTAATTTAGATTTTATTAATAAAAGTGTAACCGTTTCCCTACAAAAAGTTACCTTCTAAAGCTGAAGAACAAGCGATAACAAAGATCTTTTGTGGTCCGTCTAAAGAACTAAAACAAAAGTTAAAGAAAAACTATTAGAGCCAATGATAACAAAGATCTTAAGAAACTCACGTTAAGAAACCTTAAGAAATCAAAACTTACCAAGTAGATGTGTATGAAACGGTGGTTGTGGTATATTTTGGAATAGCATCGTGTCTCTGTGTGACTCTGTGTGAGCGAGTGATTGAGTGAGAAGGAGGTTTGAAATTGAATCTTCTCCAAGATCAAATTTAAGGTTGAAGGGGTAGCTAAAGAGTTAATATGGATGGTTGGTTGAAGGGGAGGAGCTGTGTGTTAGGAAGAGTTAATATCCAAGGCAAAATTTATTATGGTTGGTTGGTTTAATTTTTATGCTGAACTTTTCTCAATACTTACATTGTGTTTGTAGAAGCATATAAGTGGGTGAGATTTCGTTTTTGCTTTGTCGCTTCAAACTTCTCGTTTAGCAAAAGTAGAACTTTTTTCAAACTTTGAGCAAAAAAGTGAAAGTATGATCATACTTTTGCAGGAAAAAATAAGTATTTTAGTAAAATTTGAATATATATATATATATATATATATATATATATATATATATCCGTAAAAAGACAAATATCCGTAAAAATAAGTATTTTAGTAAAATTAAAATAAAAAGACAAATATCCGTAAAAATAATAAAATGTTTCTTTTTTAAAAATTCTCCAAAAATTTCAAAAAAGTTTCACAAGATCGGGTATGTTGGTGCATAAAATTTTTGTGAAAACTGTTTTTGTAATTTTGAGTTTTGATACGTTTTTTTTAATGCACAAAAAATGAATTTTGGTGCGCAAAAAAATTTTGATGCACAAAATTTTCAACTTGTTTTAGTTAAATGCGCAATGTTATTTTGATTAAAAAGGTCAAAAGAAGTTGGATGCAAAAACCAATTTTTGATGCACAAAAAAACGATTTAATGCACAAACGTATTTTCTCATAATTTTTTTCAGAAAAAATATCCACTTTTAAAAAAATTCCTTCACAACTTTTTCATACACCATCATACCCGATCTTGTGGATTTTTTTCGAGAAATTTTTTTGAAAAAAATATCTTAATGGATATTTGTAATTTTTAGGGATATATATATATATATATATATATATATATATATGTATAAATATATATTTATTTATTTATTTATTTTGTGATAATAGGTTTAGAATTAAAAAATAAAAAAGGCTGTGAGTTTTCCCATATTAACATCATGAACTACTAACACACTCGCTTTCAATATCTTATCTCCCTTAACTATTATACTAAAACACAAATTACATCTGCATATATGGAAATACCAAAGACTTTAACAAGAGACACCAACAAGTCATTAATAAATCTTAGCTTGAACATGTGTTTCAAAAGAAAATTCAATCTTAGTCTTACCTCGAACGATCAACCATACTCTGGTCTAAATAAATGTATGTATAGATGTATGCACGTATGTGTATGTATGTATGCTCTAATATGAAACAACACATAGCTATTTATATTAGCCGCATGAATATAGTGTATTTTTGTGTTGACAATGGTGAACAGATAGTTTTCACACAGTGGAAACACACAAGAAACACACACAGTTAACAGAATTCTGTTATGGTTTTATTGAATTGAAATGAAAAGGAAGGAACCAGTCCTTATATACAACAGTCTAACAGAAAACAGAAAAGATACACTTAAGCTACTTAAAGTTTACAACAATTGTCATTATTAGTCCCTCTACTATTGGTAGTTTGCTACCCTTGACCTTATTTACTTTGACACTCCCCCTTCAAGTTGTGAGTGGATATCTGCAGACACTCCCAACTAGGAGAGAAGCTTAGTATGCTGTTCAGTAGATAAGACTTTAGTGAAGACATATGCCACTTGAGATTTTGTATTAACATATGAAGGTTTGATCAATCCAGACTTAACTTGATCTCTAACATAATGACCAATCCAGACTTGCATGAAACACAGGGTTGGCTGCTATGTAAATGGCTGCTTGATTGTCACACTTTAAGTCAATTGGACCTAGATCTTTGATACCCAAGTCTTTCAACAATGATATTAACCAAGTAACTTCACAACAAGTTAGAGCCATGGCCCTATATTCAGCCTTTGCAGATGATCTGGATACCACATTTTGTTTCTTTGATTTTCGGATATGGGTGAGTCACCAAGAAGAATGCAATAGCCAGCTGTTGATCTTCTAGTCATAGGGCAACTGGCCCAATCAGAGTCACAATAAGCAGTTAATTGAACTGCTGAACTTTTAGCCAATAAAATCCCTTGACCAGGTGAGTAAAGTAGATATCTTAACAAATGTTTGACTGCTTGCATGTGCACAGATGTAGGATTCTGCATAAATTGACTTAGGAGCTGAACAGTGTAACATATGTCTGGTCTGGTAATTGTTAGGTAAATGAGTTTACCAATTAACCTTCTATATACCTCTGGATCAGGTAATAGCTCAGTTGTATACTTCTTTTGAGAAATGAAAATCCCTTGATCATTTTTACACACCTCTAGTCCCAAAAAATAGCTCAGTTGACCCAAATTTTTCATATGAAAAGTAGCACACAACTTTGACTTTAGCTGTTATATAACAGGTTAACTTGTTCCAGTAATCAGTATATCATCCACATACACTAAGACTGCTGTGAATGAGGATGAATCTGCCTTAACAAACAAGGGATAATCAGCCTTAGATTGAGTATATCCAAAAGTTAAAAGAGCTAATGAGAACTTAGCAAACCACTGCCTTGGAGCTTGTTTTAACCCATAAAGAGACTTCTTTAGTTTACATACCAAGGGTGACCTTTCAACATATTTGACACACTCCCCCTGTCCTACATAACCTGGAGGACATTTCATGTACACTTCCTCAGCCAAATCACCATGTAGAAAAGCATTTGAGACATCCATCTGACACACATCCCATCCTTTCATTGCTGCAATGTCTAATAATGCTCTTACAGTAACCATCTTAGCAACTGGAGCAAAGGTTTCCTTATAATCTACCCCTTTCCTTTGTCTATTACCATTCACCACAAGTCTTGCCTTTTTCCTATCTTCAGAACCATCAGCTTTGAGTTTAGTTTTGAAGATCCAATGATAATCAATAGCCCTTTTGTTTGGAGGAAGATCAGTGACCTCATAAGTCCCATTTTCCTCTAGAGCCCTTAATTCATCATTCATAGCCTTACACCATTGTGGACTTTTGATAGCATCTTTGAAATAAGTTGGTGTAACTAATGTAACTAAGGCACATAACAAGGCTTGAAGTTGATGTTTCACAGGTGTGACAGATACTTGATTAGCTCTGGGAGTGGCTTTAGGAAATCACATAATCTTTATGCCAAGTAGGGGTAACATGAGCTCTAGTAGATCTTCTGGTGTCCACAACTGGTGCAGTGGGTTGAAAAGTTGTGATAGGGACTGCAGGAATTGGCTTAGTAACTGGTTTCGTAACTATCTCAGGTTGAGATGATGATGCAGAAGGTGGTGTTGGAGTATTAGATTCAGTGACAGGAAATTGTGTGTTAAATGCTTCAAAATCCTCATACCATAATGATGATGTTGGTGTTGGTATAGGCTTAAGGATTTGTGACATACTAGCTTGAGAATAAGGAAAGACATGTTCATAAAAGGTCACATCTTTGGACACAAATCTAGTATGAGTAAGAAGATTTAGCAGATTGTAACCTTTTTGATGTTGTGGGTAACCAAGAAACAAGCATGGAACTCCTCTGGGTGCCATTTTGTCATTAGTTCTAGCAGGATTAGCTGCAACAGCAAAACATCCAAACACATTTAAAGTAGTATAGACTGGCTTTTTATTCAGAAGCATTTCATAAGGTGTCTTGTAGCCCAACACAGCTGAAGGAAATCTATTTATGAGATAAGTAGCAGTGATCACACAGTCTCCCCAATAAGACAAAGGAAGGTGAGCATGGAATCTTAAAGCCCTTGCAATTTCTAAAACATTTATGTGTTTCCTTTCAACTCTCCCATTCTGTTGTGGTCTATCCACACATGAGGTTTGATGTTCAATACCTTGCTCAACCATGTAAGGACCCATAGAACCTAGAAATTCCAATGCATTGTCTGATCTAATCACTTTCACTTGCTTCTCAAATTGAGTATGAACAAACTAAACAAAAGACTTCAATACAGAATATGCATCTGACTTCTGCACTAGTAGATATGTCCAAACCGCTCTACTAAAATCATCTACTATTGTAATAAAGTACCTCTTATGACCCATAGTAGGAACTTTTTAAGGTCCCCATATGTCAATATGAATCATGTGAAAAGCAGTTTGACAATGAGAATCACTATTAGGAAAAGGAAGTTTAGCAAACTTTGCCATGGGACATGACAAACAGACATCAAATTCAGACTTAGAACCAACAGGAATACAAGGAATGTGTTTTAATGTTGAATAAGATACATGGCCTAGTCTATGATGCCACAGACTATAGGAATCATTGAATACACTGAAAGCAGACTTATTAGGCGTAGAGTTTGAAAAAAATGAATACAAACTACTATCTTCAAGAGTAGAAACAACTATACCAGATAATTGTTCATGAATCTGTTCAAGAGGAATGTTGAGCAAATGGTAGAGTTTAGCTTTCCTTTTACCCAAGCCCAACACCCTCCTGGTGACCAAGTCCTGAATGACACAGAATTGGGCATAGAATGTGACAAAACAGTTAGAATCTTTTGTCAATTTTGAGACTGACAATAGACTATATTTGAAAGAAGGCACAACTAAAACATCTTTTAGAAACAGATTGTTTTGGAGTTTGAGATTGCCAGTTTGGGAAATAGTTGAGGTATGACCATTTGGAAGATTGATTTGTTGCTGATATTCCATGACTCTTAAATCCAATAACTCATTAGGCACATGTGTCATGTGATCAGTACAACCAGTGTCCAAAATCCAAATTACTCCATTTACACTAGAGAAGCAATATATACCTGTTGCAAAATGATGATCCAATTCTTCATCTGAATCACCACCCATGTTAACATTCTGAGCATTAAAGTGAGGAAGGCTCTTCATCAATTGTTCAAATTGCTTTGATGTAAACACCACATTACCAGTTTCAGCAGCAGCCACAAATTTCTTGACAGAAGAAGTTGTAGTGGTGATCTTGGCTTTCCCTTTTGTTGATTTTGCTTTGACTTATAGTGCCAAGAAGGATACCCTACCTTCTCCCAACACTTGTCTACAGGATGCCATTTGTAACCACAAATTGAACACTTTTCCTTTTTTTCCACCCTGCTATACAAAGCTGTAGTTCAACCCCAGAGAAATTGCTATTACCAAATACCCCTATTTGTGACTCTTCTTGTTGAAGGAGAGCACAAGCTGATTCTACACTAGGTAATGGTGACATAAGCAACAATTGACTTCTTTGTGATGCAAAATTCTCATCAAGACCATTCAAGAACTGAAACAATCTCTGTTCTTCTTTCTGAGTATGCAATGCAGCCAAGAACACACTCACTTCAGTAGTAACATTAACAATATTTGGTAACTGATTCATTGAATCCAATTCTTCCCAAACACACTTCATATTAGTATAGTACTCACTCACAGGCCTTCCCAACTACACAATATCATAACATTGCCTATTCAACTTGTACTTATGAGATCCATTGCTTAAAGCAAATCTTGTTTCCAACTGATTCCATATGGCTTGTGCAATACCAACAAACATGATAGATTTTGCAATAGATTCACTAACTGAACTCATCAACCAACTAATCACCATATTGTTGCAAGTATCCCACTGTCCTTTCAACACATCATCATCAACAGAACGAAGAACATTACCTTTGATGAATCCAAGCTTTCTTTTAGTAGAAAGAGCAATTTCGATGGATCTCCTCCATGAGTGATAATTCTGTGCTCCAGTGAGTTTTTCTTGAACACACAGTGAGCCTGGTCCATCAGAAGGATGCAAGAACAATAGATTTTGAAAAACAGAGGATTGGATAACATTGACTGAATCAGTTGAAGAAGATAAAGGCGCCATGAATACAGATGTTGCGGAAGCTTATTGAAGAAATGATCTTAACACAAATTAACACCTCAAGAATCAAATAACACAATCAAGAATCGATTGATCTGAAAATTGGAGTGAATTTGTAAGATTCTATACAGAGTTCACCACTGTAGCTCTGATACCATGTTGACAATGGTGAACAGATAGTTTTCACACAGTGGAAACACACAAGAAACACACACAGTTAACAGAATTCTATTAGGGTCTTATTGAATTGAAATGAAAAGGAATGAACCAGTCCTTATTTACATCAGTCCAACAGAAAACAGAAAAGATACACTTAAGCTACTTAGAGTTTACAACAGTTCTCATTATTAGTCCCTCTACTATTGGTAGTTTGCTACCCTTGACCTTCTTTACTTTGACATTTTGCGTAAGAAAAATATGCATAAAACATTTTAATACGATTTAAAGATGATAATAATTACTTAATTAGGCAACAAAAAACGTTGGACAGAATCAATCGAGATGACAATGTGTCCGGTATAAACACAATCAATTTACTGTAACAACAAGGAAAGGTTTATTTGAAACATTATAGTTACTCACTCTCATTACATTGCAGGTGAGAAGTTTATTCGGGTAGTAATACATATACCATTTTATTTTTGGTATACATAAGAGCTAGAATCAAATGAGAAGAATAATTAAAATAAGAAGGATGAGAAGAAATCACAACCACACAATCTAGATGCACCTACAAATGTGGATGCATTTTCACTCAATTTTTCCCTCCCAACTTAAAATATGTGGCTAGAATTATTTCTCACCCTTCTCATTATAATTATTCTTCTCACCGGATCCTTACTCACATACTACATCATAATATGTTCTATGCAATTTTGTGTTGTGTTCTGAGTAAGTTTTACGAGCAAATTTAGAATATATACAAATAAACTCATTCACTCACATTACTGAATTTTTTTTCTGAGTCGTCTTATTTTTTAGCGTTACACATTTGCAAACTAAAAAAATCACAAAATTCATTTCTATTTTTTGAATAAGTATTGGAGGTTTATTGGGTATGGCAGAGGCCCATGCATAATTATTGGACTCCAATACACAATGCATCACAAATTAAACTACATAATAACGTTTTGCACGATAAAAATGACATATGCAACGCACAACAAGAGAAATGGACATGCCATACGTACAATGCTGTGACTTACCAGTTACCAGTGTAAAATGCTTTTGATTTGAGCCATTGGATTAAATCTAATGGCTCATAATGCCCCAACTTGAGTCAAGTTGTGCTTACAACTTAAGAGGATCCTTGTCCTATTGATATACACATCTTTTAAAACAAATATGTTCCCAGGCCACTCAATCATCAATAGCACATTGAAGTTATAACGACATGTGTGGAATGACAATTCCAATCAAAACAGTTAGCTTTGTTAAATGACTCGTTATTTTTCAGATCAAAATAGTAGAAACAAACATGATAATAACATTCAAATATAACGGTTTTGACGCAGTTATTATGTAATTGTTTCTCAAAAAATGCCTCATAAAAATAGAATTACTTTTTAAGGTCTAGACTTCACAATTATGCATTTCTTGTTACTGCTAGGATCGAATAGGTGAACGAGTTATATTAATTCGAAATACCCTTTCCGTCTCAAAATAATTGTCAGTAATTAATTAAGCTTTTTTAAAAATTTGTAATAAGTATTGTAGTAAAATAGATGTTACTTGATAATCTCAATTAATTTCTTTATCGGTTTTTAGTATAATAAACTATTAAAACGCAAAAGTTGTACAAATAATTTAAAAACGTAAAAGGAAGTATATTCACTCGTAAAATAAAAAACCATGAATCACAAACATCTTAAAAAGGTAGTAACTTGGTCAGAAAGTGAGTTGTCATTTTTTTTTTACTTGTTTTTGGTTCTTATAATGAATGTTGCCTTTATAGAAAATTAACATAGATACACTATATTTACATGAGCAAAGAAACCATCATTTTGATGGAAAAAATAAACCACTTGAATTGAATACTAAAACATGCATTAACTTAGAGCATTAGGCCTGGTGAAGTCTCATTCATCTTCATTTGAGTCTCACTTTATGCCACATCATCTTAACACTCTCATAATAAAATCCCCCGCTATCATAACAAACAACAAACTTCTTCATTTAATCCCCACCACTCACAATTTTATTTTCTTTTTCAATTTTTAAATAAACTAAATTCATTTCATTTAAATAAATTAACAATACAAACCAGAATACAATGCGATACGATAAGAAATACGATACGACAAAAAAATATACGAACTAAAATACAATACGATAGCATAATTAGGATACTCCCTGGATAAACATAGCTTAATCTGAATACTCACCGCATGCAGAATCATAATCAGGATACTCCCCAAATTCTAACCTGAACAACTGATTATGAGATGGTTCTTGCCTAAACAACTCATCCAACTCTTGTTAACGCATTGCGTTTTCTGCATCAACCCTTGTTTGTTCTTCCTCTATTTCTCTTAAGGCCTCTTCGTCTCACATAAATTGATGATGTTCTCTCGAAGTAAATCCATGCTCATCAACTGGTTCATCTTCATCTACCCTACGTTGATGAAGCTGCTATAAAATCGAATCACCTATAGTGTTTTCTTTATGCATCCAACGAATTTTGTGACTTATGATATATTGTATTTGTGACACACATCTCTCAAACGTTTTCTTAATCTCGTAATCTTTCCAACCTTCCTCAGCTAAAAATTTGTCAATGACAGCATGTCTTTCAGACGAAATGTCTTTGCGATTAGCGTATTGTTTCCTCATATCCTCCTTCAAGGTTCTTGCTTGGCTAAACATCTCGGATAACTCGTAAACCTTTTCCTTGCGAATGTTATCGCCGTCAATCAGTTTCTGAACGCCGTCCTTGACTTCTTTGACAGTGTATATGAGATTACAAGCCATGGTTTTGAAAAGAAAAGGTGTATTGAAATTGTTATTTCGGTTAAATGTATGGAATTTGTTTAGTTAAAAATTGTGAATTGGTGTGTTTTTTATAGTGTGTAAATTAGTAAGAAAAAAAATTAAATGGATACTTTTTTCAAATATCCAATGTTCACATTTAAAATTGCAACGTCCACTTCATTTGTCGTCTTCCACTTCGTTGCAACAGCGAGGGGCTCGGCAAAGAGGAACGGTGAAGGGGCGGTTTGGTGAAAAGGAACGGTGAGCGCCATTTCCCCTCTCTGCCTCACAACGGTGAACCAAATCCACCACCATACCCGATGCTCTTATGCGCTAGTTGTGTTGACCAGTGAATCTCTTAGTTCAAAAACATTTAAGAGATGTAGGTGAGAATACAGTAAAATTATTTAAGAGAGGTGGACTAAATTAAATGAGTGATTGGACAAAACACACATCAGCACTAATCCATTCACCTTATTCACGTTTAATGTTATACGTTTTAAAACATCTTTTGCGTCATTTCGTCTAAAAATAAATGATTAAATTATTATTTTAATTTATCTCAAATTAATTTTTCGATCACAGATTAAAAGTAATCAAAACAATTCCACAATATTAAAAGCTAAAACAAAACTATTAGGGCCAACAAAAAGCAAAGATCTTAACAAACTCACGTTAACGAACCTTAAGATCAGAACTTACCTTGTAATTTCTATGGTAGTGGATTTTTGGTGAAAGGGGTGGAGTTGAATGAAATTGTGGTTGTGGTAGTTGTTGTATATTTCGCAATGGCATCGTGTCTTTGTGAGTGAGTAGAGCTGCAAACAAGAAAGTTTTTATCAAGCAACTCGAACTCAAGCTTGAGGTTGACTTGATCGTGTCGAGCTTTATCGCGCTCAAGCATGAGACCGAGCTAAAAAAACCAGTTCAAAACACATAATGAGCCGAGATTGAGCTTTTAATAGCTCGAGCTCGAGCTTTTCAAGCACTCAAGAATATATTTTTTTTTGTTATACATATTTATATAGACAACCTAAAAACTAACGTGAATATTGATATAATAATTAAATATTTGTAGTATGACTATTAAAACCCTAATTCTCTCAAATATTTTGTTTAAACTTTTTGCTCTTGAGTTCATTGTGTACTTTCTTAAATTTTATCTATGAGTTCAGCTATCAAAGTTTATGTTTATGTATAAATTCAAGCTTTTCGAGCCGAGCTTGAGCATTACTTAAGCCGAGCTCAAACCTGGATTATTAAAGCTCGTCAAACTATCAAGCCAAGATAAAACCTAGCTTATTATTTTCAAGCCAAGCTCAAGCCCTATCAAGCTCGAGTTCAGGTTGACTCGATTACAACCCTATGAGTGAGTGAGGCAAATATATGCACATAAAGTTTAAGGGTGTTAAGTTTAAGGTTCAAATCTTGTTCCAAGATAAAATTTATGAAGGTGAGTAATAGATGAAGGACCAGCTGTGATTATAAGTTAATTCTAAGAGTTCTCGGTACATCGGTGCCATAGGCATATGGCCCGACCTATGGCTCGAAAACCTACATCGTTGCTCTCGTTATACGTGATGGCACTGTGGCCATGACACCAATTATATGTATTTTTTATTTTTTATTCTAATTTTCTAATGGTTTTGTGTTTGTGTGACCTTGCGCTTTTTACTTATTTATTTATTTAATTTTTGTCGCGGGTCTTGGAGCTACCAAAGGAAGAAGAAAGATTAAATGATTTTTTTTTTTTTTTTTTTCAGTTTATAACCTTGTTAGTATATTAGTTACATTATTATTCCATGGTGCTTTGTTTTCTTACAAAGTTAAGCCTTGTGTATTTATATTGTTAATCCTTGATTTTGTTTTTTCATTATTAGTACTTAACATATATGAAACTTGATTTAAATATAATATTTTATGTAATTTAAATTATGTAATGTTTTTAGTTTAATGTGTTGTTTTGTTCATAGAAGAAATATAATTAAAAAAATATAGGGTCTAAGGGATCTTATAACTTGTGTGATGAGGGATCTTTTTTTTTAGGTTGAACTATAGGTTATGAGTTGTAGAGTGAAAAGCTAACGTGGAAACATTGTTTCTATATTACGAGCACATGGTGCTCTAATAGGATGGGTGGTTGCTTGAAGTGTGAGTAGTGAGTTGTGGAGAATAATGAAGTTTGTGTGAATTACTGGAGAAAAAAATCAAGTGGAAAGTTTGAAACAAATTTGACACGAGACAATTTTTATTTTTATTTTATAGCGTATGAAAGTTCTAACCCAATAATTAAAGTCCATACAACTTCTTCCATGCGCAAAACATTGAAACCCACAAAGACGCTGCATGGAGAACCCATCTCCAGGCAACAACTGACATGATAGTTATCCTCTCTAATCGTTATTGTAATATAGCCACGCGTAAACAACTCATTAGTGCAGAGGTAATGCGACGGACATTTTGCTATGACATATAAACAGTAACCTCGTACGAAGGTTCCCATACACCAAGAGCCAAAAATATGTCATCACGTGTGATTCTTATATCCTCTATATGATGACTCCCACACGGGTCTCCCGAGACCGTTGGATCACATTCAACGGATCTCACACAATCCTGAATGCATCCATAAAACTAAACATGCATTTTTTTGAGAATGACCAAGTTCATCTTCTCCATTTAACTAACACAAAATCCTAATTGTATTTGAGTGTTACCCCGACTCAAGATAAACAATCTTATCTCCGGTTTCTTACCAAACAAGGAAAACCAAACTAACAATCATCTTTCCTTTTAAAAGTTAACTATCTCACAAACCTTAATCATTACTCAAAAATCATACCATCGTTGCGAAAATTAAATAATCATTATATAGATGAGCACTCCTATTTATTTTCAACGAAACTTTTTTGAGTTACTTTTGTGAATCTTGAAATTTCCGTTCTGAAAAATCACATGTGATTTGCAAAATCACATGTGATTTACAAAATCACATGTGATTTGCAAAATCACATGTGATTTACAAAATCACAGCTGATTTATTATTTAAAACTCACATACAATTGGTAAAATCACATGTGATTGGTAAAATCACATTTGATTTGTAAAATCACACGTGATTTTTGAAATAACAAATCACAAGTGATTTTAGAAATCACATATGATTTTTCAAGACGGAAATTCCATCACTAAAAACATACCTCGAAACAAAAGTTTGTTGAAAGTATATTAAAGTGGCCGTTTAATGAAAAATAATAAATTCCCGACACGCTGATAATTTTTTTCGTTTGACGATTGACCGTATGCGAGATATTTTTTTGTTATTTTGAAAGCCATTTATGTAAACGTGACACGTCAACAAGTATAAATTTGAATAATATGTCGGTCATCAATTTTACACAACTGAAACATTCACATAATTGTTACGGAGTAGTATATACCTTGTAGGTCATTTTCTCAAGAAATTCATAACATCTATACTACCTTATTATGTATTTAGAACTTTCTACAAAAGGAAGTCTTAAAAAAATAAGACTACATACTTACTATAAAAGAAAGTCTCACATTTCAAAATAAATCAAACTACAAAAACTGTATTAATTTGCTATTAACTGTACTTATTTTGATACCAATTCAATACATAGCTTTAAAATTCAGCTATCTTTCTGGAAATTAAATACATAGCATTGTAACGTGTAACAACGCCAATTCAAAACATTGTAACAGCACACACCAATTCATTTATTTGTACAATTATTTTTAGAAAAAAACATGTAACCGAATAACATTTGTTTGCCGCAAATATAATCACAGGATACACTGTACGCCGTCACATTGCGCGAATACCCTGCTAGTTCAAAATAATACTCGTAGAAAGGCAAACATTTATACAAATATTCCACTCGTAAAGCTCAAGAGTGTCATTAAGTTTGATTACTTATCTCAAAAATGTACTTCAATGATTGTCGTCCAATATACTTCCTGGATCATATGGGGATTTCAAACATCTCTCGCATTCGAAAGTATATGACCAAAGTTGTTAATCTAAAGTAAGGTCATGTTTCTTTTTTTGCTTGTTGCATCTGAATCCCCACTTCTTAATATGATATTGCTTTTTTTTTTTCGGGGCCCATTAGAGAGTAAAATTTAATAGACTTCCCCAATAAGTGGTACTAAGGGAAAGAGGGCCCACTACCTTTTATAACCTCTTATTCCAAAGAGAAAAAGAAACATGGCCTAAGGGAGGAGGGAGTGGTCACCTAATACCCTATGTGCCACATCACCTCCATCCAATAAAAACCTTACACCTCAAAACTACCCAATTTTACCCTAACACTACCCTAAGTGGAGGGAGTGGTCACCTATACTACCCGATTTTTATTTTATTTTATTTTATTTTTTTTATACATAAAATCACATACAATATTTAAAATAAAAACATACCATTTTATTAAAAAAAAACATTACATAATACTTAAAAAAACTACAACTTAAAAATTGAAACTACAACTTAAAAAAAAAAAAAAAAACATTACATAAGTTGAAATTAAAACAAGTTGAAACTACAACTTAAAAATTGCAAGCCCATCCGTGTTTGGCTGCAAGTTGACGTTTTTTGTTCAGAACGAATTCCAACATAGCGGGATCGCGAATGTGATCATGCGGCTCCAAAAAATACTTCATCTCCCGTTGTTCATTCTTGAAATTCGCCCCCTCGATTTGTGTAGCCAACAATTGTTTTGCCAACGCATCCTTCTCGCGTTTTTCTGCCAAATATTTTGTCTTCTTTTTGTGTGTAAGAGTTGATTTCATCCGCAACACTTGAGATCGACGAGGATACGGCTTTCTTTTTTCATCTTTCTTGAAAGTGGAGGGGTGGGGGTTTCATTCATGTAGGGAACGGTGTTGCTTGCGATTCATACTCCCCAACTTCCTTTTTGAAGAGTTGCTTGTCGCGACCGGGAATAGCTTGAAACATTCTTGCTCCGTCCATTTGTCATGACATCTGACAACCTCCCACGCCAAGGTATGAGTAAATTGTTCTTTTCTTTGCTGTTATAGAATCGGACTCAGCTTGCCTCACCACGTTCAAGTCGTTGCACCCACTAGCCTTAGCACGTTTCTACATTATATACAAAATATAAAATATAGCTTAAACAAATAATGTAATTGTAAATAATATAGTATAGATTATGCAAAATAAAAAGTATAGATTATGTAAAATAATAAATATAATTTGTACCGATTGGAGGTAGTAGCCGTTGAAAATACCCATGGCCGTGTTCATTGTTTTTCCACTTGGTATTCAACGAATGAAAAGTTCGTGAACTCGAACCCATACTTGACTCGTAATGCTTGAGAACCCGTTTCCAAAAACCGTCGGACTTTTGTTCATTACCGACAACACCACATTCGGAGATTTGAATCCATGCTTTCGCCAAAGCCTCCTCTTGTGCCGGCGACCAAAATTCACGGGGCCTCCTCCCGGCGAAAGCTTTTTCCTTCCCTCTCGGATCAACTTCTTGAACTTCCTCATCTTCGTTTGGTAGTGGTTGTGTTTCGGGTACGTACTCTACGTCTTCATCAATGTTTTGGAACGGGGAAAACTCGCTTGTAGTAGTGATGTTGTAGTGTTGTGGATTCATTTGAGGATGACCCATATTATATTGGTAAAAGGGTGGAGATTGGGGTTGTGGAACGTAAAAATTCGGGGATGGTTGAGAATAAAATTGGCTAAATCCTAACGGAGTTTGTTGTGGTTGATTCGGGGATGGTTGAGAACGACCTTGACGTGAGGTGAAAGTTTTTTTACCTCTTCTTCGATCCATGGTTTCGCCAAATTTTGAAAGATTAGTGTGTGAAATGGTTTGGTTTGTGTATTGTTATTTTGAAAAAATGAAGTGAAATGGTTTGATTTTAAAGAGGAATTTTTTTTTTTTTATTTAAAGCTAAATATAGCCGTTGCTATATTCCCAACGTCCAATTTTTTCAAATCCAACACACTAACACGCTCGGCTTGGTAAACCGTTTTTGGTACCCGATTTTGATACCCGAAGGGGCGGCGGCGGTGTTACCGCTCGAGTAAGGGTACCCGAATCCCTTACCCGTGCCCACTCCCTCCTCTCTAAGTTCAATGGGAATTGATACATATAACACATCTTTTGATGCATGCATCATAATTTATGCATTACAATTTGTACCGTACAATAATGTAATGCACAAATTGTGGTGCATGCATTAAAATATGTGGTGTGAGTATCACCCCTTAAGTTCAATATGAGATGTCAACTTGCAGATTTTTCATATACACATCGAGACAAACGCTTTGACTCTTGCATCGTTAATCCTATACTCTTCTTCATTTCGTCTTGCTCCACTTTGACTACTAGCAACTCCTCCTCTAAAGCTCCCAATTTGTTCTTTTCTAATTCGACAAATGTCCTTAAATTTTCCACAACCAATATCTCTTTCTTTCGTGTCGAACAAAGATGTCCCAGAACACATTTCAGCAGTTTTAAACATATTTTTGTTGTGTGCCCGAAGCAGCAGCTTCTCAGCTTCGTAACTCATTCTGATCAATTTATCAGTGATAGCAGGTAGAGACATTTCTGATAAATGCCAACTCTATCATAATACAACTCTATAAGTTTTTTTTCATCATCAAACAAACAAGGAGGATTTATTGAACTGTTATAAACTTGTTATTAACTTTTTGAATATTTAATAGCTTGATGGCGGGTAAGGCTGTGAATGAAATAAATCACACAAAAAACATACTAAATAAGAAATTCAATAAATCATGAAAGGGTGTCCAACCGTGACTTGAAGAGAAACTCTCTTTTCTTAATAACTTATCATAACCATCGTAAAACCTAAACCTATTACATTTAATTGTAGTCTAAAGTGTCTTGGAGGGAAAGCCAAGAATCGATAGTAAACTCTAAATAAATAAAAAAAAAACAAATCATAAAACATAATTCTTATAATCTAAACATAATAACCTTAAATAAACACTACTACACACACAGGTTTTTCCCACGGCGAAATCTGTGGGAAATCCCGTGAGAAATGGCCTTTTTCCACAGATTTCACATATAATTGGTCCGTGTGTAAGAGCCTTGTGGGTAAATATTTTCTCACCGATTTTCTCATTGCGTTGACTCTTTTTCCCACAGATATTGTTGTATGTAATCTGTAGGTTTATTACCCACCGATTTTCCCACTACGTTGACTAGTTTTCCCACAAATATTGTTGTGTGTAATTGTAGGTTTATTACCCATATATGCGTGTAATATGTAGTTTATTACCCACCGATTTCATACGGATATTTTCCAACAGATTTCCCACAATTTTTGGACAAAATTTTCACACCAAATTATTTGCTCCCATAAATTGTCCCGGTGGTCAGATTTCCCACAATTTTTGGACAAAATTTTCACACCAAATTATTTGCTCCCATGAGTCGTCCCAATGATCTTTTCTGGAATTTTCTTATGAAACCTGAGTAATATTTTTTAGAATTTAATATTTTATATAATATTTTGTTTTGTCACCGTTTATTGGTATGGCTTTTTTTAAGAGGAAATTCCCAAAATAAGCCAAAAAGTAATGCATGGTCCATTACATGGTCATTTTTTTGCGCCTTTTCTCATTTAGGTAATGCTCGACTGCTCGACTGCTCAACTGCTCGACTCCAATATTTTTATGCCATATGTCCTTGCAACTAGAATTGTTAGGTGGATATATTTTTTAACTTTTAGCTTAAATGACAAATATACCCATAAATCCACACCACATATTTTATTTTTCTTATTTTCTCTCTCTCTCTAACCACTTCACCCATCCATCATCACCATCACCACTGCTCAACCACGCTCGTCTACAATATATGAGAATACATAAGTGAATCTGAATAGGGTATTCTAAATTAGGCGATTACTTCGTTTTGTTATTCTAAATGTAGGATTACTTCGTTTTGTTATTCTAAATGTAGGATTAGTTCATTTCTTATTCTAAAAGTAGGATTTTTCAAAAAAATTCCTTTAAATAAATCTCATCAAGCGCAGCTCGTTAGATTTCATTTATACTCCAATTTTTATGGATAAAAGAAACAAACAAGTAGTTGAAAAAGTAGAAAGGAGAAAACAATTTTGATACAATAAAAAAAAATCCTAAATTTGAAAATCCCAAATCAAGTAACCAACCCAGACACACACACTTATTCAAAAATCAAAATCATCTTTGAAATCAGCAGCTATGAAAAATCACCATGAACCAGAAAATGAAGAAAATAAAGTCTCAAAACTAGAAGAAGAAGTGAAATCAATGGCACAAAAAGTACAAGAGTTTAGACAAACATTCCCCCCACATCACCACACCAACACTCTTGCCAAAGTTTTCCAATCTCAAAGACCACTCGTTTCCGATTTCACCCAACCCGCTGAAAATCATTCGGAAACATCAAGATATAACCGGCGACGACTCATTTCAGAAACAATCAACTAACATCAATATGGCCGGATCTTTGGTGGACTGGATCTATGATGGCCGGATCTGATAGATCCGGTGATAGATATTTGGTGGACTGAATCTTTAATGGCCGGATCTTTGATGGCCGAATCTAATTAAGAGAGAGAGAGAGAGAGAGAGAGATGGATTGATGAAGTGGTAAAAGAGAAAATAAAATATGTGGTGTGGATTTATGGTATATTTGTATTTAGTAAAGTTGAAAAGATATATCCACCTTACAATTGTACTTGCAAGACATATGGCATAAAAATAATGGGGTCGAGCAGTTGAGCAGTCGAGCATGACGAAAATGAGAAAAGGCACAAAAAGGTAACCATGTAATGGATCATGCATGACTTTTTTGGCTTATTTTGAGAATTTTCTCCTTTTTTAATTTGTGAAAAATATATTAAAAACAAAAATCATTAAAGTAATTAATCGCAAACTATCAAAATGCAAAAAAATCAAAAACCAATCCATTATAAAAAGAAAAATCCAGTAAATACAAAACTAACATCCAACGAAATCTTCTATCTTTTCATTGAACCGTTTATTTGCCGTTGACTCGAAAACTCTTTTCTCTGCTTCCGCATTCATTTGCATAACGGATTCCTGGGTGCTTCGAAAGCCCAAAGTAGCACTGCATCTACCATAAAAATAACCCAAAACTTGAGAAGAAGAAAAAAAGAATAATAAGCACACAATAATAAGCAAATAAGCTTAAATTAGCACACAAGATCTACAAAAAAATATTACAAGATCTACAAATTAAAAAAAAAAAGAATAATAAGCAAACAAAAACACTTGTAAAAACCTTGTAAACTAAAATGACGCAAAACTTACCGGTGACGTATATAAAACCTGAAACAAAAACTAATGGGTGTTTTGAGTTTCGGTACCAAAGTAGACAAGCAAAAAGGCTATTTCGGTTTTGTTAGTGCAAATATTACGATATTTAATCTATACAGTCTCGTTTGTTTTGATTGATGACAAACATGTAACTTGTAATACATAACGTAAAATGTACAAGTTACTTGTAATCACACTTTGTCTCAACATACATTCAACACCTCTCAATGTCTCAAGTCCTCGTATGTTACAACACAAAGTTCGCATATGTTTGTTATGTGGCATTATGATCAAACCCATTAACAAATCATTTAGAATGTTTAAAATACATTTAGAGTCACTAAGTATTTTAATAGGTTTAACCATTCTATTTCTGAACCTCATTTTACATTTTGCATTCACAAGTATTTCAAAAGGTAACTAGACATTTTATTAACTAGTTACATAATACATTTTACAAGTTTACCTTGATAAACCTTTTAATCTAAAATGGAAATACATGTTACATCATGTCATGCATCATCTTTGAAATCCTTGGAAGATCACTTGAATATTTTGGTTAGATTGATACTCAATATATCAAATGTGATCTTAGTAAGATTTGGTAATATCTTGGAAAGATTTGAAGAAATATTTTTTTAGACTTTATGTCGTGCACCCACGGAACCCTTTTTTATAAAGGGCGGAACCCTTTAAAGGGATCCTTGGTCCGTGGACGCCTCGTCCACTTTTGGCTATAAATAGAAGCCCATTGTTTTCCCATTTCTTCACCATTTCAAATCACATCTTCCACCTTCTTGCATACATTTAGATCAATCATTAACAATGTAGTAACATACATTAAACACCCTAATGATCATGATCATAATGCTTCTAACATTCATTTTGTTGTAAGCATACCTTGATCAACCAAGGAAAGCTTGGAGATCTAGCCATCCCCACTCACCACAAGTTGAAGATCTATCACAACAAGTTTAGGGAACTTGTGATCTTCATCATGAAGGCTTCCTATCAATGGAAGTTCATTTAGAAGTAGTTATTCATATCCATTAGACATTTGTGTCATGGATCATTAGTGTAAACATCATTGCATCATAACAACACTTTCACCAAACTAGATTAGATGGTTTATGTGTTTGTGCCATAAAACACAAGGTTTATTATGTTGGGCCATAAAACATATTGGGAGTGGTTGTACCCTTGTAAAAGAACTCGACATCTAGCTTAGTGTCGGAAATATTGTATAGGCGACATTTGGTTGGTTCTACCTCAACTAACCCGGTATTTAGCTTTGTACCGAAAAGTGTGTTTAACGATTGTAAGGTTTTCTCCGCCGAGAAGGGAGCTTGTTGATTTAGTGAAGTAACTCTCGAAGGGTACTCGAGTGGAGTAGGGCGAAAAGGAGATCCGGACCAACCACTATAAATCTCGTGTTCGGTTTGCACTTTCCTTTCTTTATCTCTTTACTTTTATACTTGCACTATACTATTGTTTGTGATGTGGTTTGATGTTCATGATTGTGTGACAACTTGGTTTACCATGCTTTATATTAGTCACAAACAATAATTGGTACTTTCATATTATAACAAGCTTCATAAGCGATTTGATACTAAAGATCTAAAGTTTTAAACGGTAACGTATTCACCCCCCCCCTCTACGTTTCCACAATTGGTATCAGAGCCACGTAGCTCTTATTTTCAAAACAAATGGTTTTAAAATAGAGTACGATCCATGTATCAAATTACCATTGAAGCGAAAAATAATATGAAAAATGCTTTGCTTGTTATACTTAGAAATTTTGTTGTTAAATGTAACTTTGTATACAAGCTTGAAGGTTTTCTTGAAAAATAAAATAAAAGTTTGTTGAAAGAACTAGTAAGTATTGTATTGTGTGCTTATAGAAAATTTACGAAGAAATATGATTTTAAAGGAGTGTTTGGGATAACTAAAAATTTAGTTGAAAAAAATCACCGTAAATGTTTAAGATAAGTTACATAAGTAGATATGTTGTTAAATATGTGTATTATATGTTTACTATGAAATCTAGTAAGTCACACACGTTTTCTCTATGTCAAATACTAGTTTTGGTGAATGTCTCAGAGGACCACGGCACCAAATCTTATAAAGGGCGGATCCCTTTATTTGGTTCCGTGAAATCCGTGTGTACAAGATGCGCTTGGGCAACTTCAAAAATCATAACTAATTAACCGTAAGTCCATATGCAGTCGAGCCACCTATCATTTTAAAGGGAATTGAGTCTACTTTCACTTAAAAATACTTTCATGGCCTGAGTCTAATTTTAAATAAGTGAAATAGACCAAATACTACAGTATGTCTAAAATATTGAGTTTCGCCTTAACATAAAAACTCAAAATTTTGAATCAAGCAATTTAAGTTGGTATTCTTAGAACTTTGATACAACTTCCTTTGAAACTAAATAATTTGGTAATATGTTTAAAGGAAACTAATCAAGCTTGGTATACGTCGTCATATTTAAACGAAATGACAAAAGTGTCTTTCTTGTTATGCTATGCTAAATGACCACTTGTTTATGTTGTTTGCATATATGTTGCTTGCTTATTTTCAAATTGTTGTTTACACTTGTTTGTTTGCATAATATAAGTGTCAATCTTGCCATGTTATTTATTCGCTTGTTTGACGATTTCTTGTTTATGCACAATAGGACATTTGCTAGATTTTGTGCACTAAGTTGGAAAATTGTTTTACCATCACTTATAGAATTAGATCACTTCCTTTGCATAGGTTATACTAACATCTCACATAACTTATGAAATGTCATAACTCACTTAGCAATGAGTACTAAGTAAATTAGTCAAGTACTTTGAAAAATGGAGGTTTTAAGAGAGTGTTTGGTACAAGGACAAAACAATGTTGTATGATGTAATTTATTTGTTGTAGGATGATAATATGACTTAAAAATGTGATGTATGCTAACCGTTTATGCAGGTGGATAGCACAAGTGTGTTATCAAATTTTACCCATTTTTACCTTTATGTGAAAATCGTAGCCCTGGTCAAAGTCTATGCTCCACTATGTTTGTATATGTGTTATTGACTTTTCCTAACTAGAAATAATTAATGTCATATGTTTTAAGCAAAATTTCGGTTTCGAAAACTCCCCGACACCTAAAAATGGGTTCTGGAACTTTTCTGGTGTTCACGGATCGACGGCACCAAAAATTTGGTACCGCTCGTTATGCATTTTGGTACCGCCATACCGCATAAAGGCCGGCGGCACCAATTTAAGGGTTCCGCCTGTGTAAAGAAATGGTGCCGTGGATCCTACATGTAAGTTGTTGAATTTTACTAAATCTCGCAATCTAATTTACCAAATTTCGTTTCTAGGATAGTTGTTAATGCATATCTTTCATATCTCACTCAACACATCCTCAATGGATTAACTTAGGATGTTTGACATGATTTTAGACACTTCCATCTCATTAGAAACTACCATCTTTGTATGGATTAACCTCAAATAAGCCACTGAAGAAAACCACTAGGATTAGCATTCGATCTTGTTGCTTCATTAACTTGAACTCTTCATCCTCGGACTCATTACCTCTCAACATCTCATCACCCATTCAAGATGTGAACTTTCTAAACTTAAGTACTCCAACTCCACCACCAAAATCACCCACCATTATGACTACTTCACAAACATCCAAAACACCTTCACTACCAAAGTCTCCAAAAATTTTACTTTGTGCAACACCACCAACATCTCCTCACCCGTTTGCGGATGACTTAGATGACTTACCGAGACTAACAAATCTGGACTCATTATTTGCAAAGATATCATACACAAGTCTATCATATGACTATAGATATTGTTTTGTATCTACATGTATTGCCTTACTTGGTTAACATGAAAATAATGTGTCATCCTTTAAGACGATAAGTATTTACATAGAGTCATAACTCACACGTATGTTAAAGACATACTATCAAGTCTTGTTATCATTGAGTTCAATCTAAGCTTTATAATCTCAACAAATTAGGATTGACAACTTAAGTATTTCATCCGAAATATTCAAGTATATGCGACTTACGATCGTAGTCATTAAAAGTCATATCCGAAAAATCAACACCCAAGTATTTTAACAACACATGTTGAAACACTTATCCAAAACAAACAACCCACTGTGCCACTTATCCCTCTTTGACACCTACTATCCCTCTTCCATCTTTTGGCACCATTAAGCGTATTGCTCATGAACTTCCAAGAGCAACCTTTAAATCAAACGCCCTTTCAAGGTGAACCTATACCTCAGCCCCTAAGCTTCATAGACATAACCAAAACTTCAAGCACTTCACCCACTAGTTGTAGCAACCAATGAACCATAAGAATTAGTATCCGTACTTTTTGTTCAACATCTATGGACAAATAATCAACCTAAGCCCCATAGCACAACAAACCCTACATCACCACATCCTTATTTAGACACACTAGAAGACCTACCACCTAGATCAACCAATCCACCATCCTTACCATCATTTGAATTCATTGAGTGTATTGCTAAAAAAGCCCTTGTGTCCAACACTTGTACTGAATCAAATGCACGTTTGAACAAACTCAACCATCCTTTCCCACATATAAGGACTTAGATAATTCATTATGGCTAGAACCTCAACTATCAAATAAGCATGGTGCTCTTGGTAATTGTTGTCAATTTCCACTAGGTATAAGTAGTACTACCTTCACAAATTATCAAAGTATTAGTAAAACTTTGTCGTTAAACTGCATAAATTTCGTTAAACCTCAAATCAACATTTTAACAACATATGTTAAAATGCAATCTCAAAGCCAACATCATACACCCCAAGCAAAAATGACTCTTGAGGAGTATACATAAGAAACTCGAGTGAATTCCTCTTGTCATCATCTAGTGAATATAATCTTGAGACCAAGTTTATTTAGATGGGACTATCCGATTCAAACACTTTGGCTTCATATCTTCATTTAGGAAAACATGATGTTTTGAAAAACATTATGACTAAGTCATCATCTTGTTAAAAGGATATTGTATATCCTATGCATTATTCTCTCCTTGCGACATAAATGGTTGTGTTACAAGAGATTTCATTACACCTCATTGACTAAATGATCTTGAAAAACAACAAAGTTCTATGAACTAGCATATCCCATTCATCTTGTCATACTTATTTTCATAAGCATGATAACTTTATCCCATGCGATAATCTCATTTGTTGAAAGATACTATTTGTATCCATTTCCTTTCAAGCATACATCATAACCTAACCTTGCTCAAACCTTGTGCACATCCAAGGTTAAAACTACACATCTCTAGAACATACACATGATCTATTGAAGTTAGTAACCTTATTTAGATTCTTGTCAAATAAAGTTCCAAAGAGCTTTTTTGAGAACATTCTTAATTTAACATATTCCATTCCCTAGTCTTAGATAATATCATTTACAACCTCAACGAAAAGATGTCATCCATTAGATTTACAACCTTAGATTCTAAACACAAGATTAAAACATATCATAAAATTCATGTGTATAACATGACGTCTTCATCACCTTAGTTATATTGCATATTAGTTGTGTCACATTAAGCCAAGTATTGGTAAACTATCATCTTTTATGCACTTTAATAGGCAAAAGTAGGAGTTCCCATCTTTCTAACATGAGAATGACTACTGGAGAACCTATTGCACTAGAAACTCAATTTGACCTAACGGTTGAATTGCTTCCTCGAGAGAAGTTGGGTATGTGGAATCACCCGTTAAAATGGTCGTGTTTAGCCTTAATTGAGCACCGCTAGTAATAGTCTCATATTCATTCTCCAACTTGAAAAATCTGTTTTCCTATACTTGCCTAAAGTAAGTGTTAAAACATTGATAGTTTGCCTCACTTTAGGAATACTAATCAAACAAGTAGTATATATGAATTTTCTTTTAAAACCACTTGCATTGCACTTACATGTGTTGATTACATGTTCTTGTTTGATACGATAAGTTGATTTGACATTATCTTAGTGTTTGATAACTAGTCAAATGTGTAAACCTTAGTAAAACCACTTGCATTGTACTTACATGTGTTGATTACATGTTCTTGTTTAATACGATAAGTTGATTTGACATTATCTTAGTGTTTGATAACAAGTCTAATGTGTAAACCTGGTACGCTTTTTATCTTTATAATGCTTGTATTCTTGTTTCATGCTACTAAACATTTAAACCTAAACTTTATTTGCATGATACTTACTTTTGAATTATTTTTAGCATGATTAACATGTTACTTATGAACTCATAATATGCCATTTTGATATGTGATAATTTTGATAGGATATATTTGTGTTTGAAAGCTATTAGTTGGCATTCATTATATCTATGTGTAGTACGATCTAAATGATACATGCTCCAAATTGTTATGTCTTAAACATGGCTTGCATGAATCTTTCATCTTGTTTCTTTTGCTTCTTGTCACACTATTTGTTTGCTACGTGTGCACATGTAATATGTCAAAGTGCTTTTGGTATGACAAACTTTTAGAAGCCTTTTTATCTTACAAATTAATCACATAGATTTTTGTGTTAATTTATAACAAGTATGCTAAGCGTCTAAGTCTAACGACAAAACAATCTCATAATGAAATGTCTTGAATAAAGTTGTATTCTTGCATAATATGATTGTCTTGATGCTATCTTGTATGGTGATTTCTTGTCTACTAAGTGCAATGTGTTGTTTTTGCTTATATAATATGTTATCATTTGATTTCTATCATGTTAACATCTTTTGTCACTAACAAATTTGTTTTGTAGGTTGATAACAAATTATTTGTTATCTCAATTGGTTCTAACTTTTATATGCTCATTTTGCATAATACGATGCTTTATGGGACCCCTACACTTGCATATAGTTTAAAAGCATATAGAATTAAGTTCTAGAGGATTGGCTTTGCATTTTTGTCTTTCAACCGACCTCTTTCCAAATCTCATTTTTGCTTCCGCTTTCCAAAAATCATCTCCATCATTATTTAGTTATAACAATACTCTAATCCTCTTCACTTCCTATTAGGAATCCACATGCCTCATCATACGATCATCTCGTATTAATCGAGAAGAGGTATGCGGACTTTAAGGATGAAGTTCATTGTATGCTAACCATCATCCGGAAAAACATCACTAAGCTCATCTCTTTCGTAAACCCGAATAACCTCCTAAACACTTTGTTGTCATTCCTTATTTGATACATTACACATTATGTTGGATGTCCACCAATTAAGGGGAGAGAAATCCATTCACATAATTGTCTTTTGTCAAATTTTATGTCTCTTAGACTCTAAAATACCAACACATAGGTAAACACCACTTAGCTAAAACCGTTCATGAAACCACAACTAGTTCAACCTTTTTCTATCACAATTTCCTCATCAAGTGAAAAACACATCATGTGTTTTACAAAACGTCTTCATCTCCACATATAGGATTTTCCTTAAACTAGCACCTTACAACTTCACTATCTAGAACACCATCATAGGATCTTATCCTTTCTCGCTTATCATGCATGTCCTTGTCAGTGCAAACGATATATTAATCAAAATGACCATCTCCAACACGTTGGTCCATCCAACTCTCATTCATATGATGTCATTCTGGTACTCATTATTAGTATTTTCCATATTGTCTTCACTTCTTTTCAAAATGATAATCATCCATGTCGGTCAAAACCATGCTAATACTACCTTTCCATTGTCACCTAGAATAGGTCATTTTATAATTGTGTCAATCAATGAACGAATTTATCTTCATCACTTTTATATCTTTTGGTATCTTCATTATAATATTCTTAGATAGAACGCATTATTGATTACTCTTGGGTTGAAGCATATGAGAACTTGCTCAAAACAATAGGTTGTTAGCATCAATAAATCATTCAAATCATAACCCTTATGCATCATTGAAATGCAATGTCCATTCACATTTTTTTTCTTTTCCTCTTAGCTTTGGTCACTTGACATGAAGAAAGGATTGCATGAGTCCATATTTTTATATTTGCTATACATACGAGTTTCTAACTCCTTAATAGCTTCCTACCTAATCACCACCACCTTCCATCACCACGTTTACTAATCATCACCACCATGGATTAGCGAAAACTTACTTTTGTAAATCTCGAGTCATCTACCATCACCACATGAATCCTACTAGTAAACCGACACTAGCACCACTAGTGGCACACCCGGTGGAAGACTTCATATCTTCTTTCTAGGAACTATTTTGTAGGCTTTTATCATATTATATTCTCACTTTTCTTATGATTGTAATTAGGAGACTACACTTCATGAGATCTTTGATTATATCATTTATCACATATATACATCTTATTTTTCTTTGTGAAAAGATGAAATATATTGCACTAATGTTTTTCATTGTAGGTTCATCATCATATACACCCGATTGTATATAACTTACTCATCTAAGGATGAAGTTTGCATCAATTATTTTTCTTATTTTAGGTGCTTCTTGACATCCTAGAACAAGGAGGAATATCCTTTAAGCACTCATATTGCATCGCCTATACACTTGGTTGTATATGACATATTTGTCTAAAGACAAAGCTTCTATTATACTAATATTTATTTTGAAGGTTCATCTTTACGCCCTAGAGCAAGGGGCTTCGTCAAGAATTTCTTGAATGCATCTTATACACACTTTGTTGTATATCACTTACTCGTCCAATGACCAATATAGTTTTGCACTAATATTTGTTTTGTAGGTTTTAATCATACGACGCTCAAACAAAGGGGAGCAACATCAAGGGGAGCATGCACGCATTTAGCATCATTCTCACTTTTCAACAAGCATTTGTGCTTCGATAAAAGTGGAGAAAATAGGCTAACATTGCTATGCATTTTTCTTTTTCATATATTTCTCATAAATTTTGTTGCATAAAACTAACCTTGATGTAGGTTAAGCCTCTTTATTTGATCCATGGATCCGCTACCAAACAAGGGACGGATTGAAGTGGACGATTTAACTTCACTAGGAATGATGCAAGCTCGCCTTTTTGGGAGAAATAAGTTAAACTCCAAGGACACACACTTTTTGTTTCGACAAAAGGGGGAGAAGAGTGTAAACGGAGAAGGTAATGTAAAGGTAGTAAGGATACAAGTAACCCTTTACATTTTACTTTCTATTACGTTTACATATCTTTGTCATCATCAAAAGGGGGAGATTGTTAGTGCAAATATTACGATATTTAATCTATACAGCTCGTTTGTTTTGATTGATGACAAACATGTAACTTGTAATACATAACGTAAAATGTACAAGTTACTTGTAATCACACTTTGTCTCAACATAATTTCAACACCTCTCGATGTCTCAAGTCCTCGTATGTTACAACACAGGTTCGCACATGTTTGTTATGTGGCATTATGATCAAACCCATTAACAAATCATTTAGAATGTTTAAAATACATTTAAAGTCACTAAGTATTTTAATAGGTTAACCATTCTATTTCGAACCTCATTTTACATGTTGCATTCACAAGTATTTCAAAAGGTAACTAGACATTTTATTAACTAGTTACATAATACATTTTACAAGTTTACCTTGATAAACCTTTAATCTAAAAATGAAAATACATGTTACATCATGTCATGCATCATCTTTGAAATCCTTGGAAGATCACTTGAATATTTTGGTTAGATTGATACTCAATATATCAAATGTGATCTTAGTAAGATTTGGTAATATCTTGTAAAGATTTGAAGAAAGATTTTTTAGATTTTATGTCGCACCCACGGAACCCTTTTTTATAAAGGGCGGAACCCTTTAAAGGGTTCCTTGGTCCGACGGACCCCTCGTCCACTTTGGCTATAAATAGAAGCCCATTGTTTTCCCATTTCTTCACCACTTCAAATCACATCTTCTCCACCTTCTTGCATACATTTAGATCAATCATTAACAATGTAGTAACATACATTAAACACCCTAATGATCATGATCATAATGCTTCTAACATTCATCTTTGTTGTAAGCATACTCTTTGATCAACCAAGGAAAGCTTGGAGATCTAGCCATCCCCACTCACCACAAGTTGAAGATCTATCACAACAAGTTTAAGGAACTTGTGATCTTCATCATGAAGGCTTCCTATCAATGGAAGTTCATTTAGAAGTAGTTATTCATATCCATTAGACATTTGTGTCATGGATCATTAGTGTAAACATCATTGCATCATAACAACACTTTCACCAAACTAGATTAGATGGTTTATGTGTTTGTGCCATAAAACACAAGGTTTATTATGTTGGGCCATAAAACATATTGGGAGTGGTTGTACCCTTGTAAAAGAACTCGACATCTAGCTTAGTGTCGGAAATATTGTATAGGCGACGTTAGGTTGGTTCTACCTCGAACTAGAACCCGGTATTTAGCTTTGTACCGAAAAAGTGTGTTTCGGCGATTGTAAGGTTTTCTCCGCCGAGAAGGGAGCTTGTTGATTTAGTGAAGTAACTCTCGAGTTGGGTACTCTGGGAGTGGAGTAGGGCGGAAAGGAGATCCGTGACCGAACCACTATAAATCCTCGTGTTCGGTTTGCACTTTCCTTTCTTTATCTCTTTACTTTTATACTTGCACTATACTATTGTTTGTGATGTGGTTTGATGTTCAAGATTGTGTGACAACTTGGTTTACCATGCTTTATATTAGTCACAAACAATAATTGGTACTTTCATATTATAACAAGCTTCATAAGCGATTTGATACTAAAGATCTAAAGTTTTTAAACAGTAATGTATTCACCCCCTATACGTTTCCACTTCGCTTGTTTTATCGCGAGTTTGTTATCAAGAAACAAATAAGGTTTTGTGGATAAAATTTTGTGTGAGTATAAAAAGTGAGTTTTTTCTATCTTTGTTTAAGGGCACATGATAAGAAGGGTAAAAGTACACAAAAAGTACTCATGGACCCACAAAAAAGGACCAAAGATATCTATAAAAAATATATTTTTTGTGGGTCCGTGAGTACTTTTTTGTCGCATTACTCCCTTTCTATCATGTGCCCCTAGGGCACAAGATAGAAAAACCCATAAAAAAATAATGATTTTTTGTATGTGATTGTGATTCGTATTTAGTAGAATGAGATAAGGTTTGTGGATGTTTTTTGACGTTGTGTGAAATGAAAGTGGTGGCTAGGAAAGCGAAATGATTTAGGTTTAGGGTTATGTTTATTAAGAGTAATACAAGTGGGCGTGAGCGGGCCAAGTTTTATATACATATGAGAATAGTTTTGTGCAGAACAAATTTTTTTTAAAGATGAAATCAAAGAATCTCAGCCATCCATCTTTTTTACATCTAAAGGGGCAGATTAATTGTCATTTTATTATATCTAATTACTGAGGGGCATTTTCGTAATATTCACAATCAAACTAACGCTCAGTTCTCGAGTTTAAATAGAAGAGGAAAGTAAAGGAAATGAAAAGTTTTTTGTGTTCTTGAGTCTTTTTTAAAGGAGGAAAGGGAAAGGGAAAGGAAATAGGAAGGAAGATTTGTTAAGTAAATTTTCCCTCTACTTTTGGAGGAAAGGGAAAGGTTTTAAACTAAGGAAGTGTAGGTTGTATAAAGACTAATATACCTTTTTTAAAACATTTGACATTAACAATTAAAGGGCATATATGTAATTTGATCAAGTTATTTTCCTTTTCCTCTCACTCAAGAACATGATTATGATTACTTTCCTTTTTCTTTCCTCTATCTCAAGAACATAACAACTAACACTTACTTTCCTTTTCCCTTTCTTTTCCCTTTCCTATTCTTTTCCATTTCCCTTCTTTAAAAACTCGAGAACTGAGCGTAAGGGTTCAGTTACACCTGTTCATTTCATTTTTGTAATATCACACAAATGACACAATCAAACAAACACCACGTTCTTCCACCAACCACTTTCCCCAAATCAAATACAAAATCAACCAAATCGGTCTTAAAAAATTGACATACGACATGTAGTAGCACGATCTGAAGCTAAACCGTTGCCTGAATCGTCTTTGTTTCAACTCGCGATAAAGATGAACTGATGCTATTAGATCTGTTAAGTTTTAGTCGAAGAACTGATGTTATTAGGAGATTAAATTGACTGTTGTAAATTTGGATGCTTATAGATTTATTTTGTTATATTATTGGATCTGTTAGGTTTTTAATTTATAGATGTGATGAGATTAATACTTAGTTTGGATGCTTATAGTTGTAGTAGTATGCCGTTGTGTTTACATTTGATGTTTATAAGGTGACGTGATTTCTCACTTAAAGCTACATCGTTGCTTGAATATAGCCTGATTTGATATGTAGTATGTTTATTATGATTGTAAATTAGGCTTACTGTGGTGATAACTCTTTATAGTTATGATTAGGCTTATATTTAGATAAGCTAGGCTCTAAACTAAGGGTGTGCATGGTCCAAAAACCGGACCGGACCGGCCAAGACCGGACCGGACCGAAAACCGATTTCGGCATAAACCCTAGACCGAGACCGGACCGAATGTGGTCGTCCGGTTCGGTCCGACCGGTCCTGGCCGGTCCTTCGGTCGGGTCCGGTCCAACAAGGCCAAATTGCGTCGGTTTTGGTCCGGACCGACCGACCGAAAGGACCAATTAGCTCGTGCCGATCAGCGGACCGACCGAATGTGGTCCGGTCCGTCCGTCGTCATATGCTCACCCTTATTCTAAACTATAAAGAAATTTGATTTGTTTTAGTAATAATAAGCTGCTGTTTATAGTTTGTATTGATTTGTTAGGTTTTAACTGATATGCATTGAAATTTGGTATACTGTGAAGATACTTGTTATATCTTTACTATCTAAAATGGAAAAACGGTCAAAGTGGAAAAGTGAAAACTTGAATATTGAATATTGAAAGTCAAATGAGAGATAAATGCATAGTGTAGTTAATACTCTTATTAAAACACCCCACTACTTAAAAATACAATAATTTATTCACATTGTACAACCAATTAAAAGCACATCTACCAAATTAAAAACAACAAATTAAAACACCCCTTACTAAAATGTACAATAAAATTTTCTTAATGTACAATATAAAGCTACAACATAATCCAAAATATAAAATAATTAAACACACTAATTAATGATATTTTTAAAACATCCTAAAATGAAAAGTACATGTTATTATACACATTATACAAATTAATAAAAACACACAAAACTTTATACAAGCTAACAAGTTGATGTTACATATAGTTTTGAAAACCGGACCAACGTGTTCAACGGGAACCGGTAATGCCACCGGTTCGGCTAACAACCAAAAGCCGCCTTAAAAGCAACCAGAGAGGACCCTATGAAACCGATACAAATGTTGAAGACATATATTTCAAATGGAAACTATTAATACATATCGAAAACCGGTTGACCCGGGCGCCTTTCAAACCCGGCGGGTTAACCCGATTTAATTTGACTTGTTTTCGACCCTAACCTGTCGGGTTGACTCGGTTTAAATCGACTTCTTTTGTTGACCGGAACGGTTCAACCGTTGAACCACCGGTTGAACCGGATTCAAATTTGACAAAAATTATATGAGAAATGATGAATTAGTTGTGGAACCCGTGAAAGGTTGAGACATAAAAACGAAAGATAAATGTTTGTATTCGCATTTTTTTTATGTACACTAACTATTTATGTACTACGTCTTTAGGGATACTAAAAAATGTTGTTAATTGCTCCTTTCAACAAAAAAAATAGCTTATTATTATTTAATATTATCGTAATTGATTAATGCAACTTACAAAAATGCTATCAAACAAGACAATCTCAAATACAAAACAACGCTAATGAAAAACAATATAATCATTCAAAATGGATTTATTAACACTTAAAATCCTGATTCATGAAACAAACTTAATCACCACTAAAATTTTGTCGAAACTAGATACCGCTGCCGCTAGGCGCGGGTACTCGTCTAGTAGTATGATTATAGGTCTTTCAAAAGGTGGAAAATTCGGTTCATAAATCAAGTTATTATTGTCATGTGTTTCAAAATAGGTTTACTATTTGAAAAAAGATGATAGTTTATTTTTGTACATTAAGACTTTAACTTTTTTCAATATAACCCACCAAAGAATTACATGAGATTTTATGCAAATCACATGTAATTTACCACAAATTACATGTGATTTACCGCAAATCACATGTAATTTTACCTTAAATTATTTTTTGAAAGTGAATCACATGTGATTTACTCATTTTTAGATCAAAACTGAATCTCACGTAATCTACATTTTTTCATAATATAGCAAAAAAATAAATAACAGAATCACATGTGATTTCAGGAATTTGTTTTATAAAATGAAAGAATAAGTTGATTTGAAATTCAAGATCACATGTGATTTATTACTCTAAAAATCAAATGTGACATGTAAAATCACATGTGATTTTTCTTTGTAAATTGTGTTTCTGACTCGGCTAAAATCACATGTGATTTTTTAAAAAAACCTAATCACGTGTGCTTTATACACGAATCACAACAAAAAACAAATCACATGTGATTTTTTTACGAATCACGCGTGATTTTCCCTGACGGAAATTTTGAAAAAAAATTTCGTCGAAAGTATATAAAAGTGCATATCTATAGAAAGATGATTTAATTCTCGTCGCGATTGTGTATTTTTCGTAGGTTGATGATTTACCGTTTACAAGATATGTTGTTTTTAAAAAAAAGGTGGAAAGTGAGTTTTTATACAATTACATTTCTACCATTCCTTTGTTATTTTTTGCTTTCATCTCATCCATTGGATGAAAATAAAATGAATGGTTAAGATCTTATGATTTATTCTTTAGATTAGATGTGTTTTTTATTGATCTCATCTCATATACATATAAGTTTTAGAAAAAAGAGTATATTATTTTAGGATGCTTATTTTATTGGTTTGGTTATCGAGTTGTTTAAATTATTTCATTCGGCTAATTTTTTTTTGGTAAAATCACAAATCGAATTGAACATAATATTAAATTAGATTGAACCGAACTAAAAACCAAATTTAAATTCCAAAAGTGAAGAGATACGGATTACTAAAAAGTGTGAAGAATAAGTTATACATATAACACATACTAGTTTATTGACCCGTGAAATTCACGGGGCCTTAAGAAACCGTTGACAGTGTTTATATACGAGATCGATTTGTGACATTCTGTAAAAAAAAAATTACATGTTAGAAGCATGAACGAAAAATATTAATGCTAAAAATTTAATGTAATTGTAAGTTATAAACGTCGAACAAATATTTTTTGTTAATTTGTTGTAAATGTTTATTTGAACGTAATTGTTGTGAGGAAAATAGTTTTAATATGACTTTAATCTATTCAATATTATTTAATATGATAAAATTACATTTTACCTTTTATATCATGTTATATGGTTAAACTCGTTTAAACGTTTAAACTGGTTAACCGTGAACCGAACCATTTTTCATCTCAAGCCTACCATCGAAGCTTCTGCATAAATTGGCCGAATAGTAATTAATATGTATGTGAGTGGGTTTTTAAAATACAGAGGTATAGAGGAAATGATATACCTTTAGAAAACAAATGTCAAAACATGAGGAACCATTTCTAAATGAAATTCTGAACAGGATGGACATGGTAAAACCATTGTTAAACCCTGGCATAGAAAAGGTTAATTTTTGTTTATACATATGTGAGTCCTTCCATGTGTTCCGCCATCGACTTAAAAATAATAAAATTAATATGAACAAACGATACTTTTGATTACCAAGTTTTAACTATGGTGTTGACGTAATAAACGGTACATGTATTGAAGTCTTTGATCGATTTTCATGTACAATCGACCACCGAATATAATCCTTCTTTCACAACTTGCATCATGCATCTTAAAGCCAAGTTTTGCAACACTATTAATTTTGTTTAGTTGATCTTTTTAGTTTACTCGATGATTTTTTTTTTCTTACAGGTTGCTTTTACTTATTATTATTTTTTAAAGTTGTTTCTCTACTGGTTTACATTTATTCTATATTGAAGACATTATATTGATATTGAAGAGGGTGTTTAAATCAACTTATGATTAAAATCATATTTGTTTTCAAAAGTTCTCAATTAAAGTGCTTATATTTATTAGCTTATTTCCTACCTAAAAATACTCTGATTATTTAGAAATTAGTTTTCACCCATTATTAGTCGCGAACTCACAGGGTTAAATTAAAAACCGTTAAATAATAATAAGTATAGATTCTTGTGATATGCTCAGATAGCTACACTAGTAAGCAAACACATACAATATGAAACTACAAACACATAAAAACACATAGATAGTAATGTGGAAATGTTTAAGTATATAGAAACACAAAAACGACATTTTTTGTGGGAAATCCGTGAGTAACTACCCACAAATTTCCCACAAATTATCAAATCTGTGGGTAATTTTTGAGAAAGTACTGACGGATTTCCCACGAACATAATCATCTATTATAATTTTTGCCATACTTACAAATTCACAAATGTACAAGTTCTTATATACAGACATGCAAAAGTTCAATGAAGGCTAAAATCAACTTACAATACGTATGTATATGCGTTAATAGTGTTACACCCCGTGAACGATTTGACTCAAAATTTAAAACTTTTGCGCGGAAGCGACTTGATCAAAACTGACCTGCTGTTACTCTTTTGACCATTGACAAAAATCTATACGCATTCACACATTGAGACTATTTTTAAATGAAACTAGACTCAATTACCTTCGAAACACCGGGTGGCACGACTCGTGGCGCCTTACGGATTAAAAGATATGATTTTTTGAAAACCGACAAAATTTGTCCACAGATTCACTCCCAAACCGAAATTTGGGAGTTTTGGTTCCATACCGAAACTTAGTGTATCCCATACCGAAATTTCACCCATTTTCACAAAAAAACAACCCATACTACCTTATTTCCAAACCAAACTCACTCAAAGCCATTAACATTTCATACTAAATCGTTTACATAATCAATCAACCCGTTTGCTACCCAAAATGGGTAAGAACACACTTAACCCAAGTGCCCCTTTTTTTGCGTAACCCTTTTATGCATCTTTTTGACCCATTTTCCGGAAAACAACCTTCTATGACCCGAAAATTAACGAAACTTTCCAGATTTACTTATCTATCTTTGAGCTCATTTTCATATAAAAACATTTACTGTTTGACCCTCGGAATAGTACTTTACAAAATAACAAGTTTTTAGCCAAAACCCGTTTCGACCCATTTTCACCATAAACCATTTTTATCACTTCAGTTTCCCACTGAACTTAACCAACATCATTAACTGCAACATATTAAACTCGTTCCATAGTGACGCATGACCGCTTACAGACATCCCGAAATGGGTATTTTCACACTTATGCCAAACACCCCTTAAACTTTGACTATAAACACATCAAACATGCTTTGACACACCTTTTGACCACCAAATCATTATGACACCATTAACATACATTTTGACCCTTGACTCCACTTTACAAACCATTAAATGACTTTCGGGGGTACAACCTCGACTTGAGCTCGGTATTCTACCTTGCTCTACTTTCTTACCAATTCCTTCTACATTACGCATATCTAACCTTAATCCTTATCCAAGCCATCGCATTAATACCATAGCCTTAGCTCCAAGCTAAGATATCATTCTTAATTTCACCATTATCATCATCATCTTCATCGCCATCATCATCCTTACCATCTTGATAAGAATCATAGTTATGGCTTAACTCTTGAATTAGAACACTTAAACATCATAAAATTAGCACTTGGAAAATCCTTGTTCTTCCCTATCTTTTTCTCTAACAAAACCGATATCACACATACACTCCTGGATAATTATGAAATGAGATATCCTAGAGATTTATAGTTATAACTTTCTTCACAACGAAGCTATTTCACTATTTGACACTTTTGGTCCCTCAAGTCCTTTTACTTCTATTTTGACCACATTAAACTTTCTATAACACTATAACTTAACAACTAAGGCCCTTTGAGTCCATGTACCTTATAAATGTGACACGTCATACTTTTTATTACCATTTACATACATTTAATACTTATAATTTGACTATCGGGTTGACTAACCAATCCCGAAAGTCCTTTAAACTTATGAAAGTCGTAGTCAACTATTCAAATGGCATTCTCGCAATAAATACATAAGGCTCGGGTTCAGGGTGTTATAATTCTACCCCCTTATTTAGATTTCGTCTTTGAAATCTCTCATTTAAACTAACCATGACTTGGTCATTTCTTACCCCCCCCCCCCCCATTCTTAGCACTAAGCACACTTTCATTCAAACATTCTGTTGCAATGATCTAAGTGATTTTGCAACACAAGGTAACACATTCAAAATCTTTGATTCATTATACTTTTCAGTTAACTTTCTATGACCATATGGCTCCTTCTAAGGTCATTATGTCAAATGAGACACATTTATTATAAGCAATGTGTCATTTAACCAACTTCATTACTATTGGATAAAGGGCATTCCACCCAGTAAAATATATTACTCCAAAAAAAACGTTTAAGTACAATGGAATGTGGCTGAGTACCACATTAACCGCAAGCATACGCTTGACACAACCACTAAACATTTATGACATGCCATAAACGACAACTAGCCACAACCAACTAGACCTCCAAACCAAAAACCATAATAAAAGATACAATTTAAGCAAACTATAAAGCAACCTAGTTAAGGAAAAAATATTGAATTCCAATAGCCATTAACTGAGCAGGAGAGAGGTCAAAATCATCATCATCATAATTTTTGCCATCACCCGTATCCGCTTTTCATTGCTTATAATGACTATGCTCCTTACCTCCACTTCTAGAATATAACGTCCCAATGTGATCATCAAAAACTTCATCATCATCGCGGTCAAAAACTATCACATTGCCCACCTAAGAGAATGGATTGCTACCCACTTTAGTTGAAGAAATAGCCTTTTTAAGAGGTTTACCATCATTATCCACAAGGGTAGCTTTCCCATCAATAATAAGTTTTTCAAGCTTCCCACTTTTGTCAGCAATAGGTGTGTTCTTCAAAGGCGATGGATACGTAGTTTTGGAAGAACTAGAGGTACCATCAGGAGTACCCGTATTGCCAATCGCAGGTTCCAAAACCGCATCTTGTTCCATAAGCACATCAAAACTGTTCTTCAAATCAACCTGGTTGATATCATCCACCCAATTATTATTCATATCTTGGTCATCCCGGTATGGAGTCGTACTACTAGTAGGATCAGTAGTAGGTTCTTTACAAGAAGTAGAACTTACACTAACCGTTAGAGAACCTGATGATCCTCCATTCTTTGGCTTAGTAACCGGCCTATAGTAATACGAAACTTTAGGCTGTTGAAAACAAATCCCATCAACCTGACGATTAGCACCCTGAAGCTTACATTTTCCTTTCTTTTTATAAGCTTCAACGAAAACCTCTTCATCAACCAACGATTTATCTTTCACAATCGGTTGAACTCTTTTAGGACATCCATCATCATTGTGATCAAATACTTTACATGTCTCACATCTTGGCGGCTTCCACTCATATTCAATAACAATTTTTTCCAATGAATGACCGGACCCATTAGGGCAGGGAATAGCAACCACAAGAGAGTCAAGTAACGCTTCCTTTAATGACACTTCCACAATGGCCCTAGCATAAGAATTATGACCCCATGACTTAAGGCACATCATACTCGTGTAGGAATCAAGCATGATAGGACGACCAATTTGCGTTTTTATCAAACTAAGACCAACCTCAGAATACATAACAACCGGAATATTATGGAGTTTAACCCAAACAGGATCTAAAGTTATATCATATTTTGTAAGTTTAGTGTTCGGAGTCCAAATATTCAGAAAGATAGGCACCAATCGTATCAATCAGGACCTTATTCCAACACTCTTTCCTTACCCTCTTTGGTTTTAAATTGGAACAAGAAAAAACCATTATTAAGCATAACCCTTTGTAAACCAAACTTCGCCCATGTATTACTAACGTAATTTTCAACTATTGCAAAAGCGAGTCGCTTTCCAATGAAATAACCATACAAAGTATTAGCGAATCTAGAGCTTACCTCATCTATAGCTTCCAAAGGAATTGTGACATTAGCACCAGGAACACAATTTTCGTTTCCCATTTCCAAAATCTTAACGCAATTCTTGTGAGTTTTATCCTTAAATATATCCGCAAAAGAGATGGGAATAGAACCTGTTTGAGTCCTCGTTTTTTGCACATTCGTAGAAGAGCTAGTTCCATCAGCAGGAACATTACTCTTGTCCCTATCATTTGAAACCAAACAGCCCCATCATTCAGAATCTGTCCCTCCTTGCTACACATGTGATCAGTCGAACCACTCTTTAAGAACCTTTTTTCCATCCCTACTTAACCCACTACCGAAACAAAAACTAACACAAATAACCAACAACGAACAGCATACGCAAAACAAACAGAGAGAAATAGAAACCCTAACTAATCGTTAGGGTTTAAACAAACAAAACAAATCCCTAACCATCCTCCATCATGACTGATTACCGATTAAAGATAAGATTAAGTATGTAGTAATTGCAGATCCAATAAACTAATGAATATCCCAGCCAATCGAAACCCTAAAAGTAAGCCTTAATTAAATGTAGCCCCCAGATAACGAGTTACCAGGTTTATGAGTTAATCAAAGGTTAAATTGAACTGATTGTAAGGTTAAGATGATTGATAATCAAATAAGAACCGATTTCAAAAACCCAGCACAACGTTCACCTAAAACCACAAAACTGTATAGACAAACAACAAGATTGATCAAGATAATGAAAAATATGAATGTTTGGCACTCTCTAACACAATTTGGTGAAAGAAAACACAAGAATTTAGGCTGAATTAGGTGAAAATCAATTAGCAGAATTAGGATTTAGAAATCGCCCCTAGAGAGAGAGAGAGCATGGGCTTCACTGGTCCTCACCATTTTTACTTGTTTTATTCTATCTTTTAATCAAAGACTATATGTCACTTGAAAAAATTTGCACCATTTTGACTTTATATAAGTCACATAGCGACTAATACGACTTATCATTTCCATTTTTACCATAGTCATCTTATTACCCTTTTTACATTTTTACTTTAACACCTTACTTTCTCTACTTCATTTTAAGGATTTCTGCTACATATTATGAGTTACTTATGAAATCTTAAGTCATTTTGACTTCATAAAGTCAAACTTTAATTTACATCATCGATTTTATACATATGGGTGCCAATAAAGGTTAGCATCCATTATTATCATTATTCACATTTTGTACCACTCCTCAAGGTTCATTATAACATCATTACAAATTCTTAATCTTTTCAAGTTTTACTATAAACATTCCAATAGGAAATTTTACATAACATCTCAATAAAAGTCGCATTCTAATTTTATTTCACTTATCTTAGTTCTTATGACTTCTAACTGATACTAGGCCCCCATTTTCTACTCTTCTTATTTACTCATGCCGCCCATTCATTTATACCTTCTCATTTACATGGAAAGGCATCCCAATCGATGTAAATCAAGAAACATAAACTCGTGGTTAGGTGATTCACAATTTCTTTAATTAAATGAAAAGGCGTCCCAATCCATTTAACTAAGGAGATTATAAATCGTCCTACTTATACACTTTCGACATAACACTCATACTCATTACTCATTTTCACTTTACATTCTTTCTCTTCATTCTTATTACACTTTACATTAACTTTTTAACTTTTCAGAATTGGATCCATACCTTTATTAACATCATTAGCTTGGTCATCCCGAAGGATACCACCATTAACATGGTCATCTCAAAAGATTCAATTATTAACATCATTAGATTGGTCAGCCCGAAGGATACCACCATTAACATCATTAGCTTGGCCATCCCGAAAGATACCACCATTAACATCATTAGCTTGGCCATCCCGTAGGATACCACCATTTACTATCATTAACTCGTTGGTTACATGATAGCCATCTATCCCGAAGGATACCATCATCATCAACGTTAACTCAGCCATCCCGAAGGATGCCATCATTAACTCATTGGATACATGATAGCTATCTTTAACCTTTCAAATTTAACATTGGATCTAAGTCGCGATCATTTTAATACACATACACTTTTCCATTACTTTTATTTAGTTTAAGTAAGCATCCCTGGTATATGATACCCATTTATTATATTTGCACATTTACCATATGCTTACACGTTTTACTTTTTTATTTACTTGTCAACCCTTGTTGACAATTTACATCATCTTCATTCTTCACCTTGTTAGTCCACACGACTCTTTTTCCCATCTAACCTTATATAGGTTGGTTCGATATTACATTCCTTAGCGTTGTTGTTTTCTTCTTCTTACTTATTTTAAACATACTTTACCAATCAACATTTTCATTTAAATGATCACCACTAATGGTACACATTAGCCGTGATATAATAATTTCAAGTCATTATCTTAACTTTATACATACTTATCACTTTTTAACTACAAGACATGTCATTACGTTCTTATTTACATTCTCAAGTCATCAATTCTTTAGTTATTAGATCATTAGCTATTCCATTTTCATCTCATCGTTACTTGGTATCGTTTCTTAGTCTTATATTATACATCTCGTATTAATAGACACTTGACAATTAATGTGTCAATTCTCATATTGTTTTTACACATTATTCTTTAGCATATTTATCGTTACTACCTTCCACACTTAAAGCGCTAAATACTTTATTTCACTTTTATCCCATCTCTAATACCACTTACCATTTTAATCACATTCCATTACCACGACTCTTAAAACACGTTCTTATAATTACAAAGCGATTACCGGCACTAACCAAGTTGCACGGCGATTCAATCATTTAAACATTTCAAGTCCTCCACGGACTTATATCACATACATGCTAACATTATAAATCACATTCATCATTATCTACTCAGGTTCATATAACCTATCTCATAATTTGTTCAATACTTAAACATTTACTTCTACACATTACTACTCTTATGTTTAACGCATCTAATAGTGGTTTAAGTTTAGACAACACAAAGCGGAAACCTAATTCACTTAAACCGAAGCACTGATACCAATTTGTTACACACCGTGAATTATTTGACTCAAAATTTAAAACTTTTGCGCGGAAGCGACCTGATCAAAACTGACCTGCTCATGCCCTACTAGTCAGATAGAAGCCTACCCACCTACCAGCCTACTTTGTTCATATCGAGCCGGACAGGAGAGATACTCTTTAAAGTTAATAGAAGCAATTCCTTTTATAAGCTTGAAAATAGGCGTTGTAAATCAATTCAAATAGATAGGGGAGTTCCGAACCAGCAGCAAGCCCTTTCTCGCCCTTTCTAATGTCCTAGGCGAAGGAAACTCTTTTGACCATTGACAAAAATCTATAAATATTCACATATTGAGACTATTTTTAAATGAAACTAGACTCAATTACCTTCGAAACACCGGGTGGCACGACTCGTGGCGCCTTACGGATTATGATTTTTGAAAAACCGACAAAATTTGTCCACAGATTCACTCTCAAACCGAAATTTGGAAGTTTTGGTTCCATACCGAAATTTAGTGTACCACATATCGAAATTTCACCCATTTTCACAATTAACAACCTATACTACCTTATTTCCACACCAAACTCACTCAAACCCATTAACATTTCATACTAAATCATTTACATAATCAATCAACCCGTTTGCTACCAAAATGGGTAGAACAAACACTCCTAAACGCCCATTTTCTGCATAACCCTTTTATGCATCCTTTTGACCCATTTTCTGGAAAAACAACTTCTATGACCCGACAGTTAACGAAACTTTCTAGATTTAATTATCTATCCTTGGGCTCATTTTCATATAAAACATTTACCGTTTGACCCTCGGAATAGTACTTTACAATATAACCGGTTTTGAACCAAAACCCGTTTTGACCCATTTTCACCATAAACCGTTTTTATCACTTCATTTTCCCACCGAACTTAACCAACATTATTAACTTAACATATTAAACTCGTCCCATAGACACAACCCCGTTTACATCACGAAATGGGTATTTTCACACTTATGCCAAACACCTCTAAAACTTTGACTATAAACATATCAAACATGCTTTGGCACACCTTTTCACCACCAAATCGTTATGACACCATTAACATACATTTTGACCCTTGACTCCACTTTACAAACCATTAAAAGACTTCCGGGGGTACAACCTGGACTTGAGATCGGTATTCTACCTAGCTCTAATTTCTTACCAATTCCTTCTACATTACGCATATCTAACCTTAATCCTTACCCAAGCCATCACATTAATACTATAGCCTTAGCACCAAGCTGAGATATCATTTTTAATTTCACCATTATCATCATCATCTTCATCACCATCATCATCCTTACCACCTTGATAAGATTCATAGTTATGGCTTAACTCTTGGATTAGAACACTTAAACATCATCAATTTAGCACTTGGAAAATCCTTGTTCTTCCCTCTCTTATTATTTGACAAAACCGATATCACACACACACTCCTGGATAATTATTAAATGAGGTATCCTGGAGATTTCTAGTTATAACTTTCATCACAACGAAGCTATTTCACTATTTGACACTTTTGGTCCCTCAAGTCCTTTTACTTCTATTTTGACCACATTAAAATTTTTATAACAATTATAACTTAACAAATAAGGCCCTTTGAGTCCATGTACCTTATAAATGTGACACGTCATACTTTTTATTACTATTTACATACATTTAATACTTATAATTTGACTATCAGGTTTACTAACCAATCCCGTAAGTCCTTTAAACTTTTGAAAGTCGTAGTCAACTATTCAAATGACATTCTCGCAATAAATACATAAGGCCCGGGTTCAGAGTGTTATAAATAGGTATACAATGGTTTATAAAGTACATGTCTTCACAAACATGTTACACATATATACATATACACTTGTGACGCACAAACAAATAGCTAAATAAATACGAAGGCACATATAATTGAAACTAATAAAGTGTATTAAGATAAATAATGTGGGAATAAACACATATGTAGCTATACAACATACACAATGGTTCATATGTCACATGTTTTCACAAACGCGTATAATATAAAATTACAAACACATAAAAACACATATGTAGTAATGTGAAAATGTTTAAGTATATAGAAATACAAAAATGATATCTTTTGCGGGAAATCTGTGAGTAACTACCCACAAATTTCCCACAAATTTATCAAATCGATGGGTAATTTGTGGGAAAGTACGGACGGATTTCCCACGAACATAATCGGCTATTATGTTTTTGACATAGTTACACATTCACAAATGTACACGTTCTTATATACAGACATGCAAAAGTGAAATGAAGGATAAAATCAACTTACAATACGCATGTACATTCGTTAATAGATACACAATGATTCATAACGCATATATCTACACAAACATGTTATAGATATATACATATACATTTGTCACGCACAACAAATAGCTAAATAAATACGAAGACACATATAATTGAAACTAATAAAGCATATTAAGGTATATTGTAATATGAGAATTTGTAATTATAAAAATAATATTCATTGTGGCTAATGAGTGGGTAATTATCCATAAATTACACACAGACTAATTAAATTATTTTTTTATTAAATACAATTGTGTGAAATCCGTGGGTAATATAGCTACAGATTGCCACGGATTTATGACCGTCAATAATATGTGTGAAATTTGCGACAAATTTCCCACGGAAGTTGGGTCAACACAATTAATGTGAATATTGTCGCTGATCCGTGGGAAATTTGCAACCGATTTCTCACTAAAAATTGGTGTATAAATTGTGGGATATCCGTGGGAAATCTACTTCTAATTTCTCACTGAAATTTTGTCTACAATTTGGTGTGTAAATTGTCGGTAATTTGTGGGAAATTTCCTACGGATTATTTTCAGTAGGTAAATTTTGTGGGAAAAAGCAGTTTGTGTAGTAGTGAAATAACATATATACTACTATAAAAATGATAGATCACGACAATTATTAATTGTCAATTTTACCCTTCCATCTCTTCGAGCTAATTAAACACATGACTTCACATGTTAACCAAAGAACCGGCGACTAAGTTAGAGGAGCTCGAGCTCAAACATGCCCTATATCATTCTCCTCCTTTTAGAAAAGGCTCGTCCTTGAGCCTTATTGGTATGTGCTAAAACACATACCTTTTCATTATCAAAACTGACCCAAAATAACCAAGAAAAAGCCGTTTATTGCTAATATTTGTGGTTTTCTTGAGTTTGTGCTTGTGCAGGTACGGATATGCAAAAACACACAAAAAGGAACCAAGTCAGATGTAAATCTGAGCACGAGAGATCAAGAGAGTTTTAGCTGAGCCTAAGGTCAAGATTGTGCATTTTGGAAGATATTATTCTCTAAGGGTGATTTTTAAAGTTCAGTCAAGTTTGAAGAGATGTCGAGATCGGTCCTCGGACTTTGAGTATTGGCGGTTTAGACCCTTGAAGATTCAGACTTTACAAATTCAGTCCTTGGTTTATTTGAGAATGACAAAAACAACCCTTGGATTACATTTTCAATTTTACACCTTTAGTCCTTTGAAATTCAGAAAATACACTTTAGGTCCCTAAATTACTACTTGGATCACTTACTAGTCCTAAACCATTCACTATCTCTTGGCCCAAACCAAACTACAATTACCGGCCCCAAAATAAACTTAACCTTTACCCGTATATATCATATCCCAACCCGAACACCATTTTAACCAGTCAACTCTCACATCAAACCCTGGCCAAAACAAGTTAAACAAATATATTAAAATCACAGCAGCTTGTTTTTCCCCAAACCCAAATAAACCCAGGATAATAAGAACCTAAACACCCTTAGATCAATTGGCCAAATACAACATCATTAAGGGTAATTAGGTAAATTCACCGACACCACTTTGACACCCGGATGCCCGACGGCAATCCGTGTATTAATCTATTCCCTTGCGATTGGGCGAAGAGCGTGGCTTAAGTGATCCAAGGGTTTAAATGAATGGATGATGTATAAGGATGATCCAAGGGTGGAAAAGGTATCAGAGAAAGCATATCTCAACTTTCTAGATGATTCCAAGGCTCAAGGATGGCTATTTAAACCCTTTCATTTCACATTGTTATCAAGTAGTGGTAGTGAGATAAAGTAGTGTAAGAGTAGTATTAGGAGTAGATTATTAATAGTTTAATTTCAGTTTTAAATCATTTTAATGTTTTCATTTAAATGCGTAATTGAATCACTTTGTACTCAAATTTTTATTAATGAAGTAATTTTTAATTTCTGGTTTTCAATTTAAATTCAGTTGTTAATGAAATAATTCACAAGCTCTTATCAGTTTATTTGGAGTTTATCTAAATCCTGCTCAGTTTTATTCAACTTTCTCTTTGGTCATAATTAAGATAATGATGCAGTAATTGGTAGCAAGGCTCTGGATTGCTGGTCTTATGGATAATTTGGGTTGAATTGAATCAGATTTGGGTTTGATATCAGAAGTAGATAGTGGTTTCATTGATCTCAAGGGCATGCCATTGTGGCAGGACCTTGGTTAGTACTAAATTTCCATTTAATAATATGGGTCCGTAGCTTAATTGGTTTCCATGTTTCTTACTGTTCCATTTAGTTTATGTTCTCATTATAATGTTAGTTTGATTAATTGTGTTTTGCTTAAGCTTCAATCATTGTTCTTAAATTTCTGTCAAGTTCTGCATAGTATCTGTTGTTATCTGTATTTGTAGATCAGGTAGGTTCAAGTGAGTTTTGCCAATCTTTGATCAATATATGAGTAATCTGAGTAGATCATAGCTCATTTAGAATTGTTCAGTTATAGTTTGAATCTGAATCTGCTTCTGTTTTTAAACTAAGTCATTTGGAATTTCTGCATCATTCTTAGTTAATTACATAATCTGCATTAGTATAAGTAATAAGTTTTAGAGTTGGTTTACTGTTCCATTAGCATCATTTAAGCATACTGATCTGATTTGTAGTAGTTATGGTTCAGTCTTAGAGGCTAGTTAATAGCATACTTACATATCAGCCTCTTCACTAGTGTTTGGATCATTCAACTTATCTGTGCTTAAGGACTGATTAGAGGTTAGGTTCTGTTGTTATAGTCTCTGTTTGGTTCATTTTAACCAATTGAAGGTGTCATTTACATATTAATATAGTAAAAGTCAAATTCATTTTCATCTTGGTCTTATAACTGCATCGATTAGGCATAGTAGATCATAAGCTTCATTTAGGTTTAGATTGTGTTAAGCTAGCTTATTTCAGTCATACTTTAGCTTATTACATCATTATCAGTTCACCATTTGGATTTAAATCTCAATTAAGTCAAACTTCTTCACTATTTTCAAAAGTCAAAAACATGTCATAATCTGTTTTCTTCAAAACTTGCACTAGTGCCATTGTTCATTTCAGCTAGTTAGGGTCTCCATTTTGGTCCATTTGTAGTTTGATAGGTGGTCTTCAAGTCTACGTTTCTGGTTTTAGGATTAGCTTATTAGATAAGTAGTTAGATAAGCTCAAACATCGTACCTGTCTTAACTGTTCTGCTCATCTGTCCTGCTGCATCAGTTTTTGCCATTTTATCTTGCTCTTTAATTGCTTCATTACTTGTCCTCAGTAGCTGTAATTTGGTACAAGTGATCTCTGCTAGGTTGGCTTGAGAGCCATGCTCTTAGTTTTCCCTTAAGCTTATTAGATAAGCAGTTTCATTAGCTAGAAGTAGGGGCCTGTTTGCTGAATTGCTTAGGTGTGCAGTTAGCTTAATTCTTGGTTAACTGCTTATTTAGGTGTTAGATTTAGCTTGCATCAGTTAGTTTAGAGTAGTTTTAGTATTTACTAGCTTCTGTATTAGGTTGGTGCTATTTAGAGCTTAGTTGCTTAATCTTAAGTGCTTATTCCATCTCCATTTACATAGCAGCCTTAGATTCTTCCACATAAGACCAAGCTTTTACATTTTTCTCATTTTTAGAATAATATTTTAGATTTTCCCTGAAGTTTTCATAATTTTTGGTCATCATTTACTATTTTTCTTATTTAAAATCAGTTTTTAATCATTTTAAATTAGCTTTAATTGCAAATAATTGAGAAAAAGTTCCAAAAAATAATTTTTCAAATTTAATAGATTAAGATAAATATAAAAGCATAAAAAATTTTTCCTATTTTCTCCTTTTATTTGGTATTTTTCATAATTTTAATTAGATTTAAATAGATTTAAATTCATAGAAAATAGGAAAATAGTCTGAAATTACAAAAATAGTTTAGAAAAGTCTTTTATGATATTTTAGATTTTTTAAAAGTGATTTCATAATTTTCCCCTTTGTTTTGATAATTTTTAGTTAATTAGTCTTATTTTTAAAGTTAATATTTAGTTTTTAATTAGAATAAAATCAAGAAAATTCCTAAAAAATAGTTTTAATTCATATTTAGTTTTCAAATATCAATTTTAGAATAAAAGTAGTTTTAGGTTATTTTTAGGATCTAGATTAGACGTAGTTGCTTTTTATTCGCGTTTCGTTTATTTTCGTTTTTTGCGTTTGGCGTAGATTTAAATAGTTTTGCCGTAGTTCTTAGGATTTCCCGTAGATTTTATGTTCCATTTACTTTCCCTATCCCATAGTTTAGATAATCATTTTTATGCCCTTTCCTCATTCGTCCGATTATTGAGACGTGAGTTGAAATCCATTCAACCTCGTTGAACGATCTCGTGCTCAAACCTTACGTTTGAGTTACCCGTATACTACACAACTTCTTATTATTGATTTTTTCGAGATCAATTTTTGGCCGCTGCTTGCAGTATGGCGAGTTTTCGTATTCCGTCTCGAATCGCGTGCATTTGAAGATCCTTCCTCGTGAAGTTATCGTTGATATTTGTACATATCCTTTTATAAAAACCCAAAAATATTTTCCTTTTCTTCATTTGTTTTCCTTTTATGTTTGATTTTATAAAAGCCCAAAAATAATCTTCGATTTCCTCTTAATGTTTAATTCTTATCTCTTCACCCTCTAATTTGTTTAATTCTCCACAATGCTCGATTTCGCACCCTTTGATCCCCATGATCCTCGGACCATGGAGGATTTCTATTGTCCTTCACTTATCGTCAGGGCCGATCGTTCCGGGAACCAAGTTTAGATTGAAAAATCGTATGGTTCGTCTTCTTCGACATCATTGTCAATTTCATGGATTTTACGACGAAGATGCTAATGAGCACTTGAACAAGTTTTTATCTATCACTCAATCTATGAAGCAACGTGACGTTTCTCTAGATGATATCCGATTGAATCTCTTCCCCTTCTCTTTAACCTACGAAGCTGAAACTTGGTTTTATACCCTTGAAAAACGTTCAATTCATACTTGGGAAGAGATGTTTCGCAAGTTTCTCTCCAAATACTTTCCATATTCGCGATGCAGTGAGGAAAGCAATTCTCAATTTCCAGCAATTACCTAAGGAATCCGTATTTGAAGCTTGGGAAAGATTCAAATTGTTATATGTCGATCATAGAATTTTGCTTCTTGATCAAATCCTAACCTTTTATCATGGTATCACAACGATTGATCGAGACAAAATCATGTTGGCAGCTGGTGGAAATCTCATGCGGAAGACACCTCAAGAAGCGTATGATTTGATCGAGAATATGACACAACATCATTATCAGTGGGATGCTGACGTTCCTTACGATTCTACCACTATGTTAAGTGATCATTATTCTGAGAAAATTTTCGTTATGAGTGCACAAATTGACGTCTTTGGCAAGCCAGAAAGTTATATTAGTCACCATTATCAACAAAGATCAAGTTATTCATCCACCTTTTACTATTCTGACTCTGACGATAGTGATGACGATGAACCGTTTGAAGAAGAGGACTTAAAGATTTATGACGATTCTTCGAGTGGCAATCCCACTCCCATTTCTAATCCTATCATTTCCGACTCTTCCCCTTCACTCACGCCGGTTGAGAGAAGTGACATCGTTTTAGAAGAAGTCGATGATCCAATTTCTCCGAAAATTGTTGAAACCGATTGTGATCCGCTCATTAACGAACATTCGGATACCTTGTCAATGGGGGATAAGGAAGTCGAATATACTCCTCTTGAGAATATTGATGACCTTGTTCCAATCCCAAGGGTATCTGAGACACCTTTTGATTCAATTTCAGAAACTTTCAAAATGACCTTCACAAATCCTTTGTTTGAATTCGATTCAGAATATACTCTCAATTTTGACAATCAAATCTTTGATGAGGAAAGTGATGAGTCCGACACGGAGACCATAATGGAAAAGGTGCAAGTTCAAAGCTCACAAAGTACCGCACAAATCCCACTTCCGTTTATCTCGATTGAAGAAATTAAAGAAGTAGAGCCGTTTAATGAAAATCCTCCGGAGCCCGAGCTCAAGGATTCATCTCTTGATTTACTTCTCGAGGAGTTCTCCGGTGAACTCTCTCATATCATATCTCCTCCGGAGTATGATCGTTTCTACTTTGATATTGAGAAAGATTTTAGTTTGGGAGAAGAGCAGCCCTCTCAAAAGAGTTCCGTTATTGATGACATCAACCCACCTCTTCCTCCCGATATCTTTGTTGAAAATCACCCAATGAGCTTAAATGTTCAAAATCAGATAAAGGAATTTGCTTTTGAAGATGAAGAATGGATCCTTATCATTATCAAAATCTTTATTCCATTTCTTCCATATAATGTGATTTCTCCCCTTCTTCACTCTTACGGGAGTGAGGATACCATCTTTGACCCCGGTATCACCGTTTAGATTTTTTGTTTTTAAGAACCGTGGGTATCTCATCGGAGTGGAACTTTCTATTGCTTCAATGTTTATCCAAATCTCTTGAACGAAAGTCTGATGGAGATTATCTTTTCCACTTGCTTCCCCAAGGACAAATGAATTCGGGGACGAGTCAGGCTAGCGACTCGGTGAAGAAAAACAGTAGCGCTTCGTGGGAGGCACCCCATGCTTATCCATCTATCTTCTTTCTATTTTCTAATAAGTGACGCGAAGGGGTTAGCCTCTTCGATTTTTCGTGTTTGGTTGTTTGTGATGTTGTGTTTAGGATGTTCCCGATATGAAGACTCTCTTGCTCGAAGTTTGTCATTTTCTCCACTCGAGTTTCATGATCGATGCTGATGGAAATCCGATATCCTAATCTTATCGACTAACGTTTATCTTTGAGCATACTTAATAAACGGCTTTTAGATTTTCGTGATACCCTTGCTTTAAACATTGAGGACAATGTTTCGTTCTAGTCTGGGGTAGGGTAATCTTCGATTAGATTTGACCGCACTTGCTTATTTCTGTTGTGTTTCTCTCGTAACCCCGTTTTTCCTTAGAAAATGAAAAATTGTGCAAAAATGAGAAAATTTAAAAATTTTTCAAGCTTTTGTTAAGTCTTTTTGATTGAAAGGTTTTGCTAGTCTCTTAGATTAGAAGCTATAAAATGCGAATTCTAGCTCACAAGGCCAAGATTTTGCAAGTTTCCCTGAGTGACTTTAAATACGCATGACTTGATTTCATTAGACGAAGCATTTGCTAAGTTAATATATGTTTTGACACCTTGATTGACTTTCCGCTGGTGAGAGTAGGAATAGAATACTGACTTGACCGGGCGGGTGTTGAGCCCTAGCTTGTTCCCTTAACCATAGGTAATCTAAAAATTATCGGCTAAGCATCTGCGGATCTCATTATTTGGGATTTTAAATTTGCAGAGATCGAGAAATGATAGAGTTACTTATGAGTTTAGATGCTAAGCGTGGAGTAGTTGGTTCTCTTTAGAGCCCATCGAAAGTACTTATGGCTTTTTGTTCCCACAAAATTGTTTCACCCCATATCTGTCCAAATAATTAGAGATGTCGAGTTTTTGGCGATAGTTAGTTCTTTTTCTTCTTAAAAGAATCTTTGTTTTAAAAATTGGGTACACATCAAGGATCCGTAATAAATAAATGAATAATAAGTGATATGTGAAATGTAATAAGTATAGTTGTGAGCTGCGGTGTCGAGATCGGACCCTTGGATCTTTAGCCGGGATTGAGTGAGGTCTTAGCCTAGCCAGCCGGGACTCTCATTTCATGAAGCCTATAGTCTTGGAATTACCCCGTGAAGCTCCGTGGTTCACAGCTCATATAAATAAAAGTAAAAGTTCATGTGAAAAAAAAAAAAAAAAAAATGATAATGAAAAGTGAAAAAGTCAAAAGTATAAGTGAATAAAATTCCTTGATGTGGACCTCATTTTTACGACAAAGGTTCTTGAGAGAAGGCGGATAACTAATTATCGACTTAGCTTTATATCTTTATCGGAATAAAAGTTATCGAAACGAGAATTTGAAGAAATTCATTTCTCACAAAAATAAAAAAATCTAGAGGAAAATAGGAAAATGGGAACAAAAGGTAATCACACAAGTAACTTCCATGGGTAGTGTTAGCATCTAGAGTCGTATGTAACAATGATTTCGGTTTTACGCTTAGTTTGGGAGCTTGTGAAAAATCGGGGACGATGTATTCTATCCGTATGGTCACTTCACGTGTGTGTGTGTTTTCTATTCCGTGATCCTAACGTGTCGTTTGAAAAATGTTTGAGTTATTGATCGACATGAAAGTTCAACAAACCGTCATTCATAATCGGAATATGCTTAATCGTAATATCTACATGAGTATTGAAAGGTAAGCAGTTTTAGAATTAAGGCTTTCTTAATCTCTTTTGAGGAACATTGACTACTTCTTCATAGGTTTAGTAGAAAGAGATTGAAATCCTTGGTTTTAGATGCGTGAGTTGATTGCATTGCGTGAGGACACGGCAATGGTTTCGTCTGGGGTATTTTGGTATGTGCTAAAACACATACCTTTTCATTATCAAAACTGACCCAAAATAACCAAGAAAAAGCCGTTTATTGCTAATATTTGTGGTTTTCTTGAGTTTGTGCTTGTGCAGGTACGGATATGCAAAAACACACAAAAAGGAACCAAGTCAGATGTAAATCTGAGCACGAGAGATCAAGAGAGTTTTAGCTGAGCCGGAAGGTCAAGATTGTGCATTTTGGAAGATATTATTCTCTAAGGGTGATTTTTAGAAGTTACAGTCAAGTTTGAAGAGATGTCGAGATCAGTCCCTGGACTTTGAGTATTTGGCAGTTTAGACCCTTGAAGATTCAGACTTTACAAATTCAGTCCTTGGTTTATTTGAGAATGACAAAAACAACCCTTGGATTACATTTTCAGTTTTACACCTTTAGTCCTTTGAAATTCAGAAAATACACTTTAGGTCCCTAAATTACTACTTGGATCACTTAGTAGTCCTAAACCATTCACTATCTCTTGGCCCAAACCAAACTACAATTACCCGGCCCAAAATAAACTTAACCTTTACCCGGTATATCATATCCCAACCCGAACACCATTTTAACCCAGGTCAACTCTCACATCAAACCCGGTCAAAACAAGTTAAACAAATATATTAAAATCACGCGCGCTTGTTTTTTCCCCAAACCCAAATAAACCCAGATAATAAGAACCCTAAAACACCCCTTAGATCAATTGGCCAAATACACTGTCATTAAGGGTAATTAGGTAAATTCCCTGACACCACTCTGACACACGGATGCCAGCTTGGCAATCCGTGTGTTAGTCCTACCTATTCCTTGCTTCTGATTGGACGAAGAGACGTGGCTTAAGTGATCCAAGGGTTTAAATGAATGGATGATGTATAAGGATGATCCAAGGGTGGAAAAGGTATCAAGAGAAAGCACATATCTCAACTTTCTAGATGATTCCAAGGCTCAAGCAGATGGCTATTTAAACCCTTTCTGTTTCACATTGTTATGAAGTAGTGGTAGTGAGATAAAGTAGTGTAAGAGTAGTATTAGGAGTAGATTATTAATAGTTTAATTTCAGTTTTAAATCATTTTAATGTTTTCATTTAAATTCTATAATTGAATCACTTTGTACTCAAATTTTTATTAATGAAGTAATTTTTAATTTCTGGTTTTCAATTTAAATTCAGTTGTTAATGAAATAATTCACAAGCTCTTATCAGTTTATTTGGAGTTTATCTAAATCCTGCTCAGTTTTATTCAACTTTCTCTTTGGTCATAATTAAGATAATGATGCAGTAATTGGTAGCAAGGCTCTGGATTGCTGGTCTTATGGATAATTTGGGTTGAATTGAATCAGATTTGGGTTTGATATCAGAAGTAGATAGTGGTTTCATTGATCTCAAGGGCATGCCATTGTGGCAGGACCTTGGTTAGTACTAAATTTCCATTTAATAATATGGGTCCGTAGCTTAATTGGTTTCCATGTTTCTTACTGTTCCATTTAGTTTATGTTCTCATTATAATGTTAGTTTGATTAATTGTGTTTTGCTTAAGCTTCAATCATTGTTCTTAAATTTCTGTCAAGTTCTGCATAGTATCTGTTGTTATCTGTATTTGTAGATCAGGTAGGTTCAAGTGAGTTTTGCCAATCTTTGATCAATATATGAGTAATCTGAGTAGATCATAGCTCATTTAGAATTGTTCAGTTATAGTTTGAATCTGAATCATCGTTTTAAACTAAGTCATTTGGAATTTCTGCATCATTCTTAGTTAATTACATAATCTGCATTAGTATAAGTAATAAGTTTTAGAGTTGGTTTACTGTTCCATTAGCATCATTTAAGCATACTGATCTGATTTGTAGTAGTTATGGTTCAGTCTTAGAGGCTAGTTAATAGCATACTTACATATCAGCCTCTTCACTAGTGTTTGGATCATTCAACTTATCTGTGCTTAAGGACTGATTAGAGGTTAGGTTCTGTTGTTATAGTCTCTGTTTGGTTCATTTTAACCAATTGAAGGTGTCATTTACATATTAATATAGTAAAAGTCAAATTCATTTTCATCTTGGTCTTATAACTGCATCAGTTAGGCATAGTAGATCATAAGCTTCATTTAGGTTTAGATTGTGTTAAGCTAGCTTATTTCAGTCATAATTTAGCTTATTACATCATTATCAGTTCACCATTTGGATTTAAATCTCAATTAAGTCAAACTTCTTCACTATTTTCAAAAGTAAAAAACATGTCATAATCTGTTTTCTTCAAAACTTGCAGCTAGTGCACACTGTTCATTTCAGCTAGTTAGGGTCTCCATTTTGGTCCATTTGTAGTTTGATAGGTGGTCTTCAAGTCTACGTTTCTGGTTTTAGGATTAGCTTATTAGATAAGTAGTTAGATAAGCTCAAACATCGTACATGTCTTAACTGTTCTGCTCATCATCTGCTGCATCAGTTTTTGCCATTTTATCTTGCTCTTTAATTGCTTCATTACTTGTCCTCAGTAGCTGTAATTTGGTACAAGTGATCTCTGCTAGGTTGGCTTGAGAGCCATGCTCTTAGTTTTCCCTTAAGCTTATTAGATAAGCAGTTTCATTAGCTAGAAGTAGGGGCCTGTTTGCTGAATTGCTTAGGTGTGCAGTTAGCTTAATTCTTGGTTAACTGCTTATTTAGGTGTTAGATTTAGCTTGCATCAGTTAGTTTAGAGTAGTTTTAGTATTTACTAGCTTCTGTATTAGGTTGGTGCTATTTAGAGCTTAGTTGCTTAATCTTAAGTGCTTATTCCATCTCCATTTACATAGCAGCCTTAGATTCTTCCACATAAGACCAAGCTTTTACATTTTTATCATTTTTAGAATAATATTTTAGATTTTCCCTGAAGTTTTCATAATTTTTGGTCATCATTTACTATTTTTCTTATTTAAAATCAGTTTTTAATCATTTTAAATTAGCTTTAATTGCAAATAATTGAGAAAAAGTTCCAAAAAAAATAATTTTTCAAATTTAATAGATTAAGATAAATATAAAAAGCATAAAAAACATTTTTCCCTATTTTTCTCCTTTTATTTGGTATTTTTCATAATTTTAATTAGATTTAAATAGATTTAAATTCATAGAAAATAGGAAAATAGTCTGAAAATTACAAAAATAGTTTAGAAAAGTCTTTTATGATATTTTAGATTTTTTAAAAAGTGATTTCATAATTTTCCCCTTTGTTTTGATAATTTTTAGATAATTAGTCTTATTTTTAAAGTTAAAAATTAGTTTTTAATTAGAATAAAATCAAGAAAATTCCTAAAAAATAGTTTTAATTCATATTTAGTTTTCAAATATCAATTTTAGAATAAAAGTAGTTTTAGGTTATTTTTAGGATCTAGATTAGACGTAGTTGCTTTTTATTCGCGTTTCGTTTATTTTCCGTTTTTTGCGTTTTAGCGTAGATTTGCGTAGTCTTGTAGTTCTTAGGATTTCCCTTAGATTTTATGTTCCATTTACTTTCCTTATCCCATAGTTTAGATAATATCATTTTATGCCCCTTTCCTCATTCAAATCCCGATTATTGAGACGTGAGTTGGAAATTCCATTCAACCCTCGTTCGGAACGATCTCGGTGCTCAAACCTTACACGTTTGAGTTACCCGTATACTACACAACTTCTTATTATTGATTTTTAATCGAATCACTTATCTTCCCAAAGAATTGTTTCTAGTATTTTCTTAATGACTTAATTTCTATTAAACCAAATCAATTCAACTGAAATCGCATTTCTTTTCTTTTATATTGTTGCTTAAAAAAATTGTGCACCCGGTAACTTTTGATCTTGATTCGGTCACTGTCAATATCATCTATAGTTCTATACTCTTATTAGCTAGTTTGTATTATCTATGGTGTAATATGTATTTATCTTTTTCTTGTACTATCTTTGTGTAACTTTGTATTCTATAAATGTATATCTCCACACATTGGTGGGGCATTCAATTTTCTCTCAAACACATGGTATCGAGCCTTTTCCCCTTCCCACCACTCCCTCTTCCGATCCTTCTATCTTCTCCATCAGTTTTCTTCTTCAACCATGGAAAACAACATCCCTTTGAACACCATCATTCATATGCTAACTATCAAACTTGGATCCTCCAATTACCTTTTATGGAAACATCAAATCATCCCTATTCTCTCTTATCAAAACCTTCTCAGTCATGTTGATGGATCCGGTATTACTCCTCCCTCCACTCGCCTTGAAGCCGATAAAACTGTTGACAACCCTGCCTATTCGGCATGGGTGTTGGCTGATCAGAAAATGTTATTATTGTTCATGCCTCTCTTTCCGAGGAAGCCGTCACATTGATAGTCGGCTTGTTCACGGCCCGTCAAATCTGGACAGCCTTAGAGGCCGCTTATGGTAACTCTTCCATTGAAAGGGTTCACACCATCCGTGATCAACTTCGACTCATTCAGAAGGGAACTAAATCTGTTGCCGAATATGGCCGGTTGTTCAAAACCCTTTCTGATCAGCCTGCCGCTATTGGACATCCGGTGGAAGACAGTGACCAATTACACTGGTTTCTTTGCGGTTTAGGTCCTTCTTTTGAAACCTTTTCCACCTCAATTAGAGCCGCCAGACCCGCACCATCGTTTGCTGATTTACTTGCTAGAACCGAAAATCACGAGATGTTTTATCAAGCCCTGCAACGGTCATCCTCTCCTACTGTTGCTTTTACCGCCACACATCAACCGCCACCTTCGGCCGGACATGGTCGCGGTGGCAGGTCAGCCGGGTAGCCCAATCAGAATGGTGGTCGAGGTCGTGGGAGACGTCCACCTCATTGTCAATTATGCCGAACCAACGGGCACTATGCTAACAAGTGTCCTCAGTTATCGTCCTTTGCTTCGCAATCCCCTGTGGTTGATGATGACCTTGCCAAAGCCTTTATGGCCCAATGTCATGTTGCTTCTGGTGCTCCAGATTGGTATGTTGATTCTGGTGCTACGGATCACATGACAGCTACCACCGATAATATTACCAATGCCACTCAAGCCTCAGGTACCAATTCAGTTACTTTTAGGAATAATCAATCCCTTCCAATTTCACATACTGGTTCTTTTCATCTTCTTAAAGATGTGGTCTTAAACGATGTATTGGTTGTGCCTCGCCTAACCAAAAACCTATTATCTGTGAGTAAACTCACCCGGGATAACCATGTGGATGTTTTGCTTTCTCATCCTAATTTATTTTTTCAGGACCAGACCACAAAACGGGTGCTGACCCAAGGCAAATGTGATGATCAAGGACTTTATGTTTTGCAGTCAAGTCCACAGGCTTTAATCGCCTCCAATAAGACTCATAAAGCCTCTTTTGAAACTTGGCACTCTAGGCTTGGGCATGTTAATTTTGATACTCTATCGTCTTTACATAAACAGGGACTATTATCTTTTACTGCTTTACTCCCCAAACCAAGGGTTTGCTTATCATGTCAAATGGCCAAAAGTCATAAATTACCATTTGAATTAAACCATAAACGAGCAACCAATCCTCTTAAGTTAATTCATTGTGATGTTTGGGGGCCCTCACCGGTTGAGACCCATGATAATTTTCGGTACTATATTGTGTTTGTAGATGATCATTCCTGGTTCTTGTGGCTATATCCTTTGTCCCGAAAATCAGATGTATATAAGGCTAGAGGTGTTTACCTTATTTGTTCAAACTCAATTTTCATGCAAGATCAAAGTCTTGAGTTTGTTAATCACCGTGTTCGGGACTTGTTTGAAGCTAATGGGACTCTTCATCGTCTATCTTGTCCGTATAAACCTCCTCAAAATTATAGAGCAGAACGAAAACACCGGCATATTGTGGAAACCGGGTTGGCCATGCTTTTTAACGCCAATTTACCCTCCAATTTTTGGGTGGATTCATTTACCTCAGCGGTTCATATTATCAATCGGTTACCCACTAAGGTGTTGGATGGGAAATCCTCGTTCGAGATTCTTTATAAACGTATCCCGGATTACAATACATTTCGAACGTTTGGTTTTCGGGTATTTCCATACCTTCGACATTATTTTGAACATAAACTCAGCCCACGCAGCCTACCGTGTGCATTTATTGGTTATAGCTCCAAATATAAAGGGTTTCGTTTCCTTGACCCTGTAGCCTCTTGAATTTTTGTATCTCGTCATGCCCAATTTGACGAGTCACTTTTCCCATTTTCCTCGTCCACCGCTGCCAAACCAAACCTTGATTTACCCATCATCACCTTCTCTGATTTTCCCACTCAACCACCTTCTACTACGACCTCTCCATGCACCCTATGCATGGATTCTCAACCAAATCCACCACCTAATACTCAACCTTTAACCCCGCAACCCTCTTCACCAATGGTCCCAGCCCACGACACTACTCTACCTCAACCATCGGTCTCAGCCTCTAACACTACCTCACCTATACCTGCACCTCCACCCCCTCCTCCCCCTTCTCCTGCCCCTCAACAATCAGTGGTCTCGGCTCCCATTAGCTCGTCACATCCTATGATTACTCGGGCCAAATATGGGATCTTCAAACCTCGTCACCTCGCAAATGTGTCTCAACTAAACCACCTTCCACTACATTCTGATCTTTGTACTACCACCGACCCGACCTCCTTTAAAACCGCTAAAAGGGATCCCAAATAGGTTAACGCAATGCATTGAGAACTTGATGCCTTGCATAAAAACAACACGTGGTCACTTGTTCCTCGTCCTATCAACCGGCAAGTTGTAGGGTCTAAATGGCTTTATCGAACTAAGTTTCACTCTGATGGCTCGGTGGAACGTTACAAAGCACGCCTTGTTGCTCAAGGTTTTTCTCAAACGCCAGGCCTCGACTACTCCCATACATTCAGCCCGATTGTCAAGGCCTCAACTGTTCATGTTATTCTATCGCTTGCCGTCATTAACAAATGGAACTTACATCAGCTTGATGTCAACAATGCCTTTTTACATGGCCACCTTGATGAATGTGTTTATATGGAACAACCACCGGGTTTTGCTCATCCTAGCTTTCCTCATCATGTTTGCAAACTAAATAAAGCCTTTTACGGCCTCAAACAAGCACCTAGGTCATGGTTTCATCGTTTAAGCACCTTTCTTCTTGCCAATGGATTCAGGGGAAGTCGGGACGACACGTCTTTATTTGTGTTCAAAAGAGACACGTGTGTTATGTATATGTTAGTTTATGTTGATGATTTGATTCTCACCGGCAGCAATGAGAAAGTCATCACATCATTTATTTCCAAGCTAGATCAGGAGTTTGCAATCAAAGATTTAGGTCACCTAAATTATTTTCTTGGTCTTGAAGTTACATACCTGAAGAACGGGCTTTTTCTTAATCAATCTGTTGATAAAAAAGTTGGGCGTTCCTTATTTGGACTCCGGTTCCCGTATCAATTAGACCTTGATGCTTGAGACCCGCACTAAGAAGCAGAAAACACCGTTAGGCTTATCGTGGATTGTCTCCACGATTATCCTCCGGTGCGCAGAGTAAGTAATCGGTTTTAGGGTTTAGTAGAGTTGGGTTTTGTGATCGTATCTTTAATGAGGGCGAGATGCTCTTTATATACACAACGAAATCCTTGTTGGTTTCGTGTTCCACAAGCTTCTACGATCCCGCCTAAGTCGGTTGGTTGATACATATCCCATAAATAAGAGATATCCGATATCAAGACCATAAATAACTTCGGGTTTGGGCCTTCGTGAGCCCAAACCGTTATCACCGTTAGCCCACTCGCATCGGGCTCGAGTGTTAGTAGCGTCCATTGGTCTGGGTTCATGACCGAACGCGACTATACGTCATCATGTCCCCCAGCCTAGTATCGCGAGGGTGGAACCCGCGGATGCTAGACTAATAACTGTAGCAAATATATTCCTCAAGGCGTAGCGGGGAAGCTTCAAAGTTTTCCCGCCTAAGAAAAGATACGGTGGATCCAGTCTAATTAGGTCAAATATATCCTTCATAAAACGTGAAAAAGTGGGTGGAGGGTGTGCCACGTCAACATCTCCTATCCACACGTTTAGAGATAGTGGGGTCCACATGTCGATCATCGTATGGATGTGGAACCCTATATAAACTTCCGACTCCCTTTCACTGTGGTTATCACAGTAAAGAAAAAAGCATTTCCACCATTATCAAAAAAGCTCGAAATATCAACCAAGAAACCTACAAACTTTTAAAGGTAACAGTGCGTGCTCATTCGAAATCTCATCATGGTTGTTGGATTAACTGACTTCTCATCCGATATAACCGAGGACGAACTTCGCGAGTTCACTTCAGAGTATTATATCCCACTCGCGCTGCATCTGATAGTTCTGGCTGCGCACGCGTCGATAGCGGACTTCCCTGAAGGGAAAGTGGGGGTATACACACGCTTTTGAATTTGCAAATCAACGTGTGCCTATCTCCTTATTCTTGTGAGACGTTCTAAATTACTATCGCCACACATATCCCAATCGTGACCAAGATCAGATAGGCGCAAAAAAATAACAAACTTCGAGGTTAATTGCCGTTTGTTGGCGATTAACCTCACTATCTATCTCTTCCGCTTTTACCATACGCCGTGGTCAAACGGGTGGGTTTCTTTTGCTAAGTGCGCAGGACGGCCGCAGGTTATTGAGAAATTAGACGCTTAGAACCGAGAGAGAAATTTTTCTGGGTTGATGAGGCGTTGTTCCCCTGGGGTTTCGTCTTCTATACCCAAAGTTTGCTACCAAAGGATGAGCCCACTCCACTGAACGCATAGCGGATGATGCGGAAACGATAAACGCCAATCGTATTCCCATCAATTCTGCCCGAGGAATTTTGGTGCACATGGGTATCGCCGCAACTATTTCGATAGTCCTTATGAGGTGCCAACCTTCCTAGACGCGAATGACCGTGGGTGTGCTCGTCCTTCCTTCTCCTTTGCTTTATTAGTGTGAGCATTTCTTTTGGCCTTTGTATTTTATATAACTCTTATTTTTGTTTGTTTCTGCTTAGAGATGGACTTGTTCACAAGTTGTTCGCTGGCAAGACCACGCCAGTCACAGCGGGGTGCCTCCGAGAAGGCGCGAAGTCCCCATTTTGGATGCTACGCGGGGGCACCATGGAGATGGATCTGGAGGAATCGGGGGTGGCTCCCCACAGGCCGAGGCGACCGCTGCGTGCTCCAGCCCCTGTGGTACACTCCCTTGAAGTGGAGCTTTCACGCACAGATGTATCGGAGAGCGTGGGGGACCTCAGGGTAGAGCCAGAGGAGCCAGGCCATGGGGTAAAGCACAACAGGTCAGGAGAAAACTTCATGTTATTCGTGATGTGGAGTCGCCTCAGACGATGCATCCCCCCCCCCCCCTCCGCAACCGGGAGATCGCTCTCCCAAGTAAGTATTGTCGCCGAAGCACTTATCACATTCCCTGTTTATGTTATAAAATAATCACTAATTCTCTTCTTTTGCTTGCAGTGTTGAAGCCGTTGGGGTTCACAGCGAGTGTTTCGGGAGTCGCCACCCGGCGCCGAAATAAGCCGTTGGCATCCGGGATGCCAATGGACCGCCTTGTTGAGGAGCTTGTGTTGGCCGCTGCGCAAGGCTACATTGGTTCGCAGCCTATGGTCAAGGTATTCTGGGGAGAGTAGCCAGAGCGCGCAGAAGGATAAGCAAATTGCGTTCCGCTGGAGGCGCTACCGGCCCTGCTTTCTCAGGAAGCTGAGGCTGAGCCCTATGCCAAAAACTTCTTTGGAGAAAAGATGTCGTTGCTTATTGTTGGGAATAATCCGTTACCACGAATAGTTGTTGTTTACACTGCTTGGTTTAACACTAGCAGTGGAAACGTATTCCCACTGCAAGTTCTTCATTACCACTGCTATCAGTTTATGATAAGGTTAAACGCGTTTAGATAAGTATAGAATAGATCTTGTGTATATTCTATTATGTTAGCTTTATACTTATCTTGTAAAGGACTCCTTGTTGTATAAAAGGAAGTCTTAGGTCATTGTCTTAGAATATAACATTACAATATTACCTACAAAAGCTTCAAGGTGTAACCCTAGTGATAAGTTAAGATCACCTGTATTATTCATTAATAATATTGGAGCTTGAGTTTTGTGTTAACTTGTGTTTATTCTCATACATCATATAATTCGCCTTCTAAGTATTACTTAAGTAAATTCCGCTTGCTTGATAATATCATACAAAATATCATTGACACAAGGAGAGTGTCCAACATCCATCAAGTGGTATCGAGCGAAGGTTCTCGATATTTTGTTTTAGAAGATCCAAAGAATTAGCTTGACTCACTCACTCAATTCAATGGAGATGGAAAACAACCAATCATACTCTTCTTCTACACCCTGCACTCCTAAGCTTAAGCTTAATGAGTTTGAGATGTAGAGGATAACGATTGAGCAATACTTCCTCATACAGGACTATGCTCTATGGGAGATAATTCAACTTGGTGATTCTTTCAAGTCTGTGACCACTACTTGCAAAGTAGGTGACACAGATGTTGTGAAAGTTTCTGTGCCTGAATCAAATGCTTGAAAAAGCTCAAAAGAAGAATGATCTTAAAGCTAGAAGTCTCATTGTCGATGACTCTTCCTAGAGACCAGATTATTGCATTCAACAAATTCAAGACTGCTAAAGAACTGTTTGAAGAGATTTGCTCGGTGTTTGGTGGTAATGATGCTACAAAGAAGACTCAAGACATTGTTAAAGCAAAGTTATGAAAACTTCTCTGCTTCAAGCAATGACTCACTTGATAGCATTTTCACCAAACTTCTGAAGATTGTTACACAGCTAACTGTGTTTGGCATTGAGGTAGAAAAGGAAGACCTTAATTTGAAGTTTCTAAGAAGTTTGTCGTGAGTTTCAAACCAATGTTATGTCGGGAAAACAAAACAGACATAGAAACAATGAAGCTCAATGATCTTTACAACAACTTCAAACTTATTGAGTGAAGGTTGAAGAAGGCGTGGAAACTTGGTACAAGCTCTAGTAGCTTGGCATTGTTGTCAAATTCTGTTGACAGTGATGATTCTGAAGATGAGAGTGATGATGATATTGCCACTATAGGTTCTAAAGTTTCCACTGGCAATGTAAATATTACCACACCGCAGGATCAAAGAAGAAGGTTGCTAGTATTGGAGATCCTACCTTTTATGCTTTTATCTCCACACAAGTTGATGGCTCTCTCTTAACTCATGAAGACATAGATCAAATCGATGAAGATGACTTGGAGGAGATGGATATTAAATGGCAGATAGCTCTTCTTAGCATGAGGGCTAAGAAATTCTACAAGAAGACCGGCAAGCCTATCCACATTAATGGTGATGATACTGCAGGCTTTGATAAGAAGAAAGTGGAGTGCTTTAACCGCCACAAGTTTGGACATTTTGCTAGAGAATGTAGAAGACCAAAGACCAAGGACAACAGGTCTACATGGTACAAGCAAAAGAAGGGACCAACTGTGGAAGAACCAAATGCAATGTTGGCTATTGATGGTGTGAGCTATGATTGGAGTTTCATGGCTGATGATCTTGAAGAAGAACACACAGATGTTGCTCTTGTTTCTCTGAAGTTGCTCTTATGGCTTTCTCGACTCGAGGTACAAAACTCTGAATGTTGCTCTAAAACATGTAGGGCTGCTAGAGAAGTTGAAAGACTTAATGATTTATATTCTAATGAAAGACAAGAGTTATACACTGCTAATTATACTGTGTCTAATCTTAGAGAGCCATGGCTTTTAGAAAAACAAATAGAGCACTTTCAAGAAAATGAGTCAAAATATAGTGATGATATGATTCTTCTTAGAAGAGAGTTAGATCATACAAAAGCTGTGAATGATGCATACCAAATAGAGCTTGAAAAGCTTCAAAAGAAAACTGAAAATATCAATTTAACTCTAGACACATGTTATCATCAATCTAAGTCAATTGATAAAATTTGGAATGCTCAAGTATTTAATAAAGCTAAATCTGGTATGGGTTATAATATTGCCACCACCACTAAGTGGTGTTCCATCACCTCCAAGTATAGATTTAGCTCATACAGGTTTAGAAGACTTTAAGGAACTTGAAAGAGAATATGGTCCTTTAAAGGACACAGTGGTGAAGAGTGAGGAAGAGAGTAAGCTTGATAATGATGTTTTTTAGAGTGCTAGTGACTCATCAGTTGTTGATAAAAATGTTAAAAAGAATGTAGAGACTACTATCCCAAAATTTGTTAATACTGTTACAGAGGAACCTAGGAAACCAGTTAATAAATCTAGACCAACTGTAAGGTATGCTAAGATGTATAGGAACAAGCCTACAACTCCTAAGGGTAACCAAAGGAGTTGGAATCATGTTAAATCTCAACAACTAGGTAGTGATTTTGTTATGAACAATAAGGCATGCTATATCTGTGGTAGTTTTGATCATTTACATGCTTATTGTGACTATCATATTGGGAGAAGGGAAGTATATGCGTATAAAAGGGTGGAATCTAACAGGTATCAACATAATGTACACCCTAATTCTAATTGGAAAATGGTCCCAAGAGCAGTTCAACTTAGAAGTGGCCTCAAAACACTTGCCACTGTTAACACTGCTCACCCTAAGTCATCTGTTAAAAGTGCAAACACCAAAACAAGTTTTACAAAATTTGCACAAACAGGAAAAAGAACCTTTCAAGCTAAAAGGGTTAATAATAACCAACAAGTGGGTACCTAAAGAAACCAGATTACAGCACATCGCCATTCAAAAGTTACCACCTGCAAGGGTTTTAATAAGAAAAGGGGGACATGGGCAATTTGTGAAGGCCTCAAAACGTTGGGAATGGAAACCTAAAGGAAATACCTCTACAACCAATCTCAATGTTGTATCAATGACCTTTGATAGATTTAACTATATTGATACACGAGGCATATCCAAGTCAATCATGGCTTGGGTCCCCAAAAGAAACTAACTCTTTACTCATATGCGTGAACATCCAAGGACAAAAGGTCGATCAAGGATATACGATAGTGGGTGTTCAAGGCATATGGACGGCAACAAGTCCTATCTTTCGATTTTGAGCATTATGATGGAAAGTTTGTCGCTTTGGAGGTGGAGTAAATGGAAAAGTTCGGTAAAGGTGTTATTAAAACTGGTAACTTGGACTTTGAACCTATGTACTATGTAAAAGAGCTTAAGTACAATCTTTTTAGTGTGTCACAAATGTGTGACAAGATGAACAATATTCTTTTTACCAAAGATATGTGCTTTGTTCTTTCTAAGGATTTTAAGATGCCCGATGAAAGTCAGATTCTTCTTAAAGTTCCTAGAAAAGGCAATCTCTATAGCTTTGATATGAACAACATTGTAGCTAAAGATGATTATGCTTGCTTGCTTGCAAAGGCCACAAAGGATGAATCCATGTTATGGCATAGAAGACTTGGTCATGTTAACTTCAAAACCATTAACAAGATTGTCAAAGATGGTTTAGTGAGAGGTTTACCTCATAAAAGATTTGAAAATGATCAAACCTCATGTGGCTTGTCTTTAAGGCAAACAACACAGAGCTTCTTGCAAGTCAAAGTTGGTTAACTCTATTGCTCACCCACTTCAAATGTTACATATGGACTTGTTTGGTCCCACATCTGTGAAAGCTTGAATCTTAAGAAATATTGTCTTGTGGTGACTGATGATTTTAGCAGATTTACATGGGTTTTCTTTCTTGGAACTAAGGATGAAACAAATGGCATCCTCAAGATATTTATCACGAAGTAGAAAACCAATATGATATGAAAGTTAAAATCATTAGGTGTGACAATGGAACCGAATTCAAGAATAGAGTTATGGATGAGTTTTGCAGAAATAAAGGTATTAAAAGGGAAATTAGTGTGGCTAGAACTCCTCAACAAAATGGTGTTGCTGAGAGGAGGAACAGTGACACCGATAGAAGCTGCTAGAACCATGTTGGCGATTCCAAATTGCCAATTACTTTTTGGGCGCTAACACCGCATGTTATGTGCAAAACAGGGTTTTAGTGGTAATGACAAAGAACAAGACACCTTATGAATTGTTTTGGGGAAGACCACCTACCCTTGACTTCATGAGACCATTTGGGTGTCATGTATCAATTCTCAATACCATAGATTATCTCGGCAAGTTTGATGAAAAGGCTGATGAAGGGTATTTTGTTGGGTATTCCATGGTTAGTAAAGCTTTTAGAGTATTCAACTTAAGAACCCAAAAGATTGAAGATAATCTGCATGTTGAGTTCTCGAAAACAAAGTCAATGTCAAAGGAACTGGTCCGAAAGACTGCTTGATCTTGATACTCTAACAAATACTATGAATTATGTGCTGTTTCTACAGAACATCTTCTTTGATTTTGCGTGTTCGTAAGAGTTTCTTGATGATGATGAACCAAGCAAAGAAGATGCAGATGATCAAGATGAATCATCTACCTCTTTGGGACTATGCGATAATAATGTTATATCAAACCTGGAGTTGCTCATCCTTCTAGTGATTTAGAAAAAGAAGGAAATAGTAATTTGAATGCGATAATTTGAAAGCAAGGGAAATTCGATTCTCTCTGTTCGCAAAGTGTTTCCACCGCAACACCGATGTGGAAATCACCACTCCGCTACTATGGAAGCTCAAGCAAATGATGTTGAAATCTCTAATATGCCAAGTGAGATTGCAGTTCCTAAGACTCACCAGACTTCTATTCATAAATCACATCCTCTTGAAAATGTGATTGGGGATGTCTATTCACCTGTGAAGACTAGAAGACAAACAAGGTTGCCTGATGTTCATGGATTCATAAGTAAAATATATGAATCTAAAATTCATGAAGGCAAGAATGAATGTCTATTTATGTGCTTTCTGTCACAAATGGAACCAAAGAATGTTTACAAGGCACTTGAAGATGAAAGTTGGGTGGAAGCAATGCAAGAAGAGCTGCTCTAATTTAAGCTTCAAAAGGTATGTGTGCTTTGTGATTTGCCTTCTGGCAAGAAGGTAATAGGTACTAAATAGGTGTTCAGAAACAAGAAAGATGAAAGGGGAATTGTTATCAAAAACAAAGCTAGGCTGTGGCTCAAGGATATACTCAAGAGGAGGGTATTGACTATGAAGAAGTGTTTGCCCCTGTTGCACGGATTGAAGCAATTAGGCTGTTCTTAGCCTATGCATCTTTTATGGGCTTTAAAGTCTATCAAATGGATGTAAAGAGTGCTTTTCTATATAGGCAGATAGATGAGGAGGTTTATGTCTCACAACCTCCGGCTTTGAAGACCAATATCCTAACAAAGTCTACAGGGTAGTTAAAGCTTTGTATGGCTTGCATCAAGCACCAAGGAAATGATATGAAACCTTAACTACTTATCTTCTTGCAAATGGATTTCATAAGGCGAGTGGATCAAACTTTGTTCATCAAGAAAGATAAGAATGATATCTTGCTTGTCTAAGTATATGTTGATGATATCATTTTTGGGTCTACAAAGACAGAGATGTGCAAAGATTTTGAAAACGATGAAAGAAGAATTTCGATGAGTTCTATGGGTGAACTCACATTCTTTTGGGACTTCAAGTACCAAGCCGATGGTATTTTCATTAATCAAGATAAATATGTGGTCGAGATACTAAGGAAGTTCAAGTTTCTTCGATGCAAAGTCATCCAAAGACTAGACAAGACTACACATCTACTTCTTAAGGAAAATAGTGGTGAAGCTGTTGATGTGCACATGTATAGGTCTATGATTGGTTCTTTGATGTATCTTACATCATCTAGACCAGATATTATGTTTGCTATGTGTGCTTGTGCAAGGTTTCAAGTTACTCCCAAGTTCTCTCACTTGACTGCTATGAAGAAGATTTTCAGATATCTTAAAGCATTTCCTACTCTCAGGATTGTGGTACTCCGAGATTCTCCTTTAGATCCGGTTACTTACTCAGATAGTGACTATGCCGAGCTAGTTTGGATAGAAAATCTACAACGGTGGATGTCAATTTCTTGGCAAAGATTAGTGTCATGGCAAGTGCAAGAAACAAACAATGGTGGCTAATTCTTCAACCGAAGCAGAGTATATAGCAGCCGCAAGTTGTCGTGCTCAAGTTCTATGGCTTCATAATCAACTTTTGGACTATGGGTACAATTTCATGAATACCATCATACATATTGACAATAGCAGTACCATTTGCATAATAAAGAATCTCGTTCAACACACAAAGACCAAACATATTGAAATTAGATACCATTTCATTCGAGATTGCTATGAAAAGGGACTAATTCACGTTGTCAAAATTCATACTGATGACAACTATGCCGATTTATTAACAAAAGGTCTTGATGTGGGAAGATTTCAGTACTTGGTAACAAGTCTTGGAATGCTAAACCCATAAATGTTTTCTCGTGTTGAGGGAGGCTGTAGAGTAATGCAATTGTTGTATGAGTTTGTATATCAAGTTTTGATGAGGAATTGGAGTTACAAGGTGTATATCTGTGATGCACAACAAATGGTTATTGATTCACCATGTCTAATACACATAAGAATCAACTAATCCAGAGCAAACGGCACTCTTGGTAAAGACTTGACAAATCCGTTTATGGTTGATAGTTTACCAAAAACTATATGGTTATCAACTCACCATATTCTTTATGATTAAAAGTTGGCTAGTCCATAGCAAACGGCTCATGGTAAAGACATATAAAATCCGTTGATAGCTGATAGTTTGCTAAAAACTATAATGGGAGCAATATTGTTTTCTAATGATTTTATTTTCCACTGATCTTTGAGATTTTTGTGAAAAATTACCACTACTAGTTCACGCTTTCATCGACAAGGTTATTTTACCACTGTTGTTCTAGCCGTTACAACTGATTATGCCAGTAATTTATTTTTTACTAGCCGCTGAAAGTAACCATCGATAGTTATATATATAGGGTTAAAATTTTAAGTAAATTATCTTCTTTCTATATTATAACTACTTTCTAAAGATAATTTTACTTGAGCATCAATTCTAAACCCTAACCCTATATATCTTTTTCTCTCAATTGGCTAGTCATTACTTAAATTCTTCTTGACATATTAATATTTTTCATCAAAAGTTTCTATGGCATCTTTGAAATTTACAGATGAGCACAACCTAGTGGCCTACCTACAAAAGTCTAACGATTAGAGTGGCCCCGATTTTCATCGTGTGGACTTTCTTCATACCACTCATATAAGGTATGCATTGCTTTTAAAACCCACAATCTATATCTCTCAAATCAATCAATTTTAGACTTCTGCTCAGTCCATAACACTTGAGATTGGAGATACATGACATGAACCAGTGGATGCTCTAAGAGCCACTGTAGATGGGGTAACTATTGATGTTACTGAGGCATCCCTGAGGAGAGTACTTCACTTGGATGATCTCAATGGTCTCATCACCTTACCTATGTCTGAAATTCATGATACTTTATCATCCATGGGGTATGATACCACTGACAAAAGGCTACTTTCAAAAAGAGTGGTTTTTGTCCCCAATGGAGATTTTTGATTCATACTTTGTTACATTTCCTTAGTCCTAAGAAAACATCTTATGAGCAATTTAGTTCAACCATGGCTTATCCTTTGGTTTGTCTAGTCATTGATAAGATTTTCAATTGGTCCAACTATATTTTTACTAGTATGAAAGGCAATGTACAGAGTAAAACCAAATTTTTGATGTATCCAAGGTTTGTGCAAGCTGTGCTAGATGAATTTCAACTGCAACCTCATACTACTGTTTATCAAATCAGTTGTCTAAAGCCTAAAGTTTTTCAAAATTTGAATAAAGATGGCAATATGATTTTTACACCTCTCCTACCCCAAATGGTTGCTAAAATTTCATCCAACAAAACACACCCATAATTAATGTTCCCAACATTGATTATACCCCACCAGTTTCAAGAACCTATGAGAGAAGGTCTAAGCAGTCAACTCCTCTCATGACAACACAAAGCAAGTTTCAACCATATGGTCTAGGAACAAGCAAGGTGGTTCTAGACTTCCACCTAGTCCTACTATGGAGGAATCGGACCTTGCCCCATGATTTACCTCTCCCAACAGGTAACACAGTTGGAAGTGCTGAAGGCAGTGGAAACCAATTGGAATTGATGGTTTTGTGTACCAAATTAGCAAAGCAGGTTGAGTCTCTACAAAAGGACTTGGCTATGTCAAGAAGAAGATGCCAAGGATGTTCAACTATTAAAGACATAGATTCAGACTTTAAAGGAAGAGATGCAGAGGTTGAAAAAGCACAAGCAGACTGCAAAGATGGTGATTTTATCTCCATCCTCACCTTCTGATGGTGATTCAGTTGATCATGATTTGGGAAATTCTTCCAAACATGGGAGGAAAACAGGTTCGACTAATCGAGGGAGGACAATTGATTTTGAAGATGAAGGAGATACAAGTAAAGGAGCAAAGGAAGCTGAAACTCATGGAGATCAACTTGAAGATCAAGACATTTTCCAAATTCAACTCGATTTTACCATCGATTTTATTCCCACCGCAGAGCCAAATATTGCCACCGCAAGTGAAGAATTTGATAAATTGAATACGACAAAGGGTTAAGCGTTATGGAAGATGTGACAACAACTCGAAGTAAGATTTCAAAGAAAAGACAAACTCAGATTGATCTTGATAGAGAACTTGCTAAGAAGATAGCGTAAGATCAAATTGCCGAGAAAGTTGCTGAGAAGAAAAGATTGATAGAACTGGAAGTTGCAAGCTTTTTGGAAGCTAAAAGATTGGATAGAATGGAAGATACTGAAGATTCAATTTCCATTGTTCAACCTACAATTATGAAAGAAAAAGCTCCAGAGTTTAGTTATGTTCCTATGAAGAAGATATTCGCCGGTGGCTAATAATCCGAAATCAAGAAAAAGGCAATTGACCTTGTTGCTGATGCATCCTTAATCGAGGAACAAAGAACCTGCTAAAGGATTTTATTCAAATGAAGAACAATCAAGCACTTGAAGATGTGATTAATTCATCAAAAGGTTCAGAAGAAACCAAGACAACCAACCAAGGCACAAATACTTGCATATATGAAGACTTATTGTTGTCATGTTGGTAACTAGAAAAAGCATCAATTTAAAGGAATGTCTGATGATCAAGTTGAAAAGGCTTACTACGAACGTAAAACAAGATAAATCTTTTATTCCAATGGGTTCTGAAGAAGAAGAAAGAAGGATTCCTAGATTGAAGAGAAAGGCTAAAGTGAGTGATTCTCCAACTGTTAAGAAGACTAAGGTTGATAAAGATCAAACAAAGTCTACTGAGAAGGAGATTCCTACCTGAGAAGTTCACAAGAATAAATGACCTGGAATGATTGTGATTGAAGACAGAGATTTTTATCCAGAACCACTGCAAATTCGAAATCCTATTATTGATTGGGAAGTTTACACTGCTAGCAATTTTGCTCCAACATGGAAGATCACAAGGCTGAGAGGTGAAACTTCATCATTCATGACATTTGAAGATCTTATTAAAGCTTTTGACAGAGATGACCTTAATACACTATGGAAATTAGTTCAAGAAAGGTTTAATGCTCAAGATCTCAAAGATACAAAGGAGATGCAGTTATGGATAAATCTTATAAGGCTTTTTGAACCAGATGATGACTACTGGAAAACCTTATTCACATGTTTTGGTACTAAATGGTTTTATTATGATTCATGTGAAGTTCATCATGTCTCTACAGCTAATGGAAAAGACTTTTTCATGCTTGTTTGAGAAAAAATATCCACTCGAGTTGGAGCTCTTACAAGAATGTTAAGCTTACACATAAGAGTCAATGAAGACAATGAGAAGATCAGAGCATTGTTACAAAGGCTTCAAGATAAATGTTCAAGAGCTATACAAAAGTTAAGAGAAAAGAAGTGAAGTGTTTGATTGAATTCCCCAAATCCTTGAAGTTAATGCATATTGAAGAAACTTATTGATTTGCAGAGAAATCATAAGTTTAGGGGAGGATTGTTGGGAATAATCCGTTACCACGGATAGTTGTTGTTTACACTGCTTGGTTTAACACTAGCAGTGGAAACGTATTCCCACTGCAAGTTCTTCATTACCACTGCTATCAGTTTATGATAAGGTTAAACGCGTTTAGATAAGTATAGAATAGATCTTGTGTATATTCTATTATGTTAGCTTTATACTTATCTTGTAAAGGACTCCTTGTTGTATAAAAGGAGATCCTAGGTCATTGTCTTAGGTACGTATAACATTACAATATTACCTACGAAAGCTTCAAGGTGTAACCCTAGTGATAAGTTAAGATCACTCGTATTATTCATTAATAATATTGGAGCTTGAGTTTTGTGTTAACTTGTGTTTATTCTCGTACATCATATAATTCGTCTTCTAAGTATTACTTAAGTAAATTCCGCTTGCTTGATAATATCATACAAAATATCATTGACACAAGGAGAGTGTCCAAGATTCATCACTTATCCAAGTGAGCCAGGAGCGTGCCGCATTAGAGGATTATAAGGCTACTTGCTTCTGGGCTCTTAAATATTTGGAGAATGGGAAGAACGAGCACTTCTCTCAGTTGGGGGAGTTTCGTGCAACCATGGAAGGCTTACTGGAGAAGCAGTAGATGAAGCTATGCAAGCTCAGCATCGAATACGATGAAGAGCTATATCCTCAGCGGTTTCATGATTGCCGAGCGCAGTGGCTCATCGACCATGGTTTGCGCTTGCCGCCTCAACACTTTGGAATCTCGAGAGGTGAAAGACACCTTCGGGATGTTGTTCAGGCGTTGGCGCGTGGCAAGCGGAGGCCATAGAAGAGCTTCATGAGAGCGTACCGTTGATAGCGTTCACGCGACAGTGTCCGGGTATAATGAGCGTGCATATGATGATCTGGTCGCTGCGATGGAGAAGATGAAGTTGTTGGATCTTCCTCAGATTGCCCAGTTGGAGAGCGACCAGGATTATCCCATATGTTTGATTATGGGGGGGTTAACCTTGGCCCGAGACCTTGCTGATGACGCAGAGGCGCAGCCTGACTACTTTTTGAAGCCTGACGTGTCACAACTGCAAGTGCCTATCTTTGCTCGCCACTCGATATATCCAACCCTTTGGCGCTTGAGAAGGAAATTCCTTTGAAAGCATCCTTAGAAGCCCATGCCACGAGGCTTGCAAAGAAGAAGGCGGAAGGGAAAGGCCATTCTTTGTGGTCTTGGCGCGATCTCCGAGATCCGACGGTACCGTTAGTGTGGCAACGGTATCACGCCAGATTTCGATCTATTGAAGAGACTTAAAGAGGCCGGGACGCCAAGTACCATGTTGAGAGCTCACATCTTAGGCATTGTAATAGTATATAGGCTCTAGCATCTTTGTAGATATCCTTTTGTATGAACTTGTGGTCCATAATGAAATTTCCTTTTTTGTTGAAGGTGTGTTGATCCATATGTTTTATCGAATGTGGTTGCGATTATAATGTTTGTACTTAGTTATCTGTCTTTGCATAAAAACGCCCACGCTTGTCTAAGAATCAAACGGTTATATAAACGCGAATAGTATATGAAGTCCATAATCGTGTATGAAAATCATGATTTAATGTACTTGAAACATAATTTCTAAGTACTTGTATCATAATCGTGTATGGTGTGATATGCAACATCAGAATATCATATCAAGGAGTCAAGAGTCTTGATTCCTAGTTTGTTAAACGCGCACAATGTGCATTGTTGCGCATCCATCGTGGGATGTACATTGAACTTATTCCAACGTCTTGAGAATAAGGTGTTTAACAAGGATGCATGATCCAATGTTGATGGGTTTGCAACCCTCTTACTCAACGAGTTATTTAGTATGTTTACTCATCCTTTTACCATCGTGGGTTTTAGTAAGTGCATGCACGCCATGTAGGCAAAAGATAATATAATAACAATGTTCAGACATAAACAATATGTAAATAACAAAGTGAAATGTGTCGCAGAGTTAGCTAGAAACCGCGACGTTTTATTAATACTTGCAAGTTTTTGTAAAAACAAAAAAAAAGACATTTGCCTAAGTAAAACAGAATGTAAATACACGGATACTTATTGAGCACTTTACTAAAGTGTGGGGGTGTCCGTACGCTGGGCTATAGCCTTTCCTAAAGATACCATCGTTTGAGATTGCAAATGTTCCATGTGCGTTGTAGGTCACGACCATCCATGTCATGCAGCATTGTACGCTCTTTCCTAATGCTTCAATGACCTCATAAGGTCCTTCCCACTTCGTTCCAAGTTTTCCTGTATCTTCTGCATGGCTCGCATCATTGGCGCGATATACAAAGTCTCCGGTCGAATGAGGTGCTTCAACTTTAGCATCGTAGTATCCTTTCATTTTGACTTAGCTCGCCTCACATATAGTTGCGCTGCTCGCTTTCTTCCAACAAGTCCAAGTCTATACGCGTTCATCGCCATTGGTTGTGACATTAACTTCGGTAGTACGAATAGTTGGCATCACAATTTCGGCTGGTATGACGGCTTCTGTCCCATAGACAAGAGAAAATGGAGTGTCTCCCGTGCTTATTTTGATTGTCGTGCGGTCCACGAACATGTGATAATTCCTCCACCCACCTCCCTTTTTGTTTGTCTAAGCGTGCTTTAATTCCTTCACCCGACTCACGATTTGCACGCCGACCAAACCATTGGTTTGTGGGTGTTTAATCGACGCCAAGTGCTGTGCAATATTTAGTTTCTCGCACTATTCCTTGAAAGGGTTGTCAGCAATTGTTTTCCATTTTCCGAAATGATTTCCCTAGGTAATCCGAAACGGCATACGATATTCTCCCAAACAAATCGTTTTACCTGATTACCTGTGATTGTTGCGACCGCCTTTTCCTCAATCCACTTAGTGAAATAGTCTATAGCCACAATAAGGAATTTTAGTCCCCCTGCTGCAACAGGGAAGGGGCCTGCACTGTCGATACCCCATTTATAGAATGGCCATGGTGACGTAACAGATGTTAGCTCCTGTTGTTGTCGGCGTGGGGTGGGTCTATGAACTTGTGTTAGGACCGAAAAACACAAGATTTATGTGGTTTGGAGGTCTAGGTTGGTGGAAAAAGATGAACAACTTCATCCTTTTAGAGAGAGAAACTAGAGAGAGGGAGAAAAAGATAAGGATAACTTTTATTGATAAGAACAAACACACACTAACCAAATGCTTCACCTCACCCCTCATGGAGAGTCATGAGGGGTATTTATAGGCTCTAACTTTGCCACTTAAACGATACTAGTCCCTATGGGCAAAGTATACTACGCATCTAGTCAAATTCACGTAGGTGACGTTATCTTTATAAAAAGCGAGGCTAACAATCTCCCTCCAAGATAGCGTCACACGTGAATGGTTACAATGAGACCTATAAATACAAAACAAAGTAAATTACAATAGTAAAGAACAATGTTGACTTTCTTGAAGTGCAGAGTCTCAGTAGTCTAGATATCGAGGCAAACTTGAAGTTCTCCCTTCCGATGACCTCGGCATTTGATCTTTTGGCACCGACGCACAAATTCTTGTAGCTCAACTTCAACTGTAACGGTCTAGTTAGGTTATTACTCCCTCCTAACTAGTGAGTCTTTTTCTTTTCTTTGCTCCTTCCTCGAACCGACAACACTCTTCCAATACGTCTTTAATCTTCGACACGCAAGGAGAAAGTGAACTCTTGAACGTACAATGGTTGTCATTCTGGGAACATCATAACAACATAACTCACTTATTATTGCATCCAATGTTGGTAAAAAAGCCCCGATGTACACCACACTACTTCTCCTTCTTCAGTCTTAAGCAAAAATCCCTTCGTAATCCAATCACGGAAGATGAAATACCAACTTCTCCCTCCTGATGGTTGCGAGCTATCGGAATCATCATAATGTTGCGTACATGTCGTATTACCTTCTTTGATGCAATATTAACATCATAGCTTGATCAAATTTCCGTGAGAATATGTTGCAAAAATACTCTCAATAAACTTCTCTCAAACCAACCTTTTATCGAACCTCCTTTGAATTCACCGGCTAATTGTAATGACCACATATGGAGATAACCCGATACGACTAACTTGAAAAGGAAGCAAACATCCCAACTTTGTGACTTACTGCTTGTTCTAAAATTTTTGAATAATCCACAACTGCGTGTGACACTGAGCACAACAACGTAACTCCTTAAAGTGATGGTTACACACTGTGAGCACTACAACGTAACTCCTTACCAGTCATAACCAGATTCTCAAATTTCATAATGTGCTCCAACAAGTTATCTTGAGACATGCATCCAACCAACCATCGTCTCAAAGATAAAGAAGTCCACCCGTGAAACGTCACTTCAATTCCGCATCAACAATACCGTACAAAAACTCCGTAGTCATTTTTTCAAATTTCGTCCAAGCCATGAATATTGTATCCCTTCGTGAAATTTTACCATACCAAATACCACTCACATGACAAAAAATTAAAAAATTGTTTCAAAATTTTGTGTAACAAAATTTGGATAACAATTTTCCAATTCAACATTACACGTGAATCTTTTACTTATCCCAATCCCAATCCAATGAAAGTCCATTATCTAAGTGTGATACCATTCAAGCACAGCCCATCATTCGAAGATAAAACAAGATCCAATATCCATGTTTCACGTCCGGTTGGCCCATGATTGCCCGATCCATATCCAACTTGTAATAACCGGGTATAAAATACCTTGTCACACTATTACCCTAAACCTAAAAAAACAAACGTCTCCCTTTTTTGTTTTTCTTTTTCTCCGCCCCCACAACTTCTTCAGTATACTTAGCAAATATATTTCATCACAAATCTCATCTCCCATCTGACAGTGAATCTTAGATTCATCTCACCATCATGACCAAAATATATAACCACCTTAGATCAACCATTCGACATCAAAATGATGTAAATCATTTCCAGTACCGATCATATTATTCTTCTGCAAAGGCTTCAAGGTCTTGAATAATCAAGGTCTCGGGTAGGTTTTTCCTTTGTTTAAATATGAGTCTTGAACGAATAGAAAGAAAAGAGATAACATACTTGTTATACGCTTTCTTTATCTTCGGATAGTAACATAAGTGGGTCAATGATGATAATACTTCAAGTGAAACAATCTTGACAAGATTGCAAAAAACTTGAATAACAATTGGAGATTACTTGTAATTGTTTTTTTTTCATTTTTGTTCTAAGTTATGAGATGAGGCTGATCTGTTTGGAGTTGGAGGTGGGTTTTAGGATAGATAATGAAGTTGGAGTGATATTGGTGTTTTGGTAATTGGTATGTCTTGTGGTTGATGTGGTCGAGGTCTTTTGGTAAAGTTTACGCGTAACTTTTTTCCATTTCTGCTCATTAATTTCTTACGCGTAACTTCTTGCTTATGCGTAGGCATACGCGTAACATGCTTATGCGTAGCCTTACGCGTAACCTTGCTTAGGCGTAAAGCCAGAAGCTTAGCGTTAAAAGCATACGCGTAACTTTTCATACGCGTAACTTCACAGCTATGCGTAACACCTCTGTAGATTCCCCTTAAGCGTAGAAAAAGAGTTTTGACCCTTTGACTTTTTTCCGGCAAGTTTTTCCGACCACATATTCCGTTCAGCTTCATATATACCCAGAAAAGCATACTAAAAATGCTTCCTTTTGACTGTTTGACCATGAGAAGATGAACAGATGACCACTTTGACTTTCACGTATTGGTAACAAAAAAATATATCTGTTTGGACATGATGTGAGCTAAGACAGATTTACACATGAAAGACTATGACTTTTTGTGTTACCAAAAAAATACGAAACATATTGTTAACTGTTATCCCACAAATCGGGAAAAAAATTTTCCGACCCACATAATAAGCATAAAAACAGTCAACAAACATGTATAAAATCACAATAAATCAACAAACAACAACCTTGGCTCGTTATACCAATTGTTAGGACCGAAAAACACAAAATTTATGTGGTTTGGAGGTCTAGGTTGGTGGAAAAAGATGAACAACTTCATCCTTTTAGAGAGAGAAACTAGAGAGAGGGAGGAGAAGATAAGGATAACTTGTATTGATAAGAACAAACACACACTAACCAAATGCTTCACCTCACCCCTCATGGAGAGTCATGAGGGGTATTTATAGGCTCTAACTTTGCCACTTAAACAATACTAGTCCCTATGGGCAAAGTATACTACGCATCTAGTCCAATTCACGTAGGTGACATTATCTTTATAAAAAGCGAGGCTAACAACTTGGCAGTCGCCACACTTTTTTATCAAATCCCGCGCGTCGCGGTGCATCATAGGCCAATAGTATCCTAACCGTAAGGCGCGTGATACAACGGACCGTGGTCCTGAGTGCATACTGCATGAACCGGCGTGGATCTCTCGGAGTACGTAATCTGCTTGAAGGGGTCCGACACATCGAAGCCATGGTTGTAGAAATGAACGCCGATATAATATACCATCTTGAAGTTCAAACCTCTGTGATGCGGCGTATTCGTGGCCCTTCTGCCTCCGGGCGGATGCCCTTACTTATAAACTCGATGATTGGAGTCATCCATGTAGGACCTTGCTCCTCTATCACCGTGGATATCTCCATCTCTGAGATGGACTTGCTCTTAAGAGTCTCCACCAATACTTGTTTTGGCAGGTGCACAAAGCTTTTGGATGCAATCTTGCTCGCATCCGCCTTTCGTTTTCCCTCTAGGAACTTGTTTGATGGTAAACCTGCCGAAACCTCGATTAGTGACTTGGTCTTGTCGAGGTATTGAACCATGTTTTCCTCTTTAGCCACATATTCGCCCAACACATGGTTGGCTACTAACCAGGAATCCACATTTTCTTCTAGGTTATGTGCGATGCCCATTCGAGCGCAATGCGTAATCCAAAGAATCGTGGCTTCATACTCGCTCGTTGTTTGTGGTGTGAATTCAAAATGCAGTGCGTAAGTGAATTCCATTCCTTCTGGACTCGTGAGGATAAGGTCGGGGCCTAACCCGTCCACGCATGAAGATCCATCCGTGAATAGGATCCATGGTTCTTGTAGTTCCACCTCTCTTTGTGAAGGTTTATCATCAGTATTTGGTTTTTCGATGATGAAGTCTGCTAGTATCTGCCCCTTAACCGCAAAGACGCGGTCTGTAGGGAGATGTTATGCTCACCTAGCAACACACTCCACTTCGTAGTCGCCCCGATGTGTCGGGTTTGGAGATGATTTGCTTGATAGGTTGGTATGTGATCACCGCTATTGGGTGCGCTCTGGAAGTACTGCCTTTTGGCGGCGAATACTAATGCCAAGACCAGCTTCTCCATTGCGCTATAGTTAACCTCCGTTTTCTTAAGTGCTTTGCTTACAAAATATACCGGTGTTTGTACTGAATTCCTATCCGTTAGTAGCACCGCGCTGACTGCTCCATGAGCATATAAGTACATAATTAATTCTTCTCCTGGGCGGGGCGCGACTAGCGTGGGGAGCGCTGCTATGTGTTGTTTAAGCTGTATAAAAGCTTCTTCTGCTTCCGTAGTCCAGAAAAAGTCTCCATTTTTTTGTACACTTCTTGAGCGTTTTGAAGAGAGGGAGTGACTTCTTCTGTTCAAACCGGCTAGTTTTCCATTAAGAGACTGGACTTCTTTCAACGTGCGTGGTGAAGGAAGTTGGATGATGCCTTTGTTTTTTCGGACACGGTTTAATGCCATCGAGCTCTATCAAATATCCAAGGAACATGCCTTCTGTAGAGCCAAAGGTGCATTTCTTAGGATTTAACTTCATGTTGATCTCTCATAGTGTCTTAAATGTTTCCTCAATGTCGCGCACCAATTGGCCCTCAAGTATGGCTTTTTATGACAAGGTCGCCAACATAAACCTCTAGGTTGCGCCCACCTGTTTTCAAATGCATTATCTACCAATCGCTGGTAGGTTGCGCCTGCATTCTTCAAGCCAAAGGGCGTCTTTGTATAACAATAGACGCCTTGGCTTGTATGGAAGGCCGTTTTTTCCTTATCTTCTTTAGCCATTTGGATTTGGTGGTACCCTTTGTATGCGTCTAAGAAACATTTAAGTGGGTATCCGCACAAAGATTTTACCTTCCAATCTATCTCTGGTAGTGGGTAGCAGTCTTGTGGACATGCTTTGTTGAGATCTGTGAAGTCCACGCACATCCGCCAACTACCATCGCTCTTCTTGACCATTATTAGGTTGGAAAGCCAGTTATGGTAATAGACTTCTCGCATGATACATGCATCCACAAGTTTGTGTACTTCCTCCAGAATGGCTTTTGCGCGCTCTGGAGCCTGGCCGCTTCTTCGTCGATCGGGAGTATCCTTGTCGGATTCTCAACTTGTGTTCTGATCGAGTGTGGCACACCGCCATGTGCTTTGGTTCCCATGCAAAGATATCCAGATTCTTTTGCAAGAGTACGCCACGGCCCTGCCTTTATCGAGCCGATCCCCCGATCGATACTTCCCGCCGGTAATCGGGATGGATTGCGACCCTCAGGTTTGATACTTTAGTTGCGCGTTGTCCTGGGATGTGTGCCATCTCACATGTAATCGTGTTACATTCTCCAGGTGGTACGGTCGTATTGTAGAGAGTAACAATGCCCCCTCCACCAGGAACTTGAGCATCCCATGTGCTGTAGATGGTACCGCTGCGTATGATATCCCCGCCTTCCAATAATGCCATTGTATGGTGAAGGGGATCTGATCACCATAAAGTTCATCTAGGATGTCGTGGAGTGTTCCTTATTCCCAACATTGACTAGTAGGCGTATTTGCCCCATGGGCCATATCTTTTCTCCCGTAAAACCCCAACGACGCGTCATGGCCGGGCTTAACGACCATTATCTCGTGTCGCGCTTGAAACAATGTTTATACATTATATCTGCGGATGCTCCTCCATCAACATACATGCGGTGGATATCGTGACCCCCTGCATTAATTTCGATGGTAAGTGGTTCTACCACTGCGTTGTCCGCAGCCAAGGTGGGGAAAGAAATTTCGCTTCCACAGAAAACTTTTGGTGACCCTCTGCCTAGTCTTTCGCTGCCAAGATTGTATCATGTAAATGGTATCAACCTTATCTTTGGGTGCTTCTTTCTTGTTCCCATTCTTTTGCTTATCTTTCCCATCCTTGATGTTCTTAACTAAATGGTCCAATCTGCCCTCTTTTACTAGCTTATCAATTAGTTGGCGCAATTGGACACACTCATTGGTGGTGTGGCCCTTCTGCCCATGATAGTCGCAGTATCCGTTCCCCACGCTCGCTCTTCCGGGTGCGCATTGGTGGGGTCTCGGAAGTTCGCCTTCCTTGCGAATATCTCCGTTGGAGTCTTGGTTAGCGGGGTATACTTATCATTCTCTCGTCCGCTCCCCTGATCGCGGTAGTTCTTGTTGCGGTTGCTACTCTGGTCATTGGATTGTCTCCTAGGTCGTTCTTGTGACCTATAGTTTGAGTAGCCTTTCTTTGTCGCCGAACAGCTTCTCCTTGGATAAAGGACCTCGTGCGTTTCATAAGTTCATCAAAGGTTTGGGGAACCTTGTCGTTCAACCTTTTGATGAGTTCTGGGTTATTGATTCCGCTCATGAACCCCGAGATCTTTAGTATTTCGGGAATGCCTTGACATGTATGCATTCGCCTTTGTAGCGTTCCACATAAGCTTGTAGATTCCCCCGCACTATTTTACCTCGCAAGTTCATGGGGTTTTTGGCACTTCTTCCTTTGAGTAAAGTTCAGGCGAAACGCCTTCCACAACTCTTCAAAACCACCAATGCTTCGCGTGGAGCTTCTGAACCGCATTTCCCACTAATGTGGAATTGAACATGTGGCACCACACAGGTTGTGGCCAATTTTCGATGGTAGCAGTTGACTCGAAAATTTTAGGTGATCGTCCGGATCACCTGTTCCATCGTAGGTTTTCACATTGGCGAGCATGCGCCTTCTCTTATCTTCTGAAAAATCATTGATGCGCCGAGTGAACGCATCCACCTTTTGGCAGCGCCAGGGAAGAGACATATCTTCATCCTCCTGGTCGCGATATCTTCTCCTGGATTTCCAGTGTCCTTTCTCGTCCTCGTTGTCCGAGGAGTCACTGGAGGACGAAGCTTCCCTCTTTCGGTGCTTGCGCCGATGTCCCTCGAATCCGAGCTCAAGAGCTTTCACTGGGAGTGCCGCCGTCCAAGTTCTGTCATGGACGCCGCGGCTACCAAGCCTAGCGTGGGCATTGGTATGCCGTCCATCATCTTCGTGTTCTCCCAGATATCGTAGGGTCACCGCTTCATCGCTCACAACTCTCCTCCCGATCCCTGGTAAACAGGGGGCGGCGGCTTCTTCGCGCCTCTCCCTCTGGTGACGCGATGGGGATGTCTCATACTCTGGGTCGAAGTTGAGTCGGGCTTGCAGGCTCTGACTCGACCTCTTTTTCGCTTTCTCTTGCATGAGGGCAACCAAGGTTTCGTAGTTTTTAGAGATGAAGTTACTTGGAGCTAGTTCAGGCGCGACTCCTTCTAGCGCGAGGGTGGTTGTTTCCACCTTTGGACCCCTGATTCAGCCAGGCGCGCCTGGCGGGTCTGTGGGGTATGTTTCTGGCACCGATTGGTGGGGAGTGATAAAAAGGGTGCGTTGTGGATCTTCTGCGCTAGTGGTTGTCGTAGTGGCATGGGTTGTCCCCGTGCGTGGTTCCACTGTCGTGAAGACCAGATCTGGGCCTGACCCTTGGTTTCTGGTAGCACTGGTTGTTCCAAAGGCATGCTTAGAGGCTGATCCGCTTTGCTGCTTCTTCCCTTGTAGGTCACTATGCGATCGCTGGCTTAGGTTTTCGTGCTTTGTCATTCTAGTTCTTAGTGATTGGTCCCACGGATGGCGCCACTTGTTGATACAAAAGTTGGGCGTTCCTTATTTGGACTCGGTTCTCGTATCAATTAGACCTTGATGCTTGAGACCTGCGCACTAAGAAGACAGAAAACACCGTTAGGTTTATCGTGGGATTGTCTCCCACGATTATCCTCCGTGTGAGAGTAATCGGTTTTAGGGTTTAGTGGAGAGTTGGGTTTTGTGATCGTACCTTTAATGAGGGCCGATATGCCCTTTATATACACACGAAATCCTTGTTGGTTTCGTGTTCCACAACCTTCGGCGTATCCCGCCTAAGTCGGTCGGTTGATACATATCCCATAAATAAGAGATATCCGATATTAAGACCATAAATAACTTCGGGTTTGGGCCTTCGTGAGCCCAAACCGTTACCGTGTTAGCCCACTCGTATTGGGCTCGAGTGTTAGTAGCGTCCATTGGTCGGGTTCATGACCCGAATGCGGACTATACATCATCATAATCTAAGTATTCCCAGGAGATACTTAATCGAGCCAACATGATGGATGCTAAGCCATGCTTCACACCACTATCTACTAACATTTCTTTTGTTAGGGATGGTGAACTGTTCCCTGATCCTACTAAGTATCGTGCTATAGTTGGAGCATTACAATATTTGACTATCAGGCGCCCGGATATTTCATATGTTAATCAGGTGAGTCAATTTTTGAGTGCTCCAACCAATGACCATTATCAGCAGGTTAAACGCATTCTCTGATACATCAAAGGAACATTAACGTATGGCTTAACATTTGCTGAGCGATCTCAGTCAGCCCTTCTCGGCTTCTCCGATGCCGACTGGGCTAGGTGTCTTGAAACTCGACGATCTACATATGGCTATTCGATCTTCTTGGGGGGAAATCTCGTATCCTGGAGTGCAAAGAATCAGTCCACCGTATCAGGGTCAAGCTATGAGTCTGAGTATCGTGCTATGGCAAACACAGCGGCTGCGGCAGCACTTATTTGGATCTCACACTTGCTTCAAGAGCTTCATGCCTTACCTGCTAGTCGTCCGACTCTCCTATTTGATAATCGAAGTGCTATCTTTCTCACTCAAAATCCTATCTCACACAAACGAGTCAAACATATTGAATTAGATTATCACTTCATTCGCGAACTTGTTACTAACGGAAAGTTACACACCCGCTTCATTCCAACCAAGCTCCAAGTGGCGGATATCTTCACAAAGAGTTTACCTCGTCCACAGTTCGAGTTCTTTCGGCGTATGCTTAGGATGGGTCCGCCTCCCTCTCGCTTAAGGGGAGGGGGTATTAGCTAGTCTTTATTATCTATGGTGTAATATGTATTTATCTTTTTCTTGTACTATCTTTGTGTAACTTTGTATTCTATAAATGTATATCTCCACACATTGGTGGAGCATTTAGTTTTCTCTCATTCACAACTCTAGCTAGCAAATAACCTATACCACACACGTACGCAGTACAAAAAAAATCACAAATAAAACTTAACTTGAACATGTGTTTCAAAACTCAAAAGAGAATTCAATATTAGACTTACAATTTAGTGAATTCAATCTTACTCTTGCATTTTAGAGTAAATTAAACAGATAGTCATTGTGGTTATACCAAAATTTAAATTTTGGTCTCTAACTTTTAAAGTAATAATGATAGTCTTTGTGGTTTTCAAGTTTGCACACATATGATCACTACAATAACAACAATACCCGATTCTGCTAAAACGAAATATTGAGGAGATACCCTTACTCGAGGATAAAGAACTGCTTTCAGAAAGACCTCCGACAAATGTGTGTGTGTGCATGTGTGTGCGCAAGACAAGAAAATAGACATTATGTGTGGTCGTGTGTCTGGATGGAAAAGACAATGACAAAAAAGAAAGCACATATAATAAAAAGAGTTAATTACATGAATGGTCCCTGTGGTTTGTCACAAATTACGGGTTTGGTCCCTAAACTTTTTTTTTTGCGGATTTGGTCCCTATGGTTTTGATTCGTTACGGATTTGGTCCCTTGACCAAATTTTCTGTTAGTTGACCGTCAATTGGGGTGTTTGAAAGGCTGAAATGACAAAAATACCCTCGTATGTGTTTCATAAATGGTCCATATGGTTTGTAGGTTATCGTGAATTAGTCCCTTATTTTTATTTTTATTTTCTATAAAAACATTTTGTCAAAAATTTAAAAAAAATTCGGAAAATTTTATAAAAAAATCTATAAAAAATTCCAAAAATTTTATAACAAATTCCTAAAATTTTATAATTTTTTTAAATTCGAAAATTTTATAAAAAATTCCAAAATTTTATAAAAATTCGAAATTTTAAAAAATTCAGAAATTTTATAAAAAATTCAAATTTTATAAAAAGTATACTAAAAATTCCGAAAATTTTATGAAAAAATTTCTAAAAAATTCCAAAAATTTTATAAAAAATTCCGAAAATTTTAGAAAAAATTCCGAAAATTTTATAAAAAAACTTGACATCTACCATAAGGCTATAAATACATCCCCATGTATTCATCCTTTGGTACACTTGATTTCATGAGAAGGCCAAACTTCTTCTTTTATTCCCTCTTGTTCTTGGTCGACGAATGAATCCCCATTGTAAGGGATTTACGAGTGACCTTGAGCATAACAAAGGTGTTTGGTTATTCTATTGTGATCAAGAACTAGCATTCACATCGAATCGCTAATAACGCGTGTGTACAAAAGCGTGGTGTAACACACTATTGTTACATCAATTGGTTTGAATTGGAAAATGGTAAGGGTCAATTCGTTAAACCACATAAACCCTAATTAGGGTTCTTGAATTAAAGAGATCTACCAATTGCAAGAGGTACGTTACGCATCTTTCAGTTAATTAATTATTGTTATGATTCTAAGTCTTCCGCTGTGTACTCTGTGGTGTCTATATGTTTTATTGTATATCACATATCTTAAACTCAATAGTGTCATCACGAGCCTTGTATAACAAGTAATTAATTACTGAAACACATAAAATAAATAAACGTGATCGTGTTATTATTTGTATGCGTAGATCTAGGGTTTGCAAAACCTAAACCCTAATTTTTAGGGGGGGGGGCGTTTTTTTTGTGCCCTAATTAGGGTTTTGTAAACTTAAGTTTTAATTGGATTAGAAACCCTAGGATGCATGCAATTTTATGTGTATTGCGTAACTCTGTTTTAATTGCATTAATTTTTAAGTGCAATTTTATGTCCATGATAATTACATGCATGTTTTATCATGGATCTGCTTTTATTGTATGTCTTTCTTGTTTAAGTGATATACACTAAATTATGATAGATCTAAAATTGGGGAAGACCTCAATCATTATTAATTTAATCAATTATGTGCTATGTGGTATGTGTTTAATTTTGACTTACGCAATCGATGAATCGATGCATGTGGCTCACCTTGTACATTATGTCAAACGGGTGAAAGTCTTAATTAAACATGTACATATTGACAGATCTAGAATTGATTATTAAAAAGATTTATCAAAAGGTTTGCATGTGGCTATTTGATATGCATGACTTATTTTTTGTTATGCATTCATTGTTTATATGTTTATTTTAAATACTTGCTTGTTTGTTATGTGTAACAAGGGTATTTTTACAAGAAAAATAAACCGACCTAAACAATGGTGAAACATGTATTTTTAAGCATAGTAATCATAATCGTTTAATTTATTGGTAACTTTGGTACAAATGGTCTGAACGACTCACCCACTAGAATGAACTATAAAGGGGTTAATTAAGAAGTGCGCACAGTAACCGAAAGGATGTCTAAGGTTATGCTTTAGCGCTTACCGTCCTCTGCCCCTGTAAGTTCGAATGAAGCTACTTAGTAAGCCATTAAATGTGCAAGCTCATCTTAAGGGCGAATTAGTTTTAATTCCATGCGCCACTTCGGTGGTAATTACCCGAAACACTAAGTGTTTACACTTATGCAAAAGTACGGTATAATGGATGATAATTAACACTAAATTCCTTGATTGGTGAATCCAATACCTCAATTAAAGTTTGATGATAAAAAGCTTATACATTAAAACAAGATATAAATGTTTTAATAAAACCTATGTTATGAAGATGAATGCATGACATCTTTGTACATATTTGATTTGACATCAAAATTATTACCCTTTAATTTAAGTTATATGCCATCCAGCGAAACGGAAACACCTAAGATTACCTTTTATTTGCGTGAGAACGTGACTTAGATCGTAATCAAAGGGTAAAATGTCCACGTGTCGTGAGAACGGGCATGGACGATTTTGCAGTTTCTTAAGTTGGACAACTTAATTGAGTTTTGTAGTGAGAACTGGCAACTCAAGGCATAAGATGGGGATAAAACATGTTTACATGGCAATTGAAATTGGCAAAATGTAAATCCTATAAATCTAGGAGTTGCAATTTGAAAATTGGCAATTGAGGTTCGACTCATACCATTTTGAATAATTTCATTACTAGCAGATCAACTGATGTGATGAAACTATGTCAATTTGGATCCTAGTTTTCAAGTGAAAATTAAATTGTTATATGTTTATGAACCATGGGTATTTAATTTTCTTGAAAAGGTTAATTATCGAAAATACTAAAATTGAATTTTGTAATTCTTTTGAATGTATTAATGCAACATTTAACTGTAAACGTGGTTTAGTCTTTTATTAATAATTGATCCATTCTGCTTTCAAACAAATGTTTGATCGAGGATAATTTACTGAAAAGACATACAAAGTCTCTTTTCCATGGGAGAAGAATGAGACTCAATCCTATTCCTTTTCATGAATGAGAAAGGTATTATAGGAACATTTGAATTGTCTAAATTCTAATGTAACTCATAGCAATGAATTGCACATCATATTTTCCATAAATATTTCATTACCCTCATTTGGTGAATGAATCCTTTTATAACAAACATGACGTTTGGTTAACTGGAAAACATGTGTATGAGTTACTAAATTAGAAGCTAGACTATTTACCGCAAAAATTGGTAAAAGTCAAACTAACATTTTATCTAGTTGTTTTGCTTTAACCTTTAAAGGTGCTACATACCATTATGGGCATGGTAGGCCTGTTAAGGAAGAAACTGCATACCCAATTTTTCAAGTTAATAACATTGGTGGACAACCCATCATTCATAGAGTAGAATACACCTTTTAGTACCTTAGTAATGATTACGTATGGTTCTTTAAAGGTGTAGGAAAGTAAAAAGCAAGCAAGTTGTTTTCACTGGTTATGCAACACTTACAATGGTGCCAGATTCAGTGGGAGCATTTGTGTTGCATTACTGAATAAGAAGTTGTTATAATGATTCCTAATTCAGTGGGAGCTACAAGCTTTGTTTCCTGTGTAGTAACCCATATTATCTTCAAAAATAATTACTTTCCAATTGTAGGCACTTATGTTTTTAAGGAGAGTCATGTGCGTTTCCTTACTAATCAATATAGTCCTACATCTACTTGTTATATTTATGACACAAATCATATTAATCAAATACAAGAACATGTATCATGTTGTTTATCTGCTACATGATGTTGTTCCATGCACAAGTGGGAGAAATCTTTATTGTGTGCAAGGTACAACACATATAACTATGATTTAAATGGATTCTCTTGACCGCAAGGTAAGAGAGTAATGTTCCAATATGAATTATACATTTAAATATGTATGATTGCCCCATTAAGAACATGTGTCAAGATTAAAACAAAGACTACTTATAATATTTATGTCATTCAATATTTAAGAAACACTTGTAGTTACAATTTATGTTACGTGAGAATGTGAACTAGATTGTAGCCCAAAGTAAAATATCCACGTGTTGTGAGAACGAGCATGGATGATTTTGCAGTTTCTTACGTTGAACATTTCATGGAATAACATAATTAAATGAAGTAATCTAATACTACTTTGAATTTAAGTATTCGTTGAATGACTTAAATATATGTAGTAAATATTAACTTGAAATATTAATTGAAACCCAAGGTAGTGTTCATAATTACTTTAATTATAAATGTTTATGATTTTGTAAAGTCACAAACATGAAGTCTTTTAATACAAGACTTACAATATAAAGTAAGACGTTAACTTGCTATGTTTTAAGACATATGCATGAGGTCAATGAGTTGATCAATGACTTATAACGTATAGTGGGATTATAACTGATATGTCTTTTGACTTGGTCAAGAATACTTGTGTTATAATACATGCAATTGACTTGGTAATTCTATTGTACCATTAAGTTTTACTTTGTTGGTAAATAGGTAAGCCAAAGGTAGATGGTTATCTTAAATATTGTTAGATTTTCTTACAATATTAATTCTAAGAAAATATCATAGTTTTATGGTATGTTCAGTTAGAAGAATCAAAGTCTATTGGCGTTGTTTGATTCAAGATAACTATAGTTTCTTCCAAAAGTTATCAAGGTTAGTAGAATGAGTATAGATTGAATATACTCAATAAGACTCCAACCTAGAAGATTGATTAGACACCATTTGTTTATGGAATGTGATGAATCACATTAAGTCTTATAATGAAGTTCTGAATTTGTTAAACTACTTGTAAAGTGAGTTGTAACAAACTAAAGTCAAGAACTGTCAATGTTTTTGTAATATCCCAGAAGAGAACAATGTATTGTTGCTCTACTTGTTAAACTATTTAAAGGTAATCTTTAAATTGTTAATGGCAAGTGGGAGTTTTGGTTTAAATCTTGAAAGATTAAAGTTACAAAATACATAATCTTCTAAAAATGCACTTGCAAATATCATGATGAGGCTAAACATGTAAATGATAGACCTCAATATGATGGAATTGTCATTCATAGATCCGTAAGGATATCTCAGATATTTAATATGCTGAGGATTATGAGTTACAGGATCATGGTAAGCCTGTTAATCATGATGATGAATTTACCAAAATGTTGAATTGTGGTAAATCAATCATACTATGAATGTTGAGATGCTGTCCATAAAGATAATCAATTTTAGATACTTGGTTTATCTAAATGAAGATGATTTTCTTCAAAGGATGAAAACCTTAGTGGTTTAAATCTTTGTTTAGAAATCATATGGACAATATTGTACACGTATTTAATGTATGTCTAGTGATAATAGTATTAATCATACTTAAGCAATTAACTATGATTGAATATTTTTTCCTAGATACATTAAATAGAAGTATAAAGATTATAATTTTCATACTTAGTTTCATTGATATGAAATTTTGACAACGAATATCAAAACTCTTTGTTTTAGAATTACTTTTGCGAGGACGATAAGTAATGCAAAGGAGTTTTATGAATTCAAATAATCTTTGAGTATGTACAGACTGCAAGAATCCATGAAAGGATATATGCATGCATCTAGGAGATCATTCTTATGTTTAATATTAAATCCATGTTTGATTTAATAATTAAAATAAGATAGCTCATAAGTATTCCTGAAAGCTAGTGGGAGTATTATTTTTATTTTCTTAAATCTTATATGTTGTATGGGCAACTACATTCCACCTAAATTAAGTTTTAGTTGGAATGAAACTTCGTTTGTAAGATTTGGAAATAAGACATACAACCTTGGAATATATGTTTATTATTATAAACATATGCGGTAAATAAATGAGTCTAATAGAACATGATGGATATATAATGAGATCTGAAAGTCTAACTTGAAGATTCATCATGTACATCATGTTGAAGGATTGTTGTGTCATGCTTGATTACAAGATTATTTAACAACATTGTAATATTTATGTTTGGATTTAGAATTGCATTCCTCAGCCTGGAGTTGCTCCCAGATTCTATACAACAATTGTTGTGTAATTGTCATAGTCAACAAACTTGAGGTTTGGATGACACCAAACAAATAAATATTCAAAGTTTACGGATGTTTAAAGAGCATATTGTTGTATACAATGATGCTAGTATAATTGAGATGACACTCAATTGTAGTCACGGTATCCTTGATGATGACCATGTTGACTAGTTATGCTCAACTAAAAGCATAGTTGCATTATACATTAAAGAATAAAGAATACTTTAAACTTTAAAGTTTTGAAAGATGATTGTTATAAAAGGGTGGTTCAGGTTATCACGCACCTTGTGGAATGTTATGACAATATCAAGATATGTGTAAACACATACAAGAAATTCACTTATTGAATTCTTGAAATAAGTATTCTCAAAATTCCTATAGATCAAAGTTAGTTGAAATTATGCCTTGTCAACAAGTATGATTATCATGACTTGAGGCAAAAAATTCAATAACTAAGGGTCCGCTTGGTTCAAAGTGGGGAAAGGAAAAGGGAAAGGGAAAGGGAAAGGAATGCAAAGGAATGAGTGAGGTGGGTAATCAATACCTTACCCCCCAATTTACTCTATAATGGTTCATTACCCACTACGGGGTAATCAAACCCTTACCCCTCCCCAACCAAGCATCAATTTATTTGTGATGTGGGCCCTTTTGAATACTTTACCCATTCCCCACCCCCCCCTTAACCCCTAACCAAGCACGCCCTAAGTATTATCATGCATTGGTCTATTTAGTATTTGGATAAAGGATGTTAAACAACTATTATTTATAATGAATTAAAGTACTTTATACGTTTAATTTCATTTATAATATTGTATCCTGTATTTGCATGTTTAAATCCTTGAATAACTTAAGTTATTCTAAATAGTCCGTTGTCGATCAATAACATGGGAATGATATTGAATTAAGACAAATCTGAGTATTAGTTAGAATATACTTGAAAGTATATTGATGCGTAGCATGACTAATTTCCGATGATATTCAATGGATTGAGTATAGGACTTATCCCAACCACATGATGGTACTTTATGGATCTTTGTCATTAAGTACATCATGAATATTTATCCTCTGACTTGAGATACCAGAGAAATGTCATGGATGTAGTGCATTTCTGTAAGGCAATATAACGCTATACGTAACTGGTAGTTATAAGGGTTGTTTTCAGAAGTGTTGCGAAATTTATGAATTCTGCTTGTAGTCAAAACGGGATTTGTTTCCTTCAAATTTATTTTGAAGTATAATACTGCTGGGCCCTCGTAGGGTTGTTAAGATGTTTGCATGGCCATGCCCAAGGTCTTCGAATATGTTCAAGAATTGGTAATCTTGATCAATCATGTAAAGCGAGAAACAGAATAGTTAATCAAGAAATGAGTGAGATCCATATTTTTATTAACATGGTATTAGAAACAAAAGGATAAGTATGATGATGAATCATCAAAAGGTTTTTCCAGGAAACCATACTCTAGTTGCTGGGTCATTGGCGTGTTGCTAGATGCTAACCAATGTCATTACGCATACTAAGATATCTCCAAGTGGGAGCTGTTGGTTTATGGATATATTTAATATATGTGTATGACCGATTCAACTCGAGACCACGGGATTGCATACTTTATGTATGAGACTCGATGTTTAAATAATTAATATAAAATATTATGTTTAATTATTAAATTCACAATAAACGACTAAACGAGCGATAAGCACTTATCGAAAGTGACTATTGGTCGTTAAATGTCAACGGGATATGAAGAAAAGTAGACAAGCCAAGAGACGGTTTTAGGAACCCTGTTTTGGGCTTGTTTATTGCCGAAACTATGGAATCCCACATCGGAAACCATAGTAAACTTGACATCTACCATAAGGCTATAAATACATCCCCATGTATTCATCCTTTGGTACACTTGATTTCATGAGAAGGCCAAACTTCTTCTTTTATTCCCTCTTGTTCTTGGTCGACGAGTGAATCCCCATTGTAAGGGATTTACGAGTGACCTTGAGCATAACAAAGGTGTTTGGTTATTCTATTGTGCTCAAGAACTAGCATTCGCATCGAATCGCTAATAGTACGTGTGTACAAAAACGTGGTGTAACACACTATTGTTACATCAATTGGTTTGAATTGAAAAATGGTAAGGGTCAATTCGTTAAACCACATAAACCCTAATTAGGGTTCTTGAATTAAAGAGATCTACCAATTGCAAGAGGTACGTTACGCATCTTTCAGTTAATTAATTATTGTTATGATTCTAAGTCTTCCGCTGTGTACTCTGTGGTGTCTATATGTTTTATTGTATATCACATATCTTAAAGTCAACAAGAAATACCCCAGAACTAAATGTCATTATTTAGTTACCATTAAAACACCCAAAATTTTATAATGTTCATAAATGTCACCACCAACCCAAATACCAGATATATAGAGCATGACACTCTTCACATATTCTAGTAATTGAATGTGAGTCTCCCTTGTAGACAAAGTGTCTGTGTGTGTAGAGGAAAGGAGGGGGCTAGTTATGAATTTATGATAGTCAATATGTTAATTCAATTTTAGAGTGGGTAGTTGTGGCTATTCTTATACTTGCCTTGTCTTTTCATGTTGTATGTGAAAATACTGTAAAAATGAACACTTTTATTGATATAAAAACCAATTTGCTTATGTAAAATCAATGTTCTCATATAATATTGAAATAAAGTTGGAACAAAAATACTACCAAACCATCAAACACGTCAATATTTACCAAAAAGTTCAAACAATCATTTATACTTGCTTCTTTATGAAAGAAATATAACAAATATTCACAGTTATTTTACTTTAATATATACCAAAAAGTTTCAAACAAATATTTATACTTGTTTTGCCATAGTCATCATTAAGGTTAGAAGATGTAGATCTTGCCATATTCATTGCTTCTTTCCACAACAAGAGGTAATTTCTTTAATTCACAAGGTCCTAATATTATTCTTATACTCCACTAAAACTTACATGATTTTGATTCTTGAGTGGTTTAGCTTGGCGCTTGTTTCTTGATAGTTCTATTCATCTCAATTGGCACATAAGAACTTTTGATGTTGATAAATACAAAAAAGAACACTATGAGCTAGTATAAAAACTAAGTTTAAAATGATTCGAAATATGTAGAAAGCAAGGTATTGCAGCTCATAAATAACAAAAATATACACAATTATTGATATTTGAGACACCTTTTTGGAAACATTTAAAACGGACAAAAATGTATGAAAACGTAAGAAAATAGGTGAAAACGGGTGAAAACGTAAAAAACAAGCGAAAACGTATAAAAACAGATGAATATATATAAAAGCGGATAAGATAGGAGCTCCCCATTAGCACATTAGCACATTAAGGTCTTGTAAAGAGTTCTTCGCATAGTGAATTTGGATTTATTCAAGTTTACTATAAGTCATACAAAGGCTACTTTAGATCCATAACCTTTGGACCTATAGTGAGTTTTTTCAACCCACGATAGTCGATACATATCCTAAAAGATCCATCTTTCTTCTAAACGAATAAGATAGGAGCTCCCCAGGGTGATGTACTTGGGCGAATGAAACCTTGGTCGGCTAGTTCCTGGAGTTGTTCAGAGGGTTCCTTCATCTCTGAAGGGGCTAACCTGTAGGGTGCTTAGGCTACAGGTGTTGCTCCGGGAATCAAGTCGATTTAGAATTCTACATGAAGAACGGGAGGAAGTCCATGTAGATCCTTAGGAAAAACTTTCGGGAATTCCCTGACTGCAGGGATCTCATCCAGTCATTTCTCTTCTGGCTTCTTCTCCATCACTTGGACTACGAAAACTTGACAACTTCGGGATATATACCGCTTGGTTTGGATACAGGATACGAGATTTAGTCGAGTTCTACTCCGATCTCCTCGGATGACTAAAGTTTCACCGTTGACAGGAATATGGATGATTTTCTCCTCACGAATAATCTTAGCATGATTCTTGGACAACCAATCCATTCCAACGACAACGTCGAAACTACTGAGCTTGATCAGTATGAGATCGATTTCGAAAGGTTGGTTTTTCAAGGATAGGGTGCAACCATGGATAACGGTGTTAGCACTAACTATGTTTTTGTCGGCCATTTCTATATCGTAATAGGTATCAAAGGCAAGGGGTGGGATCCTAAGTTTTGAAGCAAGAGATATAGATATGAAGCTTTTATCGGCTCTAGAATCAAATAATACTCTAGCTAGATAATGATTTAGAAGAAACGTACCCGTAACTACGTTCGGGTCTTGCTGAGCATTCCTATCCTTTAACATGTAGGCTCTCCCCTAGGAACCATCATTCTTCTTCTTTTGGCACTAAATTGCATAATGCCCTTTCTCTCCGCAAGAATGACAAGTAACCGTCACTGGTAGTTGATTACTCCCAGTGGCTGGTCCCTTAAGTCTGTAATCCTTGGTTTGATGGCCCACCTATATAGCTCAATTCCTTGGTGCCCCAAACAAGGGGGAGCACACATCAAAGGGGAGCATTCACATTGTTTACCACTATATATCTTTTTGATTCGACAAAAAAGAGGGAGAAGTGGTAAAACTCATCGAGTAGACTAAAAGCTTGTCAAACTATAATTTTACATACAATGAGCTTATTTTTTATCATCATCAAAAAGAGGGGGATTGTTAATACAAATAACTTCTAAAAACATTATTCGTTTTCTCTACGTTTTGATAATAACTAAACATAAAACTATTCTACGTAAACAAAGTTTTTAGTCGTAAAACTCAATCTTGACACCATAATCACTAAAGGTATGTGTTAATAATACAAATAAATCGTAAAAACATTTATTCATATTTAGCGATCTCTTTGTGTTTTGTTGATAATAAATATAAAGTTATCATAAGTAATATTATAAGGATATATGTTATTTTTGTAAAACATTTACATATATATTCATTTAATATAAATTGTTGTAATAATTCATTTGTTGTAATAGTTTATTAGGAAGGGTAAAAACCATAACCCATGACCTATACCCATGGAGCAAATTCATAACCCATAACCAATACCCATGACCCATTGAATAGATGCATTGCATCTTCTAGATACATTGTATCTATTTGAATACCCATGATCCATGACCCATAACCCATTTAGGAGGAGCGTCTTGCGGATCCCCCAGTTTACACTGGATGGATCCCTCATGTAAGGGATTCGTGGGATCCGGGGAACAATAGTGATTTTTTTCCTATAAATAGTGAGTCATATCTTCATTGTAACTCACCCCTCTTCTTACAAACTCTCTCTTATACTAATTCTCTCTTCTAATATCAGATCTCTTGATCTATATAATAGTTCTTCTTTCTTTTGTTGTGATTCTCATATAGGTCATTCTCAAAGGCGAGATCACGAGATACTACAAGTCATCCAAGCAAGGGGTCCTTAATTGATTTGTTCCTCCACAAGATTTCTGTAGCAAGATCTTGTATTTCATATTTCACATAGTTGTTGTGTTATAGTTATGTTGGTTTGGTCTTCCGTGTTAAGGACTCGGAATTTAGCTTTGTACCGGAAAAAGGTGTAAGCGACGTTGTGAGGCTTCTCCGCCATTTTGAAGGAGCTTGTTGACATAGTTCTTGAACTCTCGAGTAGGTGACTCGAGGAGTGGAGTAGGGCAAGGAAGGTGTCCTGGTAGCCGAACCACTATAAATCAGTTGTGTCATTTCTATCCTTTACTTTATTTGCTTTCATTAATTACATTACTTATTGCTTTATACTTTCTATCCATCCATACGATTTCACATAATATCGAATCTAAAGTTTTTAGAACTAATTTGAAATCGGCAAAACTATTCAACCCCCCTTCTAGTTTTCCATAATTGGCATCAAGAGCAAGGTTTACAAAAGTTTTAAAGTAAATCGTATTTTAAAAACTTTTCGATCATAATGGGTTCTGAAAATTATAAAGAACGGCAATCTATGCAACGACCTCCACTACTTGAAACTAATGGTTTTATTTATTGTAAAAATATATTCGAAACTTATGTGAAGTCAAAAGATATTGATCTTTGGTACATCATTGTTGAAGGTGACTTTCAAGCCACTACAAAAGATGATAAAACCGGAAATCTAATAAACACACCCCATGATCAACTCTCCGATGATCAAAAGAAAAAGCTTTCCAAAAATAGTGAAGCTAAAATGGTTTTATACAATGCTTTACCCAAAATGGAATTCGAAAAAATTTCTATGCTTAAAACCTCTAAAGAAATTTGGAATTATTTAGTTGTAACTCATCAAGGAAATCAACAAGTTAAAAACAATAAAATAGGTTTGTTTGTTCAACAATATGAACAATTTTCAATATCGGATGAGGATACTATAGATAATTCTTTTGCTAACTTTAATACTATAATTACATCATTACAAACACTTGATGAGTCTTTCTCTAGTCGTAATCATAGCAGGAGATATCTAAGGGCAGTTCCATCCAAGTAGAGATCAAAGGTGATGACCATCGAGGTGTGTCCTGAATCTCTCTATTATAGTAGCTCGTCGTCATTAGATGATGATTCATTGCATCATGAATATGATAAACTTTTCAAAATTAGTCTAAAAGTAATTAACAAAAATAAGATTTTGAAAAACAAAAACGAACGCTTAGAAAAGGAAGTCACTGAGTTAAAAGACAAATTAAAACGTTAGAAAAAGGGAAGATAGCAAGGTGGGAATGTGAGCTTTGTGTTCAACTTCAAACACTAGTTGATAATCTTGATTCCAAGATTGCTAGAATGAATACTAATACTCTAGATATAATACTAGATAGTGTTAAAACATGAAACAATCAAAAGGGTTTAGGTTTTCAGGAACTTAATGCATCAACTAGCGAGAATAAAGAAACACAATTCATCAAAGCAACCGAAAAACAAGCTACTGTAGTCATGGATCCCTCGAAAATGGAATCGTCTAGTGTAAAACCAGGGATCCGTGGGTCTGTACCAGCAAACAGTGGAAATGATGTAGCTACTTCATCTAGAACCGACTTTGTTATCGTTAACAAGAAGAAAACCAACCCACGTTACTGTTAGAAAACCACCTCCACTAAAACAAAATCAAAGTTTTATGCGAAACAAAGTTCCATTGTTTTCAAAACCAAATACATTTATAAGGAGACCTAATAATGTTTATCCGAGAAGTAACCACCATCAAATGGGATGGAATCCTAACGTACAAAACGGCTTCTCATTTCAATACTTTGCACCATGGAATGCATTCTCACCTTTTCCATATATGCCTAACATGAATGAAATATATAACACTAATGGACCCATGAAAAAATGGGGACCAAACTTTTGAGTTAATTTTTTTCTTAGGTGTGCTTAAAGGTCGACCTAGATACCGGTAATAAAGACTTGTTTTCCACATACGAATCCTTCAATGGAGGGAATGTGGTATTTGGTAATAGCAAGAGCAAAATCATCGGTAAAGGTACAATTTCTCACAAATCTTTAACCATTAACGATGTGTGTCATGTAGAAAACCTAATTTTCAACCTTCTAAGTATAGGACAAATATGTGATAAATTGTGTAACGTACTTTTTAATGAAACCGGTAGTAAAATATTGAAAAACGGTATCACTATAGGAATAGGCATTAGAAAACATGGAGCCTATGTCATTAAAATCAATAATGAACCCAAAGACAAACTTTGTCTTACTCATATAGATGATACTTCGACCTTATGGCATCGAAGATTGGGTCACGCCAATATGCGACTTCTTCAATCGCTATCATCAAAAGAACTAGTAAACGATCTACCAAAACTAAAATACGAATATCATTTTTGTAATGCTTGTAACGTAGGAAAGCAAGTCCATGCTAGTCACAAAGCTAAAAATATGGTCTCTACTACTAAGTGTCTAGAATTACTTCACATGGATTTATTTGGTCCATCCGCTATTCAAAGTTATGGAGGTAACTACTACACTTTGGTTATAGTGGATGATTACTCTAGGTACACATGGACTAAATTATTAAAGAATAAAACTGAAACGTTCGATTACTTTGAAATATTAAGTAAGAAAATTCAAAGACAATTAGGAAGTCCTATAGTGTCTATTAGAACGGATCATGGTAGTGAATTTAATAATGAAGTGCAATTTGGAGATTTTTGTGATGCTAATGGTATTACTCACAATTTCTCGGCTCCTCGCACTCCACAATCAAATGGGGTAGTTGAAAGGAAAAATAGAACCCTACAAGAAATGAGACGCACCATGATTAATGAGCAATCTATTCATCAAAAATTTTGGTGCAATGCCGTTGATACATCAACATACATACTAAACCGAGTCCTAATTAGACCATTCCTAGGTAAAACTCCATATGAGTTACTTCGAGGCAAAAAGCCTACGTTAGAACATTTTAGATTCTTTGGTAGCAAATGTTTCTTACTTAACACTAAAGATTACCTAACTAAATTTGATCCTAAATCAACCGAAGGTATCTTCTTAGGTTACTCTCCTAATAGTAAAGCTTATGTTATATTAAATAAAGAAACAATGAAGTTTGAAGAGTCACTGAACGTAAAATTTGATGAAAGTCCACCTAAACCTACCCAACCTCTTGTCGATGACGAGATAATCGAAAGTGAAGCCATAGAAATCAAGGAAAATATAAACAAAGAAGATGAACTATTAAAAAATGAAATCATCAATATTATAGAGTCTAAAGATCACCCCGTAGATAAGGTCATAGGAAAGTTAAATGAAAGAACCTTAAGATCTCAAGTCCAAAACCAAAGTAGTTTATTTTGTTTTGTCTCAACCATAGAACCTGAAAATACACAAGAAGCCATAAAAGATGAAAGTTGGGTAACGGCTATGCAAGAAGAGTTAAATCAATTTGTTTCTAACGATGTTTGGACACTTATCCCTCCACCTAATAACCAAACCATAATAACTAAATGGGTATATAAAAACAAGTTAGATGCAAATGGTGTAGTGTCTAGAAACAAAGCTAGACTCGTTGCCCAAGGGTATAATCAACAATAAGGCATAGAATTTGATGAGACCTATGCTCCCGTGGCTATATTAGAGTCTATAAGAATACTTCTTGCTTATGATTGTGCTAATGATCTTAAGCTTTTTCAAATGGATGTTAAAAGTGCTTTTCTAAATGGCTTTATTAATGAAGAAGTCTATGTAGCTCAACCTCCGGGCTTTATTGATTTCGAAAAACCTAAACACGTATATAAACTAAAGAAAGCTCTTTACGGTCTTAAACAAGCCCCAAAAGCTTGGTATAATAGACTCAAATCATTTTTAATCAAAAACAACTACACCAGGGGTTCGTTGATAATATACTTTTTACTAAGAAAAAGGAATCACATATAATTATTGTTCAAATATATGTGGACGATATTATATTCGGATAGACTTGTCAAGACATGTGTGATGATTTCTCAAAAATCAGGCATGATGAGTTTGAAATGAGTATGATGGGAGAACTAAGTTTCTTTCTTGGTCTACAAATCAAACAGCTAGAAGATGGTATCTTCTTTAATTAATCCAAATACATAAAATAAATGTTAAAGAAATTTGGTTTAGAGGAGTCAAAACCCATAAGAACACCAATGTCATCCGATACTAAACTTACAAAAGATGAAGACGGTGAAGTAGTCTTCTCTATCTTACGGCTAGTCGGTCGGATATCATGTTTAGCGTTTGGCTATGTGCTAGGTTTCAAGAAAACCCTATGCGGATTCTGACCAAGCAGGTGATTATGTCGACCGAAAAAGTACAAGTAGTGTATGTACTTTTATGGGATGTTGTTTAACATCTTGGTTCTTGATGAAGCAAACGGAATTGGCCATATCAACAACCGAAACTGAATATGTCTCCGCCGGCAAAGCATGCCAACAAGCACTATGGATGAAACAAGCGTTAGTTGACTACAACATTCATCTAAGTGACATAGCCATTTTATGCGACAACAAAGGGGCTATTGACTTAAGAAAGAATCCGGTGTTACACTCTCGCACCAAGCATATAGAGTTCCGTCATCACTTCTTAAGAGACAATGTTCAAAAGGGAAACATTTCTATTGAGAAGGTAGCATCCGAAGATAACATAGCCGACGTCCTCACCAAACCGTTGAATCGGGAACAATTCAACTTGCTTCGTCTTGGTCTTGGTATCATGGAACAATCGTCATAATTTGTTTCTTAAGTCTACAAGGTACGTAAACATTAGCCTTCCCCTTTTCTGATTCTAGGATCTCTATTTCACACACAACTCACAAACAATAATGGGATTTTCAAAACTCAAAATATATTGTCTTGTATCCTTTCAAAACTAACGATAACTTTTTGTTTTCAAGAAACTTTTTCAAAATGTTCTACAAGGATACTTCTCCCTGTATCATTTTTCTAACGCTATTCTCATATCTAGGACAAACCTTTTTCATTATTAATACAAAGTAAAAACCCGTTTTCATTGCATCTCGTGTCTTTTGAATGCTAAAGGGAAGACATAACTAATATGTGTTTTCGGTTACATTCATTCAAGCAACAATGAGCTAAGGAGCACTCGGGTTATCTCACATAATAATATGCTTTTTCACTTCTAGTTTATTTTCTTTTCTCTTTAGGAGTCGAGATAACCGCAACTCCAAATGGTTTGCCTATAGACACACACTAGGCACAAATGTTTCCAAAAGGAAAAATTTGAGCTGCCTGAGTCACCAGTACCACGTATCCCAACATTAACACTAGACGGTTCCCTAAAGGGACGGATCCGTGGGAACCGTGGGACAGAAGTTAATTTTCTCTTCTATTTTTCTCACTTTGGCTATAAACCTTCATATTTTCATCATTTTAGCTCTTTAACTAATGAGTATATTACTTAATGCTTGTGTTCTCATGATCACATGCCTTAAATTCATATCTAATCATTAGATTTTAGTCCAGATTTTGGGTCTAGCATTCATTACAATGCACTATTTTCTCTATAAATAAGGTTCCCAAAATGCTTGCATATCCATCACTCTCAACCTCACAAACAACCATCATCATGTCATCCAAAAGATCTTCCAACATTGATGAATCACCTAGTGCAAACAATCCTCTTCAATAAATCCAAAACTTTATCGTACCACCTTCCATAGTGCCACTACCCAAATCTAGAAAAACTGCACGGATTAGCATCCGACCATGTTGTTTAGCCAAACCATTGTCAAAAAGCTCAACTACTAATTCACCAACAAATGATTCCATAATAGCACCTCCATCATCTCCAACAACCACATCAACACCATCACCTTTCAAGTCTCTACCTAAAATCACCATATCCAAACTCCTTAAGACTCCGAATACAATCCCACTACATGTGTCTAGTTCACCACATACATCTCCAAACACATTTTACAAAGATCTTGCAACTTCACCACCTTTAGCTTCCATTGTCTTATAAGAACATTTAGGTTCTTTTCCACCACCACTTCCAAGCATTCTGGATTTTGATCCATATTTTCCACCATTTCCACTACATATTCCGCCTTCCACAAATCAAACTTACCCGAAAACCATCCACACACAATATCCACATCATTTACATTGTGAACATTTCCAATCCACTGGGACTTGCAATGGAAATTAGGGACGAGATACGATTCATACTTAACCACATCCTTGATCGCATCAACATCATCACTCACCAAAACCTCCATAATTAACCTTATGCAAGCATGGAAGGAATGATATTACTATTTTCTCTATTTATTTTCTAGTCATGTTTGTATAAACCTTGTTCTTAGTATTTACATGTTTGTATGTGGCCTATATACCACTACACTTTGTCTTTTTATTACAAGGCTTCGTTTACATACCTTGGCTCTCCATCTTGTTTCTCGTCCCATACAAGATTATATTACATGTTACTACTAACATTTTCTTTGTAGGTATTCTATTTTCTCACTTGACGCCCAATTCTAGGGGGAGCTACCGTCAAGGGGGAGTTAGTGATTCGTGGTTTATACTATTTTTTCCACACTTTATTTCTTCGTTAGGTTCGCTTTTTGTTTCGACAAAAAGGGGGAGAATAAGTAAAACTTTATATGCTTTCAAAACATACATCTAATCTTAAGTTTTACTCATCATAACATTATATTTTGTCATCAACAAAAAGGGAAAGATTGTTAATACAAAGAGATCGTAAAAATAATAAATCGTAAAAATGTTTATTCATATTTAGCGATCTATTTGTGTTTTATTGATAACAAATAAAGTTGTTATAAGTAAAAGTATAATGATAAATTTTATTTTTGTAAAGCATTTACATATATAGTCATTTAATATAAATTGTTGTAATAATTCATTTGTTGTAATAGTTTATTAGGATAGGTAAAAACATAACCCATGACCCATACCGATGGAGCTAATCCATAGCCCATAACCCATACCCATGACCCATTGACTAGATGCATTGCATCTTCTAGATACATTGTATCTTTTTGGATACCCATGACTCATGATCCATGACCCATGACCCATAACCCATAACCCATAACCCATTTAGGAGGAGCGTCCTGCGGATCCCCTAGTTTACACAGGATGAATCCCTCATGTAAGGGATCCGTGGGATCCGAGGAACAATAGTAATTTTTTGCCTATAAATAGTGAGTCATTTCTTCATCGTAACCCACCCCTCTTCTTACAAACTCTCTCTTATACTACTTCTCTCTTCTAATTTCAGATCTCTTGATCTATATAGTAGTTCTTCTTTCTTTTATTGCGATTCTAATATAGGTCCTTCTTAAAGGCGAGATCACGAGATACTACAAGTCATCCAAGAAAGGGGTCCTTAATTGATTTGTTCCTCCACAAGATTTCTGTAGCAAGATATTGTATTTCATATTTGACATAGTTGTTATGTTATAGTTGTGTTGGTTTGGTCCTCCGTATTAAGGACTCGGTATTTAGATTTGTACCGGAAAAAGGTGTAAGCAACGTTGTGAGGCTTCTTCGCCAATTTGAATGAGCTTGTTGACATAGTGCTTGAACTCTCGAGTAGGTGACTCGGGGAGTGGAGTAGGGCAAGGAAGGTGTCCTTGTAGCCGAACCACTATAAATCGGTTGTGTCATTTCTATCCTTTACTTTTCTTGCTTTCATTACTTACATTACTTATTGATTTATACTTTCTATCCATCCATACGATTTCACATAATATCGAATCTAAAGTTTTTGGAACTAATTTAAAATCGAAACAATTATTCAACCCCTTTGTAGTTTTCCACAATATGAATAATGAACATTAAACATAGTAAATGATGAAAGAAACATATTTTCACATAAATGACATAAACATTTTATACAAAGTTTATTTTACAAATTATTTTTTAACTTTAACAAAATGTTTTAATCAAAATAAATAATTTGAATTTCAAAAATCTAATTTTTCTTCCCTGAAATAATCATTTCACCATATTTTATCTTCACAACAAAAGGACAAAAAAGGAGCATGGGGACGGTACCTTTAAATAATTAAGAGTACAGTCCACCAGTTGAACGTCCAGATTTTCCTAGCCTATAAATAGCAGCTCAAATCTCACATTTTAACCAACCTTTTTTCACTTATTTTTTCTGTTATCACTTCACAAATTCTAGCTTCATCTTTGATCATAAACTTAGTTTAATCTCATTCATTAGTAATTTAATTCTTCTTCCATTACAAGTGCAAGAGAAGAACACCCACATTCAACAATAAAACACTTTTAATAAATAAACTAGGCTTGTGATTTTTTCCATAATGTTTTTATTCCTAATAGTCAAAGTGCAGAACTTTTGCACAATTACAGTGGTCACTAGTTATAATTTAAGCAATTGTTTTAGATGCATGGTTATGAGATATTTTTGTTTAAACTATGCATAAGAAAAAGGCATCATCACTTAATTATTTTAGAAGCAACTAAATTTAATTGTTAGGATGATAGACATATAATAACTAAGGATTGAATATACATATGCTAGACATTCGTAGGTTTTGAAGAAGTAACCCACAAATATTATAATTGAAAACATAACTTATTTAAGGGTTATTAGAATAAAAATGTATTAAACTTGTCACTTTTTGTTATTGTATGTTGCGTACATTTTTTTCTCATCTTGGCACCAACCTTTTTAATTCGTGCTATTGTATGTACTTTGCGACTATTTCAGCCATGAAAATGACCGTTTTACCCTTCAAAATTTAAAAAAAGTAAGGGTAAAATGGTCACAAAGTATACACAATAGCACGATTTTAAAAGGTTAGTGTCAAGTTGAGAAAAAAAGTATACAACATACAATGACAAAAAGTGGCAAGTATGATGCATTTTTATGCTAATAACCCATTATTTAATCAACAAGTACATAATTAATTAGTCAATTATTAATTGTTTTTGTATGTGATGACTATAAGTTTAAAACACTATAATTAGTTACTTAGTTATCTTTTGGCTTCTTACTTACATATTTTTAGGGAAATCATGCCTCCTAAACAAGCATCTGGATTTCAAAAGCGTTCAGAGAACTGAACAAAGCAATAAGAGACAATAAGGATCCATACATAAGTATGTTCAAATAGACCCACAAGATGCTTCTGATAATCAAGAACTTATTGATAACAATGTTGATGGTGATAATATGAATATTGATGGTATTTGTGATGAAGATGTTGATGATGATGGAGTTAATGATACTCATATTGACGATACAGATGATGTTCTTGGTGGTAATGTTAGTGTTGATAGTGATGACATTGATGATATTAACCTTGAGAATACGCGCAGTGATGATGGCACTGATGAGATTAATGTTGACAAGGTGAATGTTGATAATCATAATGCTAATGTTCATCAAGTTGATATATATTTGATCCACGAAATTGGGATGGTCTTAGTTCTGACAATATTAAAGCTTTAGTAGAAGGAGGTCCTAAAAGAGATAATTTTATTAATAAAGGTACAAAAGATAAATTTTCTCGAATATTTTCTGCCACTTTCTTTACTAGAGTTCTACCAAATAACAAAAAGTGTGATAGAGAATGGCTAGTGTATTCCAAAGAGCTTGATAGAGTTTTTTGTTTTTGTTGTAAAATATTTAAAAAAGGGAATGCAAAAGGTTCATTAGTTAATGAGGGTTTCGCAGATTGGACATATGTTGTGTTGGAATCACTCCTAAACCTTATTCAAGTGTTAGTTACTCATATGTAATAGTTAGCTTATTATGGCCTTTATGTTTGTTATTAACCTTAAGCTTATGTAGAAGGCCCATGAGCTTAGGCCCAAGCCCATAGGTGAAAGGGAAGGAGTAGGAGTGTTGCCCTAGCTCCTTGCCTATAAATACTTTGTAATAACCCTCACTTGAGGGTTGGTTGTTCATTTTATTCACTCTCTTTCACTCTATTCTTAACCGGCCTATTGCTAACGTGTGTGTGGGTGTTTATCTTGTTCAACCGCCTCTCTTCTCCTCTCTATCTCTTTCATTAAAGCTTGTGTTGTAAATCTAGTGACCTCACAGTGGTATCAATCGACAAATAGTTGGGTGTACACTTTTGTTTTGAAGTTTCTTGGTTTTGATCTTACGCGTAAACACAACGTATTCTTTGGTTCGCTTAAAAACTTGTTTTTTACACTTTTTAATCCAAGATTCTTGTACTTTCAACGTTTTAAGGTGTTAAAATACTTGTTTTTGGCAAAAAGTTTCAAACTTTATGCGTGGATCATTGTTTTTGAGCTAGTTTTTATTCGAGGGTATTGTTCTACGCAGTATCTGTTTAAGAGTTTTGGTTCATCAAGTTTCAAACTTTTGTGTCTTTTGGTGTTATTGAAGCTATTTCATCACACAATAACTGGTTTAGAAACATCTTTGAGCAATATCAATTTTACGAGTAAACCTACGCGTAGTAAAACCCTAAAACTACGCGTAAGTATTTCCTTGGTTTGATCTTCTTTTTCGTGGTTTACTCCGTGTTTTCTTGCTTGGATAAGCCTGAAAATACGTCGACTTTGGATATCTTTTGCACTGTGAAGTGTAAAAGATCACTTAGGATAAAACCCTAAAATTACGCATAAGCATAAGCTTACGCGTAGAAATCCTACGCATAAGATTTTTCTTACGCCTAAGCCTAGTCTTACGCATAAGATAATCCTACGCCTAACTTTCTACGCCTAACTTTTGTCTACGCATAACTTTAGCGTCTTTTCCTTACTTACGCGTAAGCTAAATCTACGCGTAACTCTTGATTGTTACGCGTAACTTTGGTAGTTTTACGCATAAGTGCTACTTGGTTATTGTGATTTCTACGCCTAAGGACACTTCATCAACAAAGGTTTATTCGACTATAAAGGTCCATCAACACAAGTTAAAAAAATAAAAAATAAAAAAAATAAAAAAATTCAGGAGACTAAACGTTCAATTTTTACGCGAGATTCAAATTTTGGTTTAACCGTGAAAATTTTGGTCAAAAATTCAAATTTTTGGGCCCAAATTCAAATTTTTCGGGTCAAATTTTGCGTAACAATTGTCATAACTCAAATTTTTCTTACAACCTTAGAATTGAATTTTATAGTGAATTTCAAATTTTGAGAGTCAAAATTTTTCAAAATTATTTTTGGTGGGAAATTGAGATTCACTATATCGGCCTTCTGTGTGCTATATCGACTTCGCACCTTTTTTCTTTGATTCTTCTGCAGGGGTTTAAATCAATGGATTCTGATGTTGAAAAGGTGTACGTAAGATGGAAACCAATAAAATTCTCCTTCCCAATGATTTACAATTCCAAGCGTCAGACATCATCAAATTCCCGATATCCCGCAGTCGTGCAAGGTGAAAGAGTTGATGTACATGAAAGGCATGCTCATATGGACGATGAGAATGTTGTGATTACTGCAACTATCGGTAATGCGGACAATGAGGTTGTAGCATTAGAAAAGCAGGATGACAGCAGCAGATCTGGAGAAGATATCATACTTAACTACGACACCGAGCCTAACTGTGACGAAGAACAAATGGTTGAGGAAGATATCTTACCCACCTATGACACTGACACTGAACAGATGGTCGAGGTACAACTCGTTGATCATATTCTGACTGCAAATGCGACACAACATACTGAGCAACCTGAATTTAGTAATGAAGGAGAGGTTGACCAGTGTGTTTCACAATGTCCCGACAACTATCTCATGTATGAGCCCTTACTTGTTAACAATTCAACTGAAACGTCAAATCAAACTCTTGAATCTGAAATCATTCTTCTCAAAAAGACCATTGCCAAGTTTCATAAAGATTTTTCAAAACTAGAGGCACATTGCATCTCTCTTGAACTTAAATTACAAAACAAATCTTTTTCCTCAGAACACAATGGTCAGTATTCAAATGAACAAAGTAATCGTGTGGATTTATTAGTAAAAGAAAATGAGCAATTAAAGGCTCAAATTCAAGCAAAGGGGCTTGCACATGTTGCTTTACAAAACAAACTGAGAAGATTAACTGGCAAGAGTGTGGATACTAAGTTTACAAAACCAACAATCTTGGGGAAATCGTCTCTTCAACCAATCAGAAATCAATCAGTAGTTAGAAAACCAACTGCTTTTAATCAAGCGTTCTAAATCTTCAAAACACGGTTTGCCTCCCATGTTGTTGAGAATAATCATTTGTCAAATCCAGTCACTCCACATTCTTGGCCTAAGAAAAATGATTCTGTCTCTGTTAAACCTGTTTCTATTAAATCTGTTTCTGTTAAACCTCTACAAGTAGTTGCACATGGCCCGTCTAGGATTCGTTCGAACACAATGTCTAAACCGAGCATCAAAATTCAATATTCATATGATACTAATGACTTGCACAAGAACTCTGATCTAGAAAAAGCTAGGAAAAGGGCACTACTCCAAAAGGATGGAATCTTAGGTTCACGACCTAGTGTGATGCCTTCTAGTGTGTTGCATAACACTGCATGTAGTAGCAATCCAAAACCTAAGTTTACTCAACAAATAGTTAGAAATAAACCCGTTGATCTAAACGTAAAATTTCAGAAACCTACTAGGTGGATCAATATAGGACACAGACTCTTCCCAAAAGAAGTTTCAACATCCCCTAGATCTTACCTTAGATGGATTCCAACGGGTAGAGTTTTCAACACTATTAGTCTTAGGTGGATTCCTACAGGCAAGATACTAAGTAGTTGCATCAACACAAGTGTGAAACCCACAACATCCATCCCTGAGGTAGGAAAGGAACTTATCAAAATAGCTTGTTCAGGTGTCAAGAAGATAATTGACACTACATCTTTATGCCTCTAACATCTGGAACCCAGTTACACTTGGGGATCCATGTTTCTTCTTTCTTGCCCCCCTTCTATTTTTCTATGCAGGTACAACAGCTATGGCTCCTACTGCAATACAGCGTAGGACCCGTTTCTCACCGTCAAAAATATCATGATCCATTAGCGTAGGACCCGTTGATGATCAACATAATGAACATAGATGTTTTATCAGCAGTTGACTCTCTCAAAATATTTTTGGTACTTCACACTTGTTCGATCAGTTGGATATACATGGTTTCGCTGTTTCCTTATACATGGTTTCGCTGTCTTCAATTCATCATCAACATACGTGGTGTATGATTCTGAATCATTGAAAACATCGAGGGGGAGAGAGTGTGTAGGTGGTCATTGCTTCCTTGTTCTTCTACATGCTTCTTTGCGAAAACCCAATGCCTTCTTGAATTTCTTCAATTAGGGGGAAGAAATAAGACGATCCGTGGCTCAAACGTCTCACTTTGGAGTTATCGTCTCGATTTCACGGGTGATCTTGTGTGAAGTTACCCAAATATGATGTTATGATGCCTCACACACGGTCTTGGTATCGCGTTATTGCATATTCACAGTAATTAGTATTCCGAAAGACCACAACATTTAGGGGAAGTCGTTTCATTTCGTCTTTCGTGGTTTGTTTGGTGTGATGCGTCTACATACGTGAGAAGATCTTGTTGATTTCTGGAATGTTACCCTCGAACAGATCTTCCGCAATTAGTGATTTTCCTCGTGTAGTTTTTCTGCTCTTCTACAAATTCTGCCGCATCTGAAAACTTCAAAAGTTAGAAGAAATGTCTACTACATCGTTGTTTCAAATCGCTAAAGACAGTTGTTAGTTTGGGGAAACTGATTAAGAAACTTCGTCAATATCTGTTTATATTCACAATGGCTTCGAGTATACCAGCCTTAGAACCGGACACAACCGCTTAAACTTCCCCCAAACCCCATCATCAACCGAACAAAGCCCCCAGCTTACTCGTCAACAAATGGAAAGGTTATTTGCTCACGATTGCTGATATTGATGAACGTGTTCCGGTGTATCCTTTCCGCTGCTCAACCTGATAATACTCTTATACCGATACACTGCTACAACAACTACTATTGCAGATGCACCTACACCAGTTGACTCCACAACAACAGTTGAACAAACCGCTTCCAACAATGATGAAGCGGCCGATGATATTCTGAATGTAGTACCCCCACCTACGATTTTGATCCAAATGCGCTTCACCCGTTTGCTAATGAGACCTGCACTGATGTCGCGGAATCTTCAACAAACCATTTGAATCCTCGAGACCGCACAATGTATACCAACATCAACCCTCCACACATAGATGGACGAAAGTCCATCCTCTGGAAAACATTATTGGCAACCCGAATCAACCAGTCGTTACGAGACAACGTCTTTACACAGACGGTGAACACTGCATTTATGCACTCAGTCACTGCCAATCTGAACCTAAAAACATCAAAGACGCAATGACAAAAGACAACCGGATTGAATCCATGCAAGAAGAACTCAACCAATTCAAACGTCTTGAAGTATGGGAATTGGTTGAAAGACCAACAGGAGTCTACGCCATTGGTCTCAAATGGATTTGGAAAAACAAATTGATGCTTTAAGGAAATGTTATCCGCAATAAGTCACGTCCGGTGGCTAAGGGTTATCGTCAGGAAGAGGGTATTGACTTTGAAGAATCTTTTGCTCCAATTGCTCGTCTTGAGGTCGTTCGGATATTTCTCGCGGCGGCTCATATGAATATGACGGTCATCGATGGATGTCAAAACTGCGTTTCTCAATGGACAACTTAGAGAAACGGTTTATGTCACCAACCGATGGATTCGTTGATCCCGAAGCTCCGAATCACGCCTACAAACTGAACAAAGCTCGCATGGTCTCAAACAAGCTCCTCGGCATGGTACGATAAGCTATCATCCTTCCTCATTGCTAATAATTTCACCAAAGGTTCGGTTGACCCAACTCTTTTTATACAATATCACGGGCACATATCTTAATTGTTCAAATTTACGTGGATGACATCATTTTTGGGTCTACACATAAAAAGTTTTCAATCGCTTTTGCAAAACTAATGAAGAAAATTTTGAAATGTCCATGATGGGTGAACTCACGTTCTTTCTCGGACCGCAAGTTCATCAATCACCCCGTGGTATTTTCTCGAGTCATCCAAATATGCCCTTGAATTGTTAAACAAATTTGGAATGAAAACCTGTGACACCTATGCCACACCAATGACTCATACAAAGAAGGTAGACGCTGATTCACATGGGAAATTAGTTGACCCTACCAAATACCGAAGTATTATTGGGTCTCTCATGTATCTAAACTAGCGGACTGATATTGTCTTTCTTTGTATATCTTTGCTCCCGTTATCGGTCGCGACCAACTGAAACCCACCTCTCTGAGGCTAAAAGAATCCTCCGATACATAAAGGGAACCATTAATTTAGGGATCTGGTATCCGAAGGATTTTGGTTTTGAACTAATCGCTTTTCCACCACGCAGGATGCTTAGACTCACTGAAAAGTACTTCGGAGCTTTACAATTTCTTGGTGATAAACTGGTGTCATGGCAATCGAAGAAGCAGGATTGTACGTCGCCGTCCTCAACCGAGCGAATATGTAGCCATGTCGGCATGTTGTGCTCAAGTCATTTGGATGAGAACACAACTCAAAGACTATGGTTACGATTTGACGAATCCCGATGTATGCGACAATCGGAGTGCCATTGCGATCTCGTGCAACTCGGTTCAAAGACTCGAAATCAAAGCACATCGATCTTCGATATCATTTCATGAAGGATCACGTGGAACAGGGTACTGTTAAATTATATTTTGTGGGTACAGAATACCAATTGGCAGATCTTCTCACCAAAGCCTTGCCTCCCGCTAGGTTTATTGAGTTGGTCCACCAAATTGGTATGAGGTGTTTGACTCAAGAGGAATTGGATGACCTCTTAAAACAGTCTTAAAACTCCTCAAACACCAAAATCTCTTTTGTAAATATTATTTTCAAAAACAAAATACAAAAATATAAAATCAGAAAATCTCAAAACATTCTTCTATCTAAATTCTTTCAAACATCGCAAGTACAAATCTTTAGTCAACACTTTGTTCTATCAAATCTTTCACTATTTTTCCCGAACAAGTGTTGAGGGGGAGAAAGTAAATATTTTCGGTTTCATAAAACCTTGTACTTCCATGTTTTCAAAATTATGTTGTTTCTTCTAAAATGGTGGATAAGTTTCTCTCCTCGGACTCAAATGTTTTAACCATTTCATTATTTCAAAAGTCGAGGGGGAGTATCGTGAAGTTTCTTGCCTTACAAATGTTTTATCTTACCTAAACGGAGTTAAAGGATCTTGGTTGGAACCTCTTTAAGGTTGAGGGACTGAATGTGTCAACTTGGCAAATTAATTCATTTACTCCTAAACCACCAAGATCAAATGGCCCAAATCAAATCTTCTAAATCCGTTCAAGTTTTTCATAATCTATAAGTTCTAAACAGTTTTTAATCAAGATGATAAACAAGGATTTCTAAAATTCTTTCAAATCCAACGGTTAAAACTCTTTAAACTGATTTTGGAAAATTGTTCACTCGAACGAATTGGGTGTTTATGCATAAAAGTGTTTGGATTGAAATGAGTTGTGTTAAAACCTTTCTGAGTGTCTATTAAACCTGTTTCAATCATCCAAAACCATCCTGAATCTTAAATTTCATTAATTTGAATTCTAGGGTTCTTGCGCTCATCTAGGGTTTTTTCTTTTCTGTGATATGTTATTAGGTAGTCAAGAAAGTGTTAGAATAAGCTTATATGCATGTTTTTGAACCTTTAAATTAGCCCAGAAACATCTAAACTGTATGAACTTAAGTTTTAGGTTTTTTAGGGTTCATCTCCCATAAATCTTTTGATTACGTGGTGGAAATGTGTTAAATCTTGTTCCATTGCACTCATATGACATCTAGGACACTCCAGAAACATTCTTGTTTGATTTGTGTAGCTATATCCCTTACACATATATTAAGGGTTTAGGGTTTAAGTAATTTTACTCCTAAGTCTTTCTCAGTGTATCCGATATGTTCTTATGCTTGTTTTGTGATCTAAAAGATGTTTGGAGTTAACTGCAATCAAGTTTTCATGTTAATATTTAACAGGTTAATTATTCGTATGTCGTAATCTTTAGGTGTTCAAACCGTTACGCTTAAGGAATACTTTATGCGTAAAGGTCACGCCTAAGAGGAATCTTACGCGTAGCTCTTACGCATAAGGGGTCTACAGTGGATTACGGGTATCTTGGAAAGATATTCGTAAACAAGGCTTGTTACGCATAAGCTTTACTCTTACGAGTAAACCGTGACGCTTAACATCTAGCTTTTCCCTACGCGTAAGCTTAAAGCCTTTGAACTTGTCTTACGTGTAAGAAACTCTTACGCCTAAGCTTGGTCTTACGCTTTAGCTTACTCCTACGCATAAGCTCCTTTCTTACGCATAAGGATCCTTGTTACTCATAAACCATTGTTCACTACTTTTGGCCCGTTAGCATATGTTACTTGTTAAATGTTAAGCATAGGTCACAAATATCTGATGTTTCATATAAGCTTACAAAAGTTAATATGTTGTGTGTTAAGTGAATTGTTGCTCTTTGAAATTTCAAAATTAACATGTTCACGTAACTTATCACATCAACTTCATACATTTGGACTAATGTGACTTAGGACTTGTAACTAACATAAACATGTTACCAACATACAAGTAATTAGATAATAAATTAGACTAATACAAACACATTGTGTTTCCATATGTCTGTCTCTTTGTCTAATGACTTTCAGATCATGAAAAGGCTGCAAATCAAGCAAACATCAATGCCCCAGCTGAGCTCTCGATGGCAAACACATTCCAAGCTGGATACAACAAAACAATTGGCAAGAACTATCTCCGTGTCATCTTCAACTACTTCATATGCTCATAATCATCTTGCAGATTTGCTGTGATGAGCATGATTCAATAGATGAGGTAATACAATTTCGTAAGACATTAAAGCAGAAATGGATGGAATTCCATGCTTCAACCTTTCTGGTTAATCAACCTGGTGGGGGAGGGTCAAGTAGTAGTCCTCCACTTATGGAAGATCCATTGCAAACATCTATTACCCCATCCGATCCGCTTAATCAACCCGTAAGGATCGTGGTGTCACTGTTTACTAAATCGTTGAAATGAAGCAACCACAACAAAACAACCGCAAGAAGAAAAGCATGGTAAGGATGTGGAAATATCTGACGAAGGAGATTACGATCATGATAAGGATGAAAGAGTCATTAAGGATGATAATTTGGTGGCTAAAGTGAAAATGATGTGAAATGAGGTCAAGAAGCCGCTAGAGTTTGAAGAGGAAAAGTTAAAGAAGGAATCAGACAACTACATAGTTGACAATCCAATACAAAAACTCAACAGTCTTACAAACACCTCTTGACACTTCCACCAAACCCAAATCATCATCTCAATCATCACCTCCATCCACATAAGAAACACCTATGTCAACAACAAAATCTGTTAAGAAGGCAACTCCATCCAATGATTCGACAAATGGTTAAGTAGGTTATCACCACTACACAACAAGCTACACAGCCACACAGCCACCACCATCCGGATCAACCAAAGGGATTCGTAAACCACACCACCAATGGAGAAACCGTTGATTACTTTACATACATCGTGGTGAGGATCACGACATACCTGAGCCCCAACCAGAACCTCAACCGAAATTTAGATCAAGTACATTATCGCGAGCTCCTTGTTTTCATACGCTTCAAATCAAAGAGTATTGAAGTTCTTCACCCTCGGGTCGAATCTTACCTAAATTCTACACTTCATCGGAATCAATCAAGAACCTCATTACAAAATCGTTCATAAACACAAGTTTGGGTTTGTCTACCAAAGTGAAAATCATCATACTTGCTTCTTGGCTTTCGATGAAATTCACTAAGTTCTAAGACGCCACCCTGGAGATGGTTCGATATGGATTGTCATATCGATTGAAGGACATTGAGTTGGGTATAATTCAGACGAAGAGATGGAATTCAAAGGATCGCAAGGATGTACGTTGATTAATCACTAGGATTGATGAATGTTTGATTCATCGAGATCGATGCAACGGTTGAGAGCTATGTGGGAGGATGACCAAACTTTCCGATTCGACTTTCCAACGCCCTCGAAAATAGCCGATCGTCTGAATCATTGGGTATTCTCTTGATTGTGATTTTGCTTGTTTGATTATCTGTTTATGGCTTGTGCACATAACAGGCATAACCCGTACTTGTAAATAAAGGACCTTGTGGTACGTGTCAGTGCCACAATCCTTATAAAAGGAGCTTAAAGCTTCTTAGTTTTGAGTAAAACCTATCAAACCTTTCACTTTTCAAGGTTTTGCTCAAAAGAACAAGTACTTTCCTTATGATTTTCAAAACCTCAACCGTTTATATCACTCGCTGAGGGGGAGTACTTGAATTAAAACTTTGTTCAAAAATTGTTCACAGTGGTCATTCTTCCCGCAACACTCGAAATGGTCATATTTATTCTCAACTTTTCAAAAATAACATCATATATGCCATTTTTGAGGGGGAGAAAATACGTGATAAGAAATATGTTGTGTCAATGCAAATGAATCTTTATGCTATAAGACTTAACTCATGAATTGACGAGATCTCAACTGTTAGTAACTTGAAAAGACTTGTCCGGGACGGGTAATAATTTCAAGCTAGTTCGCTAGTGATGTAAACGTGTCTCGCAAAGGACTTGTCTGAGTAGAATGTACCATTCGAGAAACTCTTGGTAGACATGAACTCTGACGGGTTTGACGACCTTTCGAGGATTGTCTACACCTTCAAGGTAGTTATTAGAGCTAGTTGTCACCTAAAAGCTGACAATGCAACTCTTAAACTATGCCACGTAACGTGTCTCGCTGGGATTGTCTATCTTGAGTGAATCAATTCAAAATGTGTGCGCTCTTTCCTCAATCTGCTTTTAACAGCTTAAAACTCTTAAGCACATGTGGAGGGGGAGTATTTATGCAAAATCTTATCTCAACAGAGGTACTAAAATGTTTTTCATTCACAAACACTTTGAGAGATTTTTCACAACAATGGTTTTATGGCAACATAGGTTAGTCATGGAGTTATAAGGTGACTAAGGTTAGGAATAACCGCCCTATGATTGCCAGAGCCGGAGGATCTACCCCAGGACACCACAAATAGTTAGTATTTAGAAGTCCTTAGGTATGATTGTAAAAAGGAGAAAATGAGAATCGGAGAAAGAAGGAGTTGAAGAATTAAAAAGAAATGCAAAGAAAAGGGTGAAAAGAAATAGCCCTGTAGATTATTCAACTTAGGGCGCATACACGTTCAATTCATATGCTACGGGTTGTCACTTTAGCCTGTATTGAAGATTAAAAGTCGTCATGGACCCAAAGGACGCATGCACTAAACCTTCTTATCCACTCAAGTTTCTCTTGTAAGCTTGTTTCATTCTCACAGGGAACCCTACGTAAACTATCGGCTTTCTTCTAGAGATTGCTGGTATTGAAGAAGGAGACCCTCTCCCTAGTCTCCGCTCAGGAAAACCAAAACGCACTATTGAGTCTAGAGCCACGAGATTCATCAAAAGATCTCTTAGGTACACTTGACATTTCATCACTTGATATTCAACAAGAAGAATTTCAGTGGTACATTATCGAGTCCTTCACAGATCTTAGCAATCTGTCGAGAACATTTATGAGAGGTTCACATTTGTGATCCTCAGTGATTGAATGGAAACTCCTGCCAGGTCAACATCAAACAGCCCTGACAGCAGGTCGCTTCGGCAACTCCCCGTGGATTGCGCTTAGTGGTTTCAAACGGTCTACAGTGGAGGTGATGCTTCCGTGTACCTCAGTTGACTCATCTGAATCGTAGGTGTACTTCGTACATCGTGTTATCTCACTTGTGGGACTCATTCAGAACGGCCTTTGTAAGAATTAGAGGTGTGTTTTCACACTATGCTGTTAACACTCTCGAAGTTCAAACTTGTAAGTGCGGAATCCGCTTATTACTAACCGTTTAAATGTTTTCTTCTTATGGAAGCTCCAAAGCGGAATGATCGTGTGAGAATCTTCTCATGCTCACGCCAACATCATCACTAATGGAAGTTCTATCCAAAAGCAACACAATGAATGATTCTTCGTCAAATCAAAGAATCTACAAAGTTTAAGACTTAAAGAACTTCATCAGTACTGAATTCAAACGTCAAAAGCGCGTGTGAGCATGTTGAAGAATGACGTGGAGACACGAGCAAAGCACTGAGGCACATGATGCAGAACAACAACATACTATAACTTTCATCACAAAGAACAATGATCAAAGAACAAAGTTAAAGATGACGTCAAAGCATAACCGTTCAAAGTAAACTATCTCTCTACACTGGGGAGATTGTTCAAATCAAGGCAATTCTTCCCACAAGAAAGAAGAATGTCAGAAGACATCAAAGCTACTATTACATCAACGCCTTCACCGTTTTTCATCACCAACACTTGAGTGTTTGTTACTCATATGTAATAACACTTGAGGGGGAGATTGTTGGAATCACTCCTAAACCTTATTCAAGTGTTAGTTACTCATATGTAATAGTTAGCTTATTATGGCCTTTATGTTTGTTATTAGCCTTAAGCTTATGTAGAAGGCCCATGAGCTTAGGCCCAAGGCCATAGGTGAAAGGGAAGGAGTATGAGTGTTGCCCTAGCTCCTTGCCTATAAATACTTTGTAATAACCCTCACTTGAGGGTTGGTTGTTCATTTTATTCACTCTCTTTCACTCTATTCTTAACTGGCCTATTGCTAACGTGTGTGTGGGTGTTTATCTTGTTCAACCGCCTCTCTTCTCCTCTCTATCTCTTTCATTGAAGCTTGTGTTGTAAATCTAGTGACCTCACATGTTGGTACAAGACTTAAAGAGCATGAAGTTGGTTTAGACATATCACAAACATGGCCACTTGGTTTGACATGCGTCGTAGACTGGAAAAGAATGAAACACTTGATAAAGTGCCACGTAAACAATTTCAGAAAGAGAGAGATCACTAGATGAAAGTTCTGTTGAGAATAATTTCAGTTGTGAAGTTTCTTGCTAAACACAATTTAGCATTTCATGGTACAAATGAGAAATTGCATGTTAAAAGCAATGGAAACTTTTTGGGTCTGATTGAAATGTTGGAAGAGTTTGATCCATTTATCAAAGAGCATGTGCATCATATCACGAGTGATGAAATTCATGTTCATTATCTTGGGCATTCAATACAAAATGAGTTAATACAATTACTTGCTCATGGAATTAGATCGCAAATTATCCAAAAAATAAAGCAAGCAAAGTATTTCTATGTGATACTTGATTGTACCCCCGATAAAAGTCATCAAGAACAAATATCTTTGATATTGAGGTATGTAAATTTAGCATCCACATGTGTTACAGTTGAGGAATCCTTTTTAGGATTTTTGAGTGTAGATGATACGAGTGATCAAGGACTTTTTGATGTTACACATGATGAACTAAAGTCTCTAGATCTTGATATTGACGATGTGCATGGTCAGGGCTATGACAATGGATCTAATATGAAAGGAAAGCATCAGGGAGTACAAAATAAATTTTTAGATATAAATCCTAGAGCTTTTTATACACCATGTGGTTGCCATAGCCTTAATCTAACATTGTGTGACATCGCTAGCTCTTTTGGCAAAGCTATGGACTTTTTTGGAGTTATACAATGAATTTACACTATTTTTGCCAATTCTTCCAAGAGGTGGTTATTTTTGAAAAATAATGTTAAAGGGTTAACTCTCAAGTCATTGTCCATAACCCGTTGGGAAAGTCGTGCTGAGAGTGTGAAAGCTATTAGATTTCAGCTTATAGAAATTAGAGAAGCTTTACTTCAAGTTGCTGAAAATGATAATGACTTAAAAATCAAAAGCGAGTCAAAATATTTAACAACAAATGAGCTTGCCGATTTTGAGTTTCATTTGGTTGACATATTATCTGTCGTAAATTTGGTGAGCAAGAAGTTCCTATATGATGATATTCTTATAGATATTGCTATTAAAGAAGTTGAAGGGCTAATTTCATTCTTTGAGAAGTTTAGAGACACGGGTTTTGATAAAGCAATTAATGTTGCTAAGGAGATTGCTATTGAAATGGATATTGATCCAGTATTTCGTCAAAAGTGTGTAATTTGTAGAAAAAGACAATTTGATGAGAATTTCGTGGATCAAGATATTTCATATTCTGCCGAAGAGTCATTTAAGGTCCAATATTTCCTATATATTGTTGATCAAGCACTTTTTTCTCTAAGAACACGATTCGAGCAATATAAAGAGTATGAAAAAGTTTTTGGCTTTTTATTCACTTCTCGCAAGTTGAATTCCTTTGATGACAACACTCTTAAGTCCCATTGTAGTCATCTTGAAGTTGCACTCAAGAATAATGAACAATCAGATGTTGACACAAAGGATCTTTTTGTGGAGTTGAGGTTGCTTAACAATTATTTGCCTGACAAAAATCTGGGACCTTCTGATATACTGAATTTTCTTAAAGAGCTTGACGTTTTTCTAATGCGATGATTGCATATAGAGTATTGCTCACTATCCTGGTAACTGTGGCATCAGTAGAAAGAAGTTTCTCAAAACTGAAATTGTTGAAGTCTTACTTGAGGTCCACAATGTCACAAGAGAGACTCAATGGATTGGCATTATTAGCAATCGAGAACGGTCTATTGGAGAGCATTGATTATGAAGCTTTAATCAACAACTTTGCTTCAAAGAATGCGAGGAGAAGTGCATTTTTAAGAAATAAGTTGCACTGAGCTATTTGTTAGAGTGATTAGCTAATTTTCCGTTTGTTTTATTTTTATTTTTAGAAATGCAACATATTTTTGCCAGTAATTTTATTGTTTTTGTAATTTTGATGTTTTTCTCCCATGTTTTAAGTTTATCAATTTAAAAAAATTTATATTAGTATTTAAACTATCTGTGTTTAGGGGATCTATTTTTTGTAACTGAACAGGGCACTTAAAATTCATGGGACAGCCCTGCGTCTATACATACATTTATTTAGACCAGAATATACTTGATCGATCGAGGTAAGACTAAGATTGAATTTTCTTTTGAAACACATGTTCAAGCTAAGATTTATTAATGACTTGTTGGTGACTCTTGTTAAAGTATTTGGTATTTCCATATATTATGCAGATGTACTCTATGTGTGTAGTGTAAGATAGAGAGCGAGTGTCTTAGTATAATAGTTAAGGGAGATAGATATTGAAAGCGAGTGTGTTAGTAGTTCATGATGTTAGCTTAAGTATTTGGGCAACTCACAAAACATAAAATAATACTATTGTAGTTAGGGAGCATAATATACATTGGAAAACACACAATTTTTTTTCTAAGCCTATTATCACAAAATGAAAAAATATATGTATTATTCAAATTTTACTAAAATACTCATTTTATTTTCTTGCAAAAAATATGATCATACTTTCAATTTTTGCTCAAAGTTTGAAAAAAGTTCTACTTTTGCTAAACGGGAAGTTTGAAGCGACAAAGCAAAAAAGAAATCTCACCCACTTATATGCTTCTTTGTGAATAAGATATACTAGTAATTGTTTTATCAAAAAGATAAAGAGTAGTGCTACAAACACAATCTGCGTATAAAGAAAAGTTCAGCATAAAACCTCAACCAACCAACCAACCATAATAAACTTTACCTTAAATATTAACTCTTCCTCACACACAGGTGCTCCCCTTCAACCAACCCTCCATATTAACTCTCCTGCTACCCCTTCAACCTTAAATTTAACCTTGAACAAGATTCAATTTCAAACCTAACACATTCTCACTCAATCACTCACTTACACACAGTGACACAATGCTATTCCTAAATATATCACAACCACCGTTTCATACACATCTGCCTTGGTAAGCTTTGATTTCTCAAGGTTTCTTAACGTGAGTTTCTTAAGATCTTTGTTATTATTGGCTCTAATAGTACTGCTTTAACTTTTGTTTTAGTTCTGTAGACGGACCACAAAAGATCTTTGTTATGGCTTGTTCTTCAGCTTTAGAAGGTAACTTCGATCTATCTATTTTCGAGTTTGATATTTTACTTTAAGTTGTACAAAAATATGTATTGTTATTTACCTTAATCATATTGTGGGATTTCTGAAAACAGGAGCTGTGGATGGTGATATACCTCGAGGAGGTTTAGAAGTAAGCCCCCTTCATCAAGACACCACAGGTAGGTCATGACCCTTGTATATATAAATTGTTTCACCTTATTTTAACACTTGCTGTTTTATTTGTTGTTTTTAACAGCTAAAATGGGGAAGTCCAAAGATAAAGCAAACCGTCCTCTGGTGAGTCATTAGTTTTTTTTTTTTTAGCTAAAAGTACTTAAAGTAGCTGGTATAGTTAACCGTTTTATTACTACGTTTAATGAGAAAGAAAAATAAGTCTATAAAAAGTCAAGATTTTTGTTTTTATTTGAAGGACTCCTAGTGAGACATGAATGTCAAGAGTTTTTTAAAGGACTTATTGTGAAGTGTGTGGGTGAGTTTTTATTTTTATTGAAATAAGACATGTTTTGAAATATGCAAGTGATACTTCCTTTATTTATATTTATTCACACATTATATTTGTGCATAAGTCATGTTGTATCATTTGCATTAGTGTTGAAACGTTGTAGTGAAAGAATAAAAAAAAAATTATGTAAGTATCAACTCTCTTTAAAATATGTTGTGCAGTTTAAAAAGAATATCAACTAAAAGTGGTTAAAATCACTAGCTAGTTATGGGCCGGTGAAAAACCACGGGTGGCATACACAAAATACAACTTAAATAAAATTGGTGACTATGATTTATTTCTCGCTGTATAAATTATTATTCTATCTCTCTTTTTAAAGGGCTTAATGTGTGTTTTCAAGCTATTAAACAGCTTGTTTATTTAGAGGATGTTTATGTTACCTTATTTAGTAGGCTTACGATTTTATGTAACTTTTGAAAAAAAAAATCATAAGCCCACTTTTCTCGACTTATGAGTTTATTAAGTTTAGCTAATGGCTTGTTTAAGGTTGTAAGCTCAACTCGATAAGTTCATATGCTGAAAAAGTAGGCTTATGTGCTTTTCAAAAGTTATATAAGCTCAAACGCCAAATAATCAAGCTAACACAAACACCCTTTTACGGGGCTTATAACTTTTTGTGATTGTTTAAGCTTATAGTTTATATGATAAACGGAGTAGATTAAATATGAATTTTATAGGATCAGACTATGATCTTGTTGTTGTATAACTTATTTTTATTTTTATGGGGTGTATAACTATTTGAGGAAAATAATAAGGCCTTTTGAGATTGTATAAGCTTAGCCAGCCATACACCCCTAAACCATTTTATAATTCATCACAATAACTCCCACCGTGTCTTTAACTGACACCTTTGTATTTGTTTAACTAGGTGATTGCTTGAGGTTATTCCCGAATGGTAAAGACGACAACCTTGAGTTGCCTAATGTTACTATCCTGGGTATAAACCAAGGAAGGGATTTGTCGTTGATCCAAATGATGAGATAAGTATTGTCGCCGACATCCTATGTCACTTCAGCAAGATACCACAGGTTAATTATACATTCAATTTCAGTTTTAATTAAGCTGTACAAGTTAATCAAGTATTTTAATTTATCTTAATTAGCTCTTGGTCATAAATATTTTTGTATGATTTTTGCAGATTTAGACAGAACAGATAGATGGTTCTAAGGGTGTAATCAATGGGACAACAAGATTTATTAGACGTCTTCACATTTCGTGAATGTGTTTGAGGTGTTTCTTATACACTCAACCACTTCATCTTCTTTAATATTACAATAACTCCTTTCAACAACACACTCTCAACTACATTTTACTTTTTAATACATTAACTCCGTTCAACAAAACACTCAACTACTTCCTTTTCTTCATTAACTTTTTTCAACCACATACTCGACTCCTCCTCCTTCGATAATAACTCCTTTCAACTTCATCGTCACACACAACCTTACAAACATTCTTTGAAACAAACATTTTATTTAGTCTCATGGCTTTTAAGTGCTTTCAAGTGGCTAATGCAGGCACTAATCATGACGTGTTTTTAAGATTTAAGAATTCCCTACTATGAAAAAAATCAAAGCCACGAGACTAAATAAAATGTTTGTTTAAAGGAGTCTTTGTAAGGTTGCGTGTGAATGGTGAAGTTGAAGTGAGTTATTATAGAAGGAGAAGTAGTTAAGTGTGTGGTTGAAAAGAGTTATTAAAGAAAGGGAGGTAGTTGAGTGTTTTGTTGGAAGGAGTTAATGTATTAAAAAAGAGGATGTAGTTTAGTGTGTAGTTGAAAGGAGTTACTGTAATATTAAAGAAGAGGAAGTGGTTGAGTGTATGAGAAACACCTCATTAGCTGTTGAAGAAACACCTCAAAGTAGGGGTGAGCAGAATCCGCACCGCAAACCGCAAAATCCGAAAAAACCGCAAAAACCAAACCACATAAACCGCACCACGGAGAAAACCGGTGGATCGGTTTTAAAAAAAAATCCGATTTTACGGTGCGGTTTCGGTTTTAACTGTAAAACCGCACCGATCAGCAATTACTATAAATTAAGGGTGAGCATACAACCCGAACGGACCGGACCGACCGACCACCGAGACCGATCGAGACCGGAGCTGACCGGACCGGACCGACCACATAGGTCGGTCCGGTCCGCGGTCTTGGCATTTCGGCTAATTCGGTCCTCGGTCGGTCCAATCGCTCGGACCAAAACCGACGAATTTGGGCTAATTTGGACCGGACCGACCGGACCGGACCGACAACATTCGGTCCGGTCTCGGTCTAAGGTTTATGCCGAAATCGGTTTTCGGCCCGGTCCGGTCTTGGCCGGTCCGGTCCGGTTTTTGGACCGTGCACACCCTTACTATAAATATTAGAAAAATAAATAATAATATCAGTGATAATATAGCTTTTTAAAAAGGGCGGCCTTTTGGGGCTTTTTAGAAGTCAGAAATATAGACTCCAAAGTCTACAATATAGGACCTAACTCAAAAGCCAAAGCAATGTCTTATCATATCTTGAATGCAGAGATAATGCAACTAAACAAGTTTGAGATCTAGATTTTAGTGTAAATCAAAACATAATCAAAATCCATTTTAAAATTCAATTCTACCAATCAAAATCCATTCTCCTGGTAAGATATTCTTATTCTAGTTATGTTTTGTGTTATTTATATTTGATTTTATTGTTGTATGATTGTTGTATTGTGAATATTTGCTTAAATTTTCAATCAATCACCATTAGATATAGTAAAATACAGATCGATAAACTAGAGTAATTAGTCCACATCAAAATTTATATTTTAGCTGACCCACGAGGGAAATTTGGTTGCTGCTTGTGGCCTTCTAGTGTTTTTGCCATTCAAAGAATATAGTTGCATTGCATCTTGCTATATACTGTAATAATTATTTATTTAATTAAAAGGTTGATATGTGTTTGACTAAAAATTTTAATTTCATTTTTTTTAATCAATCATCACATGACCGGATTGTAAAGTGTAAACCTTGAACTTAGTTGTTTTATATGGCATATCATAAAGTGTAAAACCTTGAACTTAGTTATTTTAATCAATCATCATTGTTTTTTAATTAATCAATCATCACATGGCATCTCGTTATTCTTCAATTGATAGTAATTTTATATGTTTTTTTGTAGATGGAAGCAGGCAACGTGGATGAACTCGTGGTCGATGTTGATAAACCTGTGATCGATGTTGATGAATCTGTGATCGATGCTGATCAACCTCGGAGTCAGCATTTAGTACCGGTGGTAGGGTTATTGATAAGTTTAGAAGCTCTCTTACCCCAAAAACCGCGGAAGCTTTAATTTACACTAAAGATTGGTTACGGTCCACACCGGCTGAGGTGGAAGATATGCAAGTTAACGGCCAACAACTCGAAGACCTCGTGGAGAATTTGGCTAAAATTGAACTTGGTAAGACAATTATATCCTTCCAATTTCTTTTGCTTTAAATGTCAAAACACTCTTAATATGTTGCCATCATCCTTTTGAATCTGCATTTGAAATGCAGGTCTCATTCCTTTTTTTTAATCATGAATCTAGTGGTTTGTTTATTTTGAAAGTTGCATGAGACTAAGAGCACTCACAAACGTAACAGCATAACGCCGTTATTGCCTTAATAACGCCGTTATTAGGCGTTATACCATTGGAAGCATCACTTTATTTGGGCGTTGGTGGCATAGCGTTGGTTTACCAACGCACGTTAAAAAAAAGTTCCATTTCACCCCCTAAACCATTTCAAATAAATTTTCACTTACACACCCTCCACCTATTCAAATTCAAATTTAAATTATACTGGTCAATTCTGGGAGGGATAAATTCAAATTCAAATTTGAAATTTAAAAATCAAATATGAGCGGATTTATTCAGCTTCAAAATTCATCTGCTTATATAAACAACTCTACAGAGTTTTTTAGAACACACAACACACACAAGTTACACACAACTCCACAAAAATGTCTTGCAAAGATTTTCTCAGCAATCCCCCAGAGGAAAAGTTGCCGGAAACCACCTTTCCAAATCACTGCGGAAACCAGCTTTCCAACTCTACCGAACCCGATGTTTACTCTACACCTCCAGAAAATGTTTTCGGTGGGTTTTGAAACATCTCGCACCTCCCAATTGTTCCAAGTTCACCTGTGAACAATCACCAGTGGATTTTCAAAACCACCAGCGGGTTAAGTGAGGCTTCCTCGGCAATGGAACGAGATGAAGAAACCGTAAGGGAGATTATGGAAGAGCAGCAGCGTGAAGAGGCTGCTCGTCGTGAGCAAGAAGCACGTGATGTCACAATTCTCAATTTCCGGTCATTTCTCAAATTTACTATTTCATCGGTTATCGTAAACTAGGTTTACGAGTGTCAAATTCGCGTAACCTTAGTGGTTTAGCTACGAATTCATGAACAATTATCAAGGACATTTCATATAGACTAGACTTAGTCTACACATCATTAGCATCATTATCATCATATTAGTTCATGCATGGTTTTGCATTTTTCATTAAACGTTAATTTCTTATTAAATAAACGCTATCGTACGATCATTTATTTTGAACATTTGATCCAATACTTCCAAATATTATCCCGATATATTTTTATACTCATAATAAGATTATAAAAATAATATTATTGATTTACTCGGTGTTTTAAATTTATTTTTTATATAAATTGTTATATTTATATAATACGACGGTTTTCGTAAATACTACACGATAATTATTATTTCACTCAATTTTGTAAGGAATGTATTTTTATAATTTTATGACTTCAATATATTTTATTTTGATCCGTTAAAATTTATTTTTAGCTAACGCTACCCTAAATGCTTAAATATGTACACAAGTTACCAAATATACTTAAACAATTACACTTATACTAATACTTTTATATACTTAGCTACTCCAAAATTCATCTAGTTTTTTTTCTTTATGTATGTCGACCAAACAAGAGGTGACTCATACAATTTGAGTACAAATATCCTAGCTTACATAATACTAGTATATTCATTTTTTTTACATTAACTTAAACACATAGTTTACATCATATCATAGTGTGAAAAATAAAAACTATCCTCTCATCCATTTCTTCCTCCATAACCGGCCACCTTGAAGAACAAGAAGGAGATCACCAAAATTTATCAAGACAAGTTAATTCACAATCTAGACACACTCTTAAATAAGGTTTTGAAATAAAAACTTAGGGTGTTAGGATTAACCTTGTTCATTTAACCTCATCAAGTTACTAGTAAGCATTTCATGTTCATATTCATATTTCATATTCATTTTATGTTCATTTCATCATACTTGATAAAAACATGCAAGTCATATTGATGTTTATTGATTCCTCCCGAACTACCTTCTTTTATTTTTCCGTCACACTTATCAACCGCTTGTGAACGATCAACCGTAACAGATGATAAAAGGGCGACAGCCCGGGAGAGAATTGCAAGTTTACCAAGGATTAAAATATCCTTGGATCGTTTTGTCTGACGGCGGTGATATCCTAAATACAATGACTTGTGAATTGTTGAAAATAATATTAGTATAGGAAAACAGAATTGCATTGATAACACTAGGAATGTGAATAGTAATAGCTCTGTCACAGCTACGCCATTAAAAACGTAATCGAAACCTAAAAATCTAAAAGATATACAAACGTACGTTTAACTAAAACGTAAACGTATAAAAACAAAACGATTATAACTATAGTAGGGATTTACATGTTTTAGCGACTTAAATGCAAATTAAAGGAAATAAAAGATAAAATATATTAAATAAACGCTATCACTATTTTAAAATGATGAACGTTTAAAACCTAAACGACGTTTAAATAAAATTACGTAAACGTACAAAATAAAACGTGAGTTTTAAAGAAATAAAAGGCCTACAAATATAAAAATGACATTTTTACAATCCTAATAATAAAAGAAAATTATTAGAAAAAGAAAATTATTTTTAAAACTATTTATTTAGTTATTATTAATTAAAAACTATTTATTAAGTATTTAAAATGCACTAAAATATAAGAAAATACAAAATTAACCTAGAAAAATGAAATTTAAATTTAGAAAAATCTAAAATATTAGAAAACTAATTTTAAAACTGAAAAGATATTTTTTATGCTTTTTATTTATTTATTACTATTATTAATTACTAAAAACTATCATAGATTTATTAAAAATATAAAATGAATAAAGAAAAATCTGAAACTTTTTACAAAATTCTAAAATAAATAAAAGAAGCTAGGAAAAATATAAAAACTATATGTGCTTAATGAAAATAAGCTAATAAGCAAATAAGCTTTTAAGGAAAAGCTATCACTTAGCTTAAAAGGGAGCTTTTTGGTTTTTCTTTTCTGAACTAAATAAGTACGATATTTATACATGTTTAATGAAAAGAGAACTTTACAAACTTGAAAATAAGCATTATAACTTATGAGTCCAACAGTTGAGCTTTTGGCTTGACTGTTGGAACTCAAGCTTAAAATAAGCTTGAAATAAGCTATACACAGGAAAAAAAAGGCAAAAATGAGATGTACATAAGTCCAATGAGCAAGTATGGACAAGAAAATGGACATGATACCATGTGAGCTTATGGTTTAGTCAGTTAAGCTTTTGGCTTAACTTGATTGAGTGAGTGAAAGCTTGTTAAAGCTTGGTATAAGCTCCACATAGGAAAACAAAAGAAAAGTAATATGTATACAATAAATATGGACAAGTATAAACAAGCTAGTGCACTGGCATTCACCTATAAGCTAGAGATAAGCTAATAAGCTATTCCATATACACTACAGTACCAAACAGACCTGGCTACCTTTTGAATTGGCAAATTAAGCTGAGAGAATAAGCTCAAAATGGCAAAATAGGAATTGGAGTAGCAAGCTGGGCTGGTGAGGATTCCAAAAAGCTAAAGATAAATCTGTGAGGATAACAAATTAGCTTTTGAGGGGCTTATTAAAATCCCACTAATTGACTGAATAGACTTATATACTCAGTTATGGGACAAACAAAAAGTTCATTGCAGTCCTTATTAATAAGCTGCAAAATCGAAAAGTAAACTTGGAACCTCAAGATGGCTAGGTTGGCTATCTAAAGAACCAAGATTTACAAGCTATGGTGTACAGGAGAGCTTTTTGTGAGCTTATAAGAAACTGTAGGTAATGGTTTAAATTCAATGAATTGAATTGTTGGGAATGGGGAAACTACAAGTTCCTATAGGACTGATCAAATAAGCTAATGAGAGCTCAACCTACATTGAACTAGAAATTATGGTTGCTTAGCTTTGTGAAAAGCCAAAGCTCACAAGATCAAGCTTTGAAAGGAACTTTTCATAAGCTTTTGTAAACAACTCCACTACATTGTTTGCTTCAGTGTAGTGAGTTAGATGGGACAAAAAGATTGGACTGAATAAGCTATCTAGATAAGCAGATAATGGACAAATAAGTATAAACATAACAACTAGGCTAGAAGGGCTACACAAATCAGTAAAGTACACAAGCTAGGGTCAAATCCACAAGCTTTTGCAAACTCATGAACTTGACAGCATAAGATATGGTGCAGGGCATGATTTTTAAACAGGTAGCTAAAATAAGACTAAAAATAAGCAGTTTATAAGATGAGTAAAAGCAAACTAGTATTTTTCTAATTAAGATAAGCAACAAAATTTTAATATCCTAGAAGGATTTAAGCTAAATCTCAATAATGAACACACACTAAAATTCTAGATTTTATTCAAAACTGACCAAGCTGAAATTTGACTTTTTGAGTTTTATGATCAAAGTTGACTTTCATCAACTTTGATCTGAATTTAATCACTGATTAAGACATAATAAGCTAAAAGAACATGAAATAAACAAGTATTAACAATATGTAAACAGATATGTAGGTTTGTGAGTCAAGACAACCTCATAGTACTCATGTGGAGAGGATCAAGTGTCAATTTGACTCTCCACATGCTATACCACTTAGTTGAAACCATCACTGAGCTATATAGGTTATATCAAGCATATATCTAACCAGAGCAATGCATAACACAGACCATACTCAGATCAATCATCTAAACCAAACAACCCTTAAATGAACATAAATTGAACTTTTCAAAGCAAATTACTATGTAAACCCAATCTTTACAATCCAGAGAATCCAAAGTGTCAAAATGGATCTTTTTTAGCATAAACAAATAGTCACAAAAGTTTATACCTATGATTATCAAAAATGGACATATTGACAGTAAAAATGCAATATTCAAGCACAATCAATTCCAAAACTTAAACAACCTATATTAAGCTAGAATTACATTACATAACAATAAATAAATACATAAACATGAGAATTAGAATTAATAAAAGACTAAAACTAAGAAATGCAAAATTGAGAAAAATTGCTTACATGGTGATATGAACTGAGACCATGGAACCAATTATCAAAACCAATACCTATAGCCCTCCATAGGACTCTAATACCATGGCAATCCATAATAGCCATGCTCCAAGCAGATTCACCCAAGGACACATGATTTTTGATTTTCCATTGTACTTTCTCTATTTTTAGTGATTTTTGCTTTTATAAAGACTAAGCTGATTTAAGGTTTCTAAAAGCTAATTAAGCTTTGTCAGGAGCTTATGTGACCTATAGAATCCATATAATCAACTACAAACAACAAGGAAGTGTAAATGACATGAAATTAAAAGACAATTATGAAAAACATGAAATTTAAAAGAGACTTGTATTAAACTGAAAACAGAGTTCCATTACACTAATTTGAGATTCATTACACTATTAAAGCTTGTAAATGATAAATAAATTAAACAGTAAAGACTATGGCTATTCCATAGTGTGACAATGGCTTAAGGCCAAGGTAGTTTTCCCAGCTTTCTTCTCTTCTTTTTATACACCTTCTGAGTTCCCACTAGTATTCTGAGCATATCCCACTTCAATCTTGACCTTTGATTGAGTCAATTTCATCTTGTCCGTTTAAATAGATTTTGGCGCCAAAATGCTACACGTGGATTAGAGGCGGTTTGAGAACAATTAAAGCATTATGGAGTGTTGTGGAGAGTTGTAGGGAACATTTGAGATATTTTTATGGCCAAGTTGGGGTGTTATGGAAGAAAAACAGAGGGATAGGTGCTACTGGGGGTTTTAGTTGAAAATGGTGGGAATGACATTAAATGGTGGAGTGGGATAGGGAGGAGATTTGGAAGGGAGTGGGTGAGATAAGTAGGCAGCTATTGTGAAGGTGGGGGTGGGTGGAAACCACTGGTGGTTTTGGGTTTCAGTGGGGGTGAGGGAGATGTACAGTACATCTAGTTTGGGCGTGGGTTTGACTTGGTTTGACCAAGTTAATAAACTTGGGTAGGGTTTGGGCTAGGGGTTGGACCAGGGGCTAAGGATTGGATTTGGTTTGGGATAATAATAATCAAGGGTCCGTTTGGTTTTAGCTAGTAAATCACAAGGACTAATCATGCAATTTTCTGAAAGTTGAAGGACTGAGATTGTAACTTTCCCAAAGTTATCACAAGGGTTAAACCTGCAATTTTTGGTTAGTACAAGGACAATTGTTGCATAAAATTCCATTTTTATAAGTCCAGGGACCTTTTATGTCATTTTTGAAACTTAAGGGACCAAAGATGTAATTTTCCAAAAGTTTATCATAAGGACCAATTTTGTCATTTATGAATAGTACAAGGTTAATATTTGATAATTTTCACTTTTTAAATTAACCAAGGACTATTTTTGACATTTTTCAAAGTTAAAGGACTAAAGTTGTCATTTTGTGATTTTTAAACTTTGAAGGGTTTATTTCTCACAACTTGTGAATCCCAAGGACCTTTTATGACTTTTTACAAGTTTTGGAATGACCAGGGACTAGATTTGACAATTTTTGAAACTTGGGGGACTAAAACTGCCAATTATGCAAACTTGATACGTTTTTCACCAGATTTTGATGTTTTTGCATTTTAAACACATAAAACACTTGTTTGTGATATTTTTATCATTTTGAAGCATTTCTGAGTGTTTTCAGATGTTTTTGGCATTCTAAACAGTACAAAAATGATGAGTATTTAGACACTCATCATTTATACCACTTTTTGTTGTTTTTTAAGTGTTATAAATATATATTCATCATCCTATAATTACTCCTTGAAACATATCACTTTTGGTGATGTCTAGGAACCCATGACACCCTAAGAAGGTGTATGGTAGGATTAGAATAGCTTCGGAGTTGTTTTGAATTGGTTAGAATAGGTTTGGCGCGAGAAAAACTCATTTCGACAAGTTTTCTAAAGGGTCTGTCCATATTTTTGAAATCTGGAAAATTCGACAGTAGGTAAAATTTTTGGCCTAGATATTTAGAAAATACACTTTAAAACGAAAACGTGGTCGTTTGAACGGATTAAAACGGAGCTATAACGAAGAAGTTATGAATTTTTCAAGTTAGGCGACGAAAAGTGTAAAAACCAGAAAATTCAGCATGTTACGTCTACTTTGTACGAGTCAAAAATGAGGCTTAAGCGTTATAAATTGTGTCAACTTATCAAAAATATATTAGTATACTTTGATACGAACCTAAGGACATATAAAACGTAGAAAACGGACTTGTAACGATTAAATTATACATGTTTTCACAAAGTTGCCGTACCTTATTATATAAGAAAACTATTATATTTCTATTAGACAAGTACTACGGCAACAAAGGACCATGTTGAGGGTCGTTTTTAACATGGATGTAGTACTTTTTATAACGTGATGTCTTCTATTAAAAGTAAGTTCGCCTAGCCTATTTTCCAAAATGTCCAACCGTTCGTCAAGCGGAGTTGTAACGAATAAAATACGGTCACTTAAACTTTGCTGAAAACCACCCTTAAACAATATTTTGGATACAAGTACCATACTTTACCTATGTTTTTCTCCATGATCGAGACCTCTATGATGAAAACATAAATGCTAAAACTTTGAGATAATGATACAAGTTTCCCAAAACCGTTGAGTTTGTTTCCTAACACTCGATGTGAACCATTTTACGACTAGCTTTTCAAGGCCGTTTAGTCACTTTCATGAAATTGTCAAATGACATTATTTTACGACGAAAAGTTATAGATTCATAATAAACCACTAAATGATTATCGTGGGATATCATTTCGACGTAAGTACTTGTAAAGTATTTGGTAACTTGACAATATGTCATAAACATATATTTCGACGATAAACTTTATTTTTCCAAAATGTACAAGTGGTATGGATATCATATGAGTTTGCATGCACGACATTGTTTCATGACTTATATTAGAGCATATCACTCATATTAGGTTTCGGATAGAGATCGCACCTCATTTCAGTGTATCTACTTTTGTCATCATAATCATTGCATCAGGTGAGTTGTAGCCCACTTTACTCGTTTAATTGTTTTATAAACTCTTCGGGGGAGATACATGCTCAACTTCATGCTTTTACTTTACACTTATATGAACTTAAACAATATTGTTTGAACTATCATGAACTTGTACTCTTTTGTTTCACTACTTATGCTAGTAAGTAGATTGTGCCCGAACTAAATTGATCATTATGTTATGAACGCTATTAGTTGAAACACTTTCCTTGATTTTGAACCCTTCGACATGTATATTTGAACTCTTTTAAATTGATTTGGACCCTTTAACATATAAGTGAACACTTTGGACTTGATTAGAACTTTTCGACATATAGTTAAACTCTTTTAACTTGTACAAGGACCATTTTGATATATTTTAAACTTGTTTGACGTGATTTTGAACGCTTCGACTATCTTGAACCTTTTGATATTATTTGAGCTCTTTGACTGTTCTGAACTTTTGAACTCGACTTAAATCTTTGAACTTAATTACGAACTTTTGAACAGAACTCTTGAACTTAAATACAAACTTATGACTTGTTTGAACTTATTGAACCGTACGTGTTATGACCTTGACCTAAAGTCTCCTATGATAGGAGCATCACTATAAAGTCTCCCATGTTGGGAGCATCACTATAAAGTCTCCCATGTTCGGAGCATCACTATAAAGTCTCCTTGTTCGGAGCAACTCACAGTCTCCCCGGTCCGGAGCAGAATGTCTCCCTATGGGAACGGAGCATTTTCAACCTTAAGCCTCCCCGGTCCGGAGCAGAATGTCTCCTTATGGGAACGGAGCATTTTCAATCTAAGTCTCCCCTGTTCGGAGCAGTACAAATTCTCCCATGTTCGGAGTGTTCTTAATTGTATATAATAGTTGTATGATGCATGTTCGACATTCGCATTGTTAGTCTCCTATCAGGTAGTAGTATGGATAGCGCTATTAGAGGTCGGCCAACCTCTCGTCCACTATGTTACGGGACGCATATTATTTATTCTAAGGGCTTTGCCTGGCATACATTATTATATATGTGGTGCAATATTGTGAATTATTATGGTAACTTATACTCGACTATTAGACACACTATATTTTGTGCAATGGGTTGTGAACACACAGGTTGCAAGTTTGTATGGGCGGAACTTGGAACTGAGTGGATTTACAATGCCTTTGCTTTGTGAACTATTATGATAACGTGCACTTGACTTCTAGACATACTACTTTTGGCAGTGGGTTGTGAACACACAGGTTGCAAGTTTTGTATGGGCGGAACTTGGAACTGAGTGGATTTGCAATGCCTTTGCTTTGTGGACTATTCTATATGACCAAAAACTTTGCCTTTGTTGCATGAACGCTTTTTAAAAGCTTTACTTGTTAACCAAACTCTATGAACTCACTCAACCATTGTGTTGACACTTTTAGCATGGTTTATCTCAGGTATCTAAGGCATTCACTTCATGGCATGCATGTGGACATATAATAGAGTCGCGGTGTGTCGGCGCGCGTCTATATATATTTTATGCACTTAACTATCGTTTGATTGTAACAAACTCATTTTGGTATATTGGAAATATTTTGGGACCTATGTTTTGTAAACTCTGATTATTTTACTTTATCAAACGATATTTTCTAAACGACACTTTAGGTCGTTCGATATAACTGTAACTTTGATGCTATGACAGTCATCCCCCAGGAATTCCATTCCGTTGCAAAACAGGTAATTTGGGGGTGTGACACGTGAAGCTCAATACCTCCAAGACAACTTCTTCGACATAATGGAGAGTCGATACATGGCTGGGGAGTTTTATTCTCCGCCAACCAGTTCTGATGGTTGGGACTCGGATGATTCGTTTTTTTTAGTTTTAGTAGTTTTATTTAATTCGTGTTTAACGTTTTTTTTTAAGTTTTAATAGTTTTAGTAGTTGTATCTTTAATTTTTAATATAATCCGTGTTTAACGTTTAATGTACTTGGTGTTTTAATGTTAAATGTGATATGCGTTTTAATAAATGAAATGTTTGTTTTAGTTTAGGGGTTGAAATTGAAAATATGAAATGTTATTGATGTTATTGGGATGTTATTGTTGTGGGTGTTTTTTGGGGATGTTAATGTTAAATGTTAAAGCTGATGTGGCGCTGACGTGGACGGTGTTATTGGTGTTATGGTGTTATTGTTGTAAGTGCTCTAAAGACTTTCATAGCAAAAAAGAAAATGCATAACAGTGGTTAAAATATTTGAAGATTCATATGTGTATATAGCCACAACTTTTACTACTAATATGTTGTATATAGCCACAAATTTTACTACTAATATGTTGTATGTTACATTTTTGTAAAGATCTTTTCAACCCGAAAAAAACCATATAATGAGTCTCCGATGAATGAAGATTTGAACTGATGCGAAGACCAATAAGGAAAGAAGGCAACAAGCAAGTGATGAAATGTTATGTCTTCAAACTTTTGATTATATTGATTACGTAACAAGTGATGAAATGTTATGTCTTCAAATAGTTTTTTGAAATGGTTAAAACATATTATTTTAAGCGGTATATTATAACAGAGCGTTTCAAAAAATAAGGGTGGTTTTTAATAACGGTTTAGGACCGTTTTAAAAAATAGATCTTTTAATACTATTTTCAACAACCGCTTTAACAAACAAGGTAGAATTTTAATAAGTTTGAATGGTTCACTATTATTATTATCATAATAATTCCCTAGTTATTTCTTTAATTGTTTCTATATATTTTTGGAGCAGTTCATTGCATATTCCACCTTTATCGACCATGACACCTTCACCAATTAAGCACCAGGACATCATATCATCACAGTTAAATCTTTAGAATTGTTTTGAAATTATAAAACATTAAAAGATAAAAAGAAAGATGATGTTAGCGAACCTAGTTTTTTTCTTCAAAGAGTAAACTGCATCTTAAAGATCTTCAAGAAAGTCACCTGCAATTCATCAATAATACCATCCTAACAAATAAATGTAAAAACTAACAACAACATAGTATGTATGCATTAAGTGTTTACTAATGAAGCAAATAAAATTAAACATTTTCAGACTAAGAGTCAAATAAATTAGTGAGCGTGAAGATATAAAATACCATGTTGATGGAACCGTTGATGATGATATAATTGATGGATGGTTTAGCTTCGGAATCAGCTTTTATTCAAGGATGCTAGTGATGAAGGTTTGTGAAGAGAATATGCAAGAAAGAAAGACTATATTTCATATTTGAGTTTTGTTGTGTTACTAATAGAAGTGAAAAGATAAAATAGTCAAAAACAATAGCCTAAAAAATGGTTTAGAAGGGAAAATCCCGCCTAAAAGAATTGAAATTGTTAAAAAAAACTCACTTTTATAAAGCGTATATAAAATAAACGTAATATATAAAATTCAATAGTGTAGTTGTTAAAAAAGCCGTTCAATAAACTCTTTTAATAAAATGGTTTCTTATGTAACCATTTCAAATAATACTCTTAAATGGTTTAAAACAGTTATATATTAGACCGTTTTAAATTGAGCATTTTAAAATATCATTTGTGTACTAGTGTGAAAAGTCAAGGGTTAATGGAGTGTGTAATAAGCGATTTATATTTATTTACTTTTCTTTAAATAATTTGTGGGGTTGTATAAAAACAGCTAAAAATGTTTTAAGAAACCAGTTTAAGTGTGTGAGTGAGTTTTAAATTTATTATTGAAATAAGACATGTTTTGTTATAATAAAAACCACGAACGGTGGTTAAAAACAGAAGTTTAGTTTTATTGGGATAAGCTAAAACTCAAAAGTAGTTAATACTAATGCATCAAAATATTTTTAAATATCAATAATTGTCCACCTTCTTTTGCTTGTAATTTGCAACAAAAAAATTAATTTAGTGAGACTCCAAAATATAGTTGTAAGCTTAAGCTCTTAACTGTTAGAGCGCTAGGTATCGTTTGATGCCGTGGGTGGTGCCATGGGAAAAAATAGTGCCACCTCATCACTTTTTTCCCATGGCACCACATTTGGCTATGGCACCAAAACCCCCCTCCCTAACATAACACCAGTTTTTGTGGTGTCGTTGAACCTTTTTCTTTCTTTCTTTCTTTTAAATAAAACAATGTATATATAACTAAAATATAATTTAATTTATCAAACAATATATGTTAACCAATTTTAAACACACCCTTATATCATTTATCAAAAAATCCGGCCTAAATATCAACTAGCTCAAAAAATTCGGATATTACAAATAGTAGCCCAAACAAATACTTCGTATATAATTTAAGGCCAAGAACCCTTAAACTTAAGGATATTCAGCACGTAGATACGGAAATTTTGATCAGGATTGAAAATGTTTTTGTTAAGTTAGGACAATGGCATTTTATGTTGTTATTATATGTGTAACACCCCAACCCGACAAGGGTAAAGATATCACAAATACGGTTTCATATCAGAACCTTAAGTACTATACAATAGCGAAAGCCTTTACAAAACTTACAAAAGAAAAATATAAATAACTTAATAATCAAAATAAATCTAAGATCCCTATTTCAAATCTTGCTCTCATCTCTACTCTCAACCCAGATAAGCTATCCCATAAGCTCATCTTGAATGCTTAATACCTGCCGCAGGAAAAGAAAATGCGGCTGAGCTTACAAAGCCCAGTGAACAGATATAACAAAACAAAAGCTAAAACAGAACAAGATACAAACAACGAATTCACAACGAAATAAGATTGATGAATCATTGAGGATTCTGCGGAAGCACAAATATACAGAAATCCGAAAGAAACAAATGACAGATAAGAACAACACATAGCACATTAATAACACAAACACAAACACATCAAGGAATTATAGTACATATAAGCCAAGCGAAAAGTCTAAAGGCTATCGGAAACAATTTCTAGAAAGTAAACATGGCATTCATACAAGTCAATTAATCTACATTTACCACACTTAATTCAATATTGTAGCAGCGGAAATAGCAGTCAAATCACGGCAGTCACACATGCAAATAGAAAACATAGTAGGAAACTATAACTAAATAAGCAAAAGACATAGCATAGCAATTAGCAAATTATCAAAACAGATATCATAATTAAACCATTTGCCAGACCAAACTTTAATATAAGCAAAGTCTAAGCATAGCAGATCAACCATAAGCAGACAGATAACTAACTAATAGGCAAGGTTTACAAAATTAACTGAACAATCATACATACTAAACTTTCAGGATACTCAATTTCACTCTAGCACATTCGTCTCACAGATCAACGAATTCACATAACGATAAACTAACATAACATCAGATGACAACATACGCATCATATTTAAACATATTAATCATATCCTAGCATGACATATGGTAGTTACATAATCATATAAAAGCATAAACACATACAATAACATATAGTAAACCTAATACATAAATATAAACACTTGAAGATACCGAATCATAAACAGAATACTTAACATAGACATAACAGATAAGAATTTAGTTAACTACCACGAGCCCAGAACTTATCATATCAGAAATAACTACTTATTCAGAAAGTAACCCCAGAAAATAATTGGAGTAGCTAGCTCCTAGAATTTTGTGAAGACGCGTATTGCACACGACATCATTCACCAGAAAACATATCAAATAACAGATCAGATCTAGGATGCATCCATACGCCCCAACAGACGATAGTGGCATACTATCAATAAACAGATAACAGAAAGGGACGTGCAGAACATCACTCTATGCCCTAGAGTCATGTCAGAGGTGCATCACTGACACGGACATGGAACCCCCCATGACTAGTGAAAATATTGGCTCGGGTGTCAAACTAACTTAGGTCAAACAGATGTCATAAATGCCACAGATCATAATCAAACACAAAGTTCAACAGATAACATATCAGATAATTCATATCATAAGGTTCATGTTCAAAGGTTCAGAAGTCAAGTTAATGTCGTAGTCACATATCATACTTTCATAATCGAATTTCATAACCAAATGTCACAATTCGAAGTTCATAATCAAATATAGCAAGGTTCACAGATGTGGATATCAAAGTCTTTCTAACATAACGTTCAAGTCAGATATTTCATGATTCAATAAAATAGGTGTTTCAAACAAAGCAACAGATCAAACAATCAGAAAGGGTTCATAGCAATGGCATAGGAAACCTAATAATTGAATAGAAAAGCTACCGAAAGAAAACGTCATAAGAAACCTTTACTGAAAAAGGTCAGAATATCTGTACCTTAACGCAAATGAGAGGAAGAAAGCAACGATGAGTGAATCACGAAGATATAACGTCGCGTTCCTTCAACTAATCTACACGGATTATGATTTATTTTAATACTTATTAGCATCATTAAAGTTATAAGGATTCATCGCCATTAACATTCTTAGAGTTGTAAGTATATTCCTACTCTTAGTGACGGACGGAATTACAACATTTTAGAGTCTTAATCATTAACTAGCCAAACTTATAGGTTACAAATGATATATGGTAAACTTAAGGGTTTAATATGATAATTATCTTATTTGAGGGATTATATGATCATCATACAAGGTATAGGGTTTACAATGTCAAGAACGGATTTTAAGACTCTCTTTCAAAAACAGTTTACACAAGCTTTTATATCTTTTATGAAAGACCAAGACTCCCATGTAACATTGCTCGAACACAAACTTAATGAGACCATGCATACAATACTTTTAATTCATGACACTTAGTTTCTTACATAAAATCACAACTCGTGTATGCGTACAACACACTTAGTACTAGCTCGTTATATACTTAATCAATGGTTATTAATGACCCCAAACTTACTATTTTCACATGAAATAAGAATCAACACACAGCTTAAAACCCTAATCGACTCATAATCATGACCTAGGGTTTCTCTCAAACTATTAGCACCATATTAAATACACATTAAATTGACATGTTATGGATTTTAATGACTTATCACCTTGACCTAGAACGTGTGAAAAACAAACCGAAGATAACTCAAAACCCATGCCTACATTTACACTAGTAACTCACACCACCTTGACTTATATAAATCATGTTAACGAGACCAAAGTTTACCCGTTTCCCTTGCTTCAATATATACGCTCACACATGCAAACTCCAACTTACCCTACGTTGTTTCCCGACTCACAAACAAGTCAACACACACATACAAACACTTAATTACTTTTATCACACGACACGTTAACTCTTGTTCTAAACATGCATGCAAACCGACTCATAACCAAAACCACAAACATCGCTACATACTACCCACATAAAATCATACGAGGCTCTAACCTTTTAAACCCTAATCGATCCCTAACTCCATGCGTCGACTTCTGTTTGTGAAACCCCGACTTGTGATTTCATGTGGTACGGTTAAAATTTCAAAACTCATTCAGAATTTACATATGCATGCGTCGACCTCATATAAATATAGCATCATATTCATGATTTTATGTGACGACGAGTATGTTACTTATTATGCGGTTCATGTTACACAAAGGTTTTTAACGCCGACGACCCTTATTCACTCGCATGGGCATGGCGATCGACATTTTCACAGGTTTAAAGTTAGTATAAGTTGCACGTAGAAAGTTGGGGACGAGGGAGTCGCTACCTTAGCGGGGCTCGGATAGAAAACACCACGCTCCACCACGTCACAAATTGCCGTCGAACGGAAAAAGAAAAGAAGAAAAAGAGCGAAGCTTTTGTGCCGTGACTTTTGAGAAACTAGGGTTTCATGTGAAGGGATTTGTGCTGTATTTATACTAATCGACCCAAGGTGGGTTTTGTGTGGTATTCGGCTCAAACAAGGAAAAGAAAAACGACCCGTGGGCTCGAGCTTGGGCTTGGCCGAACTTCCATATGCATGGTTTAATATCTTCTTTGTGAAATTTGACACATGAAACATTATGAGCGTGGCTTTACTTTGTATCAAAAGTCGAATTTTATATCATGCACGTTAAGTCTTGATATCATTTATAAGTTAGATTGAATTTCATTTAATGAGTGTTGATTTATTTTACGTATTTTATAAATGTTAATTTTGAGAGTAAAATAGTCTTTTAACACGTTTTATATTTTTAGGGTTTTACAATATGAATTTGGTTATAGCACAAATGAGATTAGTTATGATATAATAAAATACATAAATTGGAAAATTGAACTGGTCATCTATACGTGGCCCTTACATTTACCACATATATCCAAATGACTTTTTTGCTTTTGACATGCAAATTTAAAGATTCTTATCCCAAGTAATACGGAGTAGTATATTACTATATTGGTCGTCTTCTTCATTTAGTTACCTGCAAAACACATACAAAAAATGAAAAAGAAAAAAAATCACACTATCACACAAACACAAACAACATCACAAACACAAAATATCACAAACACAAAAACCACCAAAAAAAACTTGCTCGGCGTGAGCTGGTGGCCACGGCGCAGGCTTACAGCTCAGCCCGGTGTGGGTTGTGCGTCCAAAGGTCGTTTTGCCGAAGGCTATGGCTCAAGCCAACAGCCATTGTACCCGGGTCTCTTAGAAACTCATAATAAAAATATTTTTATTCTTTCTAATTATATTTACAACTTTTTTCTATATGGTTTACCTTTTCACTTTTTTCATAGCTTTTGAACTTTTGCAATTCTTGTTCTCATTGCCATCTTTCGTAACCGGAGATACAACTACTAAATAATAAAATATAAATTATAGTCTTACTTTCATATAAAATGGGTAGTCCCACAAATTTTTAAGGAGTATATTTTTTATGCACGTGAATAGTGACTATTATATTAAAGTTACATTATGGAAAGGTTTTCGATCACCGTTAACTTATTCGTTTTGGACACATATAAAAACAATATTGCATCCGGATGGGAAGACAAATATGTTAGTCGTCAAAATGATTTTCGCAAGTATTTATATATATAATGATTGTACAATAATAATTAAGGTGATTTAAATAATTATTCAAAATATTTTAATAATTATATCATCATTAGTGCATATTTAATTCTAAAAACAATAATTTCAATTATGGGTGTAATAAATGAGGGTTTATTTAGTGGAATAAATGAGTTCATTTAAGGGGACCCTTTATTAATGCTAAAAGAGTTAAAGATCCAACAAAAGTTAATGAGAAAAAAAAAGTCAATGGAAAGTCAAGAGTTTTTTATTTGAAGGACTTATTATGGTGAGACATGATTTAGTGTGTAAGTTATTTTTTTAATTGAAATAAGATGTACACGTTTTTTTCTGTGTGGTTTTTGAATAAAAGAATGGCTAAAAGTGCTTTAAAATAAGTGTTAAGTGAGTTTTTTATTGTGTAACAAATAGAAATATAAGAATTTATTTATAGTTTCTCTCTTCTAAGACTACTCGTAATGGTTACACTCACACCATCTTCACACCATTTTTCATGCTTGATATCACTAAGAGCCCAAAGCTCACGGCGTGAGCAATACAAAAAAGAGGCAATAGAGTTGAGCCTCTTCACCTCTATTTTACAGTGTGAAAGTAGGCTTTTAAAATGTTTTTATATTTTATTTGTTAGTGAGTGTGTTATTTAAGAAACAGTTATAAGGGAGGAGGGAGTGCCTCTCGGGTAGCCCATCGAGTAGTTGAGCTCGAGCGGGTACACCAATCCTTCCACATCGAGTTCACCAATCGGCTACCAAATTCGAGTTCACAAACCGAACGGGTTGTGTGTGTGAGTGTATGTGTTTTTTATGGGGTTAGGGTAGAATTGGGTAGGATCGGGTACCACTCCCTCCACTTAGGGTATTGTTATGGTAGAATTGGATAGTTTTGAGTTGGACGGTTTTTATTGGATAGAAGTGACGTGGCACTTCGGGTAGTAGGGTACCACTCCCTCCCCCTAACTCCTTAGGGGGTGGCAATGGCTTCGGTTTGGAGCAGTTTGTACGGGTTGCCGAGCGGCAACACCGCCGCTACAGTGGCGGTATGGGGCGGTATGGAGGGAGCACGGCATATTTTACCGAATCGGTGTGGAGAGGAGCGTGTGAAATATAGCCGTTACACATTTAATGAAAAAAAAATCCTTTTAAAGATGGTGAAGAACTATAGTGACGGACGATGGCAATGGATGAAGACGAGCTTGATGTTGAGTTTTGTGTTTACAGATGCTGGGAAAGTGAAAAGTGAGGTGTGGAGATGAAAGTAATATGTGGATGAGAATAAGAAAGGATAAGTTAGGCATTTTGTTTACAAAGTCACGTATAAAAATAATGTTGGAGTGCAGCATAATTAATTGTTATATTATATAAAAAATAAAATTAGGTGATGTATGGAATCATGGTTGCCATTAAAAAAGTATGGTGAGATATGGGTGAGGTATGAGAGGAGGTGGAATGATATTATTGTTGGGCAGTGAGGTATGGTTGACGTATGAGAACATGATTGCCAGTGCCCTTAGTATCCACACACAAAATTCATACCCGAACTTATGACCCTAAAACCCCTGATAATCAAGGTCGTCCCATGAATTTTGGGTGCCCTGTTCAGTTACAAAAAATTGGCCCCCCTAAACACAAATACTTTAAATACTAATATAAATTTTTTTAAATTGATAAACTTAAAACATGGGAGAAAAACATCAAAATTACAAAAATAATAAAATTAATGGCAAAAATATGTTGCATTTCTAAAAATAAAAATATAACTAATGGGAAATTAGCGAATCACTCTAACAAATAGCTCTGTGCAACTTATTTCTTGAAAAATGCATTTTTCCTCGCATTCTTTGAAGCAAAGTTGTTGATTAAAGCTTCATAATCAACGCTCTCCATTAAACCGTTCTCGATTGCTATAAATGCCAATTCATTGAGTCTCTCTTGTGACATTGTGGACCTCAAGTAAGACTTCAACAATTTCAGTTTTGAGAAACTTCTTTCTGCTGATGCCACGGTTACCGGGATATTGAGCAATACTCTATATGCAATCATCGCATTAGGAAAACGTCATGCTCTTTAAGAAAATTCAGTATATCAGAAGGTCCCAGATTTTTGTCAGGCAAATAATTGTTAAGCAACCTCAACTCCACAAAAAGATCCTTTGCGTCAACATCTGATTGTTCATTATTCTTGCGTGCAACTTCAAGATGAGTACAATGGGACTTAAGAGTGTTGTCATCAAAGGAATACAACTTGCGAGAAGTGAATAAAAAGCCAAAAACTTTTTCATACTATTTATATTGCTCAAATCGTGTTCTTAGAGAAACAAGTGCTTGATCAACAATATATAGGAAATATTGGATCTTAAATGACTCTTCGACGGAATATGAAGTATCTTGATCCACGGAATTCTTATCAAATTGTCTTTTTCTACAAATTACACACTTTTGACGAAATACTAGATCAATATCCATTTCAATAGCAATCTCCTTAGCAACATTAATCGCTTTATCGAAACCCATGTCTCTAAACTTCTCAAAGAATGAAATTAGCCCTTCAACTTCTTTAATAGCAATATCTATAAGCATATCATCAGATAGTAACTTCTTGCTCACCAAATTTATGGCAGATAATATGTCAAACCAAATAACGATTGATACTAAAAACCCAAAATCGCCAAGCTCATTTGTTGCTAAATATTTTGACTCACTTTTGATTTTCGAGTCATTATCATTTTCAGCAACTTGAAGTAAAGCTTCTCTATTTTCTATAAGCTGAAAGCTAATAGCTTTCACACTCTCAACACGACTTTCCCAACGGGTTATGGACAATGACTTGAGAGTTAACCCTTTAACATTATTTCTCAAAATTAACCATCTCTTGGAAGAATCGGAAAAAATAGTGTAAATTCGTTGTATAACTCCAAAAAAGTCCATAGCTTTGCCACAAGAGCTAGCGATGTCACACAATGTTAGATTAAGGCTATGGCAACCACATGGTGTATAAAAAGCTCTAGGATTTATATCTAAAAATTTCTTTTGTACTCCCTGATGCTTTCATTTCATATTATCCATTGTCATAGCCCTGGCCACGCACATCGTCAATATCCAGATCTAGAGACTTTAGTTCATCATGTGTAACATCAAAAAGTCCTTGACCAGTCGTATCATCTACACTCAAAAATCCTAAAAAGGATTCCTCAACTATAACACATGTGGATGATAAATTTACATACCTCAATATCAAAGACATTTTTTCTTGATGACTTGTATCAGGGGTACAATCAAGTATCACAGAGGAATACTTTGCTTCCTTTATTTTTTGAATAATTTGCGATCTAATTCCATGAGTAAGTAATTGTATTAACTCATTTTGTATTGAATGTC
>OU343217.1:262545972-262714971 GCA_910596185.1 Chrysanthemum makinoi
AGAGACTTGGCATAGAGACTTGGCGTAGCTTAGAGACTTGTCTTATACAATTTCTAGCAACTTGTCTCTGTTGTTACTAGCGAGTTGCTCTTTAGCGACTTAGCCAACAGCGAGTTTCTCTTTAGCGACTTGGTTCATAGTGACTTGTGTTTAGCGACTTGGTTCATAGCGACTTGTGTGTAGCGACTTGCTTCATAGCGACTTGTGTGTAGCGACTTGGTTCATAGCGGTTAATGTCTCTAGCGACTTGTGCATCTAGCGACTTGTAACTAGCGAGTTACCCTTCATAGAGAGTTGTTAGAAGCGGTTTGACCATTTCATTATTGCGTTTGATGACTTTTCCGACAAAACTTCAAGCGGCTATAACTTTTATCCGTATCCGTTTTGCAGCATTCTACCCATCAAAACGACCGTGAGAACGAGGAGAATGGCACGCCGAATGAACTAAAGGCCTAAATCCACTCGAACAGTCATCTTCCATTGGTTATTGCTTAACGGTTTGGTCTTGATTTTAGTAAAATCCGCGAAAGATTCTATTTCTCGGTTTAAATCATAGACTTGTAAAATCCCGTGCCATTCTACCACATCATGTCTTTCTCGACCCGGTAATTTGAGAAGTTCTTAAATTGTATGATCTGTGGACAACAATGATAATGTTTGCTACACTGAAGTTCTGTGATGATGGAATCAATCAATGATGATTTGAGTTCATCATGCTCGGAGTCCAATGAGAAAGATTTGCACCTACTCAGGCTACGGAATGCCATGCAAAAGGAAAGTTGCATTGAACCTTATCGACAACTTCATTCACACCTCACATTACTTCTATCTATGGGAAGTGAACGAACGATTCACTTTTCCGTCAAGAACTATCAACGTTCAAGAGCACATTATTCTTAAACTTAGAACAATTGGAACAACAACTTGATAAAGAAATGGTTCAAAAGGACAGTTCCAGTGTTGCACTTCAAGTGATCTACAACCAATTTAGGTTATTCATCGGTGGGGAATTTACATGGGATTATGATCAAGACATGACTGAAATGTCTTTCAAAACACCTGGAATGGAAATTAGCATGTTCATAGAGACACTTATCCAACTCGTGGATAATGTGGGGAAGTATATTGAGGAAGTTACTCAGACAGATGAAAAAGTGGATGAGTGTGCAGTGCGATTAAGAGATAGTTGTGATAAATTGGGTAATGTATATGTTGAAGAATGGGTGTTGGAATCACGAATGTCGAGACAACAAATAATAATGATGATGAGGGGTAAAGCACCGGATGATGGATCAGTTGACACTGAATACAGAGGCTCAGAGATAGATAAGCTTGACACAGCCAGAGGTCCAGTGACTCTTGTTACACATGATGTGGATGCAAATATCAGACCAGAATTTGAGCAGGTGTCATCTGATGAGGTACCCTTAACTGATCAACATAGTGCATCTGCCGAGGTACCTAAACATTCTGATCTTAATGCTAAACATGATTCTGATAAATGTTCCTTAGTTGAGGTTGAGTCTAATAATTTCAAAACGAATGATATGGTTGATAAAAAGGTTTTTGATGAACTTTCATACAAATTCTCAAAACTTGAAAAACATTGCACTTCACTTGAAATTGCAATACAAAGTAAAGAAGAAAGTTTCCAAATTAACAAACCATGTAAAATCCGGAACTTCCTGAATTCCGTGAATTTGTTGAAATGAACACTTTGAAAGCTCAGCTTCAAGACAAAGACTTAACCATCAACAATTTGAAGAAACATATTTCTGATATGCATGTGAAAAGTAATTTGGTTACAAGTAATTCTGATGTTAATGCTATTGATGATATTCAAACGAGAAATGATGAATTAGCGGTTTGTGTGGCCAAATTACTAAAAGAAAATGAGTCTTTGAGAAAGCATCACATAGAACTAAGTGACTCTGTCAAAGAAGCTAGAACTAAGTCAATAGAACAAACAAACTCTTTGATAGCAAAAATTGATGATCTCAAAGCTCAACTTAGAAAAAAGTTTATTATTGTTGCTTTAAATGAGCTTGAAAACAACAGGGAATAGTGTGAACACTAAGTTTTCAAAACCATCATTCTTAGGGAAACGGTTATTAGACAACCGCATGCGTTTAGATCTGAACGACCAAAATTTTCAAAAACGCGGTTTGCCTCCCAAGTTGATGCGAAACAAGTTGTGACAAAACCAGGTCACTTCATCTCACTAGGAAAATTGATATTAATGATTTGTATAAGAACTCTTATCTAGAAATGGCTAGAAAGAAGGCACAGAATCACAAAGACGGAATTTTAGGTGCAAGACCTAGGGTGATGAATTCTTCAAGAGTTCAAGGCACTAATCTAAATACTAGGGATTGGCTTACTTCTAAGAGTAGTTAGCGTTTGATTAAAGCTATTCCCATAGCAGGATCACGCTAAGAAATCTAGACCTATTGAATCCAAACAAGCTTTTTGCTCAAAGTGTCTGAAATGTATCTTTAATGCTAATCATGATAAATGCTTCACAAAATTCCTGAAGAAAGTAAATGCTCATGCAATGGAAAAACCTGTTAAGTCTAGGATTTACACTAAGTCATCCACAGTGCATATGAAGCAAATGAAACCAAAGCCTCGTCTAGATGGTTACCAACTGCTAAATCTTTGGAAACAAGGAATAAGGATAAATCTCCCACTATGCATAAGAAGCCTAACAATCCTAGACCTTGCCATAAGTGGATACCATCTGGTAGAAAAATAGTATTTCATTCTGATGAGTTAAAATTAGAGTAGTAGCATTTTTATTCGCGTTTTATTAATTACGTTTTTCACGTTTTTAGTTTCAAGTTGCATACCTAGTCGTATTTACTTGTTTGAATCATTGATCTAGTAGTTTTAATTTCTTTTCATTATTATTCCTTGCATCGTAGATTAGAAATGTTGGGAATTAAGGTAAACTACTGATTCTGCCGAAGATTCGAGAAGAGATTGCGAAGAAGAATGGATTCTTTGAAGTTATACTTGTGAGAAGTGTTAAAGAGATATTGTGTTCTCAGAAAGTCGAACCACGTAGGAGAGATAAGCTCAGTATAGAGTAAAAGTCAGCGCCGTATTAAAGATAGGATGGCGCCGTTTTATGTAGAGCTTACTCAAAATAAACACGATGATTAACAAAACAATATGATTAGTTGCATGCTTGTCTAGATGCATGCTTAGTCTATGTTAGTATTAGGAGCGTAAATTGTCAACGCTCATTAGGGTTTCTTGCCTATATAAGAAACCATGATAGTTTGTAATAGATAAGCTTTTCTCAAGTCTTTCAATTCCTGTAAGATATCCGAAACATAGAGTTTCTATAATCAAAGATCCATAGAGGATCAAAAGAGTTCTTAGTTATTATAACTTGTATTTACTTTCCGCTACAATACGAAGTTGTAGAGATCTTCTATTAGTTTGCTTGTGATTACATAGGCAACACTAACGATCTCCGAGTGCTTAAGATCTATCAAGGTCTTTGTGTTCAACAAGTGGTATCAGAGCCTCGGGAAAGTCTCTACGATACTAAGAACCATTCTCACCCCCATACAATCAAACATTCATTCACCATGCCTGGATCCGATAATGAAACTGAAGTCACCAACACAAACAACACCAACACCACTTCCATGCAAATGCTCTCTCTCAAAGCGGTAATGGTAAATTTCCTTATTTAAAAAGGGAAGAGTATGAACTTTGGACTATGAAAATGGAAAACTGGATTTCCAATATTGATTGGAATCTGTGGGAGATAGTGAAGAAAGGAAACAGATCTAAAAATGATTCTGACGGGGATGGGAAATTTATCATGGCTCCACCAAAAGCTGAAGAGGTCTTTGGCTATGCAGAGAGCATAAAGTAAAACCATTCCTTCAAGCCATACCAGAAGATCATCTGTGTGATTTTCATCATATGGATGATGCAAAAGACATATGGATGGCTCTCAAAGCAAGGTTCGGTGGAAATGAAGAATCAAAGAGAATGAGGAAGTCCATGCTGAGACAACAATTTCAGGACTTCAATATCTCTGAAGAAGAAGGCATCCACAAGGGATACGATAGGTTCCATAGGATCTTGAGTCAGCTAAACCACTGAATGCAAAACACGATAATGATGACTGCAACTCGAAGTTCCTTCGATCGTTACCTCCATCATGGTTACATGTAAGTATTGCCCTCAAGGCTAAAGGAGGGTTGGATATGCTTACCTTTGATGAGCGTATAACGACTCAGAACCCTTGAACCTGATGTCAGAACTCCCTACCGTACATCTTCTTCTGGCCATGCAGCTTTTGTTGGGACATCTCACTCCAACATGATGGTGCAAGCTCCTAGTTCCAACTATTTTCCATCATCTCCGAGCTCCAACTACTTTCCATCATCATCTTGTGCTCCCACTCCACCACATAACCCTCGTCCCACTCCACCATGTTCTCAAACTAGGTCTAGTGGAGGATGTTCTTCATTCTTTTGTTGCTGATTATGATACTGGCATATCGGCATATGAAGACTTTGATCAGTTGGACCCACTTGAAATGGAGGAAATGAAGCTGAAAATGCAGGTGGCATTCTGTCGATGGACATCAAAAGGTTTGAAGAGAAGGCTGGAAGGAAGTTTGTTTTCAAGGGAAAGGAACCAGCACAGCGGGAGGAAAGTCAAGTGTTTCACTTGTCATCGGATGGGGCATTTCGAGAATGAAGGACAGAGAAAAGTGGAGATGGAGCTAACTACCTTTCATATCAGCAGAAAAGAGACTGGAGCTTGACAGCTCTCCTCACCATGGACGAACAGGTCAACTGGGTGCCCATGAACCTGAATGAGGAAGCTCACGACACTGATAAGCTTGGATTGTTGGCAAGGTGTACTTCGGATGAAAGGCATGATCAGTTTGCCTTGATGGGACTATCTCAGGTACACAACTGTATATTTGGTTGTAGTCTAAGATACAATGAACTTAAAGAAGAATATGATGCTATGAAACCTAAGTTTGATGAATGCTATGTAGAAAATGAAGCTCATAAACTAGCATTAAAAACAGTAGAAAGACAAAAAGTGTGGTTTCAAAAGAATCAAATAGCTTATGAAGAAAAGATAAAGGTGTTACAGTTTGATCTAGAAGTTGCTAATAACTACTTAAAACTGTCTGAGAAAGCAAATAATGATCTTTGTGTCTGAGAACCTAGAGCTCAAAGAAAAACTAGCTGAGGAAATAGCTAGGCATAAGAAATGGTTAATTTCAGGTGATAATCTGGCTAAAGAACTCTATAACAGTCAAACAGTAACCTCTGGCTTAGGATTAGGTTTTCAAAAGTATGTAGGAGCAGAAGCTAAGTATGATGGTCGTAAATCCACACCAGCTAAGTTAGCTAATTTTGTAAAAAAAGGTAAAATGCATGCTGTCCCTGGTCCTATTAGAGGTGAATTCATGCCCATAGACCTATCCATCACTGTTGACTTTGATGGATCACATCATCTATATGGCAGAAAGTCAAAAGACTTGCCGACCCGATACCTCATCTACTGACTTTGTCTCTTGCTCTGACAGTGACAATTCATCGGATCAAGGGTCTACTTCCTATGAAAGCCGTGATTCAAATGAGAAGTCCGACCTTCCCAAGCTGAGCCAACACCAAAGCACACCCCGTCTACTTATGAGCCTTCTAGGGGCGATGAGGAATCAACTTCCAAGCAGTTTCTCCGAAGACTTATCTTTTACATCTTTGAATAATGCATTAAAAACAATTCCTTGAATAACTGTTTTAAGTACTTCGCATGTAATCAAACATCTCTATTTGAATAAATCTTCCAAGAAGACACATTTTTGTATGTGGAAGTAAATTTCATTTGATTAAGGATTGTGATTTTTATGAACAAAGATTGGGTGCATGTGCTACTCACCAGAAACACAAATCTAACTGGACCAATGTTGCTAATATTCCACCTTATGTCCCACAAGGCTAATCTGACTCTCATTGGAGAAGTTCAGTTGAACCTTATGTCCAACCAACTAGCCCATACTTTAAACATGGTTATTGGCCTACATATGTTGACTCTATGTATGCTGGGATGGGATATGGGAACCTGCTGTGAAGCCCTCAACAGGTTGTTCTTGGACTAACAAGGGACCCAATTATCAATGGAGGACCAAGAACAATGGTGGATCCTCTAAATCTTCATGCCCTAAAGCACAAGGCAGGTTCAAGTCAGTAATGACTTGAACCTCCATCGAATTCTAACCGTTTGTATATATTTTGTTGTTGTTTGTAGGATCATCCCCTTAAGCATAAGAATATTGGTATTGTTGATAGTGGTTGTTCCAGAAGCATGTCTGGGAACAGGGATATGATGCACAATTTTGTTCCTATAGAAGGAGGAGGCAATGTGACTTTTGGAGGAAGTGATGGGAGTATTACAGGGAAAGGCACAATAAAGACACCTCATCTGGATTTTGAAAATGTGTACTTTGTTAAGGAACTTCAGCATTTCAACTTGTTCTCTGTTTCACAAATCTGTGACACTAAGAACAAAGTTCTCTTCACTGAGAATGAATGTCTTGTGCTGTCTAAAGACTTCAAACTCCCAGAAGAAACTTCAATTCTGCTGAAAGTTCCTCGAACTCACAATTTATACACATTCAACCTTAATGAAGTTCAACCTGATGGTGACCTCACATGTTTGGTGGCCAAAGCATCACTTGATGAATCTACTAAATGGCATAGGAGGATGGCTCATGTGAATTTCAAGACCATAAACAAACTCTCTAAAATGGGTCTTGTTGAAGGTCTTCCCACCAAAGTATTCACAAATGATCATAATTGTGTCGCTTGCAACAAAGGAAAACAACACAGAGCTTCTTACAAAGCTATCAATGCTATGATCATCATTACTGAACCTCTTCAGTTGCTTCACATGGATCTATTTGGTCCAACTCAAGTCAGAAGAATTGATCATAAGTACTTCTGTTTGGTGATCACTGATGGCTATAGCAGATTTTGTTGGGTTTTCTTTCGAGAACCAAAGATGAAACATCTCAAGTCTGTGAATTCATCACTCTTGTTGAAAATCAGTTGAACAAAAGGTTAAAATTCGATTGTGATAATGGGACAGAGTTCAAAAATGCTATTCTTATAGAACTCTGTGGGTCAAAAGGTATAAAAAGGGACTATAGTAATCCAAGAACCCCGCAACAAAATGGGGTGGCTGAAAGAAAGAATAGGACCTTGATAGAAGCTGCAAAGATCAATGCTTGCGATTCTAAACTCCTATGTTGCTGGTGAAGCTGTTGGCACAGCGTGCTATGTGCTAAACAGGGTCTCCATTACAAGACCACAACTCAAAACACCTTATGAACTTCTCTTTGGGAAGGTTCCTGTCATTCACTACCTAAAACCTTTTGGTTGTCAAGTGACCATTCTGAACACCAGTGATCCGTTGGGAAAGTTTGATGAGAAGGCGGATGATGGTTATATTGTGGGTTATTCAGCTCATAGTAAGGCCTACAGGGTGTACAATTTGCAAGCCAAGATAGAGGCGTTGAACACGAGATTTTTGGAAGATAAGCCCAATGTTCAAGGACAGGGTCATACATGGTCCTTTGATCTTGACTACTTAACTGATTATCTGGGTTACCACAGACATTTGGCTAACCAAAATGCAGGTCCTCAAGAGTCTCCAACTAACAATGCAGGTCCTTAGATGATGACTCAGAAAATGAGTTTGAAGATGATGAGCAACCCATACTTGTGCCTTCTGCCCTAACACAATATTGCAGGTACCACCTCCAAGGATGTTGCGTCTGAGTGATGAGATGACTCTCATTATGCTGAGGACCTTGCTAGGCTTCAGACTCAAGAATTTCTGCCAAGCTTGGCGAGCTGAATGGGAGGTGACTAATGAAGGAATCAGTAGAAACCTCGTGTCTGCTGCAGTTGACTCTGTCACACCTACCTTCCCCAAATCTGCTGAAGGCTATCTTTGTTCCTTCTCAAGTATCTTCAGACTTTGGAGAACCTCATACACGCTTTCCAAAACCCTCCGATCTTGGAAATCACCAACCTAAAGCTGGCATTTTCACTTCACCCTCTTATGATGCTGAATTTGAACCAACAATCACTAATCTTGATTCATCCATTGAAGTCAGCCCCACTGCCACTCAGAGGATCAACATTGCTCATCCTCAATCCAACATCATAGGTGATCTTCTGGCACCTGTTAGAACTCGTAGGGCTATAACAAGTCCTCAATTTAGGAAGATTGCTTTTCTCTCTTATGTCTCCAACCAGCAAAGAGACAATCACACACACTTCAAACATTGTCTGTTTGCTTGTTTTCTCTCTCAAGTGGAACTAACTAGTGTTTCTCAAGCTCTCAACGATTCAAGCTGGCTCGAAGCAATGCAAGAAGAAATGCAACAATTTCACAATCAGCAAGTTTGGATTTTGGTTCCACTCCCTGATGGCAAATATGCCATTGGGACAAAGTGGATTCTGAAGAATAAGAGAGATGCTAGGGGTGTTGTGATAAAAAACAAAGCGAGATTAGTGGCTCAAGGTTTCAGACAAGAGGAAGGAATTGATTATGATGAAGTTTTTGCACCTGTTGCCAGAGTTGAAGCCATTCGCATTTTCCTGGCTTATGCTTCCTACATGGGCTTCATGGTATATCAGATGGATGTTAAAGGTGCTTTTCTGTATGGTGAGATTGAAAAGGAGGTTTATGTCACTCAACCCAAGGGATTTGAAGACCTTGATCACCCAAATCATGTTTACAAGGTTGTTAAAGCTCTTTATGGCTTACATCAGGCACCAAGAGCTTGGTATGCTCGGCTTTCATCATTCCTGCTGAAGCATGGCTATAGGCGAGGTGCTATTGACAAAACTCTGTTACTAAAGAAGAATTACTCAGATATCATTCTTGTGCAAGTTTATGTGGACGACATTATTTTTGGTTCCACAAACGAAGCTTGGTGCAGAGAATTTGAGGAACTAATGAAGGGTGAATTTCAAATGAGTGCTATGGGAGAGCTTACTTTCTTTTTGGGTCTCCAAGTTCGTGAAGCAGGATGGCATCTTTCATCAAGATAAATATGTGAGGACATTTTGAAGAAGTTTGGTATGGAAGGTGTTAGGGTGCCACAACACCTTATGAAGCTCCAAAGACTAAAGCAAATAGAACGAGATCTACTGTAAATGTTCATATATGCAGTCCATGATTGGTTCATTGATGTATCTGACGACTTCAAGACTGATATTACATTTTTGTGAGTGTTTGTTCTCGACATCAAGTCACTCCACTTACTTCCCATCTAAATGCTGTCAAGAAGATCTTTAAGTACCTCAAAGGCCAACCTCTTTTAGGCCTTTGGTACCCAAAGAGTCTCCTTTCAAGCTGAAGCATATAGTGACAGTGATTATGCTGGTGCAAATCTGGATAGAAGATCCACAACTGGAGGCTGCCAATTTCTAGGCAAAAGGTTGATTTCTTGGCAATGCAAGAAACAAACCATTGTGGCTGCCTCAACTCTGAAGCAGAGTCGTTCTTTTGCAAATTGCGTGGACGAGGTCCTTTGGATTGAACCAATTCTGGACTATGGGTACAACTTTATGAACACTACAATTCATATAGATAAACAAAGTACCATCTGCATAGTCAAAAATCCAGTTTTCACAGTCGACTAAACACATTGAAATCAGGCACCACTTTATACGAGATGCATATGAAAATCATTTGATAAAAGTGGCTAAGATCCATACTTATGATAATGTGGCAGACTTATTAACAAAAGCGTTTGATGGACCAAGGTTTCAACACCTCGTGGTCAATATTGGAATGTTAAACCCTTGACTGCATAGTTTGAGGGGAGGCATAGGCTCAGGGGAGCATATGCCTCAGGGAAGATTTGTGCAAACTCTGCATTATTTTTGTATATTAGTTTGTATTCTAACACTAACTTCTAATATTTCTCTAGTGTGTTTGTTTTGTGTTTTGTGCATATTTTGGTGTCTTTTGCGGTTATACACATTTTGTGCATTCCTTATCGGATTGCAGTTTGTATATCCCATGATCAAGATTCATCAAGTGTGGCTTATTAGTACATGGTCGGATATGAAAGGGTGTTGCTTGTTTCTTCGATATCAAATACGAAGCATACAATTTGATTCCACTGAAGATAATCTTGAAGAAAAAAATTGAAGTCAAATTGTTCATTCATTCACTCAAGAAACAGTTTACACGACACATAAAGTCAACCTACTACTATGCATCTTCAAGATCGAGGTATGCGCTTAAGCTAAGCCTAAACTAGTGTATATCCTTCATTCCGAAATCTAAGTGAATGTTGGATATGCATTTGATGCTGGCTTTCGTGGTCTTGCGTAACCACCCATTCCGTTTAAGCGGTGGTTGGATATGCATGATCAACTCGACGAAGATGCTAAGGACCAAAATGGGAGGATGGATTGATGCAAACGATTGATGATGACGATGACCACGCAGGATAATGGAGAAAAATAACGTGTCCTGTGTGCTTCATCTATTCATTTCAACCAAAATGCAGTCGATCCACCCTCCTTAAGCCCTTCTACTATCGATGTGTTCATGCACCAAAAGATGGCGCATGAGACCAAGAACCACCTCTCTATCTTTGGGGAGTGGCGGATTCCTGACACGAGGTCTTTGTTGAGACCGAGGTGCTGGAGGTTGGGAGTAAGATGTTCCCTCCTTATAGGAGTCATAAGAATCATCAGCAGATTCACTTGGATTCTCTGTCATCTTAGAAGAAGGAAAGGGCGATTTATTTGGTCGTGGATAGGGTTGAGGAAAGTAATGTAGCCATGGGTTTGATTCGCCACTTGATGATGATGAAGAGGATGATGATGATGAGGAAGTGAGATCTATGATCTCAGGTTTGGTAGTCATGGTGCAATTTTGTTGATTGGGGTTATTTTGCTTCTAGGGTTTGTGGTAATTATTTGGGGATCTTGATGAAGAGATGAGTTACATTGGGATCATTTTATAGACGAGTTCGAGGTTCAATGAGTTTAATGCAAGTGGGTGGCACAGTAATTCTAGAAACTTACCGAAGATATTCTTATCTTTGATGCATTCTACTGAAGTTATAACTTCAGTAGATTGATCATGTGTTGCTGATGAAGTATTGTTTTGGGTTGGGTCAAAGATGTTATACACGTCAGCAATGGTCAACCAAATGGTCAATTTTCTTTGACCTTAATTTGGGCAAAAACTCAATCCACCATCACTCTCTTCAGAACAAACAAATTCCCTCTCATTCCGCTTTCACAAACACTCACCATTTCAAGAATCATAACCCTAAACACTCATATCCCTCATGGCTCTTGAATTTAAACATGATCACAACAAAGTTGCATTTCTGGGAAATGGCAAGGGATATGAATTGTACGAACCAATGGTGGAATTCCTGAAAAGGTCCAAGATTTGTTATGCTCTAACTCATTCTCCAAATGAGATATATGAATCACTGATTACTTAATTTTGGGAATCTGCTGAGAAGAAGAGTGAGACAGAGATTAGGGCTGTGATTGATGAAACAGAGCACATTGTAACAGAGGACCTAATTAGGAGGAAGCTTCACTTGGAAGATCTTTGATGGAGTATTTTACTCTAATCAGGAAGATGTGCTTAATGGGCTAAGGGCTATTGGGTATCGAGGAACAAGAACTGATATGTGGTGAAGGAACTCTGTCCAAAGTGGAGGTTCCTGTTCACACGCGCTTCAATGCATGAGCAACAAGACTGGAGGATGGGACCAGTTCTCTACACAACTGGGCTATGGTATTGTGTGTCTTTCCCAAGGGGTAACGTTCAATTTTTCTAAGTATATTTTTGAAAACTTGGTTGAAAATATTCAAAAGACAAAGGGAAAATTTTTAATGTACCCCAGGTTTCTACAAATGATTTTAGACACCTCTACCCATGCCCAATCTTTCTATCCCATAGGTACTTTAACTGCTAAATTGTTTGCAACTATGAAAACCCATTTTCAGGGGGAACATCATCCCTTGCTAGCAGCCATGTTGCCCCAAGGTAATGAGGCTGCTGATGAGGAGAATGTGGCTCATAATCCTCCTTCCTCTCCTACTGATGGTAATCCATTGGTTAACTTTGATGAGGGCCCCTCATCAATTGTTGAAGCAACTCATGTTGCTCCAGACCAACCACCATGTCCCAGTCCTCCACCCACACTAGCTACTCATGATGAGTCAGATCCACATAGACCACCCACACCAAGTCCTGTTAGGGATCCTCTCAATGAAGATATTCCTCACATTGAGCATGACCATGTTTCTGAAGGTCCAATGAGGCTCCCACCACAGAGCAATCTGGCGGTGGGCTGAGGACCCCATTACTCTCTCATCTGTGTATGCTCTTGTCAACAGGTATGCTGCAGAGGTTAATAATCTGAAAAGGAACTTGCGAGACCAAGTCGTCTCTTGGGGTAAGATTGAAGAACTGCAGAATCAAGTCAAGGTCTTAGAGCACAAACTAAAAGGGGCCTCCAAAAGGAAACTTGTGGTTTCCTCTGATGAAGAACAAGAAGTTCCTCATTTTGAGTCTCTGGACATGTTGGCTGGTGTTTCTCTCAATGACCCTTCATCAGTAGCTGCTACTTCATCAAGGAAGAAGGAACCATCCTTACAAAAGAAGGAAGAGATCTTATTTTCATAAGGTTTCTTGAAGCCTCAAAGGAACCTGGATTGATAAGGATGCATCTGGCGATGTGCTTATGGAGGATGTATCTTGGATCCTAATCAATCTTCATCAGTTCAAGAACCAACTGACCTTTCCCCTCGGCCAGTCTGACATTGCTACTATGACCACTCCAGTTGATAATCTGCATCAACATGTTGACTTAGGTACTACTACAGAGGTTCCTGTCGTTGATTTAACTGAAGAAGAGTGTGCCAAGAAGCCTGATGATAAAGGGAAAGATATAATAACTGAAGATGAGCTTGGTCCAGACCTGGTAAGTGAGGAGGAAAGACTAGGTCAAGCAAGTAGATTGGCAGAGTTTGAGAAGTCAAAGGAAAGTGTAGCATTGGCTAATCAACTTGAAACAGAGGAATTTTCATCTTTAACTCCTGAGAGAAGAAGAGAACTGGATGCAATGAGGGTTTAGATGCCTGCTGAACACTGGGATATTCTAACTCAGCATGTCATTTCAAGACCTTCTCTAGCTCAAAGTATACTAGGTGGAGATTTCCTCAGTGACAATTATGTGGAGCGAATGATGGCTCAGGGAAGACAAAGGAAGCAAGAAGCAATCGCACAAAAGAGGGCCATCAAAGCTCAGAAGAACAAAGACAAACTTCCTTCTAAAGCTGAAATGAGAATGGTGGTGAAAAATCAATGCTCAATGTAAAACTCTGGCTTAACAATGAAACAAGTCAAGGCTTTTCCTGATCATGTCTTAGTTCAAAAATATAACCAAATCATGAGGGACAGATCATCCTCCTCAACGATTTCTACCAACTTGAAAAGGATTGTTGAGAATGAAGCTGCTCAAGAAGCCAAAAGACTCAAGGTTGATGATGCTCCAACCAAGGAATCATCTCCAATCATTCCTGCTGAAGCAACTTCTGAAGTTGCGTCTTCTACTGCCAAGAGTCCATCTGCTGAACCATATTCCAATTCTCCTGAAGCACCTGATATATTAGCCCCCACTTCATCTGTGGCACCCATGGTCAATATAGAAGATTCTGAAGTTAAGGAAGCTGATCTCTCAGAAGCTAAAACAGAAAGGGCGATAAAGATGCTCCACAGGATGAATGCAATTCGTGCTCCAACCAAGTCTCCATCTACCGATTCAAGCCCCACTACAAATGCACAAGATGAAAATGCTCCCTCTCGGGAAATCTATCAGCCTGGGAGGAGGAAGAAGAGTATGGCCAAAAGATCTCCTTTGGATCTTGAAGCTGATGACTCAACTTTCATTATAGAAGGGTCTGCTGCTGATTTTCCTGATGGAAATTCAGATGAGGTGATAGATTGGAAATTAAAGGATGATGAGATGAATGTTCTTCATCGAAGGGACTCCACTTCAATGGAATTCACCTTTCTAAAGGAAATTCTACACTTGGTAGACAGGGCAGACTTACTTTCTCTGTTCACTCAAGTTACCACCTATTATTGCAACAAGGAACCACAAGGTTCTGGGATGTTCTTACCAGGAGATCTTCAAGTTCTATTAAACTCCCACATTCCCAATAGCAAAGCATCTTCCATTTGGGAAAACTCACATCGATGGAAGCTTACATCCTGGAGATTCTATCCTCTCCCTCGTGTGCATGTGCTTGAGACTAAGGGTGGAATCACTGTATGCATGTTTTCTGAAAGAAAGTATCCTTTGCCTAAAAGACTTATGGAAAAGATCTGAGTCGGAAATTGGAAATTCCTCCGATCCGTGGGAAATGAAAGACAGTCTGCTTTAACACTGGTGGGATTGATCAAAACTCAACTTCAACAACTGCAATAGGCCTCTTCCTCATCCATATCAGGACACTTGGTACTCTCTGCACTACCTTGTTGTGTTCATTTTAGTTTGCATTATTTATGTTATTTGTCTATTTTTGTCTAATTTTTTTTGTGAGAAGTAAAAAACTTTCATAAAAAAAAACTCACAAAAACATCTTTTTAAAAATAGTGATAGCGTTTATTTAATAAAAATTAGGTTTTTAATTTTCCTTTTCAACTTATTATTAAGCTTTTTCAGTTTTATAAATTTTTCTTAGTTAAAAAAAAACTAACTTTTGGGTTTGTTTGTTGTCCAATTCGATGGTCTTTAACTCACTGGATGTACCTTGTGTATGTCAAAGAGTTGGCTAGTCCAAAGGGTACAGCTTTGGTAAAGACACAACAAATCTGTTGATAGCTGTAATGGTTTGCTTAAAATCATAGGGTCTGCAACCACCCATGCTTAACTGCTGAGGGTTGTATGGTCATCAATTCACCATGGTCTATTCCTCTTTGGAATCCAAGAATTGGCTAGCCCGCATGTATATGGCATGTGGTAAAGGCAATTGAATCCATATTTGGTTCTCAATTCACCAATTCTAAGAATTGACTAGATCTGAGCAAACGGCTACAGGTAAAGACAAGACAAATCCGTTTATATGGTTGCTGGTTTGCCAATAAATCAGATGGTTATCAATGTACCATAGTTTTCGAACTCAAACATGTGGCTACTCCAGTAGTAATGGCTATTGGTAAAGAGACATCAAATCCATTAATTTCAATGATTCACCTCTCACAGGAGTTAACACACCTGGAAGTGATGAGAATAGTATTGAACTTATATGTTTTGATGTACATAATGTCATATGTTGCTGCAAAGATCTGGTGTTTCACAGTTCAAGTCATCATACAGATGTTCTTCTTCTGAATCTTTGTTGCTGATCCTCAAGATACTGGCCACTCATAGCTCAACAGCATTATGGTACAATCCTCAAGGAAACTGGTACAATCCTCAAGGGGGATCTTGCTTGGAAATTTTTCGTAAAATGATACAATCCTCAACAGCATTATCGATCTATCAAGGAAACTGGAACTTAACCTAGTCAAATTCCAGTTTAGGGGAGGATTTTTGGGAATTAAGGTAAACTCTGATTCGCGAAGATTCGCGAAGAGATTTTGAAGAAGAATGGATTACAAAGTTATACTTGTGAAGTGTTGCAGATATTGTGTTGCTGTGAAAGTCGAACCACGTAGGAGAGATAAGCTCAGTATAGAGTAAAAGTCAGCGCCGTATTAAAGATAGGATGGCGCCGTTTTATGTAGAGCTTACTCAGAATAAACACGATGATTAACAAACCAATATGATTAGTTGCATGCTTGTCTAGATGCATGCTTAGTCTATGTTAGTATTAGGAGCGTAAATTGTCAACGCTCATTAGGGTTTCTTGCCTATATAAGAAACCATGATAGTTTTTAATAGATAAGCTTTTCTCAAGTCTTTCAAGTCCTTTAAGATATCCGAAACATAGAGTTTCTATAATCAAAGATCCATAGAGGATCAAAAGAGTTCTTAGTTATTATAACTTGTATTTACTTTCCGCTACAATACGAAGTTGTAGAGATCTTCTATTAGTTTGCTTGTGATTACATAGGCAACACTAACGATCTCCGAGTGCTTAAGATCTATCAAGGTCTTTGTGTTCAACAAGAAATCACCCAAAATTCTTTTTCCCCATTCGAATCCCGAATCACGCGACGTGAGTTGTTAAACTCCATTCATCCCTCGTTGGGAAAACGACCCAGGAAAATACATACCTTTGTATTTCTTCGAAAATATCTTGTACTACGAAAACTGACTTATTAAAATGGCGCCGCTGCCGGGGAGGGCATGTAGTGAGTTTTCAATTCCGTCTCGATTAGCGTGTTTTTGAAGATCCTTCCCCGAGAAGTTATTGTTTTTATAAATATCTCTTTTATAAAAACCCAAAAAGATTTTCCTTTTAAAAATTTGTTTTCTATTTATGTTTGTTGTTATCAAAAACCCAAAAATAATCTCCTTTCTCCTCTAAACCGTCAATTCTTTATCTCTTTACCCTCTTGAACCGTTTAATTCTATCTTCTTCTAAACCGATAATTCTTTCCTCTTATCCCTCTATATGTTTAATTCTATTGGCGGATACACGTACGATGTCAGAATTGCTCCAAGTACCCACCGAGGGTTACGAAGATGCTATCATTGTACCGGAGATTCTTTCCGAAAATTTTGAGATAAAAACTGGTTTAGTTCAATTAATTGTGTCAAAACCATTCTATGGTTTAGAGAGGGACGATCCCTATGCTCACATCCGATGGGTTGATAATTTAATTTCGACTATAAAGTATAAGGATGTTCCTCATGACACAATTAAGTTGATGTTATTCTCATTTTTTCTCGAGGGGGTAGCCCGGAATTGGCTCGATAAAGAACCCCCTCGATCGATCACTGCTTGGGAAGATCTCGTTTCAAAATTTGTAAATCGTTTCTTTCCTTATTCTAAAACGATAAATCTTAAGAACGAAATTACAAACTTCCAGTTTTGATGAAAGTTTTGGTGAGGCATGGGAAAGATTCAAAGATCTCCTAAAAAAATCCACATCATGGTTTCTGGATTACGATCGATATATTCTACAATGCTTTAATGCAAGCCGATCAAGATTCACTTATCTACAGCGTGGCAATATCTTGTATCGTACCCCAAGGGATATATTGACAATCATCGAGAACAAATCGAAAGTTCCGACATCAAGAAATAAACCTGTTGAGATGGCTGAGCTTACTAATGATATTCAATGCATAAAGCAAAAACCAGAGCCCGTTGATACCGTTTCCAAAAGATGTGATTATTATGGTGGTCCCTATCCTTTTTACGATTGTCAAGCCTCCGATGACGACGTCTACAATGCTACAATAGCCCAATATCGCAAGACTTTTGTTTTCGATGATGATGAGGATTCCATTCAAATGAAAGAATATTATGAGAGTTTGTCGGCTGAAACCACTCCCGTTTCTGAGCCTTTCATTTCTGACTCTTTCCCTTCACTCACACCGGTTGAGAGAAGTGACATTCTTTTGGAAGAGGTCGATGATTCTAATTCTTCAACGAATGCTGAAACCGTTGAGTGAGGATTCTTGCTATGGAATCATCCCGATTCGCCGAGCGAGGATATTTACCGCCGAGCCACGTTATGAAATGTAAGCGATTTTTAGGCGAAGATGAAGAAGAAAGGAATTGAGGCGATGATATTGAGTCTGAAAGGAAGATAGAAAGCATTACGAGAAACATTGTTAAATGTTCATCTTCTCATTTCTAAAATTGAAGCCTTAAACGATAATTCAAGTTCGCATCCTATCTCCGTTAAAGATAGTGATTTCTTGTCCGAGCTTGAGACTTTCTGATTTGATGAAGAGATTAGTGGCAGTCCCACTATTGCCGATGTTTATCCTCCGATTCTTGAGCGATTCTACTTCGATGTCGATGTGAGCAAAGTTTTGAATGAGATATCCAATACTCCAACGAATGAATCGATCATTGAGGATGCTATTGAAGACCCAATACCACTGGGTATTGAGGATGTTGTGAATGATCCCGAGGAGGATATGGTTGTTCTTGATGGTTTTCTTGGCTCTCCTCTCTCTGATGAGTCAACCGTCACGTATCCCATTGACCCGACATGTGAAGATAAAATCTTTAAACCCGGGATATTCATTGATGAGTTCTTTTTTGAAAACGTTGTTCGAGATAAGGATCCTCCGTTGGATGCCTTCAGTATTGAGCCTACACCTCTTATCCTTTCCCATTAGCTCCTTTCTTTCTTGGAGTTTTCTCATTTTGATCCTTCATCCCTTCGTCGACCTGCTAAACCGCCGGATGATGGATCACTCTTTCTTGATAAACCTTTTGTATGTTTGGGAGGATTTAACCTTTATGTGCTGGAGCCCGACACTTTCTTTCCCTCCCAACCCATTTCTCTTTCCTCGAAGTGAGGATACCATCTTTGATCCGGTATCCTTCCCACTTGTTTCCCAAGGACAAATGAATTCGGGGCGAGTCGGCTAGCGACTCGGTGATCAAAACAGTAGCGCCGTGGGAGCCATGCTTATCTCTATCTTCTTTCTATTTTCTCTAATAAGTGACGTGAAGGGGTTAGCCTCTTCGATTTCTCGTGTTTGGTTGTTTGTGATGTTTTGTCTAGGATTTTCCTGATATGAAGACTCTCGTGCTCGAAGTTTGTCTTTTCTCCACTTGATTTTCATGATCGTTGCTGATGGAAATCCGATATCCGAAATCTTATCGACTAACGTTTATCTTCTAGCATACTTAATAAACGGCTTTTAGATTTTCGTTGTTACCCTTGCCTTTAAACATTGAGGACAATGTTTCGTTTTAGTGTGGGTGGGTAATCTTCGATTTGATTTGACCGTACTTGCTTATTTTTTGTCGTATACTCTCGCAACCCCGTTTTTCCTTAGAAAATGAAAAATTGTGCAAAAAAAATGAGAAAAATTTAAATTTTTGTAAGCTTTTGCTAGTTTTATGATTGAAAAAGTCTTTGCTAGTCTCTAAGAAGTTTCTTTAAATATGCATTTTCTTGAAAAATCCTTTGCTAATTGCTTAGACAACAGGCTATAAAATGCGATTCTAGCTCACAAGGCCAAGAATTTGCAAGTCTCCCTAAATAATTTTAAATATGCGAAGCTTAAACAAGAATTTGCTAGTTTCTAATAAGTGACTTTAAAAATGCGAGACTTGAGATTATATGACGAAGCATTCGCTAAGTTAATATATGTTTTGACACCTTGTTGACTTTCCGCGGGTGAGAGTAGGAATAGAATTCTGACTTGACCGGGCGTGTTGAGCCCTAGCTTGTTCTCTTAACCATAGATAATCTAAAATTATCGGCTAAGCATCCCATGGATCTCATTATTTGGGATTTAAAATTTGCGGAGATCGAGGAATGATAGAGTTACTTATGATTTTAGATGCTAAGCGTGGAGTAGTTGGTTCTCTTTAGAGCCCATCAAAGGTACTTATGGCTTTTTGTTCCCACAAAATTGTTTCACCCCATATCTGTGAATAAATAATTAGAGATGTTGAGTTTTTGGCGATAGTTAGTTCTTTATCTTCTTAAAAGAATTTTTGTTTTAAAAATTGGGTACACATCAAGGATTCGTAATAAGTAATAAGTAATAAATAAAGTTATGAGCTGCGGTTCGAGATCGGACCCTTGGATCTCTAGCCGGAATTGGGTGAGGTCTTGGTCTAACCCACTGGGATCCTCATTTCATGAAGCCTAGAGTCTTGGAATTACCCCGTGAAGCTCCGTGGTTCATAGATCATATAACTAAAAAGTATAAGTGCAAAAAAAAAAAGTGAAAAAAAAAATGTTGAAAAAAAAAGAAAAAAAATGATGAAAAAGTCAAAAATATATGTGAATAAAAATTCCTTGATGTGGACCTCATTTTTGAGACAATGTTTCTTGAGAGAAGATGGATAACTAATTAGCGACTTAGCTTCATATCTTTATCGGAATAAAAATTATCGAAACGAGAAATTTGAAGAAATTCATTTCTCACAAATAGGAAAATAAAATAAATAGAGGAAAATAGGAAAATGGGAGCAAAAGGTAATTACACAAGTAACTTCCATGGGTAGTGTTAGCATCTAGAGTCATATTTAACAATGATTTCGATTTTACGCTTAGTTTGGGGACTTGTGAAAAATCAGGGACGATGTATTCTATCCGTATGGTCACTTCACGATGTGTTGTGTTTCCTACTCCGCGATCCTAACGTGTCGTTTGAAAAATGTCAGAGTTATTGATCGACATGAAAGTTCAACAAACCGTCACTCATAATCAGAATGTGCTTAATCGTAATATCTATATGTGAAATAAAAGGTAAACGGGGTGTTTTTAGAATTAAGGCTTTTTTAATCTCTTTTGAGGAATCTTTGCTACTTCTCATAGGTTTATTAGAAAGATATTGAAATCCTTGGTTTTAGAAGCGTGAGTTGATTGCATTGCGTGGGGTCACGACAATCGTCTAGTCTAGGGTATTTTGGTATGTGCTAAAACACATACAATTTCTTCACCAAAATAGACCCAAAATACCAAGAAAAGAGCCGTTTATTGCTAATATCTGTTGGTTTCTTGAGTTTATGCATGTGCAGTTACGTATATGACAAAACAGACAAAAGAAAGCCAAAACCAAAGAAAACCAAGTACGAGAGAAAGAAGAAAGCAAAAGACGATGCCGGAATGCTATTTTATTGGATTTGGATGCTTAAAAGTGCAAATTACGAAGTTCTGATCAAGATCCGGAAGTTTTCACAACAAACCTTTCACTTTTCCATATATACACTTTATACCCTCTCTTACCAAATTTCACATAACACCCCTCCACCATTCATAATGTACACCATTGGTCCTTGGCTTTTGAAAGGTACATAAATGGTCTTAAGTGATAAAAATCCAAGATACAAAACAATACTCTTAAGTCCAAAACCAATATCCTACTCACCCCAAGCCCATAATCCAAACATTTTATTACCCTCATCCCACAAGCCCAAAGCTACATTACCATAACCCGTTCCCCATAAAACCCGGTCAACAATTACCCCTTCCCAGTCAAATTAAATTAAAAAATAATCCCCCAACCTTTCCAAACGCGCCTTTTATCTCTAGTACTTACTGTTTCACCTCCATTCTCACCATTTACATAGCAACCCCACTTTTACCCGTACTTAAAAGCTTTTAGAAAACCCTCTGACACGTCTGACAAGGGAATGACATGGGATTGCCAAGGTGTACAATTGAAAGCCTCCTATTGGGTGAGACACATCATAGAGTTAATCCAACGGCTGTGATTGATATTGGTGACATGAATGATTGATCAAGGGATGAAAATAGAGCTCCTAGATGCTTCCCAACCTCCTGGCTCAGCTATATAAGCTCTTCTCCATCACAATTCGAATTTGTCCAATTTTCATTGCTTTAGAGAATTGTTACCATCATTAATTTCTGTCAAAGTTTAAATTCTAGTGTAATGTTTTTAAATTGTTTATTGTTTTAATTGTACTCAGCTTTTATAATTAATGAAAGTTTAAATTTCATATTTTCACTTGTTCACTTTGAATTCAAGTTATTCTTGTTTAAGCTCATTTACTGTTCATTAAGCTCAATTTCAATCTCATTTAAGTTTTTAAAGCTACTTTACTGTTTTTCAAATCACAAAACAAAAATCAAAAAAATAAGAAAAATAACTGAAAATTACAAAAATATTTACAACTTTCACTTATCAAGCTTCAATAAGCTTCTTTCTTACCTGAAAAAGCTCATATTAACTCAATTTAGCTAAGTGTGAGTTTAAATAGTCCTTATCTCAGTTTACACTCAAAATTCTCAACTGGTCAATGAAAGTCAAAGGTGAAGGATAGAAGCCGATTTGGGGTGATATTCAGAACTGGATCATCATTGGGGTATAATTGAGCTTGATTTGGATAAATGAATGGGTATTGGATAAAGTTTATGGTTCTCAGTTAGTGTTCATTTGGCATGGACTTTTGTAAGTGATCATTTAAATTTCTAGTTCATATCAGTAGTTTGGAGTTGTATTTGATTTCTGCATTTAAGTTGTTTTTTGTAATCTCATCATATAAGCTTTAACTTGGTTAATTCAATCTGTTCTCAGCATTAGTTAAGCTCAGTTTAGTAGTTTGTTGTGTTTATTTTGCAAAATAGTCGTTATAGGTGTGTTTGGATTAGCTTGCATATCTGAGTTGGAGGTTAATGAATGGGTTAGGATTAGTGCAGATACTCACATTTAGGTATAGTCAGTTAATTTGGGTCATAAAACTGCACTTACATTCTGTCAAAAGTCAAAATCAGTGTTCATTTCACCTCATTTGCATATCAAATTAGTATAAGTTAGCATACCTTTGCATTTAGGTTTATATTTAGTTACTCTAGCTAAATTTAGCCTTAAAACATCTTTGATTATCATTCACATTTAGTTTGAGGCATTCAAAGTTCATCAAAGTCAAAGTGCATAGTTTTTCAAAAAGTCAAATTTCTCTTTTCAAGTTCCTAATTGCTTTCACTTTTATATTTTTTTATCCTTAGAAGCTGAAATTTTGGGCATTAGTTCTCTGGTTGGTGATCTACAGCTGGGTATTTTTAGTTTATATTTAGGATTTTTCTAAGCTGGCTTAGTCAGTGCTTAAAGTAGGTCATGTAGGGTCGTTTGGAATAACTAGATAGAATCTGATATAGAGCTTTTTTGTCTTAAACTTGTGCTTTTAGGATTATAATCAGTTGCATTAGCTTAGTTTTAGATATTTTAGGCTAGTTTTATCATGTGGTAGCTTTTTTATGGCTTTTGGCTTATTCTCTTATTGCTTATCACATCAGTTCTAGCCCAAATCATAGTTCCTGATCTCAAAAGTAGTTTCTGCTATTTTTCCTAGATTCTAAGTATTATTTTATACTTTTCTGGAAGTTTTCATAATTTTCCCTTTTCGTTTGCTATTTTTCTGCATTTAATCTCATTTTAAGTCTTTTTAAATAACAATTAATTCAAATTAATTAGAAATTGTTCAAAAAAATGCAATTTCAATTTAATTAGGTTTATAATATTCAAAAAGTCTCAAAAATTATTTTTCCAGAATTTTCATGGTTTAAATAATATTTTTTAGCAATTTAATTAGTTTTAAATTCATAATAAATAGAGAAAAAGTCAGAAAAATGTGATTCCAGTTTTGAAAATTCTTTTCAGTTATTTAAGATTTTTTAAAAATAGTTTTATAATTTTCTTGCATGTTTTCCTAATTTTTAGTATTTTAAGTCTATTTTAAATGTTTTAAATTAGTTTTTTATTCCAATTAAATCTAGTAAAACCCAAAAAAATAGTTTTAAATTTCAAATAATTTTCAAATATCATTCTTAGCTGTAGAAAAATAGTATTTCATTCTTATGAGTTAAAATTAGAGTAGTAGCATTCTTATTCGCGTTTTATTAATTACGTTTTTTACTTTTTTAGTTTCAAATTGCATACTTAGTCGTATTTACTTTTTTGCATCATTGAACCAGTAGTTTTAATTGCTTTCCCTTATTATTCCTTGCCTCTTAGATTAGAAATCACCCAAAATTCTTTTTCCCCATTCGAATCCCGAATCACGCGACGTGAGTTGTTAAACTCCATTCATCCCTCGTTGGGAAAACGACCCAGGAAAATACATACCTTTGTATTTCTTCGGAAAATATCTTGTACTACAAAAACTGACTTATCATGGACTTTCATCAAAATTTACATTTAATGATTCTTCTACCTTCATTTTTTCTTTGTTTAATATGACGTAAGATTTCCTATTAGGAGAGTAACCTAGAAAGATACCTTCGGTTGATTTAGGATCAAATTTTGTAAGGTAATCTTTAGTGTTAAGAAGAAAACATTTGCTACCAAAGACTCTAAAGTGATCTAACGCAGGCTTTTTGCCTCGAAGTAACTTGTATGGAGTTTTACCTAAAACTGGTCTAATTAAGACTCGATTAAGTATGTATGTTGAGGTATCAACGGCATTGCACCAAAACTTTTGAGGTATCGATTGCTCATTTAGCATGGTGCGACTCATTTATTTTAGGGTTCTATTTCTTTCTTTCAACTACCCCATTCGATTGTGGAGTGCGAGGAGCCGAGAAGTTGTGAGTAATACCATTAGCGTCACAAAAAGCTCCAAGTTGCACTTCGTTATCGAATTCTCTGCCATGATCCGTTCTAATAGACACTATAGGACTACCTAGTTGCCTTTGGATTTTCTGGCTTAATATTTCAAAATAATTAAACGTTTCCGTTTTATTCTTTAAGAATTTTGTCCATGTATACCTAGAGTAATCATCCACTATGACCAAAGTATAGTAGTTGCCTCCATAACTTTGGATAGCGGATGGATCAAATAAGTCCATGTGTAGTAATTCTAGACACTTGGTTGTAAACACCATGTTTTTAGCTTTGTGACTAGAATGAACTTGTTTTCCTACATTACAAGCATCACAAAAGTGATGTTCATATTTTAACTTAGGTAGATCTCTTACTAGATCTTTGGATGATAGCAATTGAAGAAGTCGCATATTGGCATGACCCAATCTTCGATGCCATAAGGTCGAAGTATCATCCATAGAGGTAAGAGAAAGTTTGTCTTTAGGTTCATTACCGATTTTAATGACATAGACTCCATGTTTCCTAATTCCTCTTCCTATGGTTATGCCATTTTTTAATATCTTACTACCAGTTTCGGTAAAAAGTACATTGCACTTTTTATCACATATTTGTCCTATACTTAAGAGGTTAAAGATTAGGTTTTCTACGTGACACACATCGTTAATGGTTAGAGATTTGTTAGAAATCATACCTTTACCGATGATTTTACTTTTTCTATTTCCAAACACCACATTTCCTCCATTGAAGGATTCATATGTGGAGAATAAATATTTATTGCTGGTCATGTGCCTCGTGCAACTGCTATCCTTGACCCATTCATCTGGATCTAGGTCAACCTTTAAGCACACCTAAGAAAACAATTAACTCAAAAGTTTGGTCCCCATTTGTTCATGGGTCCATCAGTGTTAAACATTCCATTCATGTTGACATGTATGGATAAGGTGAATATGCATTCCATGGTGCAAAGTTTTGAAAGGGAAAACCATTTTGCATATATGGGTTCCATCCCATTAGATGGTTACTTCTCGGGTAAAAATTATTAGGTCTCCTAGATGGATTAGGTTTTGAAAAATATGGAGCTTTGTTTCTTGCAAAAATAGGATTATATTTTGGAGGTGGTTGTCTAGTGGTAAAATGAGTTGGTTTCTTCTTATTAACAAACACAAAATCAGTTCGAGATGAAGAAGCTATATTATTACCCTTTGTTTGCTCCAGCAGACCCACGGATCCCTGGCTGTACACTAGCCGGTTCCCTTTTTGTGGGATCCACCACAACAGTGGCTTGTTTTTCTAGTGCCTTAACAAATTGTGTTTCTTTGTTTTCACTAGTTGACACATCAAGTTGCTGAATACCTAAACCTTTTTGGTTGTTTTCGGTTTTAACACTATCTAATATCATATCTAAAGTATTCGTACTCATTCTAGCAATTTTAGAATCTAGTTGATCAACTAGTGTTTGAAGTTGAACGCAAAGTTCACATTCACCACTTGCTATTTTACCATTTTCTAGACGTTTCAATTTTGCTTTTAATTCTATGACTTCCTTATCTAAAAGTTGGTTTTGATTTTTCAAAAGCTTGTTTTTGTTAATTAATTTTAAGCTAATATTGCAAAGTTTGTCATATTCATTATGCAATGAGTCATCATCTAGTGATGAGCTACTATAGTATTCGTGACATACCTCGTCATTTGCCATGAGACAAATTTCTTCGTCCTCCTCGTCGCTCATTCCCCACGTGCCGCTCACGAATGCCTTTTGATCATCCCGTTTGGGACACTTACTAATATAGTGGTTTGGGTCCCTACATTTAAAGCAAGCACGATCATCCATTGGCTTCTCCTCATATTTGCTTTTCCGTAATCCTTTCTTGTCGTCATACGGTTGTTTGACGTATCTTCCCTTCCTTCTAATGAACTTTTTAAAGTCCCTTACCGCCATAGCATACTCCTCGTCGTCACTATCTGAGGAAGAGTTCTCTTAATCACTTGAGGCCTTTTTGGCTTTAAGGGCAAGAGATTTGTGTTTCTCTTTCACCTTTGAGGCTTCGGAATCTTTAGTAAGAACAAGCTCGTAGACCTTTAAGTTTCCTATGAGTTCATCAAGGGTGAGGATTGAAAAATATTTTGACTCTTCGATTGCCGTCACCTTGGATCTCCACTTGGATGTAAGTGCCCTTAAATATCTCCTAACATGGTTACGGCTAGAAAAAGATTCATCAAGTGCTTGTTAAGATGTAATAATAGTATTAAAATTAGCAAATGAATGATCTATAGTTTCCTCATCTGATATTGAAAATTGTTCATATTGTTGAACAAATAAATCAATTTTATTATTTTTAACTTGTTGATTACCTTGATGAGTTACAACTAAAGAATTCCAAATTTCTTTAGAGGTTTTAAGCATAGAAATTCTTTCGAATTCCTTTTTGGGTAAAGAATTATATAAAACTATTTTAGCTTCACTATTTTTAGAAAGCTTTTTCTTTATTTTATCATTTAGTTTATCATGAGGCATGTTAACTAAGTTTCCTTTATCATCTTTTGAGGTAGCCTCAAAATCGCCTTCAACAATAATGTACCAAAGATCAATATCTTTAGACTTCACATACGTTTCGAATCTATTTTTCCAATATATAAAACCATCAGTTTCAAGTAGTGGTGGTCGTTGCATAGATTGCCATTCCTTGTAATTTTCAGAACCCATAGTTATCGAAAAGTTTTTAAAATACGGTTTACTTTAGAACTTTTATAAACTTAGCTCTTGATGCCAATTATGAAAAACTAGAAGGGGGGGGGGTGTTGAATAGTTTTGCCAATTTTAAGTTAGTTTCAAAAACTTCAGATTCGATATTATGTGAAATCGTATGTATGTAGAGAAAGTATAGATCTAATGATAAAGCATGTAAATAAAGTAAAGCAAGGGATAGAAATGACACAACCGATCTATAGTCGTTCGGCTACAAGGACACCTTCCTTGCCCTACTCCAATCCCTAAGTCACCTACTCGAGAGTTCAAGCACTATGTCAACAAACTCCTTCAACTTGGGAGAGAAGCCTTTACAACGTTGCTTACACCTTTTTCCGGTACAAAGCTAAATACCGAGTCCGTAACATGGTGGACCAAATCAACACGACTATTACACAACAAATTTGTGAAATATCAAATACAAGATCTTTGCTACAGAAATCTTGTGGAGGAACAAATCAATCTAGGACCCCTTGCTTGGATGACTTGTAGAATGCTCGTGATCTCGCCTTAGAGAGGACCTATATGAGAATCACTAAAGAAAGAAAGAAGAAGAACTCTCTAGATCAAGTGATCTTTTGTTAGAAGAGAGAGAGTATATGAGAGAATTAGTAAGAAAAGGGTGAGTTAGAATGAAGAAATGGCTCTCTATTTATAGTCAAAACTTGCCACTGTTCCCCGGATCCCACGGATCCCTCCCACAAGGGATCCGTCTAGTGTAAACCTAGGGATCTGTGGGACGCTCCTCTTTGCCCATGGGTTTTTTGGTTATGGGTCATGGGTCATAGGTTATGGGTTGGTCCATGGGTATTTCTTTCGATACAATGTATCTAATGAGTACAATGTATCTAGTTAAGTGGGTATGGGTCAATACCATGGGTTATGGATATGATCCATGGGTTGTGATTTTTACCCATCCTAATAAACTATTACAGCAAATGATTTATTACAACAATTTGTATTAATGGCTATATGTAAATGCTTTAAAAAAATAACATGTATCCTTATAATTGTACTTAAGATAACATTATATTCGTTATCAACAAAATACAAAGAGATCGCAAAAATATTAATAAACGTTTTTGCGGTTTATTTGTATTAACAAACATGTCACGGTGAAGTGGACAAAATCAATGATACATGACCAAATCCATGGCCAAGACACCAAAGATTGCTCGCTGCATCACCTAGACACGCTGCATGAATAAGGGTAGGATAAGACATGGGATAAAATTGGTGTAAAATAAAATCAAGCAGATAGTCTAAATCTATAACCAAGTCATCACCACTTACCGTTCGCCCAAAGTTCAAGTTTCGAAGTTAAGAAACCGAATCATGATAATACCAGGAAGATGTGCCATTAGAGGACGTCATGATGGGCATACTTCCAACTTCATTCTTCAAATGTGTCCGTGGTGGCCTCCTCGATACTAAATCTATAGTAAGCTCATATCAATAGTGCTTATAACATTTCACTTTACAATCAACTAAATAACAATAACTTTTTATTTTATTTTTTTTTCGAATCACATTTTTTTCCAACATAACATAATAACTAAACATAACATCCCCCACTTGAGATGAAAAATATTAGAATTTGGGGGGTCTTCAATGATCTTTAAGGATATGTCATTGATGAAAGCGTGATTCCCGAACCTTTCCACTTGAACCTTGAACTTAGGCAAATAATGACTTCCCAATTACAAATAAAGACTACATGGTAGGCTAAGGTGTAATGGTGTAATGAAACAATATGTTGGGTGAAAAAAATGAAAGGTATGGCTCAGAAGGGTGTATCTAGGGGTATCTTGCACTAAAGGTGAGTGCAACAAAGGGTTTAACATGGGGGTCGAGAAGTCGAGGTGACTAATCGATAGACACACAATGATAGGCTATTTGGGTGATAATCCTATAATACTGCCATTTAAACTGAAAAGTCCAAATACATCGAGCTAACTCAACAAACCTCGTCTATGGTCTCGAAATGATGTAAAGGCCATGTTCTAAAGTTTACAAGCTACCGACACACTCATAATTTGGTGGATTTGGGGTAAAAATTTGGAAACGGATAAGGCTAATCTCACCATATAAACTAGAATAACGAGGGCAAAATAAAGTTCAAGAGACAATTCTACTCTCGTCCCCCCACTTGAAATATACAAAGTCCCTTTTGTACTAAGCGTTAAATAAAGGTGAAGAGAAAAGTAGAATTAGAGCGAGAACTTCCTTGAAATTTGCTCCAAAAAGAAAGAAGGCCCACGAAAAGAGTCGTGACTTCACATAAGCATCCATGAGCAAACTTTAATCCCTAAAATCACACTCTGAGACAAGCATAATTCTAAAAAAGAAAAAGAAAAATGAAAAAGAAACCTAACTCACTTTTGTATGAATCACGGTTGCATTTAGCGTATGCAACAAGCCTTTTAAACCACTTGGTATCCCAAGTGGACGAGTGTAGTCTCGTGACGGCTTACAGGGAACATACCTACAAAGTTCATTTGAAAACTAATACAAGGTTATTGTGTTTTAAAAAGAAAGAAGTGTTACCGAGGATAGTTACGTCGTAACTCCCATAAGGAGTTACGCCGTAATTAAGCAAAACTTGGCAGACGCTACAGGAGTGTAGCTACGGTGTAACCGTAGAATGGGATTACGCCGTAATTGGTAATGCTCGGAGAAGGACTACTGCAAAAAAGTATGTTACGGCGTAACCATAAGAATGAGTTACACCGTAACTATGGACAGATTAGGTTCCCGTTCAGCATCTTTGCAACAACTTTTTTCCATTTTCCTGCAAAAATGGTTAAAAACACAAAACCCAACATAAATGAATATAAAACAAATGAAATGGATAATTCGGGTTGTCTATGGAAAGAGCAATTTTCTTTATTTATGAGTCTTTAAGTTAGACTTAGAGCCTCGGGGCTTTATGGTGGCCTTTGGACTTGGCCAACTTCCTCCATATCCTTCATTAAGTTATGTCTGACCCAAGCAACATTAGTAGCTGTGCGGAGGTACTCTTTAGTCTCGATCTTCTGAATTTTGCAAAAATTTTCATTCGGCCCCAATTGGTATCTAGTGAACTCATATTTTTCGGCTATAATCGGTGGCGGCCTCTTATACGGAATGCCAAGAAGTTTGCACCTTCTTTGCTCATATGCTTCATCGTCGGGGTCAGTGAATCCATCTTCACCTTGTAGTTCAAGGTAATCTATATCATCGTCGTCGGACTCAGTATCTTTAAGCCATTTATTGTCGAGTAAATCTTCCACTAGCACCCACTTGCATTCCTCTTTTTCTTTCCTCGACGAATCCTTGGCATCATTGTCCGATTCTTCATTGTCATTAGGAACTTCTTCGCTTAGGTCTTCTTTACTCATACATCCATTCCAGATCTTCTCCTTAGTTAGTGCATCTACCTTTCCATATTTGATTTTGACCCAATTTTCGAGTCATAAATCTTCTAGCCAAGGCAATTCTGTTCTTTCCGAGTCATTATTTCTGGTCCATAAGAATTCATCTTACCCAACTCTCTCTATACTGCTTCCCCCATTACACTCATAATCAAAAGGGTTGCAAGATGCCCAAATATTTCTGTCAGGGGTTTTTATTTTCTCACACCAATGACTTCGAGTTCCTTCGTCATCGGTGTTGCCAAAAGGAATATCGTCAAGCGGTTTAATGGTCTTTCCTTGAAGAAAATGTTTGTTAATACAAATAAACCGTAAAAACGTTTATTAATATTTTGCGATCTCTGTGTGTTTTGTTGATAACAAGTATAATGTTATCATAAGTAAAATTAGAAGGATGTATGTTATTTTTGTAAAGCATTTACATATAGTCATTTAATACAAATTGTTGTAATAAATCATTTGTTGTAATAGTTTATTAGGATGGGTAAAAATCACAACCCATGGAGCATATCCATACCCATGGTATTGACCCATACCCATTTGACTAGATGCATTGCATCTATTAGATACATTGTATCTAATTAAATACCCATTTGACTAGATGCATTGCATCTATTAGATACATTGTATCTAATTAAATACCCATGGACCAACCCATAACCCATGACCCATTACCCATAACCAAAAAACCCATGGGCAAAGAGGAGCGTCCCACGGATCCCTAGCTTTACACTAGACGGATCCCTTAAGGGAGGGATCCGTGGGATCCGGGGAATAGTGGCAAATTTTGCCTATAAATAGAGAGCCATTTCTTCATTCTAACTCACCCCTCTTCTTCCTAAATCTCTCATATACTCTTACTATCTTCTAACAAAAGTTCACTTAATCTAGAGAGTTTTTCTTCTTTCTTCTATTGTGATTATCATATAGGTCCTTCTCTAAGGCAAGATCCTCACTACAAGTCATCCAAGCAAGGGGTCCTTGATTGATTTGTTCCTCCACAAGATTCTGTAGAAAAGATTTTGTACTTGATATTTCACATAGTTGTTGTGTAATAGTCGTGTTGGTTTGGTCCTCCGTGTTACGGACTCGGTATTTAGCTTGGTACCGGAAAAAGGTGTATGCAACGTTGTGTAGGCTTCTCCGCCAAGTTGAAGGAGTTTGTTGAGATGGTGCTTGAACTCTTGAGTAGGTGACTCGGGGAGTGGAGTAGGGAAATGAAGGTGTCGTTGTAGCTGAACCACTATAAATCGGTTGTGTCATTTCTTTCCCTTGCTTTACTTTATTTACTTTCGTTACTCTTAGGTCTATACTTTATCTTCATCCATACGATTTCACATAACATCGAATCTAAAGTTTTTGAAACTAACTTAAAATCGGCAAAACTATTCAACCCCCCCTTCTATTTTTCCACAATTGGCATCAAGAGCTAAGTTTATAAAAGTTTTAAAGTAAACCGTATTTTAAGAACTTTTCGATCAGTATGGGTTCTGAAAATTATAAGGAAGGGCAATCTATGCAACGACCACCACTACTTGAAACTAATTGTTTTATATATTGGAAAAATAGATTCGAAACGTATGTGAAGTCAAAAGATATTGATCTTTGGTACATCATTGTTGAAGGAGATTTTGAAGCTACATCAAAAGATGATAAACGAAATTTAGTTAACATACCTCATGATAAACTCACCAATGACATTAAGAAAAAGCTTTCCAAAAATAGTGAAGCTAAAATGGTTTTATATAATGCTTTACCCTAAAAGGAATTCGAAAGAATTTCTATGCTTAAAACCTCTAAAGAAATTTGGAATTCTTTAGTTGTAACTCATCAAGGTAATCAACAAGTTAAAAATAATAAAATGGATCTATTTGTTCAACAATATGAACAATTTTCAATATCGGATGAGGATACTATAGATCATTCTTTTGCTAATTTTAATACTATTATTACATCTTTATAAGCACTTGATAAATCTTTCTCTAGCCGTAATCATGTTAGGAGATATCTAAGGGCACTTCCATCCAAGTGGAGATCTAAGGTGACGACAATCGAATAATCTAAAGACTTGTCAATCCTCACCCTTGATGAACTCATAGGCAACTTAAAATTCTATGAGCTTGTCCTCGCTAAAGATTCCAAAGCCTCAAAAGTGAAAGAGAAACACGAATTTGTTGCCCTTAAAGCCAAGAAGGTCTCAAGCGATGAAGAGAACTCCTCTTCGGATAGTGATGACGAGGAGTATTCCATGGCGGTAAGGGACTTTAAAAAGTTCTTTAGAAGGAAGGGAAGATACGTCAAACAACTGTATGACGACAAGAAAGGATTCCGGAAAATCAAAGAATACGAGAAGCCAAGGGATGATCGTGCTTGCTTTAAATGTGGGACCCAAACACTATATTAGTAAGTGTCCCAAACGGGGAGATCAAAATGCATTTGTGAGCGGTTCATAGGGAATGAGCGAGGAGGAGGACGAAGAAATTTGTCACATGGCAAATGACGAGGTATGTCACGAATACTATAGTACCTCATCACTAGAGGATGATTCATTGCATAATGAATATGACAAACTTTGCAAAATTAGCTTAAAAGTAACTAACAAAAACAAGTTTTTGAAAAATAAAAACCAACGTTTAGATAAGGAAGTCATAGAGTTAAAAGAAAAAATGAAACGTCTAGAAAAGGGCAAAATAGCAAGTGGCGAATGTGAACTTTGCGTTCAACTTCAAACACTAGTTGATCAACTAGATTCTAAGATTGCTAGAATGAGTACTAATACTCTAGATATGATACTAGATAGTGTTAAAACTGGAAACAACCAAAAAGGTTTAGGTATTCAGCGACTTGATGCATCAACTAGTGAAAACAAAGAAACACAATTCGTAAAAGCAATAGAAAAACATGCCACTGTTGTGGCGGATCCCATGGATCCCACAACTAGGGAACCGGCTAGTGTACAACCAGGGATCCGTGGGTCTGCTGAAATAAACAGTGGTAAAAACATAGCTTCCTCTTCTAGAACTGATTTTGTTATTGTTAATATGAAGAAACCAACTCATGTTACCATTAGAAAACCACCCCCAAGATATAATCAAAGTTTTGTAAGAAACAAAGGTCCATCATTTTTAAAACCAAACACATCTAGGAGGCCTAATAATGTTTACCTGAGAAGTAACCATTAAATGGGATGGAACCCAAATATGCAAAATGGTTTCCTATTTCAAAACTTTGCACCATGGAATGCATATTCACCTTATCCATATATGTCTAACATGAATGGAATGTTTAACACTAATGGACCCATGAACAAATGGGGACCAAACTTTTGAGTTAATTGTTTTCTTAGGTGTGCTTAAAGGTCGACCTAGATCCAGATGAATGGATCAAGGATAGCGGGTGCACGAGGCAAATGACCGGCAATAAAGATTTATTCTCCACATATGAATCCTTTAATGGAGGAAATGTGGTATTTGGAAATAGCAAAAGCAAAATCGTCAGTAACGATTTCTAACAAATATCTAACCATTAACGATGTGTGTCACGTAGAAAACCTAATCTTTAATCTCTTAAGTATAGGACAAATATGTGATAAAAAGTGCAACGTACTTTTTAACGAAACCGGTAGTAAGATATTAAAAAATGGCATAACCATAGGAAGAGGAATTAGGAAACATGGAGTCTATGTCATTAAAATTGGTAATGAACCTAAAGACAAACTTTGTCTTACTTCTATGGATGATACTTCGACCTTATGGCATCAAAGATTGGGTCATGCCAATATGCGACTTCTTCAATCGCTATCATCCAAAGATCTAGTAAGTGATCTACCTAAATTAAAATATGAACATCACTCTTGTAATGCTTGTAATGTAGGAAAACAAGTCCATTCTAGTCACAAATCTAAAAACATGGTGTCTACAACTAAGTGTTTAGAATTACTACACATGGATTTATTTGGTCCATCCGCTATCCAAAGTTATGGAGGCAACTACTACACTTTGGTTATAGTGGATGATTACTCTAGGTACACATGGACTAAATTTTTAAAGAAAACTGAAACGTTTAATTATTTTGAAATATTAAGCAAGAAAATCCAAAGACAACTAGGAAGTCCTATAGTGTCTATTAGAACGGATAATGGTAGGGAATTCGATAATGAAGTGCAATTTGGAGCCTTTTGTGACGCTAATGGTATTACACACAACTTCTCGGCTCCTCGCACTCCACAATCGAATGGGGTAGTTTAAAGAAAGAATAGAACCCTACAAGAAATGAGTCGCACCATGCTAAATGAGCAATCGATACCTCAAAAGTTTTGGTGCAATGCCGTTGATACCTCAACATACATACTTAATCGAGTCTTAATTAGACCAGTTTTAGGTAAAACTCCATACGAGTTACTTCGAGGCAAAAAGCCTATGTTAGATCACTTTTGAGTCTTTGGTAGCAAATGTTTTATACTTAACACTAAAGATTACCTTACAAAATTTGACCCTAAGTCAACCGAATGTATCTTTTTAGGTTACTCCCCTAATAGCAAAGCCTACGTCATATTAAATAAAGAAACATTGAAGGTTGAAGAGTCACTAAACGTAAAATTTGATGAGAGTCCACCCAAACCCACTCTACCTCTTGTCGATGACGAGATTGTCGAGAGTGAAGCTATCATAATAAAGAAAAAGACAAACGAGGAAGAAGAATCTTTAAATAATGAAATCAATAATATTAAAGAGTCTAAAGATCACCCAGTAGATAAGGTCATAGGAAAGTTAAATGAAAGAATCTTAAGATCTGAAGTCCAAAACCAAAGTAGCTTATTTTGTTTTGTCTCAACCATAGAACCTAAGAATACACAAGAAGCCATAAAAGACGAAAGTTGGGTAATGGCTATGCAAGAGGAGTTAAATTAATTTGTCTCTAACGATGTTTGGACACTCATCCCTCCACCTAGTAATCAAACCATCATAGGAACGAAATCGCTATATAAAAATAAATTAGATGCAAACGGTATAGTGTCTAGAAACAAAGCTAGACTCGTTGCCCAAGGGAATAATCAGCAAAAAGGAATAGACTTTGATGAGACCTATGCCCCCGTGGCTAGATTAGAGTCTATAAGAATACTTCTTGCTTATGCTTGTGCTAATGATCGTAAGCTTTATCAAATGGATGTCAAAAGTTCTTTTCTAAATGGTTTTATTAATGAAAAAGTATATGTAGCTCAACCTCCGGGCTTCATCGATTTTGAAAAACCTAAACATGTGTATAAGCTAAAGAAAGCCCTCTACGGTCTTAAACAAGCTCCAAAAGCTTGGTATGATAGACTCAAGTCATTCTTAATCAAACACAACTACACCATGGGGTTAGTTGATAACACACTTTTTACTAACAAAAGAGAGTCACATATAATCATCGTTCAAATTTATGTAGATGATATTATATTCAGATCCACTTGTCAAGACATGTGTGATGATTTCTCTAAAATCATGCATGACGAGTTCGAGATGAGTATGATGGGAGAACTTATTTTCTTTCTTGGTCAACAAATCAAACAAGTAGAAGATGGTATCTTCTTTAATCAATCTAAATACATAAAAGAGATGTTAAATAAATTCAGTTTAGAAGAGTCGAAACTAATTAGGACACCAATGTCATCCGACACTAAACTCACAAAAGATGAAGACGACGAATCCGTTGATACCGTGGCATGATTGGTAGTCTTCTCTACCTCACGGCTAGTAGGCCGGATATCATGTTTAGTGTTTTTCTATGTGCTAGGTTTCAAGAAGACCCTAAAACATCACATCTAGAAGCCGTCAAAAGGATATTTAGATACATTAAGGGTAAAAATCAATTAGGATTGTGGTATTGTTAGGAATTAGAAAATTCCATAGTAAAGAGTCGGTCACCCCAAATATTATCTAGCATAAGTTAGCTCGTAGACTTGTCGTTATTTACGTTATTTACTAGTTATTTAGTTAGCTATTTAGTTTAGTGCAACACCGTGGAGGAAGTACGGGTCTTTACCCACTGTATACCTGATCCACAGGCCGATAGGAGGTCGTTATGTTTGTAACTATATATACCCTCTACCTTCCAAGGTAGAGGGTTGGACCTTTCATTCATCTTAATCTAACCTTCTATGTTTTCTTTCACTTTCTCTCTATGGAAAGGCTCCCACTTTCTCTCTCTAAAACCTCTAAACAATTCGACCCATATTATTGTTTGTTATGTGTTTATGAAATCCAATATCCTACAATTGGTATCAAGAGCCATGGTTAGATCATCTCTTACATATCTTTGGATTTCTAGTGGTTTTTAGGTGGTTTTTGAGTTTGAGAAAGTTTAGTGGTTTTTGCATCATTTGGTTGATTTCTAGTCTTAAAGTTTGGATTTTGATTGTACTTTTGTATTTAAGATCATCATAAGTGTTTAGGTTTTGCTTTGGAAGGCTTGAATCATCGTGTTTAGGTTGTTTTTGGATTGGAAAGTGGTGCTTTTGAATATGTTCTTCGTAGAGACTTGTAGTTATATTTCTTCGTAGAGACTTGTGGTTATGTTCTTCGTAGAGACTTGCAGTTATGTTTTTCGTAGAGACTTGTTGTTATGTTTTTCGTAGAGACTTGTGGTTATGTCCAGATTCAATGTATCTGTCTAGAGACTTGTAGCCTATTTTGGTAGAGACTTGGCGTAGAGACTTGGCGCCTATTTTCGTAGAGACTTGGCATAGAGACTTGGCGCCTATTTTCGTAGAGACTTGGCGTAGAGACTTGGCGTAGAGACTTGTCTTATACAATTTCTAGCAACTTGTCTCTGTTGTTACTAGCGAGTTGCTCTTTAGCGACTTGGCCACTTAGCGAGTTTCTCTTTAGCGACTTGGTTCATAGTGACTTGTGTTTAGCGACTTGGTTCATAGCGACTTGTGTGTAGCGACTTGCTTCATAGCGACTTGTGTGTAGCGACTTGGTTCATAGCGAGTTGTCTCTAGCGACTTGTGCATCTAGCGACTTGTAACTAGCGAGTTACCTTCATAGAGGATTGTTAGAAGCGGTTTGACCATTTCATTATTGCGTTTTGATGACTTTTCCCGACAAAACTTCAAACGGCTATAACTTTTTATCCGTAACTCCGTTTTCAGCATTCTACCCATCAAAACGACCGTGAGAACGAGGAGAATGGCACGCCGAATGAACTAAAGGCCTAAATCCACTCCGAACAGAAGTCATCTTCCATTGGTTATTGCTTAACGGTTTGGTCTTGATTTTAGTAAAATCCCGCGAAAGATTCTATTTCTCGGTTTAAATCATAGACTTGTAAAATCCCGTGCATTCTACCACATCATGTCTTACTCTAAACTTGACCCATAATTTGAAGTTCTTAAATTGTATGATGCTGTGGACAACAATGATAATGTTTGCTACACTGAACGGTTACTGATGATGGAATCAATCAATGATGATTTGAGTTCATCATGCTCGGAGTCCAATGAGAAAGATTTGCACCTACTCAGGCTACGGAATGCCATGCAAAAGGAAAGTTGCATTGAACCTTATCGACAACTTCATTCACACCTCACATTACTTCTATCTATGGGAAGTGAACGAACAGTTACTGCACTTTTCCGTCAAGAATTATCAACGTTCAAGAGCACATTATTCTTAAACTTAGAACAATTGGAACAACAACTTGATAAAGAAATGGTTCAAAAGGACAGTTCCAGTGTTGCACTTCAAGTGATCTACAACCAATTTCAGTTATTCATCAGTGGGGAATTTACATCGGATTATGATCAAGACATGACTGAAATGTCTTTCAAGAAACACCCGGAATGGAAATTAGCATGTTCATAGAGACACTTATCCAACTCGTGGATAATGTGGGGAAGTATATTGAGGAAGTTACTGAACAGATGAAAAAGTGGATGAGTGTCCAGTGCGATTAAGAGATAGTTGTGATAAATTGGGTAATGTATATGTTGAAGAATGGGTGTTCTGAATGAGAATGTCGAGACAACAAATAATGATGAGTCGGGTAAAGCACTGAGATGATGGATCAGTTGACATGAATATAGAGGCTCGAGATAGATAAGCTTGACACACCCGGAGGTCCGGTGACTCTTGTTACACATGATGTGGATGCAAATATCGCAACGAATTTGAGCGGTGTCATCGATGAGGTACCCTTAACTGATCAACATAGTGCATCTGCTGAGGTACCTAAACATTCTGATCTTAATGCTAAACATGATTCTGATAAATGTTCCTTAGTTGAGGTTGAGTCTAATAATTTCAAAACGAATGATATGGTTGATAAAAAGGTTTTTGATGAACTTTCATACAAATTCTCAAAACTTGAAAAACATTGCACTTCACTTGAAATTGCAATACAAAGTAAAGAAGAAAGTTTCCAAATTAACAAACCATGTAAAAATCCGGAACTTCTTGAATTCCGTGAATTTGTTGAAATGAACACTTTGAAAGCTCAGCTTCAAGACAAAGACTTAACCATCAACAATTTGAAGAAACATATTTCTGATATGCATGTGAAAAGTAATTTGGTTACAAGTAATTCTGATGTTAATGCTATTGATGATATTCAAACGAGAAATGATGAATTAGCGGTTTGTGTGGCCAAATTACTAAAAGAAAATGAGTCTTTGAGAAAGCATCACATAGAACTAAGTGACTCTGTCAAAGAAGCTAGAACTAAGTCAATAGAACAAACAAACTCTTTGATAGCAAAAATTGATGATCTCAAAGCTCAACTTCAGAAAAAAAGTTTCGCTATTGTTGCTTTAAAAAATGAGCTCAGAAAAACAACAGGGAATAGTGTGAACACTAAGTTTTCAAAACCATCATTCTTAGGGAAACCAGTTATTAGACAACCGAATGCGTTTAGATCTGAACGACCAAAATTTTCAAAAAAGCGGTTTGCCTCCCAAGTTGATGCGAAACAAGTTGTGACAAAACCAGTCACTTCATCTCACTTGCCTAGGAAAATTGATATGAATGACTTGTATAAGAACTCTTATCTAGAAATGGCTAGAAAGAAGGCACAGAATCACAAAGACGGAATTTTAGGTGCAAGACCTAGGGTGATGAATTCTTCAAGAGTTCAAGGCACTAATCTAAATACTAGGGATTGGCTTACTTCTAAGAGTAGTTGCGTTTCGATTAAAGCTATTCCCATAGCAGATCACGCTAAGAAATCTAGACCTATTTCTGAATCCAAACAAGTTTTTTGCTCAAAGTGTCTGAAATGTATCTTTAATGCTAATCATGATAAATGCTTCACAAAATTCCTGAAGAAAGTAAATGCTCATGCAATGGAAAAACCTGTTAAGTCTAGGATTTACACTAAGTCATCCACAGTGCATATGAAGCAAATGAAACTAAAAGCCTCGCCTAGATGGTTACCAACTGCTAAATCTTTGGAAACAAGGAATAAGGATAAATCTCCCACTATGCATAAGAAGCCTAACAATCCTAGACCTTGCCATAAGTGGATACCATCCGGTAGAATTTTTAAGGATCTTTGGACTTAGGTGGATACCTCTGGGAAAGATGTTTACCAATGACAATCTCAATGTTGACCGTGAAACCCCAAAGGGTTTGGATACTGATGTCACTAACCAAAATATATGCAATCAAGTTTGTAATATTAGTGCGAGGTAGTCCTTACTCGATTCTGAGATACTTGATCCTTCAATACATGGGTGGCTTAAAGTATGGATAACAGAAGGATTGATATCTCATAAATCACGGGTTCAAGTTACTCAACATTGATATTCGATCGGCTATGACGTCTGTACACATCAGTTCAGGCCTCGTACTTCATCATTTGTACTTCATCATTATGACGTCTGTTCACATCAGTTCAGGCCTCGTTCTCTAAAGAAAAGAAAAGTGTACGTTTCAGTGTGCTTTATCTTATGAAGAAGAGAAATCTTCTTATGAAGTATGAACACATCAGTTCATGCCTCGTTCTCTAAAGAAAAGAAAAGTGTACGCTTCAGTGCGCTTTATCTTCTGAAGAAGAGAAATCTTCTTATTTATGACCATTATCATCAACATGCTTCATGCTTTTTCCATGCACTTCAGTCATCAAGTGAATCGGGCTACTGTTGATTGTTTTCTTATTCCACTTGCTCAACTATAATGAAGATTGCTCAACTATAATGAAGATGGCGACATCATGTGCTAATTTGCGGGGGAGAAGTGTGAATAGACTACATTTGTTGAAGATATTCACTTATTTAATCAAGAATGGCAACTCCGTATGCAATTCTTGATGGGGAGAAGAAGTGTGAATTTTTTGCATTGTTGATTGATATTTGAGAATTTAAATGGTCATACGGCTCTAAACTCATGTAAGAACCGAGCTTCTTCTTATCGGGTCATCTTCACATGGAGTTTTTCTCTTCTTAGAGCCGTTGGGTGACATCTTCACTCGGATTGATGAGTTTATCGACAAAGTGCTTCCCGTTAATGCTTCACGTATACATCAACATGATGACTCCGAACAAACTCTCTATTCTTGTTTGATGTGATTGGTAGTTTGGTGTTATCATCTTGTGTGTTCGTCGCGGCCTGATTGTTGATTTCCTTGATGAACATCTTTCTGTTCTTGTTTGATTGGGAGGGATTTTAGTTAAGGGGATTTGCAAGATGTAAGTTAATTGGGATGCTTTTTGGTGGGATGCTTTTTGGTGTGAGTTGAAGATGTTAACTATCTATTCCCCAACTGCACAATCTTGAAGAAGGTCGAGTCTGATTTGTTCTACATTTTACGCTACATGTTAGAAGACTAAAGATGAGTTGCATTTAACAATCTAAAGACTTCTTCTTAATCTGGGCATTTATCAAACAGATTGTCGGTTTAGGGGAGAGCACTAATTGGGAGAGAGTTATAAGTCAGATTCAATCCCCAATTAGACTTGCTCACATTCTACTTCAGCAAGTTGATTCCTACAAGATTACAAGTGTTTTTCTCAAAATATTTCTAGTATACGGACTTACAAAGAGTTGCTGATTCTGAAGTGTCAAAAACCAGCAAGGCATAAGGAGACAAGCACCTAAACGCGAGTAAACTTGATGAACTTAATACTTCTAAGTAATTGAAGATACCCCGGGAAGACAAATGTTATTACCACAGAGAAACTCAAGGTTTGACTCATGACGAGTAAACTTTATGAACTTAATTCTTCTAAGTGATTGAAGATATCCCGGGAAAACAAATGTCATGACCGAGAGAAACTCAAGGTTTTACTCATCAAAGGCGTTTAGTGTTAGTATTTCAACTACGCGGGGGAAGTGATGTTAGAGAAAGTTTCTGAAGATAAATGAGGTACACTAGTGTGTGGTGATTTCGATGGTATCGCAATGATCGGTGAGATTGTGTACATTGGGGATGCTCAGTGTTTCACTTGAGTGCTTAATCAGTGATTGAGAGATATAATCACTTATTCCGGAGTTGACATCCACAGAGATTGTCATCTGCAGAGATAATCGATGACTTGGCCTGCTTTTTCAATGTTATCAGTTATTCCTTCCTTGTGTATTGGTATACTTCGGATACTTGAGCTTCATACACGATCATTAGGGAAGAAAATTATGAACATGGGGAGGTGTTTTCATTCCCCTCATGATGTGTATTCGGGAGAGCTCTTGGGTATTGGTGTACTTCGGGTTCTTGAGCTTCATACACGATCATCCGGGAAGAAAAATGTAAACATGGGAAGGTGTTTTCATTCCCCTCATGATGTGCATTTGGGAGAGTTCGTGAGCATTATACAAAGACGCTGACTACATCAATTCATCTACTTGGGGGAATTGTTCTCTTGACACCTTTTGGGAATGGATCGCTTCATACTTTAGTGGAAAAGGAAATTTGAGAAGATTATTTAAGTGTGGGATGAAACGTTGTTGTTCTTCTATTGGATGATATAACCCCGAACGGAGAACCTCGATTATCGTTCTTAAATGGAGCTGCGGGATTTATGATGATGGTGTGCTTCTCGGCACTGGCTAAGGCAAGCTTGAAAGAAAGCTTGAATGCTCATCTAATGGATCTTCGGTTTGGGGAAGCTGCGAGTCTCACTTTCGGATGGTTCAATTTCTCTCAATTCAGGAGCCTCGAAAGCTTTGGTGGTGAATGTTTAAGAGATGATGACTTCTATCTTCTACAACGGTCATTCTTATCCTTATCTCTTTCGTATCATCATCTTTCTTAAACTATATCATCTATTCTATCCTTGTATATATTTATCAAAAAAAAAAACAAAATACAAAAATATAAAACCAACAAAAACAAAATAGAAAAATATAAAATCAACAAAAACCCATAAAAAATCAGAAAATTTCAAAAATACCAAAAATATGTTTTCTCAAGACATGTCTTCGGGTATCGATAACATCTACGGTCTTAGAAATGTCATTTAATAATGGCACGGGACCATAGATGAAGTTCGAGCAGGAGGTGTAAATATTCTTTTCTAAACATGTCTTAATATATGGCTTACAGTTATTTCAAACTGTAACCCGCACTTCAAACTATGGCTTACAGTTATTTCAGACTGTAACCCGTACTTTAAATTAAGGCTTGCAGTTATTTCAGACTGTAACCCGTGCTTAAAACTATGGTTTGCTATTATTTCAGATAGCAACCCGGTCTTCAAGAAAGGAAAGTCTCTGCGCTTAAACTATTTTCAAAATATTTCGTGCACTTATCCTAAAACAATTTGAGGAAAGTATGTCGAAGGACTACTGTTCCTACACAAATGTTTTTCCGTCTAAAAATTCTTTAGAAAAATATTTGTTGTTTTCAAAAATGGTGGTAATTGAGTTGCTTTAAAATCTATTAGTTTCAGAGTTTTTATAAAAAATTGAAAACTCAATCAATGACTTCAGTGCTTTTAAACTTTTTAGAAAATGAGTCATTGATTGAGGGGGGGAATGTTTTCAAATTTAAATCTTCTAACGGACTTTCTTAATCATCCTACGTGCTTGTCTGTAAAATATAATTTCCTAATTCTGAAGGACAAGGTTTCTAGGATATGACTGGTAGGTTTAGATGATTTAAGTTTGATGAACACATAATCCCATACCTTATATGAACTGATTGATATGTTGAATTGACTTTTATTAGTCGAGTCTTTGTTTGGGTGATGTCGACCACCATATATTTGTATGTGTGTTCACTAACGCATGCAGGTATATTGGTATAAAAGAATGTTCCCGACCCGGATCCCACAATTGAAGATGATTGGATGCCGAAAGGAAAGGGTGACTATATCTTGGGTTGACAAATGAAGAAACGGAGCTTAATTGAACTTCCATGGAGAGTTGGCATTCAAAATGCAACGTAAGAAGAAGTCTCACTGCATCAGCAGACGGTTTTTCTTCCAAGCCCTACAGCAACAACAGAAGCTTCTCATCCACCTAACATATCTTTGTGCAGGATAATTGTGATGATACCATTTTTCTAAAAACTTTGAAAAATATTGTTTTTGAAAATGGAAAAATATTGTTTTGAAAATATATTGGACTAACTTTTGAAAATCACCGGACTTCGTGTTATCAAAACCTAAGTCACTCAATTATTGACTTCTGTCATGGATTGAGGGGGAGAGTGATTTAAAATAAAATATTTTCAAACGATGTTTCTTCACAAAAGTTCCGTCTTGTACGATAATAAGTGGTGATCTAAAGATTTAATGAATTTTTTTTGTTAGAAATAAGGTCTTTCAAAATGAATTTTTTTCTTTAGAAATAAGGTCTTTCAAAATGAATTTTTTTCTGTTCTTGTTTGATTGTGAAATTGTTTTGTTTTACTTAAAAGATCTCTTAAAAAACTATCATACCTGACACTAACAATCTTTAGTGTCTTAAAATGGTCCTTATCTGTCATCTTTCAAAATTGAATCTTGCCACGTCTTTCCCCAAAATTTTCTAAATTATTTAAATCTTTTGGGATCACAAATCTCAAATGGTTTGAAATTTTTGATCGCGGGAGAGATCGTGATTTAAATCTCAAATCTGTTTTAATGGAATTGGTTTTAGTCCTTAAAAGGCATTCCTGCCTCCATGTGCCAAACGATTTCTAATACAAAATGCACGTGTTGAGGGGGAGCATTTATCCAAAAACATGATGAGTTTTTAAATCTGACACACTTTCTCCCATGTTTTCTAAACCTTATTAAATCACTTGGGATCCAAAATCTCAAAGGGTTTGATATTTTTGATCAGGGGAGAATTTGTAATTTAATAAAGAAATTTGATAAAATGTGATCGTTTTGATTCAATTGTGCAGGCTGCTCTCTCGTATGTGCTAAACGCTTTCGTATCTCGAAGCATATATTGAGGGGGAGCATTTTAAATGAAAATAAACTATCGAGGTACAAAAGCGTTTATGTTTTAACATAATGTACCTAGATTGAGTTTTCAAATGGTTTCTTAAATGGCTTTTGTAATCGTGGATGTGCTTCAAAAAAAACTCTTGCCTCTATGTGATAAAAATGATTTCAAATATCCTATGCACATATTGAGGGGGAGAATTTACCAAAGAAAAACAAATGGCTTTTTCCATGGAAATTATGATCAAGAAATTAATTCAAATAAATTATTTCAAAGAACTCTTGCCTCCATGTGCTAAATAATTTCAAAATCATATGCACATGTTGAGGGGGAGGTTTTTCTAAATGATCAAAACTATTAAGGTACAAAATGCTTTGATCTCGTATCACAAGTACCTTAATTGTTTTTCCAAATGTTTTTTCAAATGGTTTCAAGGAAGATTGAAGCTACCAAAAGACCGGCCATTTTACTTTATGCATGGAGTTATAAGGATGGTGCGGTTAGGTATTAGTTCCCACGATCCGCCAGAACCGGAGGGATCTACCAAGGGACAATCCAATAGATAGTGTAGAGTCCGTAGGTATATTGAAAAAAGGAGAAAAATGAGAAATGGGAAGAGTGTGGACTGAGACAGAGCTAGTACTGGAATAAACCCAACAAGGTTCTAGTAATGAAGTCTTGGTAAGAACTGAAGGGGTTGAAGAATGAAAAAAATTGAATGTGAAAAGGGTGAAAAGAAATAGCCCTCCAATAATTCAACCTTAGAGACGAAACCGGGTTCAATACATATGCTCTGGTGTTTACTAAGGTAACACCGGTATTGAAGACAAGACATCATGGACCCAGTGATGCATTGCACTAAACTTCCCAAGCTACTCAAGTTCCTCTTAAAAGGACTTGTTTCATTCTCACGGGGAACCGACATTATCTATCGACTTTCTTTTAGAGATTGTTGATATTGAAGAAGGAGACCCTCTCTCTAGTCTCCGGCATAGGAACCAAATGTGCACTATTGAGTCTAGAGCCAAGAGATCATCCACAATATCTCATTAGGACACTAAATTAATGAAGACTTCTTTGTTTCACACAATGTTGAAAGTAAGTATATATTGAGAGTCCTACGCATTATCCTTGTGGTATTGCCAGAACATCCGAGTGATATGTAACAATATTCACGATGAAGATGGAAAACCTTCTAGAGCCAACATCAAGCAAGCTCTTGGTAGGTGGCATGTGAGATCTTTCATAAGATCAAGCTTGTGACAACTGGATTGAAACGATGGGGCGATTCACTCGTGAATCAACCTTGGTCCAGGAATGGAATTGACGAATACTTTTGGAAAAACCATTCGATGTGCAAACCTTCTTTTCTCTAGAACATTGAATGTGTATTCATTTCAAATTCAAAATGTATTTCTGATTGAAAAAATACTTTTAGAAAAACCGTTCAATGTGCGAATCTCTTCTTTTCGCTAGCACGTCGAATGTGTACTCATTCTCTAATACAAAAGTATTTTGATTGAAAATTGATCTTTCTCATAAAACCTTCGTCGTATTGCAAAACTCTTTCTTCAAGCAATACGCGATTGTTTTTCAAATCATTTTCATCAATCGAGTGAATCTCAATTTCTTTGGTTCACTCACTCGTGTTGTCTTCTTTGAGACATTCGGTTTGAGAACGGCTAGAATAGCTACTGAAACCATCAAGGAGATTCTTAGGAATCCTACCGATCCGCGTTACTTGTACCTCAATTCAAAGCGAAAGTGATCAAAGACACTTTCGTGTGTTTTATTACTAACTTGTTGTTTGCGGTACATTTGGGCGGTTGCAACCGACGAATTGAGGAGTCATACCAAAGCCGCATGCTCACAGCATCCACACTTAATTTGAAGAAATCATGAGTGGTGCTAATCTACACAACTGGCTCGATATTTCTATACTATGTTCTCTTCGCTACTGCAAATATCATGAACCAGTAAGGCTTCCGCTACTCTGATGGAAAGATGTCATGATCCTGAAAGTGTGAGCATGTCGGTCCGAAAGTCACAACTTCACATGATGGCAACACAAAAAGGGTGATCCAGAGATTTGGTGTGGCTGATGATCTCAATGAAAGCTTGAAGATCATCAAAGATGTGGATCAGTTAAAGGCCTCCACTAAAAGTACAAAATATAAGACTATGAAGAGTCACTTCTTATGCACAAAGATTGCGGAATTGAAGAATTGAAGTCTACGAGCTTAAGAACAAAGTCAAGAATAGAATGCTAGGATTCGAAATGTAAAACATGGGGTGACCTCCCTTAGGGGGAGATTGTTAGGAATTAGAAAATTCCATAGTAAAGAGTCGGTCACCCCAAATATTATCTAGCATAAGTTAGCTCGTAGACTTGTCGTTATTTACGTTATTTACTAGTTATTTAGTTAGCTATTTAGTTTAGTGCAACACCGTGGAGGAAGGACGGGTCTTTACCCACTGTATACCTGATCCATAGGCCGATAGGAGGTCGTTATGTTTGTAACTATATATACCCTCTACCTCCCAAGGTAGAGGGTTGGACCTTTCATTCATCTTAATCTAACCTTCTATGTTTTCTTTCACTTTCTCTCTCTAGAAAGGCTCCCACTTTCTCTCTCTAAAACCTCTAAACAATTCGACCCATATTATTGTTTGTTATTTGTTTATGAAACCCAATATCCTACAGGTATCCTAAGGGTACGGGAGTAGAAACAATTGTATATGCAGATTCTGACCATGCAGGTGATTATGTTGACCGAAAACGTACAAGTGGGGTATGTACTTTTATGGGATGTTGTTTAACATCTTGGTTCTCAAAGAAACAAACGACATTAGCAATATCAACAACCGAAGCCGAATATGTCTCCGCCGGCAAAGCATGCCAACAAGCACTATGGATGAAACAAGCATTAGTTGACTACGACATTCATCTAAGTGACATAGCTATTCTATCTTACAACAAAGGTGCTATCGATTTAAGCAAGAATTCGGTATTACATTCTCGCACAAAGCATATAGAGATTCGTCATCACTTCTTAAGAGACAATGTTCAAAAGGGAACATCTCTATTGAGAAGGTAGCATCCGAAGACAACATAGCGGCGATCCTCACCAAACCGTTGAAGAGGGAACAATTCAACCTACTTCGTCTTGGTCTTGGTCTCATGGAACAATCGTCGTAATTTTATTTTTAACTCTACAAGGTATGTAAACACTAGCCTTCTTCTTTCTGAGTCAAGGATCTCTATTTCATGCAAAACTCACAAGCAATACGGGAATTTTCAAAACCCAAGATAACGTTTTCACTTACAACTCATAGTTTTCTTTTATTTTCTTTCTAAATAAGTACAAGTTGCAAACACGTACTTACATACACATCCTCTTTTCAAAGAATAAATTTTTTTATTCGCACATAGAAACCTCCTTTCAAAATGTTTTCTAAAATGATACCTCTTCCCATATCAATTTCACAAAATCCATTTCTCACGTCTAGGACAAATCGCTTTTTCATTATTAATACAAAGTATAAACCCGTTTTCATTGCATCTCATGTCTTTTGAATGCTAAAGAGGACACATAACTAATATGTGTTTTTGGGTACGTTCATTTAAGCAAAAATGAATTAGGAGCACTCGGGTTATCTCACATAATAGTATGCTTTTTCACTTCTAGTCTACTTTTCTTTTCTTTATAGGAGTCGAGATAACCGTAACTCCAAATTGTTTGCATATAGCCACACACTAGGCACAAACATTTCCAAAAGAAAAATATTAAGTTGCATGTATCACTAGTACCATGGATCCCAGCCTTAATGTTGGACGAATCCCTCAAGGGAAGGATCCGTGGGATCTGTGAGACAGAAGCTAGTTTTATCTTCTATTTTTCTCACTTCATTATGGAGTATGTGATTTAATGCTTGTTTTCTCATGATCACATGCCTTAAATTCATATCTAATCATTATATTTTAATCCACATTTTGGTTCAAGCATTCATTACAATGCTTTATTTTTCTTTATATAAGTAGGATTCCCAACATTGCTTGCTTATTCATCTCATCTTCACAAATAAACACCACCATGTCTTCCAAAAGGTCTTCCAACTTAGATGAATCACCTAGTGCAAACAATCCATTTCAAGAAATCCAAAATTTATTCCTCCCTCCTTCCAAAATACCACAATCAAAATCTAAGAAATCTGCACGGATTAGCATCCGGCCTTGTTGCTTAGCAAAACCATCATCGAATGGTTCATCACCAACCACTAGTTCACCAAAAGATGCTTCCATTATAGCACCTCCTTCATCACCAACAAGTACACCACCTTCATCACCCATCAACTCACCACTTAAGGTCACTCTTTTGGAACTCCTTAAGACTCCAACAAGATCTCAACAAACAAAGCAAAAAGAACTAGTCTTTTTGACAACTCCAAATTCTCCAAACACAATTTTCAAAGACCTTGAAACCTCACCACCCTTAGCTCCCATTGAGCTACAAGAACATCTAGGTTCTTTTTGACCACCACTTCCAAACTTTCCGGACTTTGATCAGTATCTTCCTACTTTTCCACCACATCTTCCGCATCTCACAAATCAAAACAACCTAGAAGAATTTTGTGGCACAAATACCACTTCATTTTGTTATTTTATTACAAGGCCTTGTTTACATACCTTGGCTCCCAATCTTGATTATCGTCAATCACAAGATTATTTATGCATGTTACTACTAACCTTTTCTTTGTAGGATTTTTTTTCCTCACTTGACGCCCCAAACTAGGGGGAGCTACCGTCAAGGGGGAGTAAGCAATACGTGGACTATTTTTCCACAACTTATTTCTTCGTTGGGTTAACTTTTTGTTTCGACAAAAAAGGGGAGAAGAAGTAAAACGTAGGCTTTCAAAACATTATGTTTTGTCATCAACAAAAAGGGGGAGATTGTTAATACAAATAAACCGTAAAAACGTTTATTAATATTTTGCGATCTCTTTGTGTTTTGTTGATAACAAGTATAATGTTATCATAAGTAAAATTATAAGGATACATGTTATTTTTGTAAAGCATTTACATATAGCCATTTAATACAAATTGTTGTAATAATTCATTTGTTGTAATAGTTTATTAGGGTGGGTAAAAATCACAACCCATGGAGCATATCCATAACCCATGGTATTGACCCATACCCATTTGACTAGATGCATTGCATCTATTAGATACATTGTATCTAATGAAATACCCATGGACCAACCCATGACCCATGACCAAAAAACCCATGGGCAAAGAGGAGCGTCCCACGGATCCCTAGCTTTACACTAGACGGATCCCTTAAGGGAGGGATCCGTGGGATCCAGGGGACAGTGGCAAGTTTTGCCTATAAATACAGAGCCATTTCTTCATTCGAACTCACCACTCTTCTTTCTAAATCTCTCATATACTCTTACTCTCTTCTAACAAAAGATCACTTGATCTAGAAAGTTGTTCTTCTTTCCTCTATTATTGTGATTCTCATATAGGTCCTTCTATAAGGCAAGATCACGAGCTCACTACAACTCATCCAAGCAAGGGGTCCTTGATTGATTTGTTCCTCCACAATATTTCTATAGCAAAGATCTTGTACTTGATATTTCATATAGTTGTTGTGTAATAGTCGTGTTGGTTTGGTCCTCCATGTTATGGACTCGGTATTTAGCTTTGTACCAGAAAAAGGTGTAAGCAATGTTGTGTAGGCTTCTCCGCCAAGTTGAAGGAGTTTGTTAACATAGTGCTTGAACTCTCGAGTAGGTGACTCGGGGAGTGGAGTAGGGCAATGAAGGTGTCCTTGTAGCCGAACCACTATAAATCGGTTATGTCATTTCTTTCCTTTGCTTTACTTTATTTACTGCTTACTCTTAGATCTATACTTTATCTTCATCCATACGATTTCACATAACATAGAATCTAAAGCTTTTGAAGCTAACATAAAATTGGCAAAACTATTCAACCCCCCTTCTAGTTTTCCACAATGTTTTTCATATTTGAGCTCCAAATTTCTTAACCAAACCGAATTAATGATTGCGTCCCCTAACCTCACTGAATACCAATCACTGAAGGATAGGTTTCCAAAATCAACATCATGTCTTTCCAATTCATGAGGACATATCCATACTTCGTCCTTCACATTTCCACCCCCGTTACAATACTCACGAAAGGGATTGCATTTTGGCCATGCTCGTGTGGACTCATCTTCCGTGATCATTAAGGCACTGCAGCAATGCCTAATGGGTGGTTCCTCCTCTTCATTAATCGATAATTTAGCTAATTTTTCTTCATCGTTAAGTGCAGTCCACATGTATCTGTCATCATTAACCCTTTCTTTATCGACCCCTCCATCACAGGTTTCGTCCCGAGGATCGCATGAGGCCCACATATCATAACACTTTCCATTATAAATTTCAATAGCCTTACACCAATGATTCTTCCTTTTAGATTCGTCTAACTTGGGAGACTTGTCACTCCTCGTATCCTGGTTATGCCGTAGCTCTGATGTTTGGTTACAACGTAACTCTCTTCTCTCATCAGCATCATTATCTTTATTAGACTCATCGATGGATTTTTCATTCTCAGAAAACACGGCCTTACATACTGTTGATTTGTTCTTTTGTGCCTCATTTCTTCTTTGTACTTCGTCGCCCAGCTTCCCAATCATGGCTTCCAAGTTTTTCAGTGATTCGTTATGGCTAGAAAGGCTCTTGTTTGTATTATCTTGGAAGTTTTTCCGCTATTCTTCTTGCTCCTTCTGTCTCTTAGTTGAATCTACGAGGTACTTGTTAATTGTTTCCTCCAAGTTAGCTCTTCTTTCACCATGATCATAATATGGGGGAGGTCCTCCACTATGGCCATTACCATTACGATTATCCCCGTAAAACGGTCGATTTTCTCCTTATTTGGCTTCTTCGACGGTTCTATCTTTGTCAATGTGAGGAGAATTTTTGGTGAGATGTCCTCCTCAGCAGCTTTCGCAACCTACTTGGATGGCATGAACAGTTTCTCTCATCTTGAGCATATCCCGACCAAGATTTTTGAGCTTGTTAGTGATGGCGGCAATGCTATCAAGACTTCCCCCAGACTTCTTTTGCTACCTCCATCGTGCCATTTTTGGTAGTGATCGGTCATTTTTTGGATGGCTTCAATCGCGAGAGTAGGAGTCATGCTAGAATCGTTCTTGGTAGTCCAACATCGCTTGTAGTCACGTTGATTCTTTTATAAAGATGTTGACCTTTTCGGTTGTTTAGATCATGTGTAGGACACTTGTAAAGGAGATCGTTGTATCTATCCCGGGGATTGATACAACGCGTTTCATCGCCATCTTGCTTGAAATTATGGATCTCCATGAGCTGCTTAGATATCTTCGACGGATGACAATATCTTTGGATGAAGTGCTTTTTTAGAAGATCCCATGTATCAACTGCCCCGGCGGTCAATCTTTCAATCCATCTTCTTGCAGCCCCAGTAAGAGTCATGGGGAAAACCTTTAGCATAACAGCGTCATGAGACACACCCAAAATGTTGAAAAGGCTTGCGATGTACAAGACATTCTCAACGTACTCATGCGCATCTTCGTCCATGTTTTCTCAAAAAGGGTTAGCATGAAGCTCCCTCATAAATTAAACTTTAATCTTGAAACGGACATTAGCTCCAATCGCCATTCTTACGAGCCCCGGTCCTTGTTCTTCTCTTGTCAATGCCAATTATTCCTCAAGAGTGAGGTCATCAATGTTAAACACTTCCATGGTACCTGAAACTTGAAAAGAGATCGTGAGAAATTGAGAAAATTTAAAACAAAACAGAAATGAAAGACTTAATGAAAATCCTAATATAACTCCCCAAAAACTTGATGCAGGTTTCTTGACCAACTTTTATTATTTATATTATCTCGCTATACCTATGGTCTACCTTAATGCACTAACGGGCAGTGTACCCGGTCGTGTGTAGTGTAGTATTCGGTAAAACCGAGGTCCTGCCAAAAGCTATGTGTGCGGATTTAAACTAAGTCTAGGTGTCACAGATTTTAATAGGATGAAGGGTTGAAATGATTAATTAACTACTAAGGCAAGAAAATAAAGAAAGCAAATAGAGGCGAGGGTTGTGATCAATAGGGAAGAAGTGTGCTAACCTAGTTATTCATCCTATCAAGATAAGTTCATGTTTAATTACTTCCAATTACTTCAAGTGGGGTGAAAGTCACTAGGACAACATTTGGTCAGTTCGTCCTAACCTATCCGCAAAGGGTTCCACTGGAAATGTCAGGTGACCTGTCGAAAGTCCAATTGTTCTTAGTCCCCTAAGCCAAGTTATTAAGTACCGCTGCATGCAAGATTTGTAATAATGAGTGCCCAGTGGCTAGCATCTTAAACACTCATCCCTGACTTCTTAAGTTCATCCAAACGGTAGGTGATGGTTGGTCAAATCGCTGCGAAGAAGGGTCGTCGGTTGGTCATATCTTACCCTTCCCACTCAGTCTACCTACTTAGGGTCAGTTGGTCATATCTCTTAAGTAACTAGCCACTACCGCCATTCAAAACTACCAAAACAAGGGTAGCTACCAACAAACTATGCATGCATACACTAGAAATAATTATACATAAGCAATGTAAATATAAACAAGCAATTAAGGAATTATAACTAGGCTAGCACCAGCGGTGCTTAGCCGCTCATATTAACTAAAAAAATCGATTCAATGTTTAACATTATGAAATACATGAATTGAAAGTAAAGAAAAGATAAAATGCTAATACTTACCATAGGGGAGTGATCACTAAGATCTGCCTTCAACCTTCTATTCATGTTCACTGATGTTGTGTGTGAAATGGGATGATTAGAAATACTGGAACTCGTTTCACCCAACTATTTGGCGATTGATACCACCGTTAGGTTCCCATATTTGTAACACAAGCATCAATATGAAGAAATGAGATAAGAGATAGATCGGTTGAACAAGCAAACACAATACACGAATGAATGAGAAAATTTTATGCATAGGTATTGAGATAAGATGAACAACCAACCATCTAAGGATGGTTTACATGAGGATTTATAGGAGGGAGCTAGGGCAACACACCAAGTTCCCATCCTTTCCTTATTGGGCTTGGCAGAGGCTCATGGGCTTTCTACATAAGCCTAGCCTTGATTACTAACATAAAAGCCATAATTAAGCTAACTATTACATATTAATTACTAACACTTGAATTCTAGTTTAGGAGTAATTCCAACAATCTCCCCCTAAGTGTTAGTGATTGATGATATAAACGTTGTAGGTGCCGATGTAATAGTAGCTTTGGCGTCTTCGACATACTTCTTTCTTGTGAGAAGAAGTGCCTTGATTCGAAAATCTCCCGATTAGAGAAATTGTTTCCTTTGAAGTATTCTGCTTTGGCGTCATCATTTTCTTTGTTCTTTGTGATGGTAGTGATAGTATGTTGTGGTTATCGCATCGGTCCGCTTCATCGCTCCAGTGTCTCCACGTCTTTCTCCAACATGCTCACACGCTCTTTAACGTTGGATTTCAAAGATCTGATGTAGTTCTCTTTAGTCTTTAAACTTTGTAGATTCTTTGACTTTGACGAAGAATCATTCGGACTTTGTGTTGCCTTTTGAGAGAAATTCGATTAGTGTTGTTGTAGGTATGAGCATGTGTAGAATCTGCACGATCTTTACCACCCTAAGCATCCATAAGAAGAAAACATAAAACACGGGTTAGAAATAATCCGGCTACAAGTTTGAACTTCGAGAGTGTTAACGACAAATTGTGAAAACACAACTCTAATTCTCACAAAGGTCGTTCTGAACTAGAGTCCCACAAGTGAGATAGCGATGTACGAAGTATACCTACGATTCGGATGAGTCACTTAGGTACACCGAAGCATCACCTTACGATTGTAGACCGTTTGAGACACACTAAGCGTAATCCACGGGGAGTTACCGAAGTGACACGCTTTCGGGGCTATTTGATGTTGACCACTGGCCGAGGGTTTCCATTCAATCGAGGATCACATGTGTGAACCACTCATAAATGTTCTCGACAGATTGCTAAGATCTGTGAAGGACTCGACAATATATCACTTGCGTCCTTATTGTTGAACGACAAGTGATGAAATGCAAGTGTACCTAAGAGATCTTTTGATGAATCTCGTGGCTCTAGACTCAATAGTGCGCTTTGGTTTTCTGAGCGGAGACTAGGGAGAGGGTCTCCTTGCTTTAATACCAGCAATCTCTAAGAGAAAGCCGATAGTTTATGTAAGGTTCCCAGTGAGAATGAACAAGCTTCTGTTGAGAGAAACTTGAGTGGCTAAGAAGGTTTAGTGCATGCGCCATTGGGTCCATGACGACTTTAATCTTCAATACCCGTGTCATCAAGTGACAACCAGAGCATATGAATTGAACCGATTATGCGCCTAAGTTGAATAATTGGAGGGCTATTTATTTTCACCCTTTTCTTTACTTTTCTTTTTAATTCTTCAACTCCTTCTTTCTCCGATTCTCATTTTCTCCTTTTTATAATCATACCTAAGGACTTCTAATTCTAACTATTGGTGGTGTCCTAGGGTAGATCCCTCCTTCTGGCCGGATCATAGGGCGGTTATTCCTAACCTTAGTCACCTTATAACTCCATGACTAACCTATGTTGCCATAAAACCATTTTCATGAAAATCTCTCAAAGTGGTTATGAGTAAAAACATTTAATACCACTGTTGAGAGTTTAAGACTTTGCATAAATACTCCCCCTCCACACGTGCTTAAGTATTTTTATAGAAATCTGCACGGTGAGAAAAGAGCGCGCACTTTTGAATTGATCAACTTAAGATAGACAATCCCCCGCGAGACACGGTTACGTTGCATAGTTAAAGAGCTACATTGTCAGCTTTTAGGTGACAACTAGCTCTAATAACTACCTTGAAGGTGTGGACAAACCTCAAAAGGTTTTCAAACCCGTCGAAGTTCATGTCTACCAAGAGTTTCTCGAATGGTACATTCTACTTGGACAAGTCCTTTGCGAGACACATTTACATCACTAGCGAGCTAACTTGAAATTATTACCCGTCCCGGACAAGTCTTTTCGAGTTACTAATCATTTAAGATCTCGTCAATTCATTGGTTAAGTCTGTAGTACCATGATTCATTAGCAATTCACAACATATTTCTTATCACATAATTTTTCTCCCCCTAAAAAATGGCATATAACTGTTATTTTTGACGAAATTTTGATATCGAATATGTCCATTTCGAGTTTTGCGGGAAGATTACCACAAAAAACATTTTTGTGAACAAAGTTTAAATCAAATACACCCCCTCAACAAGTGATATTAACTTTTGTGGTTTTAAAAATCATAAGGGGAAGTACTTGCTCTTTTGAGCAAAACTTTGAAAAGTGAAAGTTTTGATACGTTTTACTCAAAAGTAAGAAGCTTTCGCTCCTTTTATAAGGATTGTGGCACTGGAGTGTACCACAGTGTCCTTTCATTACAAGTACGGGTTGTACCTTTGTTATATGTGCACAAGCCATAGTCAGATAAAATCACACATCCAAATAAGTATAGAAGGAAACAAATCAAGGGTTACCGGAGAATCGGTAGTCCAATAACTCGGGAATGCGTTCTAGACGTTGATAACCTGTGAGAGATATCTTTGGGGCGACCACCTCTGAAACTCTCCAAAGTTCCGACGAGCGATACCTTGAACAACCTTTCATCAATCTGCGTGATGATCTTCTTCACATCCCTTCTCTCCCTCGAATTCCATCTCTTAGGTGACCCAATGCCTTGTTGTATCGCTTTTAACCGATAAGCTAACCCATCCCCGACTTTCTTCGATGTATGATCCCCAAACTTATGAAGTTCTTTGCACGCCATTAAGCAATTTCGGTGTAGTTCACTGCGGTAGACTACTCCAAATGGTCTGTTGATGAGGGTGTACTGAGGAAGTTGGTTTACGTCAGGAAGATCTAGTTGTGGTTTAGTGAGGTTAATACGCATCAGATACGATTCCATGGCAAGTTGTATATCTTCTACACATTCCTGGATCACTATGCTTTTGATGTAGATGAGTAATGACTTGATGTATTCGCGTTGGACAGTTGTGGAGAAATGTCGCGTCGTCTTGCACCTTAGCGAGATACATATCTTCAATGTCATTTAGCGATAGTCTCGAAAAATCCGCTTCACAGAATTCATAGTCCTCTTCGTCTTGTCGTTTGACCACAATGTTCTTGAGGAATGTGTAGTCCCATTTTGACGAAAGAGTAACATGCCTAATAGCAACGATCTGTTTATCACTAAACACTTCATGTTTTGACTTTTGAACCTGGCAGCTTTTGTAGAAGATTCTTCGGCATTCAGTCCAATGGTAAATCCTATACATCGCATCAAGGTCATACTTTTCCACGCTGTCGGCAAACATGTGAGTAGCATTTTCCTCGATGGCTATGCTGTTGGAGTATATTGCTGCAGGGAAAGGAAGTGTGAGTGATGTAGCATATTTGTTGGAGACATCGCTACCATGTAGAAGAAATTCTAGGTCATTGTTGAAGAAATAACGAAATGGAATCTTGGGTTGAGCCGGTTGGCCAATTGTAGGTAGAGGTCTGGTCTAGTCTATGTAGTATGGAGCCTTGTCTTTTTTGGTGAAGTCAATGTTAGCGAGGTTGAGCAAATCGATGTTGTTAGACATGGATCGTGCTATGTTTTCGAGATGATATTCAACTTCAATAGCTCTTTCAGAGCTGTCTTTGAGCAGTTGAAAAGCTTTATTCTTAATGCGTCTCAACTCTTCTTTTTTCATCTTCTTCACCCAAAACGTTTCTTAAATAACTTTGCATGCTCCAATGTTCAACCATCTACCATTTCTTGACCTTCTGGTAATGAGGGAGTAGCATCAACAAGTGTAGAAAACCAGTCATATTCAGTGGTGTCATCTTCGTCTAGCCATGAGACGACATTGGTCTTTGTCTTTTTCTTCTTTGGCTTTGATGAGGACACTGGTTTCTTTGTTGTGGCGGGAAAGGTGGGTTGTTGTTGGGGCTCATGGAACTCTTCATCGTCACCACCAGTGTATTCGAAATGATCACCGGTTTTCTCTGTGGATGGTGGTAACTCAGAGTCCTGAGGTTTATTAGCAGTAGAACGTGGAGGAGATCGTCTTTCGGTTGGAGTCCTTTGGGTTGGTGGTGGCATAGAGGGAGATTCACTAGACTTCTTCTTGCGTTTCGATTCTTTGTCTTTATCCGCATCTTCATCGTCCCTAGGGACTTAGCCATTTGTTAGCACCGCTCGCATCCAGCTTTAAGTTGGTAATCCAGCAATGCTTCAAATAGTTTACCTTCGCCGAAGTAAGCGTTCTGATCATTTTGACATTTGGAGTACAAGCTTGGAAACCAATTCGCGATCGAGAAAGTTGTTGGCTCTTGGGTTGATTCTAACGATTAGCGGCGTTGATCTTATTGTTTGTTTGGCCAAGCCGCATGAGATTCGGATAGAGTTATCCGGTGAACATCTCTTTTGTCACTCCAGGAACAATGTCGAGAAGGAACTTATGAGTATATTCCCTAATCGACTGGTTTAATTCCCCTTGGACATCACGTTGCATAAACTTCTCGATATACTCCCTTTCACTCGACATCTCGTCTATCCCGTCTTGTAGAAGATTGATCTGGTCAGTGAGTAGATTCAGCTTTTTGTTAGTAACGTCTTTCTTCCTGACTTGCTTGACAGCTTTGACAATCTTTGTCTTAGCCCGGGATATCCAAGAGTCGGTTGGTTTCTTTACTGACTTGGATGCGGATCTGGTTGTGCCTTTGGATGGTGGAGGTGAAGAGTGAGAAGACGAGTCTGATGATGAGGAGACATGAGGAGGCACATGGTCCTTTGGTGGCTTAGAAGTTAGTTCCATGGAACGTCTGAGGACTATCTAGAAGAAAAACATCATAATCAACTTCGTCATCTTTTCCAGATTTAGCCATTTCTTCAGCCTTAATCCTAGGTTCTTCATGCGCTTGAGATTGAGCTTCTTTATCCGCTTTTCTTTAGGCGCAACCTCAACATCTTCATCGAAATTTTCTCGGACTTATCCATATCCGGTTCCTCAAAGTCATAGTTGATAGAGTCCTCAAGTTGCCTTTGTTGTTGTTCGTGGGTGGTGGTACCAGTTCCCTTATCGGGTTGATTAACCGATCGAAAGCGGGTGTAGATAGTGCACCACCACTTGACCCTTTGGGACCACGAGTTTGTTGCTGTACGAACTCTTTCGCAGCGTGTTGGAGTCTTAGATTCTTCACCTTTTTCCTGTAGTTTATGTCCAGTGTTTCTTCATCCGAACTCTCATCTTCTTCTAGTTCAGCAACTGGAGTTTTACCTTTACCTTTATCAGTTTTTGGACTGGGAGATTTTGCTACTGTCAAAGTATCAACGATTGGAGTCTCGTGAGCGATGACCTCTTCGTGTTTCAAGATCCTCTGAGCTTTCATCCATTAGCTTTTGTTGCGGTTCAGGTTTGGGAATAGGGATGGCACTCGGTGATAGAATTCTTCTTTTGTTAATCTGAGTCCTCTTTGGATACTTTCTCATACTCGCTAAGCTTTCGTGACACTTCCTCGACCGCCTCTCCTAGTTTTCCTAGTAGGTGTACGAGGAGGACTTTTCATCAATGAAACCTACTTTTCCCCGCTTCAATCGCTACCGGATATCGTTTATGCTGAATAGAGTCCTTTGATATCATCAAGAAAAGAAGATGATATGGCAACACCGCACCTTGTTTCTTCGTTGTTGAGTCCTTAAATCGGCGGTGAGTGTGGGCTCATACAACACGGATTGTTGGTTGGGGTCATCAAGTCTCAAGGGAATATCAGGATTATACCCTAGAGCACTTTGGATCAACAGTTTGGTGTATCTGATATACGGGATCTTGGTGCCAGGCTTTTTAAGGTAAGACATCATGTCATCCCATATCAGAGCTTCAACTTCTATGTGTTTCATGTTGACCATAGCCCAAAATATTTGCAGTTCCATGAGCTTGGGATGCTCATGACCACTATCATTATCCGAAACCATAGATGGGCATAACACGGCCAATTCCTGAAACCTTCGAATGTAAGTATCAATGTCATACCCAATAGTTACCAACTCATAGAATTCGGTCTCCAACTTCTTCACCTCCGTACGCGGACAAAATTTCTTTGTTACCAAACCTTTGAATTGCTCCCAAGTGAGCTTGAAAGCATTTTCCATTCCCATCGGCTGAGCATAAGAGTTCCACCACGACAATGCTCCATCAAGTAGGGTACTCGTAGCAAACTTGACCTTGCTATCATCCGGGCAATTACATAACAAAACACGGACTCCAATTTCTCGAACCATCGAACCATGGCAGTGGCTCCTTCGGTACCTCTAAACTTCGTGGGATCTCCACTTTTGAAGTCCTTATACTACGACTTTTAACTCCTGACCTCCCCATTTCTGCGGCAAAGAAGAAGCCTAGCGGCCGGCTTCCCTCGAATTTAGCGGCTAGCCGGCCTCAGCAGCGGCGGCGTACCGCTTCCCTTTCAATCCTTAATGCCTCTGCTATACTATCCCTTACCAACTTTTGAATAGCCGCTTGTGTCAATTCGGTGTAGCTTTCTTCGTATATCTTCTTCAAAATAAAAGGAAAGGGTGAGACGTAACAAAGTCCTATATTAATAATAAGCGCTCTAAAGAGATGTGATAAGAAATGATAAGTTTGAGGTTATTTTTCAAAATGATCGACGGTTTCCTAAGAAATGGGTTATGAGATGTCGTAAGTGCTTCAAATGTATGATGGTTTAGTGACTTAATGTGTGAGTAACGTGTAACTCGACATGTTAGTGGTGAAACAAAGGAGTGAGAGTGACTTTGCCCTACTTAAAGGTTTATCTCGGCATTCGACGTTATCGGTGATGAGTCAATTGATGTTGAAATTTTGATGGGGAATAACAAGGCATTCTCGACATTGGAGTATGAAGAAAAATAATGGAATGGGCATTTAAAGGCATCCATGTGACAATCGATATGAAATGAAAGTAAATAACTCGAAAAATGTACGTATAAATCGCATGCAAAGTGAACATGCACTTATGATGAAATGATGAGATGCTATGATGATGTAGTTATAGTCTAGGTCAATGATGCAACCTAGTTCTCTATAACCAAGCTCGATGCCAATCTGTCACACCCCAAATTACATGCTTTGCAAACCGAATGGAATTCCTCGGGACCGACCGTCATAGCATCACAATCAGTTATATTGAACGACCTAAAGTGTCGTTTGGAAAATACATCGCTTGATTTAATAAAACATTCAGAGTTACAAAGATAGGTCCCAAATGAAAGTTACTATGCACGGAAAATAAGTTTAGTACAAGTCAAACGATGTTTTTAAAGTGTATCAATCCCATGTGAGACGCGTCGTCACCGCGACTCTATGATATGTCCACATGCATGCCATGAAGTGAATGTCTTAGATACCTGAGATAAAACATGCTTAAAAGGTCAACACAAAGGTTGAGTGAAATCCATAGGTTTAATTAATTCGTTTGAACACAATATTCGTAGTGTGAGTTAAATTGTTTCACACTCATCGTTGAAAACAAAACAGTATTTATTTCACTAAGTTCATGACAACCAAAGCGTAAACATCGCACCAATAAAAATTGGTAATCATCGTTTCATCGTAGCCACCCTAATAGGTAAACTTGCCAATTTACCTTAATGATTCAATATAGGCGCTCGATTTCCTAAAGCGGGAATCAATAAGAGCGGAGTGTTAATTCCAATAGGCCTATTCACAATATTCAGCTTCACTCGCAAGTGACTAAAGGTGCATGATGTAGGGACTTCAAACATGGCAAATACTTAGTGACAATAAAACATTCGGATATAGCATACAGTTCAAAGCATTTGTGTTCGATTAAAAATGTAGCATGTATCTCCCCCAAGAGTTTGTAAACAGTTAAAAGAGTAAAAGTGGGGCTATGAACTCACCTGTTGCAATGATTACGATGACAAAAGTGGATACACTGAAATATAGCGTGAATCTCGAAAATGACCTATTATGAATGATATGATATGTAATGAGTTATGATATAATGTTATGCATGCATTTCGTATGTTATTTATACCATTTGTGAGTTTTGAAAATAATACTCTTCGTCGAAAAATACTCTTTTGACGTCTTGACCATTCTTAAATTACTTTACAAGTATTTACGCCAAAATGTCATCCTACAATAGTTTCGTAATGATTTATTGTGAAATTTTAACTTTTCGTCGTAAAATAATGTCGTTGGAAATTTCATGAAAGTGACAAAAATGGCTTCGAAAAGCTAGTCGTAAAATGGTGTACGTCGAACGTTAGGAAACGAACTCGACGGTTTTGAAAAGCTTGTATCAAAATCTAGAAGTTTTAGTACATGAGTTTTCGTCATAGAGGTCTCGAACATAAAGATAATAGAGGTTAAATATGGTGATTTTGTCCAAATGTGGTTTAAAAAGTGAGTTTCGGCAAAGTTTAAGCAACCGTAAATAATTTATTACAACTCCGCTATACAAACGGTTGGTCATTTTGAAAAATATGCTAGGTGATCTCGATTTTATTAGAAGACATCTCGCGTTACAAAAGTTCTACGTCATCGTTAAAATAGCCTTCAATATGGTCGTTTTGTTTACCGTAACACTTGTCTCGTAAAAATAATATAGTTTTTCTTAAATAAGAAAGTTACGGCAATTTTATGAAAAACGTATATTTTAGTCGTTATAATCCGTTTTCACGTTTTATCGTCCTTAGCTTCCGTATCAAAGTATACTAATATATTCTTGATAAGTCGAAATAATTTATAAAGCTTAAGACTCGTTTTGACCTCGCTACAAAACAAAAATAGTGTGCTGAAATTTTCGTAAAATATATATTTCGTCAAACTTGAAAAAATTCATAACTTCTTCGTTATAACTCCGTTTTAATCCGTTCAAGCAGCCACGGATTCGTTTTAAAGTATATTTTCTAAATATCTAGGCCAAAAATTCGTGTCTACTGTCGGATTTTCCAGAAATACAAAATAAGATCAGACCACTTTTTAGACTTGTCGAAAAGAGTTTTTCTCGTACTAAACCTATTCCAATCCCTTTAAAACAACTCCAAAGCTATTCTAATCCTACCATACACCTTCTTAGGGTGTCATGGGTTCCTAAACATCATCAAGACCAATATATAACAAGGGATAAATTATAGGATGACTTATATATATAAAACTCTTAAAAACAATGTAAAAATGGTATAAATATCCACAAGTCTTGCATGCTTTGCTCAAAAATGAAGAAATAGATATGAAATAATAATGAAAGATGTAAAATGAAAGTAATATGCTTACTAGTTACTTGATGAAGTGATAAGGACAAGGGATTAAACCTAAACACCCTAGGTTTTTATTTCAAAACCTATAATAAGAGTGTAACTAGATTGTTTATACTTGATCTTGGAAAATTTTGGATGATCTCTTCTAACTCCTATGTATAACCGGTTCTTGAGAGGAAAACAAGAGAGAAAGAACTTTTTAACTTATGAAAAAAATGAGATGAATGAAGTGTGAAATGAGTGAAGTGTAGATCTATACTATCAAGAAAATAATTACCAACTCATTAATTGCATACCCCCCCCTTGGTCGGCCAAGGGGGGAAGTATTTGTGAAAATACTTTTTTTTTTTTTTTTTTTTTATATATTGTGTAATTGTTTGAATGTAAAATGTATAGGTTAAATGTGTTGTAACTTGTAAGATTGTATATTCATTAGTGTATTTAAGGTAGTTTTAGGTAAAAGTAATTTTTAATAGATCAAAATAAAGTATAATGAGATCATAAAAATTGTAAAAATACATTTCTTGTAAAATTTGAGTGATATAATAATTATCGTGTAGTTTTTTTTTTTAAGAAAAGTGTCGTAATAATATAAATTTAACGATTTATATACAAAATAAATTTAAAACACTAGGTAAACTCAAAATATTGTTTTTATAAACTAAATGTAAGTATAAAAATATATCGGGATCATTTTTGGAAGTAGCGGATTAAATGTTCAAAATAATAACTTACGCGATAACGTTTATTTAATATAAAATTTACGCGTTTAATGTGAAATGCAAAATCATGAATGAACTAACATGATGCAAATGATGCTAATGAAATGTAGACTAAACTTAGTCTATATGAAATGTCCGTGATGATATGATCATGAATTCGCCGCTAAACCATAAAGGTTACGCGAATTTGGAACACGTAAACCTAGTTTACGATAAATGATGAAATTGTGAAACGTGAATTGTTTAGAAAAATGGCCTGAAATTACGAGTTGTCACATTTTAACATCAAAAACCCCATGAATCAAGAATACCTAATTCGTATGAACTTAAACCCTAAATTTCAATTTCTACAAAATTGGTGATTCTGGGTAAGAATCAAGAAAAGTTTAGGTTAATTAATCATGCATACAACATCACGAGACCATCTAATAGTCCAAATACACTCACAATTGAAAACACTCAATTCACGCATAAGAACCCTAATCTTAAAAATGTTCAATTCGTGTTTCTGGGTGGATTTGTTTGATAGAAACGGTTTAGGTATGATTATTTAAGCATTTTAACATCGTTTTTATCAACACAAACACACAAATGAAGATTTTGTGTTTATGGCTTACGTAGAGAACACAAAGATCAATCAAACACAAAAATTAACCGTTGGATTTTCAAACGAATCATAACCATTGTTTGTAAAACCACAAAGATCATAAAAACACTTACCGATTGATGATCAAAAACACGGTTTTGAAGATTGAATATTAGGGGTAGGATTTGGTAGATGAGTAATAAATGTGGTGAAGTAAATGATTTTGAAAGATTAGGTGAGGTATTTTCTTATAAAATACTTTGAGCTTTTGACAATTTCAGTCCCTCCACCTTAACTATTTTCATCCAACGCCCATAACTTCCATTTTGGTTACCAAACAAATGATTTTTGAAAGAAACTTGGCGACCTCCCCTCGACTTAAGAAATAATGAAATTTTATAAATTTGAGCCCTGGGAGTGTCAAGAAACCGTAAATGAGACAACCATTATCAAAGAAACAACCGGGATGAGGTAACATGCAAGTACAAGGTTTTATGAAACCTAAAATATTTACATTCTCCCCTCAACACTTGACCGAGAAAATCAATTTTGAAAGAGTAAAGTGTTGACGGAAGAATTTTACTTGCCATGTTAAAAGAAATATAGATAGAAGAATATTTTTGTTGTTTTATCGGATTTTATAATTTTGTATTTTGTTTTTGAAAATATTTACAAAAGATTTTTTGGTGTTTGACCGTTTTAAGAATGTTTTAAAAGTTCATCCAGTTCCTCTGAGTCAAACACCGCATACCAATCCGGTGGACCAACTCATTAAACCTAGCAGGAGCTAAGGCTTTGGTGAGAAGATCTCGCAAGTTGGTATTAAGCTACCATGAAAGTATAATTCAACGGTACCCTTTTCCACATGCTCCTTGATGAAATGATATCGAAGATGGATGTGCTTTGATTTTGGAATGTTGAATAGAGTTGCATGAGATCGCAATGGCACTCGATTGTCGCAAAGACATCGGGATTCTATAAAAATACGTAACCATAGTCTTTGAGTTGTGTTCTCATCCAAATGACTTGAGCACAACACGCCGACATGGCTACATATTCGCCGGTTGAGGGATAGCGATGTACAATCCTGCTTCTTCGATTGCCATGACACCGGTTTATCACCAAGAAATTGTAATGCTCCTGAAGTACTTTTTTGTGAATCTAAGCATCCCGCGTGATCGGCGTCGAAAAGCTATTAGTTCAAAACCAGAATCCTTCCACTGACGTACGGTTTCGTCTTTCAACAACTATGTTTTGTTCTGGGGTACGTGCAATTGATGTTTGATGCTCGATTCCCACTTTCTCATAATATTTACGAAGAGTTTTATTCACAAATTCAGTTCTTTTGTCGGTTCGAATTTGTCTGACGGTGTTCTGGAGCTAAACTTGAATTTTCGTGAGAAAGGTGATGATCATCTGTGGAGCTTGATCTTTACTTGGAAGAAAATAAACCCAAGTCCATATGGAGTAGTCATCTACAATTACCAAGATGCAGCGTTTGCCATTAATCGTCAGCACACGATCGGGCCACACAAATCCATGTGAAGGAGATGAAGCACATCGTGAGTGTTCCACCTTTGAAGGAAAGTGAGCACGAGTGATTTTCCCTTGTTCACAAGCTGAACATAGGTGATCTTTAGAATACCGGAATCTCGGAAGACCTTCAACAAGTTTGTATCGGCGCAAGGTTGGTTATGGTTTGAAAGTTTAAATGTGAGAGACGCTTGCCATAGCAAAGATTTTGTAGATGTTGCCTTTGAAAGTAGACGGATGGGAGATGAAGCAATCATGTCTTGCATTGAGATTGTGTATAAACTTGAGTTGCGGGTGCCGGACATAAGATCGTTTCCTTGTAGATCACGAATGAAACAAGTTTTCTCTCGAAAAGCAACTTCCAAATCTCCATCATAGAACCGACCTCTGAGAAGAGATTGTGACCGAGGCCTTCCACATAATAAACCCCGCTAATTTCGATGTTGCCATTGATGTAATCTCCGTAGCCCATGATAGGCTGAAGTGATCATTCGAATCGGCGAGTGCTAATGAACTTTGCAATAAAGTTTGATAACAGTTTGAGATTGCCGTCGTCATGTCCGGGAACATCCGCTATCAACAATCAAAGGATGATCGTATCACCGCATTACATACGCACGACCACGAGATGGAATAGAAGTAGATGTGGAACCCGAAGAGTTAGAGGGTTCCAAAGAAGTTATAGTAGAAACACTCATATCAATGATTTTAGGAATCCATTTAAATCCAAGTGTATTGTGTAACCATTTCTGCCATCTCCAACTAGTCTTTGCTTTAGTCTTGGTGAATGCACTAGATGGTACTACGTTCCTTGGAGGTGATAATGGAGCTATAGGGACCTCAATGCTTTTCTTAGAACTAAAGAGGGCGGATTACCAAGCATAGACTTAGAAGCTTTAGAGGGCCTAGTGGTATTCCGTTTCTTAGGATTCCGTAAACGAGACAAGATAGTTTTAGCAACACATTTATCATGACAATCAGAAAGCATACTTTTACGACATATAACACAAGAAGCTTCAGACTTAACATCAAAAGTACTTAAAGGTTCAGCATTCGTTACATCACTTTTTCGATTACATTTGTCAGAAGCAATATCTAAAGTGGGTGCAACTTGAGTTTTATTCAAAGTCCTAGGGTGTTCTTCAACTTCAGCATTCTTTATTGTTCTTTTCTTGCGTTGCAACTTCCTATTCTTCCTTGTATTTCTCCTAGGCTGTGAAGTGCATGCGTTGGGAAAAGAGGCAACTATTCCTGTTTCAGTAGAGGGAAGCACATTAGTTTCTTGTGGTTTGTCATTAGATGTTCGAGAGTCATCTTGAATCTGTTTGGGTGCAGTTACTACGGTGTTACTATACCTATCTTTCTTAAGTTTCACCACCTCTACTTTAAGATCATGGATAGTGTGTAACAAATTAAGATTTTCATTGAAGTGAGTCCATCTCATCGTAAAACATCTTTGGTATAGGCAAGATGATCATCAAGATCTTTTGACGCTTTAGCACGAAGTCTTTTGAGTAAATCAGATACGACAGTATGGTTCTTTTTAATTTTTGAAATTTCTTGTTCATATTTTGAGATTTGACACTTCAAAGACGCGTTTTCATCATCCAATTGCTCAGATTTTGAATTAAAGGTTTTTGTTTGCAACTGATTAATTTTGTTTTGCAAAGCGAGTTCACGATTTTGACAATCTTTTTGACACCATTGAAGACGACGTTTTGAATTTGAAAGCTCGTTTAACAATCGTTCATTTTCAACTTTTAAAGACTTGATTTGTGACACAGTATCAGTATTCTCAACAATTTTAACAGAATCAACAGAATCGTGAGATATAATCAAATGCACATGCAAAAGAATGCAATAACACAACATTATGGATATCAGCACAGATAACATCTTCCAAGAGTCGATCAACATCTTTTCATAACATTTTCTTTTTGTGTTTTGTATTTGAAATCGATGTTTCGGTTTTCTCAAAAACTATTTTCATCAGTCCAAGTTCCTTATGAAATTCCCTTTCCCAATATAATGCACAGTTTTTCAAATTTTGAACATGGGGTAAAATTCTTTTAAAAATATCTCTTGTTCTCGCTACCGAGGCGATTAAAAATGTTGAATTTTTATTTCAGAATGAAATTCAATCTCACGTTCTAAAAGTTTGATGTCAGAAATGAAAATGCCAAAATATCTAAGAATCTGACGATTTTCGGGTATTGATTTAACTTCACTGAGTGAAGGTAAAGGACCATAAGTTTGTGCATAATTTGGTTGGGGACCAACATTAGAAGACTCAGACATAGGTGTGATAACCCAAGGTGTGTTAGAATTGTCCTTTTGTGCGACTAAAGAGACGGCTTTTGAATAGTTAAATGGTTTGTTACAAAAAACATTTTCTAGTTTTGATCGACTCTCGTCTTCTGCATCTAATTCCTCTTGACGATGATATTCAACAACACTTATAATAGAATCATCAATTTTGTGTTCTCGCCTTTGTAAACTTCAGGATTTGGTTTGAATGCTTTGATTGAAAGCTTTGGTTTTTAATCAGCAAGATTCGGTCCATATCCATTTGGATTTGGTTTTAAAGTAAACTTTTGAATAGTTTTGATTGACTCACCATGTTTATAAACAACATTTCGAAACTCTTTGATTTTGTTTTGTAAGCTGACAATTTTTTCAAGATAGTCATCTATTCGTTTCGTTGAATGGTTTTTGTATTCAGAGAACTATTTTTGACAAGTTAACAACTCGGACTTGGGTTTTTGAGTTTCCAAAGTAAGAGCGTTAAGTTTTTTTTTAAGATCATATTTCAGTTGTTCTATTTGAGACAACAAAGCATTCTTAGATGCGACTAGATCAATGATCTGTCGTTCTAATGATTTTTCGTTTTGGTAAGATTTAGCGAAAGCGACTTCAAAACCTTGTTCACGTTTTTCTTGAGTTTTAAAAACGTTGAGTTGCCTTTTAAGCATTCAATATCCCCGTTAAAGGCATTTTTATCTTTTTAATTGCTGATTGAGTTCACGACATTGTTCCATGCGGGATCATTGGTAATTAAGTAAGAGGTCAATATCTTGATTAGGCAAAGGTTCAGCGTGTTCAACGTGAGTCACAACATGATCATTATTCGGATCCTCAAGTATAACTACGGAGTCAACTTGATTATCAATGGTAACCATGAGGTCATCTTGATCGTCAAATGTAACTACTGGATCTAGTTGAGTATCATCAGAATGAGATGTGGATGGCTCATGTTGAACATTCTGAGCCTCGTCGGATTCAGATGTTGGCGGAGATATTAGATCAGTGATGAATATGGTTTGATCCGTTACGAGACAAGCCGTCGAGTGTCATACACCTTTGGGACTGTGTCACTCATGTGGAGTTCGTGCATGTTTGCCATCAACATAACTGTTGCATTAGACTGCAAGTCCTCCATATCATCATTTGAGTCTGCATCTGCCATGAAACTATGTTCTTTGTTTGTGAGGGTTCCACCAGCTTCATCTTTGAGAGCCAAAAGTAAAGCTTCTTTGTGATAAGCACTACCTCTAGTCCTCGGCTTTGGGCATGCATTAGCCAGGTGACCCTTCTCATTATAGTTATAGCAACAAAGACCATTAATCCCATTCTGAGCATTACCATGTTCCACTACTTGAGCTCTTTGTTGTTGTTGAGCACCCATGTTATTTCTTCCCATAGCCTTAAAACCTTGACCACCGCCCATCTGATCAACATTACCACGATTCTGAACTTCAACACGTCCATTGTTAACAACAGCCTGATTCCTTGTGTTGGATGAGGAACGAATGTGATTGTTTGATTTGTTTGTATATCGGCCGAAGGCTCTAGCAATCATAACAAAACCTTGTTGCAATGCATCGAAAGCATCGGAATCCTCATTAGCTTCACTGTAAAGTGCTTGATCATTGTTGTTGTTGTATGGAACCAATTGAGTTTCTTGAGATTGTTGTTGTGACATATCATATGGTGTAATTGTTGCGCTTGGTTGAGCGTGGGTTGTGGAGGATTTGTGAATACAGTTTGTAAGGTTGGGAATTGAGGATAACAAGTTTGAGCCCACAAAGCTAATTGTTGATTATTCGGAAGTGAAGGTGAGACAGGGAGTCCACGGATAACCCTTTCTTTGTCAACTTCTTTTTGGTAGGGCTTCAAATAGTCGTACAACAATCCGTATGTAGCATGATGAAGATTCTTAGCTTGACGGATGAAAATGACATACTTCTCCCAATCAGGACCAAGACTACTTAGGAACTTAGTGTTGACGGAAATTCTTGGCATGATGATGTTATGTTTTTCCAAATCATTGATGATGTCTGAGAATCGATGATGATAAGACTCTAATGTCTCTCCTGGTTCAATCATGAACTGTTCATAAGCCAAGTAAATTTTGGATTCCATATCCTCTTGATTGAGTTCAGTGCCTTTCATGAGAATATGAATATGTTCCCACATTGCTTTAGCAGTCTTTTGAGCATAAACACTTCAAAGGATTGGATTGGGTAGTCCCGAAAGGATGTATTGCATTGCTAGCTCATCGGCTTCGAAATGTAGAAGGTCATCAGCAGTGAGGTCAGAAAGAGTTGCAATGTTGGTGACATCACCTCTTGGTGGAGTAGCATTTGGATCTCTGGTACAATGTGTGGTAGGCATCTGAAACGGACCTTCCAGGATGACCTTCTTTAAGAAGTTTCCATGTGGCTTCTTTAGATCACAAAACCTAAAGAACCTAATTTCCCATTGATCGTAGTTTCCGGGAGTGAGCATTGGAGGTCTATCAAGTGATCCAGCCTCATGAATGGATTGTTGGCTACTTAAAGCTTCACACATCTTTGCAAAGCAAGACGGTTCCTTCATAGTATTCCTGGATGGATGTTGGTTGTCAAAGTTTGTGTAAGGTTGTACTTGAAGACTAGGTGGTTGTTGAATCATTTGTGGTTGAATTGCTCCTTGAGGAAAATGTTGTTGTTGAAATTGTTGTTGATAGATCTGTTGTTGTAGATTGAATTGTTGTTGTTGTTGACTGAGTTGTTGTTGTTGAGGATACACATGAGGAAAGTAGTTAGAGTATGGTGGTTGAGACATCTTGAAAAATTTTGTTGTAAAATGGATCTTTGTAGTCGAATGAAACTTTGTTGATGAAGTATCCTTAGGCGTAGAAATCAAGCTTAGGCAAAGAAAACCTTAGGCGTAAAAACACAAAACTTACGCGTAAGAAGAGAACTTACGCGTAGGATTAGCTTACGCGTAGGGTTAGTTAAACCTTAGATTATGCGTAAACTAAAGACTTAGAAGTAAGAAACTTATGCGTAATTTTTCCTTAGGCGTAAGACGTGCTTATGCGTAGGAAAAGCTTAGACGTAAGATATTTTACTAAATGTAAGTTTTTATGCTTAGGCGTAAAACTTTGGTTTTATCCCAAAATCTTTTACACTTTTCCAAAGGTAGAAGATATCAAAGTCAAGTGTTTTCAGTGCTTATCCAAGCAAGAAAACACCGAGTAAACCAAAAACACTGAAGATCAAACCCTGAAGAACTTACGCGTAAACTTAGGGTTTACTTATGTGTAAAAATGAACCAAAACTGATTTTTAGCCCAAAGTGTTTCTAAACTAGATTTTTTGTGATGAAACAGCTTCAATATCACCAAAATAACACAAAAGTGTGAAACTTGATGATCCAAAACTTTTAAACACGTTACGCGTAGAACTATCCACACGTTTAAAACCAGGCTTAAAAACAATGATCTACACGTAAAGTTGAAACGTTTTGCCAAAAACATAAACTTTAACACCTCATAACCTTGAAAGTACAAGAATCTTGGATTTGAAAGTGTAATAAATGAGTTTTTATGCGTGTGAAATTTTGCAAACCGAGAGTTACGCATAAAACACAATAACGTCAAACAAACAAAATCGTTTCACCCAACTATTTGGCGATTGATACCACTGTTAGGTTCCCATATTTGTAACACAAGCAACAATATGAAGAAATGAGATAAGAGATAGATCGGTTGAACAAGCAAACACAATACACGAATGAATGAGAAAATTTTATGTGTAGGTATTGAGATAAGATGAACAACCAACCATCTAAGGATGGTTTACATGAGGTATTTATAAGAGGGAACTAGGGCAACACACCAAGTTCCCATCCTTTCCTTATTGGGCTTGGCATAGGCTCATGGGCTTTCTACATAAGCCTAGCCTTGATTACTAACATAAAAGCCATAATTAAGCTAACTATTACATATTAATTACTAACACTTGAATTCTAGTTTAGGAGTGATTCCAACAAGTTACGCCGTAATCTTCAGTTGAGTTGGTTTTCTGAGCCACGCTTTTGTTACGGCGTAATGTGAGAGGGGAGTTACGCCGTAACATCTTTCAAAATGAGCATACTATCATATATCTTCTATAAACTCTCCAAATCCGCGTCTCTTTAGCTCCAATGCTAGTAATTTACCTGAAAGTGAAATATAGAGGAAAACAAGCGTAAATCCGAATAAATGATTTAAAATACGAGCATTATCGGGGGAAATTGACACTTAATACTTAGGATTATTTGATGTTATCAAGGCTTCTCTTTATTACATGAAATGAAATTGTTTGAAACTAAACGACGTAACACTTCCCTTCCTGGATGTCCAAGAAGCTGATGCCACGTATGTTGACTGACTAGGAGAGCTTGAGGAATGGGAGACGGAGCTGTGACGGGATAAAGGTCCCCCGTGCTATCACATCGAAGAAGCACCCGACGTATCATGAAATCTTTAACAGAAAATTCAAATGGATCAAATTCAACAGTGCAGTTATTTTCGCGAAAAAATTGACGAACATATATTAAATTTTTGACAATATGAGGTGTAATAAGAACATTATTAAGATGAAGAGGTCGAAATGGAGTTGGCAAAATACTATGACCAGATTAGTGACAGAATAAAATGCCCATCACCAACCGAGACGGATTGATACATGCATGTATTAAAAACATGACTAAGACTATTAACTGAAACATTAAGATGTGAGCTCGCACCTGTGTCCATGTTCCAGGCACCAGTAGCGGGATCATGAAGAGTCCCGGCAGTGAAGGCATGTGACACTGCGGTTTCCTGTCCCGCGAAAACTGTGGGTCCCACCGTCACATTATTGGAAGCTGCTAACCCCGAGTGGTCCTGGTAAGTCTATGTCATAGTAGTATAGCCAGGGTGGGCTGTTGGAGTGCCAAATGTAATCGGGCCAGGGGATTGGGCCTGTAGTGGACTGAAGTGAGGCGTAGCATGTGACTGTTGGAATGGGTGATATGCAAAAACAAATGGAGGTCCAATAGGAGTAATGTGATGAGGCTGTTGGGCTGCATGATGTAATGGACTGGAATAACTAAGTCGTCCTGGATTTGCAAAGGTGAAATAAGTAGCAGGGTTTTGTGGTATTTTAGGTGTATTGCTAGCGTTAACAAAAGTATTCACAACATTGTTTTGCAATCCCAACCTACTTAACAATGCAACTAACAACTCTTCATTATTATTCCCATGTTCTGCTTCAAGCATTGGACCTGTATACACGGTATTTCGTTGCTCCATGTTCTTTGATGATTATCAATTGCAAGTAAATCCTTTGTATCGTCAACAAACTACCCGACAAGGGAACCGATTCGTGACCTAGGCACGAATAACTTATGCGAACGTGTGGATTAATGACCTTTGCACAATCACCAACACGATTTGCAAATAGAAAACAAAAGGAAAACACTAAAGATCTTGACCTTAGCACGAGCAACACACAAAAAATAAGTGTGGATTTGTGACCTATAGCACAAATCACCAACACAAATGAGAGGGAAAAAGATGGCGACTGATTTTAGTTTTAGGGTTTTAGGATCGGTAGTGATGGACTCGTGATACCATGTTAATGCGAGAGATATGATAGGAATAACTGATTATGATTGATTGTTGATTACCATTACATCATACGAATATAAATCAATATACGAAATATTCTAGACTTCGGGCTTGGGCCCGTTATAACTACACAATACAGGCTAACAAATATTTCGCGCTAGCTTACAAGGTTTGCGGACTTTTTATTGAACAATAAGTGAGCCAATCCTTAACTTGATCATTTATATAAGTTTTATTTTGTTGGTAATCAATCTTTTCGCCGATTAATCCATAATTTTTGAACTTACTGGTGCACAGACTAAAACTTTTTTTGTATTTTCAGTAAGTTAGGTTAGTTATTGTTTGCAGTCAGTAGAAATACAACACGGGATCTCAAGTATTCTTCGACCATGCCAACCCTATGCGGTTACTTTAGTGTTCTATTTTGTGTGATTGTTCAACAACTAATGAATTTTTGCTGGTGGAATCAAACAGATATTATTGTATTCATTAATTGGAACATAAATGAATACATATTCATTGCTTTACACTTGGAAAAAGAATAACAGAATCAATAAAAAAATGATTTAATTTTTGTTTTAAAGGAAGAACCATACATGAAATATTCAAAACAAATTTTCAAAGAATAGTTTATCATCATGATTACGGAAGGGCACCACATACCCTCCTTATCACACCTTTATGACCCGTTAATGGCTTGATTTCACTCATCTTAATCATTGCAGCCGCGAAATCCGACTTGAACTTTTTAGGATTCCTGCTGTATTCTCAACCAATTTTATTAGTTGATCCACCATTGTAAAGCACTTGATCGGATTCAAGAAGACCCTTCTTCTGTATTAAGTTCTTGAAGTAGTTTTTGTCAAGTGAATTCGGTGTTACCAAATCTAGAGGTGCTAGATTTCCATCTCCTTCGTTTTTAGGACAATGGTGTCTACGTTTTCTAGCAAAACCAGCATCAATATGTGACCCGTTGTTGTATATCCTGTCGCGAAACAATACGCATTGGGCTTGTCCAATAGTATGTGCTCCTGCATTCCCATCAGAATTATTAGTAAATATTTCGCTTTTTGCCTTAAAAAGCTAAATTTAATTGTTACACTATTTTCTTCATAAATATTTTGCTTTTAGGGTTATACGAGTATGATTCTTAATTTTATAAAAATATTGATTACTCGATAAATTGTACCTGATAAATGTTGGAAAAATTTAGTGCACTTGTGGGATTAGTTCACACCTTGTAATGGGTTAGGAGGTACGGAGTGTACACCCATAAGCGTCCCATGAACACCTGGACGACTCATATATAGTGGTTTGTATTGGTAGTACTTGGTGAAAGTAACTTGGTGAAAGCATCTCTTTGGTGAAAATCGCTTGTGGAAAGTCGCTTGTGGTTTCCACGATAAGCGATGCTTCCAGATAGGCGTTGTTTTCACTTATAACCGGAAAGATCGATGCTATGAAATCTTCGATAAGCGTGTTTCCATCGATAGGTCAGATTTCCACTCGTAGTGAAATGCTGCTAGTGGAAAGTATCGCTTATGGAAAGTAATCGCTAAATGGCGATTACAACTTCTTTATAACCACGTTTAATTGGTCATGTAACCACTAACGGCTATAATGGGGATAATTATGAGGTTATTAATGGGCCGATTAATACTCATAATTCCATTGAATAGTTTCAAGAGTAACCTCCTATATATAGGAGGTCCGATCATGCATGAAGAATACGAGAAAATACTAAATACTTATAGCGAAAGGGTTATAGAATTGTGCCTAATTCTATAAGCGATTTGGTCTTATCCCAAGTAGATATTCGTGATACCCGTGCATTAGGGTCTAATAGTTTACTTTGGAAAGTGATCACACGATTCCAAGTGATATCCGGTAACCACCCAATGGTATCTCATCGCCGACTTTGTTGTTTCTGCTGAGCACGCTTATTGATTATCTTACCTAGCTGGGAGATAACCCCCAACAATTAAAGTAAACTATTTAGTGATAATCAATGGCAACCGCCGCAATGAAACACATGGCTTCAAACTTTGCTAGTGGATAAGTTTGAAGGGGTGGACTTTAGGAGATGGCGGAAGAAGATGCACTTTTCTTGTCCGCCAAGCATGAGTGTGGTCTATGTGATGACTACTCCAATTCCTCGATGATGGTGATGATGCTACCGTGGAGCGGATCGGAGAGAGGAGCAAGTGGGAGAATGATGACTACGTATGCAGAGGTCTTATTCTCAATGGTATGTCTGATTCTGCTTGATATTTATCAAAACTTTGAATCTTCCAAAGAACTGTGGGATTCCTTGGATGCCAAATATATGGCCGAGGATGCATCAAGTAAGAAGTTTCTTGTTAGTAATTTCACAAATTACAAAATGACCGATTCAAGACCCCGGTTATGGAACAATACACTGAACTTCTTGGAATACTTGGAAGGTTTACACAACACAATATGCACATGGATGAGGCTATTTCAGTCTCTTGTGTTATTGACAAACTCCCTCCTTCTTGGAAAGATTTCAAGCATACCTTGAAACATAAGAAGGAGTTAACTCGGTTGAGTTAGCGATTATCCAAGCGCATTGAGGAATCTCAAGGTGCGGGATAATGACAAGCCAAAGAGTGGTAATGCCGCTGACCATCTGTTGTCAATATAGTGGAACATAACAACTCCACCAGGTACAATGACAACAAAGGCAAACGCAAGTATCATGATAACACAAGGGCAAATCCTAACAAGAAGGCAACACCTACTTGTTGGAAATGTGGCAAGACCGGTCACATTAAAAGGGACTGCAAGGGTGTTAAAGTTGGTGGTAAAGCCAATGGATCGCACTAATGGTTCGTAGTGGTGGTTCACCAACTCAGCGAAAGGTCTAATATGTTTAATAAGTCTTTCGCATTTATTATGTTACATATGTATCTGAATCTTTTATGTCGCGTGGATGATGATGTTGCGTGGTGGGTTGACTCTGTGCAACAGTTCATGTATGTAAAGATAGAATCGGTTCAAGACTTATGAGTCATGAATGATGGTTCTATTCTTCACATGGGAAATGAGTCAACTTGACAGTGCATGCATGTGGTTATGTAGATCTTAGGTTTAGTTCTGGAAAGATTGTAACTTTGTTTAATGTTATTCATGTTCCTGATATAAGGAAGAACTTGGTTTCAAGTAGTGTTTTGAATAATCATGGATATAAACAAGTTATTGAATCAGATAAATTTGTTCTTTCTAAATGTGGTGTTTTTATTGGTTTTGGTTATTTATGTAAACAAATGTTCAGGTTAATATTACCACAAGTGTTATTTCAAATTTTGTGACCTCATATGAACAGACTGATTCTAACATTTGGCATGCTAGACTTGGTCATGTTCACTATAAAAGGATGCAAGATATGTCTAGGGATGGTTTAATCCTGCTTTGACATGGACACTGAAAAGTGTAAAACATGCATGTTGACCAAGATAACCAAGAAACCCTTTCGTGGTGTTAGTTAAATGAGACTAAGATCTTGGAGCTTATTCACAAAGGACTGTGTGATTTGCATTCCACTCCTTCTTTGGGGAATAAGAAGTACTTTGTGACATTTATTGATGATGCTTCTAGATTTTGTTATGTCTATCTATTACATACCAAGGATGAAGCATTAGATAAATTCAAAGTGTTTAAAACCGAAGTTGAATTACAACTTGGGTCTTTGATCAAAAGATTAAGGACCGATAGAGGCGAGGTGAGTACATGGATACTCGACTTTCATCTGTTGGTATAATCCATGAAACGACGCCCTTTATACTCCTCAAAAAATGGTATTTCAAAGGAAAACAGGGTGTTGAAGGAGATGGTTAATTCCATGTTGTCCTATTCGTGACGAGTCAAGGTTCTGGGGTGAAGCTATGTTAACAGTTTGCTATTTGTTAAATAGGGTTCCCAACAAAAGGAACAAGGTTACCCCTTATGAACTCTGGACTAAAAGGAAACCCAACCTCAATTATCTCAAGGTTTGGGGTTGTAGGTGTGTTGTAAGACTCGATCCAAAGCTAAAGACTTTGGGTGAAAGAGGCATTGATTGCATCTTTGTTGGATATGCCGAGCATTCCAAGGCTTTTAGGTTCTATGTTATTGAACCTAATGAACATGTTTCGGTTAACTCAATAATTGAATCAAGGGATGCAGACTTTGATGAGAATAGATTCTCATCAGTCCTAGACCAAGTCGAGGATTCCTAATGAAACTCATGACACGGTGTATCGAGGTCCTCGATGATGAACCATCAGTGGTCCCGATGAGGTTGTGGTTCAAAGAATCAACCCGTGCTCAAGAAGAGCAAAAGGGTTAGGACTCCAAAGTCATTTGGACCCGAGTTTCAACTATACTTAGTTGAAGGAACTAGGATTCGGTCTCGCACTAATCTCTATTGCTTCATTGTTGAGGATGACCCCAAAACATTTGAAGAAGCAATGAAGTCCCGTGATATTGCTTTCCGGAAAGAATCAATCAATGATGAGATGGATTCCATCATGGGCAACAACACTTGGGTGTTGGTTGATCTACCTCAGTTTGCAAACCTCTCGGGTTGCAAATGGATTATCAAAAGGAAAATGAAGGTAGATGGAACTATTGAAAAGTTCAAGGCTAGACTAGTCATTCGGGGCTTTAAACAAAAGTCGGGAATATACTATTTTGATACTTATGCCCCTCGTGGTTCGTGACGACGTACCATAAGAGCCGATTGCTTGGCATCTATTCACAATCTGTTATTCATCGGATGGATGTGCATTTCTTGAATGGTGAATTGGATGAGGAGGTTTATATGAACCAACCTCAGGGCTTCATCATGCCGGGCAATGAAAACAAGGTGTGTAAACTGATTAAGTCTCTTTATGGACTCAAGCCAGGGCACCTAAGCAATGGCATCAAAAATTTGATGAAGTGGTTTAGTCTAGTGGTTATGTTCTTAACCAAGCTGACAAATGTGTATATAGCAAATTTGATGAATCGGGTAAAGGAGTCATCATTTGTCTATATGTTGATGACATGTTGATCTTTGGCACCACCAAAATCAGTTGACTTGACAAAGGAATTTTTGTCATCAAGGTTCTCCATGAAGGACATAGGGAGTGATGTTATCCTTGGTATTAGGATTAAACATGAAAGTAAAAGAATTTCTATCTCTCAGGCCTCATTATATTGAGAAGGTGGAAATTCAATTACTTTGATTGTACTCCAGTGTGAGTACACCTATGGATACTTGTGAAGTCGATGCCTAATCATGGCAAAGTCAGTATCCCAACTTGAGTATTCTAGGGTAATTGGCTTCCCCGATGTATGCCATGACTTGTACAAGGCCCGATATTGGTTTTGCATGGGAAAATTGAGCGGTATACTAGTAATCCTAGTGCTCATCACCGCAAGCGATTCAGAGGGTATCGAAGTATTTGAAGAGAACTATGGACTATAGTCTCTCATATCTTGTTACCCATCAGTGTTGGAAGGTTACACGATGCAAGTTGGATCAAGAATAACACTGAAGACAATTCGTCTACCGCTGGTCGGGTATTCCTACTTGGTGGAGGTGCAATTTCTTGGGCATCCAAGAAGCAAACTTGCATCACGAGTTCAACAATGGAATCTGAATTTGTGGCTTTAGCAGTGCGGTAAAGAAGTTGAATAGTTGAAAAACTTGCTTCTTGAGATTCCATTGTGGCCTAAACCTATAGCACCTATTTCTATCCTGTGTGATAGTGCAGCTACATTGGCTAAGGCTTATAGCAAATGTACAATGGTAAGTCTAGACACTTAGGTGTCAAGCATAGCATGATTCGTGAGCTTATCATGAATGGGGTGGTATCTATAGAGTTTGTGAGATCTCAATGTAACTTAGCCGATCACTTGACGAAGGGTTTGGCTAGAGACTTGGTTATAAAGTCCGCTAAAGGGATGGGTTTAAGTCCAACTTAGTCACTGAATGCTAGGACACCCAACTCCCTCCTAAGGAAACTTGGGAGCTAAGTTCAATGTGGAAAGCTGAACATTCATGGACTTGGAGCACATGTTTTATTTACATCCCAAGGTTGTGCTCGAGAACTGCTGAAAGGAGGATGAAGTCTTTAATTCTTAATGGTTAATTTTCTTTGAAAAAGTGCTTGGCAGGAGCATGACTAAAGAGGAACCACCTATGTAAATGTTGAAGTTTTTCCGCTTCAGGAAGCTTTGGACTTTTAGCTTTTACAACATTTATGAATTTGGATATGGACACATGGCTTGTATAGTGTCAGGAGCTTTTAAGTGTTTGAAAACTTGTGTGTAGTTATCTTCAGGTATTCAAATGGGTTGAATGGTTCAATTCTTAGAACACCCTGATTCTCGAATATTTGAACGTGTAATTACTAAGATGGAAATTCAATCCTCGGGACATTTTCATTTATGCACATGTTTTGATTGATGTTTATTTTTCATGCAAAGGAAGTGAACTAAATTTGGGGAGGATTGTTGGAAAAATTTAGTGCACTTGTGGGATTAGTTCACACCTTGTAATGGGTTAGGAGGTACTGAGTGTACACCCATAAGGTCCATGAACACACGACTCATATAGTGGTTTGTATTGGTAGTCTTGGTGAAAGTCTTGCTTGGTGAAAGTACTGCGGTGAAATCTTGCTTGTGGAAAGTCTGCTTGTGGTTTCCAGCGATAAGCAGTGCTTGATTAGCGATTTACTTATACTTGACTGTGAAAGTACCGATGCTATGAAAGTCTCGATAGCGGTGTTTCCACTAATAGGTCTGTATTTCCCTGTAAGTGAAAGTACTGCTAGTGGAAAGTCTTGCTTATGGAAAGTAATCTGCTAAATGGCGATTACAACTTCTTTATGACCACGTTTAATTGATCATGTAACAACTAACGGCTATAATGGGGATAATTATGAGGCTATTAATGGGCCGATTAATACTCATAATTCCATTGGAATAGCTCAAGAGTAACCTCCTATATATAGGAGGTCTAATCATGCATGAAGAATACACAGAAAATACTAAATACTTATAAGCGAAAGGGTTATAGAATTGTGCCTAATTCTATAACTGCATTTGGTCTTATCCCAAGTAGATATTCGTGATACCCAGGCATTAGGGTCGAATAGTTTACTTTGGAAAGTGATCACACGATTCCAAGTGATATCCGGTAACCACCCAATGGTATCTGTTACTGCTGACTCTTTGTTGTTTCTGCTGAACAGTTATTGATTATCTTACCCTGCTGCTGGGAGATAACCCCCAACAATAAAGCAACCACGTCACGGGCATCAAGTCCTTGAACTTTGAAGGAAGAAATACGTGTTTCAAATGGAGCCAAAAAACTTCGAAGACTAGTCTCTGCTTCAACAAGGCTAGCCGTGGTTGAATCTCTTCTTCCGAGCTTCACTGACCACGATGGTCCACCAACCATTTCAGATGCATCACGTGCAGCCACGGTTAATATATCCGCACAAGACAACTCCATGACACCGCGGTTTCTCAACCTTGGCTTTTGCAGCTTCTATCACTTCAAAACCTCTGGCCGAACCCTTATTCGGCAAAGCATTCTTTTCACTTACTATCGTAGGAGCATCATCTAGCAAGACTGAAGCATCACAACCCTGTATATATAGCACATAGATTTATGTTTTTTATGAAATTGTGACCACTACAAAAAATTGGTTTATCTACACACTTTTTTCCTCCACATTTTTTAAAGTGTGTAAAATTTTATTAATTTACTAACACTTAGTAATGTGTAAAAATTGGTTACATTAATAAATGTGAAAAAAAATGTAAAACAATAAATTTTCCACCATTTTATTTGTGTCAAAAAAAAAGTTCACACTTTTTAATGCAGAGAATTCTAAGAAATGTCCACACTTATAGGTGTGGACCCAAATTCTCCACACTTTTTCAAAATGTGGGAACCCAAAGATTCTCCACACTTCTTCAAAGCGTAGAGAATTTGGGTGTTACAAATAACCTTCTTACTTAGAATTGTGGAGAATCTTATAATTCTTCACACTTAAAAGTGTGAACTTTTAGTTAATGTAAAAAATTTTTACGCATAACTAAATGTTAATAAACCAATAAAATTTTACACACTTTTAAAAAGTGTGAAAATTTAGTGTGGAGAAACAATTAATTTTTTGTAGTGGACATAGTTTCTTATTACTACTATTTCATGATTTCACTTCTTTTATTGTAATTAGTACCTGAACCAAACAATCATGAAAATGAAGGCGGATAAGGGAAGCTGCCATGCGACGCTCACGGGATATTGATGTTCTGATTGTGTTCCTGATCGTACATAATGCATTAGGACATGTATCGTCGTAGAATTTGGTAGATAATTGTGCTTTGCATGGTGTATTAGTAGTAACCGAGAGAAATAGCAAGAATGTTAGGAATTAGAAATTTCAGGTATAAAAGAGTCGGTCAGCTCAAGTATATGTAATCGTTAGAAAGCTCGTAGTCGTAGTTCTTTTAAGTTAAGTAGTATTTAGTTAAGTAACACCGTGGAGGACGGACGGGTCTTTACCACCATGCACGATCCACAGCCGTTGTGTGGCGTTTTATTGTAAGACTATAAATACTCTCTACCTTAGAGGTAGAGTTGGAGCTCATATTAAGAATTTTCTTTCTCTCACTAAAGTTCCCTAAACCTCTAACTTTCTCTCTCTAGAACTCATCTTTATACGCCCACTTTGTGTTATGGTTTGATGTGTATGTGAAATCCAATATCCCACAATGGGTATCAAGAGCCATGGTTAGATCATCTCTTACATATCTTTGGATTTCTAGTGGTTTTAGGTGGTTTTGAGTTTGAAAATTTAGTGGTTTTGTATCATTTGGTTGATTTCTTGTGTTAAAGCTTGGATTTTGTTAGTACTTTTATGTTTAGAATCATCACAAGCGTTTAGGTTTTCATTTGGTAAGCTTGAATCATCTTGGTTGGGTTGTTTTGGATTGAAAAGTGATGTTTTGAGTTTTCTAGCTAGCGACTTGACCCCGGTGTGTTTTCTTGTTAGCGACTTGCTTTACAATTGGTAGCGAGTTGCGGTTTGAGTTGCTAGCGGTTTGGAAGCAACTTGTTAGTGAGACAAGAGACAAACAGGTACACTTAGTGGATTCTCCACTACGGGTAGCGACTTAGTGGAAGTTAGCGACTTGTACTTTTGTTCGTTAGCGACTTGGTGTTAGCGATTTGGTGCATAGCGAGTTGCTATATAGCGACTTGACATATTAGCGACTTGGAGCTTAGCGAATTCTTTGTCAAAATTTTGCTAGCGACTTGAATCTTAGCGAGTTGTTATATAGCGAATTTTCTGTGATTTTAGCGACTTGGAACTATAGCGACTTAGAACTTAGCGACTTGGTTCACGGTTTTCCTAGCGACTTGGGTGATATCTTTTGAATACGGTTTTCTCTTGATTGATAAAATCCCGTGAAAGAATCTATTTCTGGTTTAATCATAGAGTTTTAAAATCCGTTTAATCTGTTAACATGTCTTCCAACGTTCCTACAATCATTTCCACTGTTGCCGAGGATGTTCAAGCAGCTGGCTCTGATACTCGTCCAAGAATGCTTGACAGGATTGACTACGATTCTTGGGCTCAACGAATCAGATTGTACTATCTTGGAAAAGAAAATGGGGTTAACATTCTCAAATCCATTGATGAAGGACCTTACCTGGTTGAGACTACTAGAGATGTACTTGTACTCTGAAGATGGAACTTTGATTTACGGAATGGACAGACCAAAGATGTATGATGAGCTTGATGATTAGGAGAAAAAGAGATTCGATGCAGATATCCGAGCTTCTAACATTATACTGCAAGGCCTACCAAAACACATCTACAAGCTTATCAATCACAACAGAGGCAAAGTCGTATGGGATAATGTCAAGATGCTTCTCTACTTCTAAGCTAACTGTTGAAGACCAAGAATCTCAGCTGTATGATGAATTTGAGCACTTCAAGATGAAACCAGATGAGAGTGTCTATGAGTACTATGTGAGATTTCATAAGCAGGTGAATGACATGAGGAACATCAGAATGACTATGCCTAACATTCAGCTGAACTCAAAGTTTGTAAACAACATGAATCCGAATGGCACAAATTTGTTACTTCTGTGAAGCTCACTAAAGGATTGAAGAATACAATTATGATCAACTCTATGCCTTCCTTCTTCAGAATGAGAGACATGCCATGTTTGAAAAGAGGATTCTTGATCAGTTCAAAGCTCAGGGAGAAACAAGCTCAACAAATGATTCAACTGCCTTTTACTCAAATGTTGGGATTACCACCAAAGCTTCTCAAGTTGTACCTATGGGTAATGGTAATCATAAACTCATTCCAGATCCATTTGTTCAAACAAGGCGATCGTCTGAGGCATGGGAAACTTCATTAATCAACTGGCACTCATGATAAGTCAAAACATGAATTCTCTCCCACAAACCAACAACAACCTCGAAACAGACATCTAACCCACAATCAAGCTAAGTCGGAGATGGGAAGATTGTAGTGCAACCATTCGGGAAAACAGGTATGATCAGGGAAGAGGTGGGTGGTAGAGGTTATGTTGCAAATCGAAATCGGAAGGAATGGAAAATCAAGGTCAAGCTAAGCCGATCAAATGCTATAACTTTGGTGGTGAGGGACACATTGCAAGGAACTGCACATCTCGAAAACTTCCACAGAATGCGAGAATTCAGGATAAGATCTGCTAGTACAAGCTCAAGATAATGGAGCAGCTTTGGATGAAGAGAGTTACTATTTCTTCTGAAGGAAATGCCAAAACCTATGATCTGATGTTGATGAACAGCCGATTCAAGAGATAGTCATAATCATCGAATGCCTTTCAAGTAGTGATTGTGATGCATACGATTGATGTTGATGATGGACCTTCTGCACAAACAATTTTCATGGCTAGCATTTCTCCAATGGTCTCCCCTAAGGTCTCTTCTTCACCACAAACTGGATCATCCAAAGACAAAATCATCTCAGAGGTATTAAAACTATATGATGATATTAATGAGCGAAAGATGCAAAATGAAGTACAATCTATTGAGACTTATGACTCAGATATTGATAATATGGGTAATAGTAATGTTGTCCCATACGATCAATATGTGAAACAAAGTAAAACTAAGATTGTACCAAGTAATGCATCTTCTGCAGTTAATGATGACTAAGTCGTTGATGAATTCACTGCATGTACCCCTGATGATTCTATTGTCTAACCGAATGCCTATAAAGCGGGTTGCCATTTATGAACAACGAGCTAAGTTTAAGTTGACCACTCGTGGCGAGGAAATGGATGACCAAGAGCGTACAATCATTAGAAAAAGTAATTTTAGAGAAGAAGTATTAAAACAAGATTTAAATTCCTTGCAAGAAAAGCTTTCTAAAACTGTTAAGCAAAAACAAGAACTTCAAGAAAATGTGAAAATGCTTAAGCAAGAATTTAATGCTAAGGAATCAAAACTCTTGAAAGATTTTTCTAATCTGAAAACTTTGAAAACAAACTTGAAAACAAGTTGTACATACAAGGAACACCATTCGAGGCTTTCATGATCACTAAGCATAGAATCTTAAGCGATAAGCATAGCATTCCCCTTGTTGAGGAACCAAATCCAGAGGTCATTAAAAAGGCTAGAAATGCTCATAAGGTAATTTATGATGGTAATGAAATCCTTAAACCTAGACAGAAACCTAGTTGCGTTGAGTGCAAAGAGGAAGATAAGAAATCAGATGAAGTCACTGGGGAAAAGATGAACAAGAAACTAGATGATCCAAAATGTAAAGAGAAGAAAGTAATTATCACACCCCATGATTACAAAAAGGATAATTGGATTGCGTTAAACAAGTTTAAGCCTCAGACATTGTTAACTCAGAACAAGTGTTGCGGAAAATGGATTAGATGAAAAGCTGAAAATATTGTTGAAACCAACCCTCCCTTAGGAAAATGCCTAGAAGCGATGTGTATCCTCCTAATACACCAATGCATCTGGTTCCTAGAACAATTGCCACCAAAAGCAAGACCTTAATCAGTCAATATGTTTATCTTTCAATTTGTTTGACTTGCGAAAGGTTCACATTAATTATAACGGAAGGAAAGGGTTTAGCAAACTAAGAATGTTATTAGCGAAGTCATGCCTTTCTTTAAACAACTAAAAGATCACTTTGAGAGTCTTAAAAAGGGAATGAATTGGACATTAAGAAATGGAAAAGGAATTTGATGCAATGATGGTTGAGGTTAGTGATGAGCATTAAAATATAATGAGATTGAGAGGAACTTTACACCTGAATGATAATGATTTCGTATGTATGCTCAAGATGTGTTTTCACTACTACAAATTGTTCCATTAATGCTTCTCATTTCATGAATTATCACATTGCTCGAAGTCTCCCATGATCATGTCATTGAGCTTGAAAAAACTAATTCTAAATTAATTGAGAAAATTGAACCGGATGATCGAAATTTGGTTAAACATTTTTCTAAAATAGAAGTTGAGCATTTTAATTTACAACTAAAATATCAACATCTTGAAAAAAAAAACTTCAAATATCAAGACAACCTCGGATGCTCGAGTTTGATCGATTTTCAAATAAACAAGCGAGATGAACAGTTCAGGCTCATTGTAACACGATCAGAAAGTTGAAAGCCCAAATCTCTCAATTGAAGGGTGAAAAGAACAATGTGACTGGCTCCCAAATGCCTCCTCCTTTAGATTCTCAGAATTCCCAAACGTTTCATCTTCAAAACTTAGTAAACACATTACAACAAGAAAATGAAAGTTTTCTAGAAGAAAATGAAAAGTTTAAACGTCATTTCAATGAGTTATTTGAATCAATAAAGGTCACTCGTAACAAAAATAACGAACAAATAGCTTCATTGCAAAGGAAATTGAGAATCAAGAAGGGTAAAAGGAAATGCCAATGACCAATGAGGGGAATGATGGACCAAAGGTACCTATGGATAACAAATATGCTTTGTCTGTGAAATATGTCCCTCCTCATCAAAGGAATAACAAACTTGCTATTCAAACATACTTCTCATCCTTAAGGATTGTCTAGAATGTCTCATTGAGATTGTTGAAGAGGATAAATTAGAGAAACCACGTGACAATGCAATTGGGCATGCATGCTTATATGCCAAACGATCTCAAGAAATTTTAGAATGCCTAATCACAATATGCCCTAAGTCATTAGGTGAGAGAGTTAATCCTTTGATTCCATGTTCTATGCCTAGTGCCAAGTATGACATTCATTCGATGCCCGATGTTTTGAATATGAACTCTAGTGTGCCTTCTAGAAGTTCAAATCCTAGAAATTCTAGTGATAAGAAAGTGAACCTGTGGAGTTTGATAGACTCCATGAGATCGTTTTGAGCCTTAGGGTTTGACAATAACATATGCAACGCAGCGGAATAATAAGAACATTATATATTATTGACACAAGGTTTTTCATTATAATCATTCTAAGCCTCAAATATTATATGATCAGAATAATACGGTTACACTTAACTTGTAACAGGGATCAAAGATCCTTGAGGCTAAACTAAACAAACTCTAACCCTAGGCGTTTATAGGAACAGTCTAGGTTACACACACACACATTTGTAATACATTATAGAAGACATATATATAAAACCTACACCCCATGTCCTCTTTATATACTAGAGGATTAGGGTTTACAAAATACTCGAAGGACTAATAAGTAAATCTTCTTTTGCAAGCAAGTCCTTCCATCTTTTGTAGGTTTCATCTCTTTCACTTTAAGTCTATTTGTTTCATTCTTGTATTTATTTTGTCTCATCAAATCCAAGGAACCTAAAACCCAACAATCTTCTCCTATTTGATGATGACAAAACAACAAAGTCGATACGAACTTCTGAGACAGTAGCAAGTTGAGATGACATCTCCCTAAATGAAATAAATCTTGTCTTCCTTTGTCTTCCCCTTAATCCATGCCATCGCACTCCAATATTCTTCCCCTTTTTGTTATCAACAAATAGAGAATATAAGAAGAAAACTTCCCCTTGAGTGATGCATGAAAATTATCCTTCAAATCAGTAGCTCATGTAATGATCACTTATGAAGAAAACCAAGTATAACGAATTTGATGAAGAAGTAAAATAACCCAAACTTGTATCTTATGTCTTGTTTATCCACGTGACTCCAAACTTATACTAACACCATATAAGTAGACGCAATCTCTTGACAAAATCCTCATCTTCAATGAGACACTGAGCACTACAATGTAACTCCTTTATGTGATAGTTAACTAGGTCTTCATCCATCCACCCCTTGACCTATGAAAACTAGATTTTGCAAGTCTACGTCAACATCCTTTAAGCATCTAACAAGTTATCTACAAAGTGTAACAACCACTTTGAGATATGATAAGAACACAAACCTGTGAAACTCCTCAACTACAAATAATCATCAAATTAGTGATATTCAAACCGCCTTCGTGACACAACAACTAGTCCAATAAACCAAATACGAGCCTTTTTAAAACCTTCAAGATCAAATAACCAAACTCCTTGCGGTGTGTGAACCAAAATCCCATGTGTGTGTCACCAAAATATCAGCACCAAAAAACATGTACCTTCCCTCAATTCCAAATCCTCATTAACATAAACTTAATAACGCAAGAAACACCAAATGAATCGGAATTGAGATAACACTAGCAAGGGTTTAGAAAACACTAGGAGTGGTTTCAAAACACTAGAAGTGGTTTCTCAAACACTAGAAGTGGTTTCGTAAAAACACTAGAAGTGGTTTCTAGAAAACACTAAGTGGTTCGAGAATACACTATCGCTGATTTCGAGAATACACTATCTGGGGTTTCGAGAATACACTATCGGGTTTTAGAAAACACTAGCGTTTCCTCGTAAAAACACTAGGAGAGTCGCTTCTAACCATGAAGCATAAACACCACACAATGTATAAACAACCTCCATCAAGAATTAGAACAAGTAACACAAATTCAAGAAGTTGAATATGCATGAAAACCCAAAAATCTCAATTATTAAACCGGCCAAAACACCCTTCAGCCACTAACCGACAATGAATAACTTTTACCGAAGCTCGAGATCAAAAAATCCCTTCGCTGAAAAGTTAGATGAATATATAGAGAACGCCCACCTAAAATTTCCTCGCCACGATCCAACGGTTAACGAAAAGTTATGATCGTTACAAAACATCGCGAAACAACATATACCTAAAAAATTTCAAATCGATTTTTTCTTCTTTTCGCCATTCTTCGACTAATAAAACCTTGTGAATCCCTAGGTAACGAGCTCCCCAAGCTCTGATACTAATTGTGGAGTTTGATAGACTCCATGAGATCGTTTTGAGCCTTAGGGTTTGACAATAACATATGCAACGCAGCGGAATAATAAGAACATTATATATTATTGACACAAGGTTTTTCATTATAATCATTCTAAGCCTCAAATATTATATGATCAGAATAATACGGTTACACTTAACTTGTAACAGGGATCAAAGATCCTTGAGGCTAAACTAAACAAACTCTAACCCTAGACGTTTATAGGAACACGTCTAGGTTACACACACACACACATTTAATGACTACATTATAGAAGACTTGTATATAAAACCTACGCCCCATGTCCTCTTTATATACTAGAGGATTAGGGTTTACAAAATACTACGAAGGACTAATAAGTAAATCTTCTTTTGCAAGCAAGTCCTTCCATCTTTTTGTAGGTTTCATCTCTTTCACTTTAAGTCTATTTGTTTCATTCTTGTATTTATTTTGTCTCATCAAATCCAAGGAACCTAAAACCCAACAGAACCTTAGTGTGCCTGCATGTAGTTCAGATCCCAGCACATCTAAACAGGTGAAACAAAGAGTAGTAAAACCAACTAATGTTCCTATTCCCTCTACAGGAGTAATCAGTGACATTAAAGGAAGCAGGTCAAAGTCTCAAGACAATACAAGGAATGATAGGACCTCGCAAGCTAAGAATGTGCACTGGAAAAGAGTAGAAGAACAACCAAGGAACTTTTTGTTTGAGCCGAATAAAACGAATCGTGTTGATTCTAGTATTAGCCTTAGGCGCATCGTAATTAATTCAATTCTCGATACTATTTGCAAACCTTGTAATGATGTCCGCTTAATTTCCGCTACTAATCACGAATGTGGTATGAATGTTTTGCCTAATGCTGTCAATTGTCATGTGAAAAGTGTTAATGCTAAAAAACGTGCTAAGAAGGCTAAAAGGCAAAAACGAAAGAAAGTTAAAAAACAGTGGAAACCCACAGGAAGAACCTTTAGTAAGATAGGATATAGATGGATACCTGTTGGTCAAAAGGCTAATCAGTCATGTCCTCAATATGCTAAGACAATGCCCACTAGAAAATGGATGCCTACTGGAAGAACTATTCCTTTAAGAAGTGAACATACTTTGAATAGGACAAATAAGAACACCAGCATTGCATCTATTACTAATGATTCCATTGCCTCTATCTCTGATTTAAATGTTTCCATTTCGATGGGTGTTCCAACCACTGTTACTAACCAAGTGGAACCCATTCTTGCATGGGGATCCCAATTATCCAGCTTATCCATTCTGTCTGTGTTCAACAACTGCAGATCGTTCAAATCGCTTTGTGGTACTGGACTCAGTCGCTCCAAGCATATGACCGAGACCGTCGCTCATGAACTTCGTGAGCAAATTCATCGACGCTAGATTCGGAATGATCATTTCGGTGCAATTAAGGGTTATGGAGATTATGTTGTTGGTGATAGTGTTATCTCTAGAGTATACTACGTGGAAGGTCTTGGTCATAATCTGTTCTCTCGTTGGTCAATTCGTGACTCAGATCTAGAAGTAGCCTTCAGAAAACATACTTGTTTTGTTAGAGAACTTGATGGTAAGGAACTGTTAAGAGGAACTCATGGTTCAAATCTTTACACCATCTCTATCGATGATATGATGAAGTCTTCTCCAATTTGCTTGTTGTCAAAGGCTTCGAAAACAAAGTCATGGTTATGGCATCGTCGTCTCAATCACTTGAACTTCGGCACCATCAATGATCTCTCCAAAAAGTACTTAGTTGTAGGTTTACCTCGACTAAAGTATGAAAAGGATCATCTTTGTTCAAGATGCCAATTGGGAAAAAGCAAAAGTATGCCCATAAACCCAAGCCTACAAACTCAATCTACGAAGTTCTTCATACAATTCATATGGATTTATGTGGACCAATGAGAGTGCAGAATATCTTTGGGAAGAAATATGTGTTAGTTGTGGTTGATGATTACTCTAGATTCACTGGGTCAAGTTCTTGAGGACAAAGGATGAAACTCGATATCATCATCAAACTCATCAAACAAATGCAGGTTCGACTTAACAAAACAATGTAATTATCCGAACGACAATGGGAACCGAAGTTTGTTAACAAACAACTTAGTGAATTCTACGAAAGCGTTGGAATCAGCCATCAAAGAAGTGTTCCGACGAACTCCTCAACGAACGGTGTAGTTGAAAGATCTAAATCGAACTCTTGTAGAAGCCACAAGAACAATGCTAATTTATTCAGAGGTTCCAATGTTTCTCTGGGTCGGCTATTGCCATCGCATGCTGCTACACACAAAATCATTCCCCGATTCACACCGTTCATGGAAAAACTCCATATGAACTTGTCCACAACAGAAAACCTAATCTCTTTCCTTCGTGTTTGGTGCATTATGTTATCCAACTAATGAGGGTCAAGACTCCGTCGGCAAACTTAAAGCTAAAGCAGACATTGGAGTATTTGTAGGGTATGCACCAAACAAAAAGGGATACCGAATCTATAACAAAAGAACCCGAAACATCATGGAAACAATTCATGTTACGTTTGATGAGTTGACCGGTCAAACGGCTCCCTGACAATCCAGTCGGACCCGCACTTCAAAACAAGTCCAATTGGTTCATCCCTTGTACTAAATCCCTCCCAAGAAACTCCATATGTACCTCCATCATCAAGATGATTTAAGAAAACTGTTTGATCCTATGTTTGATGAACAGTATGAGCCAAGTGCTAATGATCTATCAATTCCTACAACAGTAGGCGCTTCTATCCAAGTAAATGATGTTGATCCTTCTCGCCTCAATATCATTAAGTAAAGAAGCGCCTGCTGCTGATCACTCTGTCTCATCAACAAATCATCAATCATCGAGTGTACATATGGGAATGGTATCTGGTATCAACAATGAAGAAAATCCCTTTGCTACTCATGAAGATGCTCCGTTTGAAAATATATTTGCTCTCGAATCATCCTCGAAACCGCCTTCATCGAGAAATCGATTCCGCCACTTCCGCCTCAACTACAACCATATGAACACCTCAGAAAATGGACTCACGATCATCCATTAGACAACATCATGGAAACCCCTCTCGTCCAGTATCCACACAAAAACAACTTGCAACAGATGCCTTATGGTGCTTCTTTAACTCTGTACTATCTAAGATCGAACCAAAAGATGTTAAAACCTCCATGGATGAAGACAGCTGGTTCAATGCCATGCAAGAAGAAATTCATGAGTTTGATCGACATAATGTATGGGAATTAGTACCGCCCGATTGTCCTATGATCATTGCTCTAAAATGGATCTTCAAAGTAAAACTTGATGAGCATGGTGATGTGTTAAAGAACAAGGCCCGATTGGTTGCTAAAGGATATCATCAAGAGGAGGGTATTGACTTTGAGGAATCATTTGCTCATGTTGCTCGTATCGAGGCAATCAAAATCTTCTTGGCTAATGCCGCGCGTAAGAAGAACATGGTAGTCTATCGATGGACGTAAAGACGCATTTCGAACGGAGATCTTAAAGAAGTCGTCTATGTCACCAACCCGAAGTTTTGTGAATCCGAGCATCCTACTCGCTATTGTTTGAAGAAGGATATTTACGGTTTAAAGCAAGCTCCAAGGGCATGGTATGATACGCTATCAAAGTTTCTTCTATCTACCGGATTCAAAGAAAGGAGCGCTTGATCCTACATTGTTCACCCAGAAGTCAGGCAAACATTTAATTCACGTTCAAATTTATGTTGATGATATCATCTTTGCCGACTGACCCTGGATGAGTGTCGCTTTTCAAATGAAATGAGTTCAAAATTTCAAATGTCAATGATGGGACAAATGTCATTTTTCTTGGGATTACAAATTTCACAAAGTCCCGGAGGCATTTTCATAAATCAATCTAAATATGCAACTAAGATCTTAAAGAAATTTGGATTTGATTCAAGTGACCCTGTTGACACTCCCATGATTGATCGAACCAAACTAGATGAGGACCACTCAAGGATCATGATAGACCAAACAAAATATCGTAGTATGATTGGATCCCTGATGTACCTCACTGCCAGTAGACCAGACATCTTGTTTGCTGTTTGTATGTGTGCTAGATACCGTGCTAAGCCTACTAAGAAGCACCTTGAAGCAGTTAAACGGGTCTTTCGGTATCTCCAAGGAACCATCAATATGGGACTTTGGTACCAGAAAGACACCGGTATGTCACTAACAGATATGCATGCATATCATGCAGGTGTCAAGATACTCGTCCGGTACGCCTCGGAGGTGCTCGGCTTTTTGGGTGATAAGCCTGTGAGCTGGTCATCAAAGAAGCAAATGAGTACTTCTATTTCCTCTACAGAGGTGGAATACATAGCCATGTCATCTTGTTTTGCTCAAATCATTTGGATGAGATCTCAATTAACTGACTATGGTTTTGTATTCAACAAAATCTCTCTGTATCTGTGGATAATAAAAGTGCTATTGCTCTTTCATGCAATAACGTTAAACACTCAAGAGCTAAGCATATCGACATTCGACATCATTTCATCAGGGAACAAGTGGAGAAAGGTGTGGTGAAACTCTATTTTGTGAGGACTAAATACCAGCTTAGCGACATCTTCACCAAAGCTCTTCCAAGAGAACGTTTTGAGTTTATTCTTTCACGACTTGGCATGAAAAGCCTTCAACCGAAACACTCAAACGCCTTCGGAGGAAGACAAGGAGTAAAGGTCTATCTTCATCTATCTCTTGTATATATCTATTAAAAAAAATATATATATATATATATATATATATATATATATATATATATACAAAATTACAAAACCTTCAAAAATCAAATAGAAAAATATAAAACTTTCAAAAATCCATAAAAATTTGAAAAACTTGAAAATCTTCAAAAAAAAATATTGTTTTTTTTGTTTTTCTCGGTTCGATAATATCTACGGTCTTTGTGCTGTCATTCAAAGAATGACACGGGACTTTAGATGTTGTTCGAATTTTCATATTAAAAAAAAATATATATATTTTTGGGAGAAAGAGAAACAATGGTTTATTGTCATTTCAGGGAGTAACCCGCTTTTCAAAGAAAGAACAGAGTCATGCTTCTTCATGTTTTCAAACTCCATGCTCTGATTCTATAAACATTTATCTGCTGAAAACTAATTGTTTTGAAAAATAACTCGGACTCTATTTTTGATAATCATCTGGACTTATTTGTCAAAAAATCTATCTCTCAATCAACAACCTATGTCGTTGATTGAGGGGGAGAATGATTTCAATTAAATTAAAAAAAGTTATTTGTCATTCAATTGTTTTCAAAAGATAATCATGCATGTTCAATCAATGGAGTGTAAGTTTTAATATCCGATCCATATCAGTTAAAACGTTTTTCATAATCAAGTCACAATTCTCCTTAAAAGCTTTCAAAATCAATTTAAATCTACAGAGATCACAAATCTCAAATGATTTGATAATTGTGATCGGGAGAGAATTTGTGATTTAAATTGGATTTATACTGATAAATCGGTAAATGGTTTTATAAGGATGTACAAGCTCTCCTTCCCACATGTGCCAAACGATTTTAAATTTTTCATGCACATGTTGAGGGGGAGCATCTATCTTAAACCACAATGATTTGAAATGTGATCATTTATCTCAATGTGCAGGTTTCCTCTAGTATGTGCAAAACTCTTTTCTAACCTCGAGGCACATATTGAGGGGGAGCAAAATCATGTAAACCTCATCCTTCCCTAAAATGCTTTATCTACTTGATTTGATTTAGGAAGTGATGCTGATATCTTTTAGAAAATGGTTATCAAAGAAGTTAATTCTTTCTCTTGCCTCCATGTGCAAAACGATTTCAAATACTTGATGCACATGTTGAGGGGGAGTTCTCATTCTAAAATTATCAAAAACAATTCAGTTACAAAATGCTTTGATAACATATCATAAGTATCTAGATTGATTTTTCAAATGGTTCCAAATGGCAGATGAACAATACCAAATAGACCTACCAACTTTACTTTATGTACGGTGATATAAGGATGATAAGGTTAGGTATTTGTTCCCATGATCCGCCAGAACCGGAGGGATCTACCCAGGGACTATCCACTAGTTAGTGTAGAGTTCTTAGGTATGATGATAAAAGGAGAAAAATGAGATATAGGAAGAGAGCAGACTGAGACTGAGCTAGTACTAGAATAAACCCAACAAGGTTCTAGCTATGAAGTCTTGGTAAGCACTGAAGGGGTTGAAGAATTAAAAAGAATTGAATGAGAAAAGGGTGAAAACGAATAGCCCTCCATATACTCAACCTTAGGGCAGAAACCGAGTTCAATTCATATGCTACTGATGGTAACATCGGCATTGAAGACAAGACGTCATGGACCCAGTGACGCACTGCACTTCAACTTTCCAAACCACTCAAGTTCCTCTTAAAAGGACTTGTTTCATTCTCACGGGGAACCGGCATTATCTATCGATTTTCTCTTAGAGATTGTTGATATTGAAGAAGGAGACCCTCTCCCTAGTCTCCGATATAGGATCCAAATATGCACAAATTGAGTCTAGAGCCACGAGATCATCAATAAATCTCATTAGGACACTTTCAATGAAGACTCTCTGTTTCACACAATGTGGAAAGAGAGATTATATCTAGAGTCCTTCGCATTATCCTTGTGGTATTGCCAGAACATCTGAGTGATATGCATACATATTCACAATGAAGATGGAAAGCCTTCGGGAGCCAACATCAAACAAGCTCCTGGTAGGTGGCATGTGAGATCTATTCATTAGATCAACCATGTGACAACCGAACGAAACAATGGGCGATTCAATTCTTGAATCAATCCGGTTCGTATGGATTGATGGATACCTTTGAAAAACCCTTGTTGTTGTGCTCAAAAATTCTTTCCTTTAGCACATCGACCCGGTACGAATATTTCATATCAAAAGGTGTTTTATGGTTGATAATTGATTTTTATTAAAACCTTCGTTGTATTGCAAAAACAATTTCTATTGAGCCATACACGATTGTTTTTCAAATCTCTTTTCATCAATCAGTGAATCTCTATTCGCGGGGTTCACTCACCGTTGTCTTCTTTGAGACGTTCCGGTTGAGAACGCTAGAGCACCGCGAAAACCCCGTCAAGAAAATTCTTTGGAATTTTACTCGATCACGGCGATACTTGTATCTGATCAACGGGAACCGTGGGACGTGTACCTCAATTCAACGAAAGTGATCAAAGACACTTTCGTGCACTTTATTGCTAAATGTTTTACGCAGTGTACTCCTACGTTCTGTTGTCCGACGAATGAAGCGGTCAATCCACTCAACACATTCATCTCGAAAGAAAACATGATTAGTGCATCAATGACTCTGATATTTTCACTCCATGATTCTGCTACGCTGCTGCCAATATCATGAATCATCGAAAGCTTCCGCTACTCTGATGTGAAGATATCATGATCCAGAATGTGAGCATGTCGGTCCGAATGTCACAACTTCACCTAATACCAACACCACAATGGATGTCTCAGAGATTTTTGTTAGCTGATGATCTCAAAAGCCGGCTCTGAATTATTATCACGTGGATCATTGAAAGACCTCCACTTGGATTAACCAAACATGCAATGAGAAGAATCAATGACTACGAGCTTCGGAGCAAAGTACTACATCAAGAATGCAAGAACAATTTTTTAATGTAATATCTGTTTGTATTCAATGTAATTTTAGTACATGATTGAGGTGACCTCCCTTAGGGGGAGATTGTTAGGAATTAGAAATTCCAGGTATAAAAGAGTCGGTCACCTCAAGTATATGTAATCGTTAGAAAGCTCGTAGTCGTAGTTCTTTTAAGTTAAGTAGTATTTAGTTAAGTAACACCGTGGAGGACGGACGAGTTTTTACCCACTGTATGCCTGATCCACGTCTTGTGTGGTATATTCTATTGTAAGACTATAAATACTCTCTACCTTCCAAGGTAGAGAGTTGGAGCTCATAATAATAAGATTTTTCTTTCTCTCACTAAAGTTCCCTAAACCTCTAACTTTCTCTCTCTAGAACTCATCTTTATACGCCCACTTTGTGTTATGGTTTGATGTGTATGTGAAATCCAATATCCCACAAAGAAGAACACAATAGCAAAATAATTTCTATAAGACATTTATAGATTCAAAAATACACATGATTTCAGCTGCGTGAGCCATATATATCACCAAAAGTGATGATAATGAACGTTGGATGTTGAAAAAAATTGCGGTGTCAGCAGATCATTTCCATAGTCCGTAAAATACCATACTAGTACAGCTATAATCGCATAGCTTGTCAAGGAATGACTAAACGCCAAGCCTGAATGACAACACATACGGTTTTGTAGATATAAAAAAACATGAGGCGGACCAAATTAAGAGCCAAACTAAGATGGTTACTTAGGATGCTACAAAATCAACGAGTCAATAATTTGGCGTAATGGGTCGGGTTGAAATTTAACACAATCATTTCACTGATATGAAAAAATTGATGACCAATCCAATTTATTCGATATTTATAGAAAAAACTTGATAATATATATTGTTAGCAACTAGTTCTTCTTCCTAAAACCACAAACTGAAAATTAAATTAAATGGGAACATAGGAAAGTTATTTCCTTTAAAAAAGAAATTCATAAGATAAGATATTTTATATAGGAGAAAGCATTAATTATTAAAACACTAGCAGGGTACCCCGCGCGTTGCAGCGACGGGTACCCTGAAATAATTTTTTTGGATGAATAATGTATTTTAGTTTATTATGTTCTTTTTAACAATAAATTTACGAATATCAAGAATTTCATAGCCCATGCACGTTCGGGCTCGAAACCGTTGGCCCGTGTCTGCTCGGGCTCGAGCCCGTTTGGTCCGCGCCGTTTCGGGCTCGAGCCCGTTTGGTCCGAGCCGTTTCGGGCTCAAACCCATTTGGCCCGTTGCCCGTTCGGGCTTGAATATTTGTATAATGTGCTTTATTATTTTTAGTAGTGAAATTTAATTAAGGAATTGTGTTTAATTTGTTTGTACAATATGCTTGATAATTTGTATTTCTTATGTAAGAGGTGTTTTAATAACTGTATTAATTGTATTTATTGACCAGTTAAATAATTGACTACATTAAATAGCATTAATTGTATTTGTTGTAAACTATGCTTCTTGTCTTGTACGTCTGAAAATTATGTGCATTAAAGTGTTGTACACTATGTTTCTTTTCTTCTAAGTAGTAGTCATTATAGTTATTAATAACATTGACTATTTTAATAGCATTAATGTTGTAAGTCTGAAAATAAGTCTCAAAATTACATCATGCTTATTTTGTTGTAAACTATGCTTATTTTGTTGTAAATCTGAAAATTGGTTGCACCTATTGTACATTGTGCTTAAATGGTTGTAATTTTTGGTGAAGGGTTGTTTTTAATAGCATTAATGTTGTTTAAAAGAACTTTGATATTACAATGACACCACGCTTTATTTTGTTGTACAATATGCTTACTTTGTTGTAATTCTGAAAATTAGGTGCATTAAAGTGTTGTAAACCATGCTTAATTTCTTGTAACTCTTAAAATTAAAAGTGACGTGTCTTCGTGCGTTATAAGTACTATAGATAAAAGTAAAAAATAATATTAATAACTAATAACCCAGTCTTTACTTCTACCCACACAAACAAAACAATCGTCCTCTACCTCTCAACACTCACCATCCACCTTTGTTCATCTTCTCCATATCTGATTTATTTCTCACATGTTTGGAATATTTTTGGCTTAACAATAAGAAGTTTTATTTGTTAGCGTAACTCTTTTTATATTATATAATAGTAAAACTTAGGGTTCAAGATAAGTCTAGCTTCTTGAATGTGTAGTTTGTCTATGTATTTTCAAAGTAAATTACTATGTATTTTCAGAATTCAACAAACGTGTATTGTTAAAAAAGTTAACACGCTGATAGGAAACAGGACGTGGATTGATTTTCAGTTTGGAAAGCAGGTACACGAGAATTAGTTGGAACTCATTCCTAAATGCATGCATCTGCTTGTCATCATTTTATTGGTTGTAACAAAGAAACCCACAGAAGTGAAGATCGCACTACAGAAGATGGGAAGAAACAAAGCGGTAGGGCCGGACCAAATCCCAATAGAAGCTTGGAGGTGTCTGGGAGACAGGGGATTAGATTGGTTGACGTGCCTCTTCAACAAGATCTTCTTCTACGGGACAAGATGCCGATGAATGGAGACTCAGTGAAGTCATCCCCATCTACAAGAATAAGGGAGATGTACAAGCGTGTAGCAATTATAGGGGCATTAAGCTTCTCAGCCACACAATGAAGCTTTGGGAGAGAGTTATTGAGAGAAGGTTGAGAAGGGAGACAAGGGTGTCAGAGAACCAATTTTTGTTTTATGCCAGGAAGGTCCTCGATTGAGGCTATTCACCTTCTCAGAAGTCTCATGGAGAAGTATAGAGAAAGACAAAAGGACTTGCATATGGCGTTCCTTGATCTTGAAAAGGCTTATGATAGCGTCCCGCGCGAGTTGATTTGGAGAACTCTTATCGACAAAAGAACCCCAAATAGATACGTGAGAGTCATTAGGGACATATACGAGGGTGCTAAGACTCGTGTACGGTCCTCAGTGGGGACCTCAGAGTTTTTCCCTGTGGAAGTTGGGCTCCACCAGGGATCTGCCATTAGCCCCTGCCTCTTCGCCTTGATTCTAGATGAGTTAACTAGAGGGGTACACGAACGCATCCCGTGGAACATGATCTTTGCTGCTGACATTGTGTTGGTGGCAGAATCGGCGGAAGGGTTAAACACCAGACTCGAGCACTGGAGGAAGGCTCTAGAAGACAATGGCCTTCACGTGAGCAGGGAGATGACTGAATACATGAGATGTGATTTTGGGAGGATTGAGCCAGGTCACCGCGAACACATTGATATTCATATCGGTGATCAGATCCTGACACCCAAGGAGTCTTTTAGATACCTGGGATCGATAATACATAAATCAGGGAGGATAGATGAGGACGTAACCCACCGGATTAGAGCGGGGTGGGCGAGATGGAGGGCAGCTTCAGGAGTCCTTTCACACGGAACATCCCATTTAAGTTAAAGGGAAAATTCTATAAGGTGGCGATTAGACCGCTATCTTGTACGGCTCTGAATGTTGGCCCATATTAAAGGCACATGCAAACAGGGTAGAGGTGGCAGAACTGAGGATGCTAAGATGGACTTGTGGTAAAACCTTGCTTGACATGATCCCGAACGGAGTTTTCAGAGCAAAACTTGAGGTCGGGAATATTGTTTCGAAAATGAGAGAAGGAAGGTTGAGGTGGTTCAGACATGTCAGGAGGAGGCCACAGTCAGCGCCAGTTAGAAGGGTCGAAGCGCTAGATGTAGATGGCGTGAGAAGGCGAGGCAGACCCAATATCATATGGGAGGATAGACTTAAGCTTGACATGATGGAGCTTAGTTTGACCGAGGACATGATCTCAGATAGGAAGGGATGGAGGGATAGAATTAGGATTTGCGGGTAGTGGTGCTAGGTGCTTGGATTTTAGGTGTCCCCTTTTGCCTCCTTGCGTGTTTTGTTGTGTGGTCTCTTTTTTTGCTTTGCCGTAGTCTTAGGCCCCGTGCGTGGTTTGCGTTGCTCTAGTGTTGCTCCCTTAGGTTTTGCCTGCTTCGTATTGCTCCCTACGTGTTTTTTTTTTTAATTTATTTATTTATTTTTTATTTTTATTTTTTTTGTGCTACGTGTTTTCTCTGCTTGAGCTTTTTACCTCGTGTGCTACTTTGCTTTGCTCTGTGTTGCCCCCTTCTTTTGGTGTGCCTGGGCTTTTGGTTCTATTTCTGTTGCGCTTTGCTATTGGCTTATTTTCGGCGTGCTGTGCATGGTTCCTTTTCCTATATGCCATGATTGCTTGTTTGCTTGCTTGCTTTTTACTACACTTTTGCCTATTGTTTTTGTCGTATGCTATCTCTATCCTTTTGCACTAGCACACATGCACTTGCCGGAGGTCTCGTTGGAAGCAGTCTCTCTACACACGGGTTTACCCGGATGTAGGGGTAGGATCTGTCTACATTTTACCTCCCCCATACCCTGCCTGGGCGGGATTGGGTTTGTTGTTGTTGTTGTTGTTGTTGTTGTAACAAAGAAACCCACGACATTAAGCTAATGCCACACAGATTTAGACCAACATTCAGACATGAGTTAGTCCTTCAATGATTTATCATCCACGATATGTGATTTATCATCCACAAAATTATATAGAATACATAACGGGCCTAATATACAATGGGCCAAATACTAATCCTAATATTAATAGTCTAACACTCCCTCGCAGTTTGAGCGAGAGGATACCGAACACTCAAACTGTTACGAAACTCAGTAAACAAGGCAGATGGTAACCCTTTGATAAAAATATTCAAAGATACAAAACCGAAGGAACATGCAGAACTCAAACTTGACCAGTAGCAACCAAATCACGAACAAAATGAATATCAATCTCAATATGCTTGGTGCACTGATGCTGAACAGGGTTAGAAGACAAGTACATTGCACTCACATTATCACAATAAACAATAGTAGCAGATGAAAATGGTGTATGAAGCCCACATAGTAAATTCCGAAGCCAACATGTCTCAGAAACAACATTGGCAACACCCCGATACTCAGCCTCAACACTGGAATGAGAAATCGTCGACTGACGTTTAGAGAACCATGAAAGTAAGTTGTTGCCAGGAAAAACACAATAACCTGATGTAGACCGGCGAGTGCTAGCACAACCAGCCCAATCAGCATCCGAATAAGCAACCAAAGACTCAGTAGTAGAAGAAAATAACTGTAAACCATAAGCCAAAGTCTCCTGAACATACCGTAATATCCGCTTGAGAGCAGCGAAATGAGGCTCTCGAGGATCATGCATATATAAACAAACCTACTACACAGCATAAGTAATATTTGGTCTAGTGAAAGTGAGATATTGAAGAGAACCTGCAAGACTCCGGTATAACGTAGGATCAGAAACCGGATCACCATCATCACCCAACTTAGACTAAGCGTCAATCGAGTCCTAGAAGGGTTACAACCAACCATATGTGCACGCTCTAAAATCTCCATAACATACTTACGCTGTGACAAAAACATCCCAGAAGAGTCACGCGTAACTGACACACCCAAAAAATAATAAAGAGCACCCAAATCTATCATAGAGAACTCCTTATGCAAAGAAGCAATAATCCGCTGTAATAAACTATCAGAGGAAGCAGTAAGCACAATATCATCCACATATAGTAGCAGAAAACGGTATCATCACCCTGTCAGTAAATAAATAAAGAAGAATCACACCGACTCGAAAAACCAACAGAAGAATATAAGCATCAAACCGCTAAAACCATGCCCGAGGCACCTGCTTAAGACCATAAAGAGAACCGTAATAAAACATAATCCGATGCTCAGATCCCGAAAACCGTGGTGATGCATATAAACGCCAACCAAATCACCATGCAAAAATGCATTCTTGAGATCAAGCTGATGAACAGGCCAATGTCGAGATATAGCTAAACTAAGAACAGTCTGAATGGTGCCCTTCTTAACAACTGGACTAAAAGTCTCATCAACATCTACGCCCTCCACCTATGTGCAACCCCCAAGACGTTCCTTATACCGACTAAGAGTGCCATCAGCCAAATACTTATGGCGAAATAACCACATACTGTGACAATTCGTAATTTCAGGTCATTTCTCAAACTTTGAAAATTTCACTATTCATCTCGGGAATTTACTATTCACTGGTTATTATCCATCATTTTACTATTCATCATTTTTCGTAAACTAGGTTTACGAGTATCAAATACGCGTAACCTTGGGGGTTAAGCTGCGTATTCATGAAACATCATTGAGAACATTACACATAGACTAGAGTTAGTCTACATGTCATCAGTAACATCATTTTCATATTAGTTCATGCATGGGTTTGCATATTTCATTAACGCGTATTTATTTATTAAATAAACGCTATCGCACGTTCATTTATTTTGAATAATTGATCCGACACTTCCAACAATTATATTGATATATTTTTATACTCATTTAAGACTATAAAAATTATATTATTAGTTTACCCGATGTTTTGAATTTATTTTGTATATATATATTGTTATATATATATATTTACGACGGTTTACGTAATTTCGATACAATAATTATATAACCACCCGTACTTTTACGACTATTAAATTAACTATAAACTTTTATTTATTATCACTTTTACACACTTCGATAAACCCACGACTCATTTTAAATATTAAGATTGAGTATGTTGAAAATTTATAACGTTTTTATGAGCTTCACTTTACCCAATATTAAGTTTCACAACTTAAGGACTCACCGTTTGAAACCGGAATCAAACTATAACCAAATACCCGCTATATCTCAAAACTTCATTGTTAAGACAAACAAATATCTTTTACTTTTATATACCCAAACCGCCTCATTATACATCTCTCTTTTTATCAAACCGACACCAAATAATAATCTGTCTTTCTCTCTTTCGTATCAAACACACAACACATATCTTATCCATCTTTCCCTCCCACTCTGTTCTCCTCTCGACTCACCAACAATCGGAGCTAACACCACAGCCCGACATCATCACCACACCATCGCGACCACAACAACACCATCATGCCATCTCCATCCGTTTCGGGGCCGAGAAAGATGAGGTAAGTCAAAGGAGATCAAGAACCAATTGGTCGATTCGTATACTGAAGTCGGGTTTCACTCCCATCGTCACCATCACCTTGTGCTTCCTGGGTATGCCTAACAAACATCAAGTTATTATTATTACTTTTATTTATTTTTATTTGAATATAAAGAAAAACTGGGATTTGTATAATGATTAAAGTGAATTGGAACGGATTAAAAACGTTTTTGAAAAGGCTTCGTGTGGTAAGAATCGAGAATGATGTTTTAACTGATGTTTCTATGTCGGGTCAGGTATTAACCCGCACCAGTTTGTGTCTAGGATCAAGTTGGATTTGCTTATTCTTCTTTATCTGGTCGGTCATGGTTTTATTAGAAATTCTTATGTTTATAATTGAACCTATTTAGTTGTCCATTTTCTGTTGTGTTGATGTATGTTCGGACATCGCGAGAAACCACAAGAGTGGTTAATTCAGTTTACTGATTCAAGCAAACCACACCCACAAGGGTGTGATGTCTTTTAGTGTTCTCAGATTATCGCGACAACCACAAGCGTAGTCATGTCGTGTTTGTGACCACACCCACATAGGGTGTTGGTTTAGTTCGATTTAACAAGACACCAAAGGGTGTCGAGATGATGTTATTTTTCCAGCTTAGTTGTCCAACATACTAGGGGTGCACTTCGTTTGGTTTTACAACCCACAAGGGTGCGTTTGGAACTGATTTTTCAGCCCCAAAGGGGTGCGTTTTGCTGCTGATTATTTTCAGCCCATGGAGGGCATTTTGTTGCTGATTTTTCAGCCCCAAAAGGGGTGTTTGTTTTGCTGCAGTGCAGCCCCAACTGGGGTTTGCGTTTATTTCAATTGCACCAAACAAGGCTGTTTGGATTGCCTAACCGCTTGATCAAGGGTGTTTGAGTTTGCGTATTTTCCTAAATATATTAAGCTGCCAGAATTCTATTTAGTACGAACAGAGTGTAAAATATATTTTGACAACTTATAATCTTAAAAATATGTTAGTGCACTTAATTACCTTTTCGGGGATATAAAGAACGTAAAAATCGGACTTAAAACGAGAAAGATATGACTAAATGAAGTTTAACGAAACTTTTATATTTTTTACAGCATTTATAAAAATAATTATAATCTGTCCAGTTTTTGAAATAGAATTTTAACCACTTTCGGGTCCGATTCGGCCAAAACTTATTGAATAAAACTTGTCCGGAATGATATTTTACTCAAGGTTGTGACTTTTCTTTTGTCCCGAAAATGCTTATTTTTGTTGCTACATTGAATTTGGTATAGTGCACTTTTGGTTTTCACAAACCAAAAAGGGGCGTCATTATTTTAGACATTGTAACTATATTGATTTGTCGGATTGTTTTAAGTGGTAAATATTGATTTTGTAAATATGGGAAATGTTGTAGAAACTGGTAAGTCATGCCGAAATCTTCCAAAAATTCTATACTTAGTAAAATTTCTACAAAACTGTTTTCAATTCCGACAAAAAGATGAAAAATCCTAAAATTTATAAGAATCATATAATTTCTTATAATTCATTTAGAATATTTTAAAAGTATCCTTTCTTTTATAAGAAACTTCCTTTTCTTTATTTTGAGGTTTCCAGAAATATGTCGAATTCTATTGTTTTATCATTAATTATTTCTTGATTTCTTCTTTGCTATATATCTTGACTTCTCTTATGAATTCCTTATATATTTTTCTTGAAGTAATTGTGTCGTTAATGTCTTGAGTGTAAGTCGTGATATCCTGGTGATAAGATCGTTTATAAGCTCAGCTAGGGATCAATAACAAAGATAATAAGCAGCGGAATAATCAAAACAATACTTTGTTATTGAACAAGGTTTTCATTCACTACCACTAACTAATATTAGACGTTTATAGGAACACGTCTACTAACTACTAACTAATAACCTAGGAGTTTACATGAACATACGCCTAGGATACACACACACCTTTACTAATCGACTACATATTGGAAGACTTAATTAAAACCTACACTTATGTCCTCTTTATATGCTAGAGGATAAGCACTAATAAATAAAACTTCTTTTGCAAGAAAGTCCCTCCATCTTTTTGTAGGTTTCCTTCTTGTCATATTAAGTCCCTCTTGTTTCATTCTTTTTGTCTTTATCAACTCAAACGTATAATTCCCAACACCTGGTATCATTGAATTATGAGTCCGGATTACCTGGAGTGAATACAAACTACAATGGGCTGAGCCCACACTAATCTAGCTTGTTCTCCAAACTTGTTCTCCAAAAATATAAGCTAACTAACATCGACTTCTCTTTCGTCGTTTTCTACGCAACTTGAGTCTTGGTCGATATTTATTAACTATTCCTTATAAGGTATTGGGATATACATTATGCCTTGGTGTGAGTTACTTATGGAGTCCTTATTCTTACCACCACATGAAACGTTAATAATAAAATTTTAAGATATGATATTAGACATTTAAACAAACATTGATACAAGTATTCCCACGAAAACTAAAAGCGTTTTATCCTTTGAAACTCATCGAATCGACTACTTTACGCTTGTCATGTTTGACACAAGCTCATATCTATTAGGTTGTGCCAATTCCTTATTGTCATGCTTATTTGACATTGCATTACTTAATGTCACTACATGCTAAGGTGAGTTTTTTAATAACCCGTCTTTCAAGTTTTTACTTTATTTCAAACCTCGAGGGGAGAATACATTGCACATCATTTTTATTACGATACCAGTATATCAAATTCATTACATTGCTTAAGTTACCTCATTGCCAATTGAATGTCCCATGCTCGAGAAATCATGAACAGATTAATTATTGGGTAGCGAGGGTGAGTGGATAGATCTATCGAGGGTGAATGCTCCATCCGGGTTGGTGGATTCCAACTGGTCAAACGGATGCATTTCATTTAATATCATTATTTGAGTTGTTTGGCAAAACACTCTGTTGGGCGAACATCATGATCGAGTATAGCCGATTGTCATGTGCTTATAGAAATTGTAACATTTTATGTGACATATTTGTCATACATGGCCTATACTTGTGGTAGTCGTATAAAGCGTTTTACATGAACTCTATGAACTCACTCAACCTTTGTGTTGACACTTTTAGCAATGTTTTTTCAGGTAACTAAGGCATTCACTTCATGGCATGCATGTGGACATATCATAGAGTAGCGGTGACGCCAGCGTCTCACATGGGATTATACACTTTAAAAACATCGTTTACTTGTACCAAACTTATTTTCCGCACATTTTGGTTTTCATTTGGGACCTATCTTTGTAACTCTGAATGGTTTAATATATCAAGCGATGTTCTTTTCAAGCGACACTTAGGTCGTTCAATATAACTGTGATTGTGATGCTATGACGTCATCCACCAGAAATTCCATTCAAAGCCAAGGTAATTTGGGGTGTGAGCGGATTGGCCGAGCTTGATTATAGAGAACTAGGTTATATCATTGACCCTAGACTATAACTACATCATCATAGCATCTCATCATTTCATCATAAGTGCATAGTCACTATGCATGCGGTTTCATACGCACATTTTGCGAGTTATTTACTTTCATTTCAAAAATCGATTGTCACATAGATGCCTTCAAATACCCATCTCATCATACTCATATCAGACTCCAAAGTGGAGAATGCCCTGTCATTCCCTATCACAATTTTAACATCAGTTGACTCAACACCGATAACATCAGATAATGGTGAACTAGACGCTTGAGACGAAGTTGCACCTACACCATCACAATCATTATTGATTCACCGTAGGATCAGGACAGTTTTAATCATTCTGTCGGAACAGATTATACCATTTGGTTGAACTTATAGGTTTAGTCCTAATGAATCTATTTTCTTAACTCACCACAATGATTTCCATTATCATTGTCATCATTTTCATTATCATTGTCATCTAGAGTACCATCCGTGCCATCATATCCCATAGACACTACTCATACATCTGACTTACAGCTTGGGAAGCGTGTATGATTTGACACATCATTACCATCTATCACTAAGACTATAGACATTACACTATCTTAAAGGTTTGAGGACTATAAAAGTTCTAGGGTTGTTCTTTGCTAGACAACCTACTATTCCTACACTTGAAACATGATTAGACCATCAACAGGAACATATAATAAGTACATTTCTATTTAGTGTAATATTTATCCTTTATTATCTCTATGATAATCACAACCTTTGTTTATTTCATTCCCTATTCCAATTGCCCAATTTTCAATCATTTCGCGACAATACATTACTATCTTACTAGGGGTTAGGCCAACTTTATTCTTGACCAATTAAGAGACAATTACCACTCTATGAGGTTCTCCCATGTATCCTACAAACCATTCCACAAATTTTATTTCAAGTTATACGCTACTATTTCATTGAAATTATTTCACTTAATTTTATTTCGAGCTATTTTATCACCACCTTAGAAACGTTGTTTCATAAAGTTTTAAAACAAGTTGTTTTGTTACCACCCTATCAATTGGTTTTCGGTCATTTTATCAATTATTTAATACCATCATGCGAAACAATTTTCATGTTACTCTAAAAAATTATTGAGCCATTATCTTACAAAACAAAACGTTGAATACCATCTAAAACTTCGGAGGAACATAATACCATTTCAACAAAACCAAGCATCACATCATTTGTCCTCGATTATACATAGCATGATCACCTATGTATAATTCAGGAAGAATTATGTCATGAAAGTAACAAGCATCATTTCAAATCTCTTAAAACAATCTTCACTCAAAAACAAGGATTTGTAAACAGATAAATTGCTCATAAACACCTCTTTTGTTAACACTCTATAGATACCTACGCCATTCATCCCTCACTCAACCGATAAGTTAGAATTTGACGAGTGACCTTTTTAGGAAAGGCTTCCTATACAATCTATGAGGAGGATTCCTCAATACAAGAAAACAATGAAAGGATTTCAGAATTTCCAACAAGGACTAGAAGTATGTAGTAAGATGATTCAAAACTCCAAAGAAGCCTTAAGAAATCATGAGACATTCCGAACCACTATCTTTGGACTAGAAGCCAAGATATATCATTTCAAAAGTACTAGCTAGACCGAGTTACAAGATTTAGTACGAAGCGAATACACACTAAGCAACACTATAGGGATAAACCAAGTCTTCTAGCGTCTTTGCAGAACATTCCATTTAACATAGCCTCAACAATATGTGAACTTCCCTACAATGAGTTTCCCTTAAAGGAAAAATTGGTTAAATTAAGGTTATCGATATAAACTTCCCCTAAGGCATTGTGTTCTCTAGAAATTCCAAGTAACCTCACTTCCATATCAAGAAATGCAACAGGTCTGAACATATCGGACAATCAATCACTCTCCATCTACAAGTGAAATTAGAACAAACATTCTTCGACATAGTATGAGCTGATATCTATTTTCTTGCTAGCATGATAACAATCTAAGTGATGAAATATTTTAGAAGCACTCAATATCGGAAGAAATCTTGAAAATAAACCACTACACCACATCACTTAAATATTTAAGTTTTTGTGACTTGACAACATATAGCATGGAAACACTTCGATAATCAAACAATAAACATCTTAGTCATGGAGACTAAGCCCCTTAGGCAAGGAAGACTTAAGTCATGACATTCGCTAGAACTAGAAGCGCGAGGAATCACACGTACCCATAATCTATTATTTTCAATAATGCCCTTTTAACAGACTTGACATTTTGAAATTTGGCCTGAGACACGTGGTATCAATTCCAGTTGTACCTATTATAAGCTATTCGATTCACCTTAGACTTCTGATAATCATTTCAAGGTTCCCATAGAACCTCTTATGTAACATGAGTACCGCGTGTTATCTTCAGCTCAATGGTTAGAGCGAGAGAACAATTCCCACATTAGAAGATATGCTCAAAGCATGTGTGACTTTCTAGAAATGATTAGGCAAATCATTCTTCATCGAACAAGTTGCGTTACAACAATAGTTAGCACATGAACATATTGACTACACCAATTGAGGCACTCTATGGTTGAGGTGTCAATCACTTATTCAAGGGTAAAAATCAGGAAAGTCCAACTCATTAGTTCACGACTTATTCATGAAACAAAAAAGTGATCGTACAAATCAAGAATCAGTTACAAGTAACAACATATAGACAGAAAAGCTACGTCGATATACGACGCAAAATATTGGAAATATGTTCCATAAGTCGCAAACCATTAAATTTCAAGTTAGCAATGAGTTATGTTGAAAGTCGAGCTTGGAAAGGCATGGTACGAATCGAGAAAATATTGGACGACCGATGCGACTCAAATGTCCTCACCTTTTCACAAGTAACAAGTGAACCCTAACATGAACCGAGATTGACTTGAATTCCTTTTTAGATGGTAGAATGTGACAATTAAGTAATTCAGTCATTTCTCAAACTTTGAAAATTTCACTATTCATCTCGAAATTTACTATTCACTGGTTATTATCCATCATTTTACTATTCATCATTTTTAAGTAAACTAGGTTTCACAGTATCAATCTGGCGTAACCTTGGGGTTAAGCTGCGTATTCATGAAACATCATTGAGAACATTACACATAACTAGAGTTAGTCTAGTATCAGATACATCATTTTCATATTAGTTCATGGGTTTGCATATTTCATTAAGCGTATTTATTTATTAAATAGCTATCATGCGATCATTTATTTTGAATAATTGATCGAGCACTTCACAATTATATTGATATATTTTTATCTTTCATTGGTATAAAAATTATATTATTAGTTTACCCGATGTTTTGAATTTATTTTGTATATATATATTGTTATATATATATATTTCTGACGGTTTACGTAATTTCGATACAATAATTATATAACCACCGTACTTTTCTGACTATAAATTAACTATAAACTTTTATTTATTATCACTTTTACACACTTCGATAAACCCACGACTCATTTTAAATATTAAGATTGAGTATGTTGAAAATTTATAACGTTTTTATGAGCTTCACTTTACCCAATATTAAGTTTCACAACTTAAGGACTCACCGTTTGAAACCGGAATCAAACTATAACCAAATACCCGCTATATCTCAAAACTTCATTGTTAAGACAAACAAATATCTTTTACTTTTATATACCCAAACCGCCTCATTATACATATCTCTTTTTATCAAACCCACACCAAATAAAAATCTGTCTTTCTCTCTTTCGTATCAAACACACAACACATATCTTATCCATCTTTCCATCCCACTCTGTTCTCCTCTCGACTCTTCAACAATCGGAGCTAACACCACCAGCCCGACATCACCATACCATCGCAGCCACAACAACACCATCACTGCCATCTCCATCTGTTGCGGGGCCGAGAAAGATGATGTAAATCAAAGGAGATCAAGAATCAATTGGTCGATTCGTATACTGAAGTAGGGTTTCACTCCCATCCTCACCATCACCTTGTGCTTCTCGTGGGTATGCCGAACAAACATCAAGTTATTATTGTTACTTTTATTTATTTTTATTTGAATATAAAAAAAAACAGGGATTTGTATAATGATTAAAGTGAATTGGAACGGTTTAAAAACGTTTTCGAAAAGTCTTTGTGTGGTAAGAATCTGAGAATGATCTTAAGCTGATGTTTCTATGTCGGGTCAGGTATTAACCCGCACCAGTTTGTGTCTAGGATCAAGTTGGATTTGCTTATTCTTCTTTATCTGGTCTGGTCATGGTTTTGATTAGAAATTCTTATGTTTATAATAGAACCTATTTAGTTGTCCATTTTCTGTTGTGTTGATGTATGTTCGGACACCGTGAGAAACCACAAGAGTGGTTAATTCAGTTTACTGATTCAAGCAAACCAGTGATGTCTTTTAGTGTTCTCAGATTATCGCGACAACCACAAGCGTAGTCATGTCGTGTTTGGTTGACACACGGCTTGTGACCACACCCACATAGGGTGTTGGTTTAGTTCGATTTAACAAGACACCAAAGGGTGTCGAGATGATGTTATTTTTCCAGCTTAGTTGTCCAACATACTAGGGGTGCACTTCGTTTGGTTTTACAACCCACAAGGGTGCGTTTGGAACTGATTTTTCAGCCCCAAAGGGGTGCGTTTTGCTGCTGATTATTTTCAGCCCATGGAGGGCATTTTGTTGCTGATTTTTCAGCCCCAAAAGGGGTGTTTGTTTTGCTGCAGTGCAGCCCCAACTAGGGGCGTTTGGTTTCGCATTTTGCAGCCAAACAAGGGCTGTTTGGATTGCCTAATTTCTGCTTGATCAAGGGTGTTTGAGTTTGCGTATTTTCCTAAATATATTAAGCTGCCAGAATTCTATTTAGTACGAACAGTAGCTGTAAAATATATTTTGACAACTTATAATCTTAAAAATATGTTAGTGCACTTAATTACCTTTTCGGGGATATAAAGAACGTAAAAATCGGACTTAAAACGAGAAAGATACGACTAAATGAAGTTTAACGAAACTTTTATATTTTTTACAGCATTTATAAAAATAATTATAATCTGTCCAGTTTTTGAAATAGAATTTTAACCACTTTCGGGTCCGATTCGGCCAAAACTTATTGAATAAAACTTGTCCGGAATGATATTTTACTTAAGGGTGTGACTTTTCTTTTGTCCCGAAAATGCTTATTTTTGTTGCTACATTGAATTTGGTATAGTGCACTTTTGGTTTTCACAAACCAAAAAGGGGCGTCATTATTTTAGACATTGTAACTATATTGATTTGTCGGATTGTTTTAAGTGGTAAATATTGATTTTGTAAATATGGGAAATGTTGTCGAAACGGGTAAGTCATGCCGAAATCTTCCAAAAATTCTATACTTAGTAAAATTTCTACAAAACTCTGTTTTCTCAAATTCCGACAAAAAGATGAAAAATCCTAAAATTTATAAGAATCATATAATTTCTTATAATTCATTTAGAATATTTTAAAAGTATCCTTTCTTTTATAAGAAACTTCCTTTTCTTTATTTTGAGGTTTCCAGAAATGTGTCGAATTCTATTGTTTTATCATTAATTATTTCTTGATTTCTTCTTTGCTATATATCTTGACTTCTCTTATGAATTCCTTATATATTTTTCTTGAAGTAATTGTGTCGTTAATGTCTTGAGTGTAAGTCGTGATATCCTGGTGATAAGATCGTTTATAAGCTCAGCTAGGGATCAATAACAAAGATAATAGCGGCGGAATAATCAAAACAATACTTTGTTATTGAACAAGGTTTTCATTCACTACCACTAACTAATATTAGACGTTTATAGGAACACGTCTACTAACTACTAACTAATAACCTAGGCGTTTACATGAACATACGCCTAGGATACACACACACCTTTACTAATCGACTACATATTTGAAGACTTAATTAAAACCTACACCTATGTCCTCTTTATATGCTAGAGGATAAAGACTAATAAATAAAACTTCTTTTGCAAGCAAGTCCCTCCATCTTTTTGTAGATTTCCTTCTTGTCATATTAAGGCCCTGTTTGATAGGCTTTGAATTGGACCATTAAGAGGCGAGCATTTGAATCGGTCAGAAGGCATATTGTTTGATAAAAACAAGGATGGCGCTGAACCAATTTGTGGGCCTCTGGATGGTGCAGGGTCTAATGCATGCAAAATCATTCAGTGTCCCCACTTTTCACTAGTTTATCCTTTTCTTTTATCTTTTACTCGATAATATTTATTATTGTACTTTTTTTATACTTTATTCGAAGAAGAATCATGTACTTTCTTATGAATGCATGATGCCTATTATAATTTAAAAATTTATTTTTAATAGCTTGACACTATAAAAGTATTATTTTTAATTTGATGGAAAGTTATGCATGTTTATATAATTTCATGAACACCTTTCCTTTACGTAACAATTATAACAATTGGTGTTTTATTAATATAGATTACTTATCAGTGAGTTGCATTTTAATTTACAATGAGTATAAATGATAAAATGGTAATTTTAATTATTCAGAGTGTTGATTCAGAAGAATTTTCAAACGTTCATTTTTGTTCAAGTAATAGCTCATTCAGAATCTTTGAATAATTCAGCACATTTGATTCATTCAGTGCTAAATCATATCGATTTATCAAACAGCCCCTAAGTCCCTCTTGTTTCATTCTTTTTGTCTTTATCAACTCAAACGTATAATTCCCAACACCTGGTATCATTGAATTATGAGTCCGGATTACCTGGAGTGAATACAAACTACAATGGGCTGAGCCCACACTAATCTAGCTTGTTCTCCAAACATGTTCTCCAAAAACATAACCTAACTAACATCGACTTCTCTTTCGTCGTTTTCTACGCAACTTGAGTCTTGGTCGATATTTATTAACTATTCCTTATAAGGTATTGGGATATACATTATGCCTTGGTGTGAGTTACTTGTCGAGTCCTTGTATTCTTACCACCACACGAAACGTTAATAATAAAATTTTAAGATATGATATTAGACATTTAAACAAAAATTGATACAAGTATTCCACGAAAACTAAAAACGTTTTATCCTTTGAAACTCATGCGAATCGACTACTTTCTGCTTGTCATGTTTTGACACAAGCTCATATCTATTAGGTTGTGCCAATTCCTTATTGTCATGCTTATTTGACACCGTTGCATTACTTATGTCACTACATGCTAAGGTGAGTTTTCATAGCCCCGTCTTTCAAGTTTTTACTTTATTTCAAACCTACGGGGGAGAATACATTGCACATCATTTTTATTACGATACCAAGTATATCAAATTCATTACATTGCTTAAGTTACTTCATTGCCAATTGAATGTCCCCATATCAGAAATCATGAACCGTTAATTCTGGGTAGCGAGGGTGAGTGGATAGATCTATCGAGGGTGACTCCTCCATCCGGGTTGGTGGATTCCAACGGGTCAAACGGATGCATTTCATTTAATATCATTATTTGAGTTGTTTGGCAAAACACTCTGTTGGCGAACATCATGACGTCTTGCCGGTCATGTGCTTATAGCAATTGTAACATTTTTATGTGACATATTTGTCATACATGGCCTATACTTGTGGTAGTCGATAAAACGCTTTACATGAACTCTATGAACTCACTCAACCTTTGTGTTTACACTTTTAGCAATGTTTTTTTCGGTAACTAAGGCATTCAATTCATGGCATGCATGTGGACATATCATAGAGTCGCGGTGACAACGCGTCTCACATGGGATTTATACACTTTAAAACATCGTTTGACTTGTACCAAACTTATTTTCCGCACATTTTGATTTTCATTTGGGACCTATCTTTGTAACTCTGAATGTTTTAATATATCAAACGATGTTCTTTTCAAACGACACTTAAGGTCGTTCAATATAACTGTGATTGTGATGCTATGACAGTCATCCCCCAGGAATTCCATTCCGCTGCAAAACAGGTAATTTTGGGGTGTGACACATACACCTAGCAACATTGAGCGGGTAATGGGCCAAATACTAATCCTAATACTAATAGTCTAACACTCCTTCGCAGTTTGAGCGAGGGAAGACCGAACACTCAAACTGTTACAAAACTCAGTAAACAAGGCAGATGGTAACCCTTTGGTAAAAATATTCATCGAAGCAGAAACGAGAAGGAACATGCAGAACTCGAACTTGACCAGTAGCAATGAAATCACGAACAAAATGAATATCAATCTCAATATGCTTGGTGCACTGATGTTGAACAGGGTTAGAAGACAAGTACATTGCACTCAATTATCACAATAAACAATAGTAGCAGATGACAATGGTGTATGAAGCCCACGTAGTAAATTCCGAAGCCAACATGTCTCAGAAACAACATTGGCAACACCCGATACTCACTCAACACCGAACGAGAAATCGTCGGCTGACGTTTAGAGGACCATGAAAGTAAGTTGTTGCCAAGAAAAACACAATAACCTGATGTAGACCGGCGAGTGGTAGCGCAACCAGCCCAATCAGCATCCGAATGAGCAACCAAGGACTCAATAGTAGAAGAAAATAACTGTAAACCATAAGCCAAAGGCCCCTGAACATACCGTAATATCCGCTTGAGAGCAGCGAAATGAGGCTCTCGAGGATCAAGCATATATAAACAAACCTACTACACAGCATAAGTAATATTGGGTCTAGTGAAAGTGAGATATTGAAGAGAACCTGCAAGACTCCGATATAACGTAGGATCAGAAACCGGATAACCATCATCACCCAACTTAGACTCAGCGTCAATCGGAGTCCGAGAAGGGTTACAACCAACCATATGTGCATGCTCTAAAATCTCCATAGCATACTTACGCTGTGACAAAAACATCCCAGAAGAGTCACAAGTAACTGACACACCCAAAAAATAATTAAGAGCACCCAAATCTGTCATAGAGAACTCCTTATGCAAAGAAGCAATAATCCGCTATAATAAACTATCAGAGGAAGCAGTAAGCACAATATCATCCACATATAGTAGCAGAAAAGCAGTATCATCACCCTGTCAGTAAATAAATAAAGAAGAATCACACTGACTTGAAGTAAACCCAACATTAAGAATATAAGCATCAAAGCGCTGAAACCATGCCCGAGGCGCCTGCTTAAGACCATAAAGAGAAAGCTGTAATAAACAAACATAATCCGGATCCTCAGGATCCCGAAAAGCATGTGGCTACTGCATATAAATAGTTTCATCCAAATCACCATGCAAAAATGCATTCTTGAGATCAAGCTGATGAACAGGCCAATGTCGAGATATAGCTAAACTAAGAACAGTCTGAATGGTGCCCGGCTTAACAACCGGACTAAAAGTCTCATCAACATCTACGCCCTCCACCTATGTGCTACCCCCAAGACGTTCCTTGTACCGACTAAGAGTGTCATCAACCAAATACTTATGGCGTAGTAACCACATACACCTAACAACATTGACACCCGCAGGACAAGGTACACAAGTCCAAGTTTTATTCTTAATAAGCGCATTATATTCATCAAACATAGCATTACGCCAATTTGGATCGTCAAGAGCATCCTTATACGACCTAGGTGAAGGAGAAACAGTAGACACATGACCAGCATACTTAGGATTAGGACGAGTAGTCCCGAAACGACAAATCGTGACCATGGGATGAATAGATACAACTGGTGGTGGCGTAGGTGGGTCAGGGACAGGTGCGTGAGGGACAGTTTGCATTGGTGTAGGAGGGGAAGGGGAGGTAGGTATGTTGACTGGATCGTGAGGTGTAGGTATGTCAACTGGTGGTATATGAATCGGGTTTAAAGTAGGAACAATTGGGGTGGTGTTGATAATGGTGGAAATGAGATTGGAAGAATCTTCGAAAAAATCATAGGAGAGGGTGGGTTTGGACGGATGGGTTTGAAATGGAAAAACCGTTTCATCAAAGGTAACATGACGAGAGATAATAATTTTGTTTGTATTTAGATCAAGACAACGACAGCCAAAATGATTTGCAGCATGTCCCAAAAAGATGGCAGGTGTAGCGCAAGGTCCTAATTTATGGTTAGTATCAATATGTGGGTAACAAAGGCATCCAAAAACACGAAGGAAACTATAATCAGGGGTATCACCAAAAAGGCGGGTAAAGGGTATGTCATTGTTAATGGCACGGGAAGGTAGGATATTCAATAAATAAACAGCCATATTAAGAGCTTGAGTAGTCCAATAGTTGGGTGGTAAATGTGCTTGAAACAATAAAGTATGAATAAGGTTATTGATGGTACGAGTCATGCGTTCAGATTTTCCATTTTTTTAGAGGTGCGGGGGCAAGAAAATCTAAATTGGATGCCATGGGTTGAAAATAATTTATGAAAGGCAGTATTATCAAACTCACCACCATGATCACACTGAAACGACTTAATTTCACACTTAAACGTAATACGAACATAACTACTGAAACAACTGAAATTTAGACAAAACATCAGATTTATTCATTAATGGATAAACCCAAACATACTGAGAATAATGATCAAGAACCAAAACATAATACTTAAAACCAGAAAGACTCAAAATTGGGGAAGTCCACAAATCCGAGTGAAAAATGTCAAAACAAGAAGTAACAAGTACTTAGACGAACTAACAAGCGAAGCTTCACGTGTTTACCAAGCTGACAAGCATGGCAAAGGACGGGAAGCTTCTCTTTATTACAAGAAATAGAATCACTAGACACAAGACGCCGCAACACTTCACTTCCTGGATGTCCAAGTCGTTGATGCCACGTATACTGACTGGTAAGATATGCTTGAGGAATTGGAGAAGGCTTCGTAACAGGGTAAATACCACCCATGCTATCACAAAGGAGGATTACCCATCGAGTTATGAAGTCCTTCACAGAAAAACCAAAAGGATCAAATTCAACCGTGCAATAATTATCACGAACAAATTGATGCACAGAAATATGATTTTTGACGATATGAGGGGTAATTAAAACCTTATTTAAACGAAGAGGACGAAAAGGTGTAGACAAGATACTATGACCGGAGTTGGTAACGGGAATGAAACGCCCATCACCAATCATGATAGACGGATAAATGCACTCATTAAAAATATCACTAAGACAATGCACGGAATCATTAAGATGAGAGCTCGCACCTGTATCCATATTCCAATTTTTGGCAGACGGGTCCTGAAGAGTGTTAGTAGCAAAAGCATGTGGCAAGAGAGTTGCTTGACTTGAACCCTGTGAACCCGACGCAAGTAGTTGACCCGGGTTAAAAACTGAACCAAAAGCGGGACCGGTCGAAGCCCCTTGCGGAACCTCAGGCTGCTGTGGTGAACCAGTCGTTGGTGGACCTGCTGGAGAACCTCCTGTCATTGATGAACCGTCTTCGGTGACCTGCGGATAAACCCCCTGTGCAAAAGAGAACCCCTGTTATGGACTAGCAGCATATTTGTTGGATCGATGTACTCTAACCAAACTAACTTATATAGCTTGTAAGGGTTTAATAACCTCGGATAAATCCTAAGTCACTAATAATGAAACGCTGAACTAACTCTATTAAGTATGCGGAATTTACTTAACAAAGCTAAGAATAATTAACTTTAACTTCAACGATTTTATTAATACTTAGAACACCGCTTGTTATACTGATTCTTTAACAACTCTAAAACTCTAATATCGTACTCTCTAAAAACGTATTCTCTAATGCCAACCTACGGATCCTTTTATAGGCATAAGGATAACCCTAGTTTGTTTACAATTACAAACCTTGTACGACAAGTAATACTAAACTAATTTGAGAACATTCTAGAATTACATAATGATCCTTAACGATTTTGCATAGTAGTCCTTTATTCATGCAGTACTTTGATGAACGAGCAGTACTTTGACTTTCTTCTTTAGCAAGATTGACTTGATTACTTTGACTCTTGACACTTTGACTTTCTAAATCCCAACAATCCTCCCCTAACTTGAATTCTACTTGCTTGATTTCAAGTTCCTTTGTATATTTAACTTTAACATCTTTGTTTTCAAGGAAAGATTGTATCTTTATCTTTAGATTGTATTTTTGTATTCCCTGTGCTTGTATCATCATCATCAAAGTAGTCTTTATATATAATCTTGTGCAGCAACAATCAGCAAGCTCCATCTTTTCGCAACTCATCAACATATGGCAATTTTGTACATTAATTCATTAAGTTTCAGTCTATTCTTATCACTTCCAGGTGTGTAAACTCCTGTGAGAGGTGAATCATTGAAATTTTAATGGATTTTGATGTCTCTTTACCAAAGCCATTAACTCTGGAGTAGCCAAATGTTTAGGTGTGTAAGACTATGGTACATTGATAACCATATGATTTTTAGCAAATCATCAGCTATCAACAGATTTGATTTGTCTTTACCAAAAGCGCCCTTTGAACTAGTTAGTTCTTGCAACCATGGTGAACTAATTACCATATAAATGGTTTTCCCACGACCTTTACCACAAGCCATTTTCTTGTGGGCTAGCCAACTCTTTACATTTGCTGATATGGTGAGTTGATTACCATACAACTTATTAACAAGTTGTCAACTATAAAACGGATTTGAGATATCTTTACCAGAGCCGTTTGCTCATGGATTAGCCAATCCTTTTGTTAGACATGGTGGAGTGATAACCTTTTGTTTGTAACCATCTCAAAAACCATTTGTTGCTTTTAACTTTTGTTTCAAAATATTTTTCACTTAACAAAAGTTTTCTTTTTAAAACATTTCTTGGTTTTGTTCGCAAGCAGTACTTTGATTAAAGTCTTGTTTGTCCGCAGACTTTGAATAAAGTACTTATTTTTCAAAAATTTATACAACTAAACATCATACCAGTATTTATGCTTCATCCTCAGCCGTTGTCCATTTGATATATAATTCAATAACCATTAGAACTTTCATTCTCTTCCTCAACTTCCATTCCATGATCCAGCATCCTTCTCATAAGATCTCTTGTCAAAGGATATCTTCTTTCAGCTAACATATGGATCATAGTTCCATCTTCCAATTCCAAAGCATGCACACCTGATTCTTCAAAGAATCTCCAGCTTGTAATCTCCCAATATTCTTGGTTTTGCGAGAGTTCATGATGCTTGTTTCCTCGTTTCAAAGATAGTTGTCAGATCTCCTAGTAATAATAAGCCAACTCCAGTTGATGGAATATGTTCAAAGTATTCTTGTACTAACTGATGTAGTTGAAATAGATCTGCTCTATCTATTATGTCAAAGTATATCCCATAACAAATTGAATACTCTAAAACTTTCATCCTCCCTATGGAACATCAAATAGTTTCCATCCTTTGATTCTACTACTTCAAATGTAGTTATCTTGGATTTCTTAACTGCAGCATCTTTGGATTTAGGATTCTCAAAGTCAACAACCCTTATGTAATTTCTCAGCTCATCAACTATATCTGATCTTAACTCAATCTTTTTTTATGGTTATTCAGCTTTAGTTGTTCTTTTTCTTTTCAAGCTTCTTTTACTTGCATCCTCCTTTTGCTTATCATCCTTGAAAGAAATAATACTCTCAACTTGCTTCTGATAGGCTTCTCTGACAGCATTATATAAATCTTTTATCTCTAAGTAGTTCAGCTTTTGTAATCCAGTATACCCTTGACCCTTTACATAAGCCATCATGACATTTGTTTCTTTAGCTTTACTGATTGGTCTTCTAGGTATAACAGCTTCAGGCTCCTTCACTGGTTGAGCAATCTTAGCATCAAATTTAGCTTGTAGCTCTCTAGCAGCTACTTCATTCTTAGCCACTTCAATAGCTCTTATCTCTGCCAAGGTCAACTTTTTCTTCTTCTTTGTTTCCACCAGTTTGCCTTTACCTTTATCTTTTAGATCTAAAACTGGTTGAGAAGCTTGTGGTTGTTCTTCAGCAACTCCTAGAATACTAACACCTCTTGGCCTTGATAGATTTTTCAAACTTTGAGCAACTGTCTCATCTTCACTTGCAGTGTGCTCGACCATAGGTGTATCAGCTTCCTCTTCTTGTAGAACAGTAGAAGGACCAGCTTCTTCATCAAAATTAAGCATCCTTGGTGTAATCAGCTCTTGTCTTTGAGTTCCTTGAAGAGCAGTACCTTGATCAGCACCTTGATCATCAGCACTTTGTACACCAGTACTTTGAACTCCAGTTCCTTCAGGCTCAGTACTTTCAATATTTACTTGTACTTCAGTACCTTGAGGTTCATCTTCTTTTTCTTCATAAATATCAGCATCTTCTTTCAAATTATCTTGCTCCAGATTCCTCCCCAATTGGATAGAAGATTGTTGTTGAACCTTTTTGCCTTTGGAAGGCTTCTTAAAGTTCTTTCTTTTCTCCTTTTCAGCCTTGACCCACAATCTGTGATGTTGTACTAAAGGCCAGACAAACTTCTTTAATCTTCGATACTTGTTCTTCAACATTACTAATTGTGCAGCCTGATTATCAAAATCATTCTTTAACCTCGTTAGCTCCCTTGTCAAAGCATAGTTGTCCAGAACATGACCCTCAGATGCCACATCTCCCTCATCTCCTCCAGATGTTTGAAGCCCATCTGTTGAAGTGTAATCATTGGGAGAGGATGGTGGGTGTACCTCTAGTTCTGAATCTCCATGAGAAGAATGTTGTGGAGATGTAGGAGGTGAATTTGCAGTACCTTCTTGTATATCAGTACCTTGTGAAGCAGTACCTTGAGAAGTAGTACCTTGAGATGATGCAGTACCTTCTTGTTCTTCACTTGCTGCAGCCTCATCTTGAATTGCTTGAACAATCTCCATCATTGAAGTAGTCAAGGGAGTGTTCCTACCAGTAAACTTGTCACTCTTCCTAGCCATGAAGGTGAAAATCTTTGCAGGTTGTACCACAACAGGTAATAAGCTTGAAGGCTTTGGTATATCATGAAGTTGTTTATTCAAGAAATCTTGAATAAATCTTGGATACATTAGCTAGTTTGATCCATGAGAAATGTGAGATAGCATACCATCTAGAATGAGTCTTGAAAAGTTGAAGATACGATTCGTAGCCAAACCCACCAGAGCAGATGCTATATTAGATCCAAATTGCTCCCATGAAGTACTCTTAGAACTGATACAATGAAGTAGGACATGAACCAAGTACTTTGATTCGCAGTGAACGAAGCAAACGTCAAGCTTTGCTCACACAAACTAGCCACTTGTGAATGACTAGCCGTAAGAAGCTTAAAACGGCTCGGACACTAAGTCTATGATAATGAAGGCTTAGGGTTATGTGTGTGGATAAAACCTTAATATCAATATCAAAAATAATCATGAAGATAGATTCAAATTCTCTTAGGAAAAAGAATAATAAATCAAATCCCGTGTGTGATCGTGTATGCGGATTAGTCAACTGAATCGTTTTCCCAACAGTGAATTGCCAACGTCGTTATTGGTTTGGAATTTAATGCTCGATGTTTTGGATTAATGATTTGATTATATACTACGGGAATGGGAAAGTAATTAAGGAAAACTATTCTACGGGAAATCCTAAACGCGAAATACTAAAACGTTATAAACAAAACGTAATAAAAATGCAACTACGTCTAAACGATACCCTAAAAATGCCTAAAAGTATGCGTTTATGCTAGAAATGTAATAAGAAAACTATTTTAGAATTAAAACTATTTTTTACGATTTTTCTTGATTTTATAAAAATTAAAAACTAATTTTAACTATTTAAAACTAATTAAAAATTCTAGAAAATATAAAATCAAAGAGAAAAATATGAAACTATTTTATAAAAATCACAAATAACTCAAAAGACTTTTAAAAACTATTTTTATATTTTTCAGATTAATTTTCTATTTTTTTATAATTTTTTAACTATTTTAATCTAATTTAAATGGTGAAAAATACCAAATAAAAGGAGAAAAATATGGAAAAATCTTTTTTATGCTTTTTATACTTTTCTTAAACAGAGAAAAGTGAAAAATTATTTTTTGGAACTTTTTCTTAATAATTTGCAATAAAACCTATTAAAAAGTGATTAAAATCTATTTAAAATTGAGAAAAATAGCAAATAAAGACCAAAAATTATGAAATCTTCAGGAAAATTCTAAAATGATATTATGAATCTAAGAAAAATGAGAAATCAACAGGTTATGTGTAAAATATAAAAGCTATAGTGTAACTGATGATAAAATAAGCTACTAAATATAAGCAAATAAGCTAATTATCCTACCAAACATGGATGAAGCTAATGTCTATTAAAATAAGCTAAAAGCGCTAATATCACCTACTCCTAACAAGATCTAAGCTCAGAACCTTGATCTAAGCCAACTGCCTAAATGAACAAAACGGTGAAACACCACTACTTTGTTTAAGCTTATACACCAGCTTATCCAATAAGCAAAACCAAAACCACTTATGCACCTATAGAACACCTGACCACTACAATTAAGCCAAAACCAGATTCTAACTCCTAGAAATGAAGCCAATGCAACAAGCGCAATATTGCCGATTCACACTCGGTTTTCTTGAGTGTGAACAGTAAGCGAATAGTAGCTAAAGTATGAGCTTATTTGAAGCTCAAAATGATTAGACCAGATTAAACAAAAAGTGATTATCAAAATAAGACCAGTTGAACTTGTAAATTCCAAAATTTGAAACTCTAACACTTAGAGATGAAGCAGTGATTGATGCACAAAGTATGGTGCAAAACTGTTTTGAAGATTTTGACAGATTTTGACTTTTGAAGAATACTTATAAAACTATGACCAAGCTCACCTTTGATCCAAATTATAAAACTAATTATGATGTTTTTAACCTAATGATTATGATAATAAGCTAGATCTAATAGTTTTAAACTAGTATGCAACTTATGACTACTTGATTTTAACAAATAAATGATTCTAGATTAAGTATAAGAGATTTTGACTATTTAAGTGTAACTGCTAAAACAAAGTCCTCAAATGACTCACAATTACTGCATAAGCATGAATAAACTACTAACTACTGATTAACTAAGCTCTATCACAGATTTAGCAATTAATCCAAACACTAGTTACACTATTGATGTGAGATTTAAAAACAGATAATGACTATATCAGGCTAAACAATCATCAAATACAGATCAAACAATACTAATTATCACTAATGAACAGATTCAATATCAGATATAATGATCAAAAACAGATATGAAACTTACAATACTCCTTAGCCACTATGGCTTGCCAAAGATGAAACAAATGAACTCTAACCTAACAACCTCTAACCTATTCCAATCCAACTCAGATCTCAACCCAATCCGACTCTTGTATCATTCCAAACCGGATCCAAAACCAGAAACAAGGACAGCAAGCAGTAGCGATATATGAACTTGAGATTTTTGTGTTTTGAGTGTTAAAGCAAGTATAAGCTCCACAAGAAGCTATCAAAAGCTTAAATGAACCTAATAAAACAGTAGATCAGTGATGGATCACTCCACATAACAGATCTAAAGTGATTTTTTATTTTTCAAGGATTTAATTTGATTTTTTTTTTTATTTTTGAGATTATGAAGAAATAAGCTAAAAACAATTTGATGAAACTAAAATAAGCAATAATCAGAGATTATAAGCAGATATAGATCATAAAAACTTAAACAATAACAATTGAAAATGAAATTCAAATTCTATTAATAATGGAAATTGAGTACAAATTACGAATTACAAAGCAATTTTAAAACATTGAAATGAAAACTACTATTTTACTTAAAACTAGAGAGAATGAAAATTCGTAAATTAAGATACAACTATGTGAATGAAAAGGAGTCCTATATATAGCTGAGCTTGATGCTTAAGAAGCTTCTCGAATTCATCCAACTTGTGCTTCTTTGAGCTCATTTGCACCCTTGGATCATAATAACCGTTTCCCACTTGATTTCGTCCATTGGATCATGATTGATGACATGCTTCGGCCAATAGAAGAACGACATGTGGCCTATAGCACACGGATAGGTGATGTGTCATTCCATGTGACAGTGGGATGTCAGAGAAAGTACCATAGTACCCTTAATTGTGGTTAATTTGATCAATTACACGCGGGGGTAATTTAGGGTTCATCTGACCTGGGTAAATTGGGTAAAAGGTTTGGCGGGTTTTATTTTTTAATTATAGTTTGGAAGTTTGACTCGGGTTTGGGGGGTTGACCATGGGTAATAATAACGGGTAATAAGTGGGATTCGGGTCTAGAGGATTAAACGGGTAGGAGTGGTTTTTGTTTGGGCTCGGGTAATATTTAGCAATTGGGCCGAGTATTATTTGGCTTTAGGACTTAGGATTAATAAGTGATCCAAATAATTTTAAAGGGACCAAACTTGTTCAAGCTGAAACTTCAGGGGACCAAAATTGTACTTCGACAATGTCTATCAAGGATCAAACTTGTCAATCTCAAATAATCCAAGGGCCAATTTGCACTTTTCTGAATCTCCAAGGGCCATTTCTGACAAAAACTGAAACTTGAGGGACTATTTCTGACATTTCTTCAAACTTTTACTGAAAATTCAAAAATCATCTTTAGAGAATAAAATCTTCCAAAATGCATAATCTCGACCTTCGCTCCTAAAACTCTCTTGATCTCTCGTGCTTGGATTTACATTTGATTTAGATCCTTTTTGCGTGTTTTTGCATATCAGTACACACAAGCACAAACTCAAAAAAACCACAAATATTAGCAATAAACGGCTTTTCCTTGGTTGTTTTGGGTCAGTTTTAACAATGAAAAGATATGTGAATAAGCACATATCAAAATACCCCAGACGAGACCATTGTCGTGTCCTCACGCAATGCAATCAACTCACGCTTCTAAAACCAAGGATTTCAATCTCTTTCTACTTAAACCTATGAAGACACTTAAATTGATATGTCCAAACCATCAAGTTATCTCACACAAGCTAGCCACTTGTGAATGACTAACCGTAAGAAACTTCAAACAGTTCAGACAAACCAATAATAAGAGAAAAAGTAGCAAAGATTCCTCAAAAGAGATTAAGAAAGCCTTAATTCTAAAAACGCCCCGTTTACCTTTTAATACACAAGTAGATATTACGATTAAGCACATCCGATAATGAATGACGGTTTGTTGAACTTTCATGTCGATCAATAACTCCAACATTTTTCAAACGACACGTTAGGATCACGGAGTAGAAAACACAACACAGCGTGAAGTGACCATACGGATAGAATACATCGTCCCGATTTTCACAAGCTCCCAAACTAAGCGTAAAACCGAAATCATTGTTACATATGACTCTAGATGCTAACACTACCCATGGAAGTTACTTGTGTACTTACCTTTCGTTCCCATTTTCCTATTTCCTCTAGAATTTTTTATTTTTGTGAGAAATGAATTTCTTCAAATTCTCATTTCGATAAGAATTATTCCGATAAAGATACAAAGCTAAGTCGATAATTAGTTATCCGCCTTCTCTCAAGAACCATTGTCGTAAAAATGAGGTCCACATCAAGGAATTTTATTACTAACTTTTGACTTTTTTCACTTTTCAACATTTTTTTTTTTTTTTTTTTTTTTTTTATATTGCACTTATACTTTTATTTATATGAGCTGTGAACCACGGAACTTTACGGGGTAATTCCAAGACTATAGGCTTCATGAGATGAGAATCCCGGCTGGTTAGGCTAAGACCTCATTCAATCCCGGCTAAAGATCCAAGGGTCCGATCTCGACACCGCAGCTCACAACTTTACTTATTACTTTATCACTTGATACTCAGCACTTATTTATTACGGATCCTTGATGTGTACCCAATTTTTAAAACAAAGATTCTTTTAAGAAGATAAAGAACTAACCATCGCCAAAAACTCGACATCTCTAATTATTTAGACAGATATGGGGTGAAACAATTTTGTGGGAACAAAAAGCTATAAGTACCTTCGATGGGCTCTAAAGAGAACCAACTACTCCACGCTTAGCATCTAAACTCATAAGTAACTCTATCATTTCTCGATCTCTGCAAATTTAAAATCCCAAATAATGAGATCCGCAGATGCTTAGCCGATAATTTTTAGATTATCTATGGTTAAGGGAACAAGCTAGGGCTCAACACGCCCGGTCAAGTCAAAATTCTATTCCTACTCTCACCAATGAAAGTCAATCAAGGTGTCAAAACATATATTAACTTACCAAATGCTTCGTCTAATGAAATCAAGTCATGCGTATTTAAAGTCACTCAGGGAAACTTGCAAAATCTTGGCCTTGTGAGCTAGAATTCGCATTTTATAGCTTCTAATCTAAGAGACTAGCAAAACTTTTCAATCAAAAAGACTAACAAAAGCTTACAAAAATTTTTAAATTTTCACATTTTTGCACAATTTTTTTAATTTCTAAGGAAAAACGGGGTTACGAGAGAAACACGACAGAAATAAGCAAGTGCGGTCAAATCAAATCGAAGATTACCCTACCCCAGACTAGAACGAAACATTGTCCTCAATGTTTAAAGCAAGGGTATCATGAAAATCTAAAAGCCGTTTATAAAGTATGCTCAAAGATAAACGTTAGTCGATAAGATTAGGATATCGGATTTCCATCAGCATCGAATATGAAACTCGAGTGGAGAAAATGCAAACTTCGAGCACGAGAGTCTTCATATCGGGAATATCCTACACACAACATCACAAACAACCAAACACGAGAAATCGAAGAGGCAGACCCCTTCGCGTCACTTATTAGAAAATAGAAAGAAGATAGAGATAAGCATGGGGTGCCTCCCACGCTCTTGTTTTTGATCACCGAGTCGCTAGCCCGACTTCGCCCCAATTCATTTGTCCTTGGGGAAGAAAGTGGTAGAGATACCGGGTCAAAAGCGGTGTCTTCATTCTGAAGAATGAGACTGGGTGGGTTGGGTGGGAAAGAAAATGTCGGGCATCAGCACATAAAGGTTAAATCCTCCCGAACTCTCAAAAGGTTTTTTAAGAAAGAATGATCCATCATCCGGCGGTTTTGCGGGTGGACGAAAAGATGACGGATCAAGATGAGAATACTCCAAAGGAGAAGGGAGTCCATGGTACAAAGAGGTGTATTGCAAAGGTTCAACAATGAAGGCATCCAAGATAGGATCCTTTTTCCGAATAACTTTGGTGATAAGAATGTACTCTTCGATTAGTATCCCCGGGTTAAAAATCTTGTCCTCAGAAAGGAACGAAATCAACGTATCATCTACGTGAAAATCCTCACGAGAAGAGGAATCACTCTCGGATAAAAAATAGTGTGGAATCTCTGAATCAACAAGCTCATCAGTCGAAATCTTAACTTCCTTATCTTTCTTTGGAAAAAACGGATCATCATATTCGTTCTCTTCATTCTTAGAAAGAATCGAATCTGTGGGAGCAAGTTCATCGGTGAACTTCTCAAAGTAAATCGACGGATCTTGATATAACAAATATTCAATTTCGCGTAAATCGGCTCTAAAATCAAAGATATCATCCTCACTTCCCGGTGGAAGAGGATCCATGCGGCGAGTTCATCGCGAACTCCTCGAGAAGTGAATCAATGGAAGAATCCTTGAGCTCGGGCTCTGAAGGATTAAAAGACGGCTTGACTTCTTGAATAACTTTTCGGAATCTCCAGTAAAGCATTTGTTCAATTAAACGAATATCTCCTTCGATATCGATGTCGGCATTATCAATTTCTGATGAAACTGAATCACTTTGCAAATAAGCCTCAATTTCTTTCATAATAGAGTCATCTTCCTCATTTTGAGTATGGGAAGGAATATTAGAAGAAGAAGGAGGAGTGGGATTGCCACTTAAAGAAAACTCAGTGTTTTTAGGAACAAGATCAATCCGATACACAGAAAGCGGAGGTGGGACAAGTGGTGTGCTCTTAGAGCTAGCATTTTCCACCACAACCGTTGTAGTCTCCTTCTTTTGTTCAGCACGTATCGTAGACAAACTCTTAACAGTGAAACGTGAAAGATCAAATCTCGATGTCTTAGGCCCAACTTTTTGAACTACCGGAGGTTGGACGTTTTTGGTACTTCCGTTATTAGTAGGAATTCCCGGATCCTTTGTCACCTCGGTGTTACTAATTTTGGCCACATCATATTGTTTGGTAAAAGATTTGGAAGTATTGTTAACGTTAAACGTGACGGCTTCTTTTCCAACTCTTAAAGTGATTTCTCCTCCATAAACATCAATCAACGCATGACCCGTCCTTAAGAAACATCTTCCGAGAATAAGGGGCACACGAGGATCGGCATCGAAATCAACAACAACAAAATCTACGGGGAAATCGAACTTCCCCACTTTAACAAAAACATCCTCGGCTATACCGATTGGTTGAGTCGTAGTACGATCGGCTAGCTCGAGGGTCATACATGTCGGAGTAAGTGGAGGCAATGAAAGCTTATCGTAAATTGATTTGGGCATCAAATTGATACTCGCGCCAAGATCGGCCAAGGCGGAGCACTGAATAATTCCTTGAAAATCACACGGAATGAGGAACTTGCCGGGGTCACCTAACTTTTCGAGAAGTTTCTTGAGAATAACCGCCGAACAATTCTCATTCAAAGACGTTTTTGCCAAATCAACAATTTTCTCTTTGTTACTTAACATTCCTTTTAGCGTCGAAACAAACTTAGGCATGAGAAGAAGAGCATCCGCGAAACTAATTTCGAAGTGAAGATCTTGAAATATCTGAAAGAATTTTTCCATTTGAAGATTTGCTTGTTCACGTTGCTTTTGATCATTCATCCTTGACGGTGCGGGAGTGTTGTTTTTTAGTTAGTCTTTACCGGAGCATCCTTGGGCTCAGACGTCGGGACAACCGTAGGTTGGACATTCTCGATACTCCCCTTATCGGTAGGAAGCACCGGGTCCTTTGTCACCCCAGTCTCACGGTCTACCACACCGGACGGAGAAGAAGAAATAGTGGTAGGAACCGCGGGTCCATCGTAAGCAACACCACTTCGGGTAGTGATAGCTTTCATGTCACCTCTCGGGTTAGGAATAGTATTACTCGGAAGGGAACTCGAGGGTTGAGAGTAAGACGTAGAAGGTTGATTAGCTTGAAAGAAACTAGCCATCATATCCTTAATTTCTCTCATATTCTTGTTATTCGTAACTTCCATGTCTCTTTTGAAATCCGTCCTCATGCTGTTAATTTGAGTTTGCAAATTTTTAATGGTGCTATCGGAACTCTTCATGTAAGACAGAAATTCGTTGTTCGGAACAGCTTGAAATTGTTGTTGAGGAGGTTGATAAACTTGAGGTGGAGGAGCTTGGTAGTTTTGATTACCATGACTGAGATTGGCTCCTCGGTTTTGATTGTAAGACTGGTTTTGATAACGGTTTTGGTTTTGTTGAGGAACGGGTGCAAAACCGGGTGGTCCCATTTGGTTGGCACGGTATCCTTGGTTCTGGTTTTGAACCGGATTAGCAGATGCTACGGAAGCATTTCGGAGATCGCCAACGGTGGCTTGACAATTATAGTACGGATGAGGACCACCGCAAATAACACATGTTTCAGTAACGGCTTTGACGGATTCGGATTTATGAATCTTAAACTCTCTCATCATAGAATTAATAGCATCAGTCAGACCACTTAACTCACTTTTCAAACCGTAGTTATCATTAGTAGCAATCTTAGAAACAACCGGACGGTTTCTAGACGAGGAAACTTTTGACTTATTTTCGATAATCATTCTAATATCAGTAGGCATACGACTCAAGATATTACCACCGGCGGCCGCGTTAAGCGAATCTTGATCGGATGGAGTAAGAGCATTATAGAACGTATCAATCTGATGAAGATCGGTAAAACCGTGATTTGGGCATTTTCGTAAAAGTTCCTTGAATCTATCCCATGCTTCTCCAAAACTCTCGTCAAATTTTTGTTGAAAATTTATGATTTGATTTCGTAACATTGTTATTTTTGACGGAGGAAAGAATTGGTTCACAAACTTCTTTGAAAGATCTTCCCATGTTGTAATTGACTGAGGGGGTTCTTTTTCGAGCCAAGTCTGGGCTGCCCCCTCAAGGGAAAATGGAAACAATCTCAACTTAATCGACTCATGAGAGACGCCCCGAAAGTTAATCGTAGAAGCAACTTGATTAAACCAACGGAGATGTGCGTGGGGCTCCTCACGGTCTAAACCACAAAAAGGTTTATTGGACACCAATTGTATTAGATTCGTTTTTAGTTCAAAATTTTCGGTGTTAATTGGTGGAAGTACGATAGCATCACCGTAGCCGTCTACGGGAGCTTGAAGTAACTCGTTCATCGTTCGAGTTTCTGCCATGACGGGTTCTTCAACGATGAGTGCGTAACTCGGTACGTCTATTCTCTGATTACGTCTACGTCGTGATTGAGAGCGAGTGCGCATGCACTTAAAACCAAGGCAATTAAAAGAAACCGATATTCGAAAACACAGTGAACTTAAACCAATAATCCCAAGTGAATAAATCACCTCTACAAGACAAACGCACAAGCGAGCGGAGAAGCTTTGTAGGTCAGCGCGAAGCTTATTAAAAACCTGCTTCTTTTCAGCCGCAATTTAATGTCAGGCCGTCCTTATACCCACCACACAGTTTGTTTATCCGATAGAAGTAAATAAATCCACAAGCGACACAAAGGCAAGTTTTTGATCTTTTGTTCGAGAACTTATAATGATAACACCTCCGTTGAGAATGTTATATAATTGGTGTCTTCTATTTATTATCAAAACCAAAGAGAAAATCTTTTTGTATTTTTAATCTGATATATATATAAAAGAAAAAGGAAAATATTTTTTTACTTTTTTATTTTATAGAAAAATAGTAACTTCACGAATGAAGGATCTCGAGTCACTAATCGTCAAACCTCAAATGATATTGTCGTGACACAACCTCCCCGGCAGCAGCGCCAAAATTTGATTCGCAGTGAACGAAGCAAACGTCAAGCTTTGCTCACACAAACTAGCCACTTGTGAATGACTAGCCGTAAGAAGCTTAAAACGGCTCGGACACTAAGTCTATGATAATGAAGGCTTAGGGTTATGTGTGTGGATAAAACCTTAATATCAATATCAAAAATAATCACGAAGATAGATTCAAATTCTCTTAGGAAAAAGAATAATAAATCAAATCCCGTGTGTGATCGTGTGTACGGATTAGTCAACCCGAATCGTTTTCCCAACGAGGCGTGAATTGCCAACGTCGTTCTTGGTTTGGAATTTAATGCTCGATGTTTTGGATTAATGATTTGATTATATACTACGGGAATGGGAAAGTAATTAAGGAAAACTATTCTACGGGAAATCCTAAACGCGAAATACTAAAACGTTATAAACAAAACGTAATAAAAATGCAACTACGTCTAAACGATACCCTAAAAATGCCTAAAAGTACGTTTATGCTAGAAATGTAATAAGAAAACTATTTTAGAATTAAAACTATTTTTTACGATTTTTCTTGATTTTATAAAAATTAAAAACTAATTTTAACTATTTAAAACTAATTAAAAATTCTAGAAAATATAAAATCAAAGAGAAAAATATGAAAATATTTTCTAAAAATCACAAATAACTCAAAAGACTTTTAAAAACTATTTTTATATTTTTCAGATTAATTTTCTATTTTTTTATAATTTTTTAACTATTTTAATCTAATTTAAATGGTGAAAAATACCAAATAAAAGGAGAAAAATATGGAAAAATCTTTTTTATGCTTTTTATATTTTTCTTAAACAGAGAAAAGTGAAAAATTATTTTTTGGAACTTTTTCTTAATAATTTGCAATAAAACCTATTAAAAAGTGATTAAAATCTATTTAAAATTGAGAAAAATAGCAAATAAAGACCAAAAATTATGAAATCTTCAGGAAAATTCTAAAATGATATTATGAATCTAAGAAAAATGAGAAATCAACAGGTTATGTGTAAAATATAAAAGCTATAGTGTAACTGATGATAAAATAAGCTACTAAATATAAGCAAATAAGCTAATTATCCTACCAAACAGTGACAGAAGCTAATGTCTATTAAAATAAGCTAAAAGCAGCTAATATCACCTACTCCTATCAAGCTCTAAGCTCAGAACCTTGATCTAAGCCAACTGCCTAAATGAACAAAACAGTGAAACACCCTTACTGTTTAAGCTTATACACCAGCTTATCCAATAAGCAAAACCAAAAACCACTTATGCAGACCTATAGAACACCTGACCAGCTACAATTAAGCCAAAAACCAGATTCTAACTCCTAGAAATGAAGCCAATGCAACAACTGCAATATTGCCTGATTCACACTCAGTTTTGCTGAGTGTGAACAGGGCAGATAGTAGCTAAAGTATGAGCTTATTTGAAGCTCAAAATGATTAGACCAGATTAAACAAAAAGTGATTATCAAAATAAGACCAGTTGAACTTGTAAATTCCAAAATTTGAAACTCTAACACTTAGAGATGAAGCAGTGATTGATGCACAAAGTATGGTGCAAAACTGTTTTGAAGATTTTGACAGATTTTGACTTTTGAAGAATACTTATAAAACTATGACCAAGCTCACCTTTGATCCAAATTATAAAACTAATTATGATGTTTTTAACCTAATGATTATGATAATAAGCTAGATCTAATAGTTTTAAACTAGTATGCAACTTATGACTACTGATTTTAACAAATAACAGATTCTAGATTAAGTATAAGATGATTTTGACTTTTTTAAGTGTAACTGCTAAAACAAAGTCCTCAAATGACTTACAATAACCTGCATAAGCATGAATAAACTACTAACTACTGATTAACTAAGCTCTATCACAGATTTAGCAATTAATCCAAACACTAGTTACACTATTGATGTGAGATTTAAAAACAGATAATGACTATATCAGGCTAAACAATCATCAAATACAGATCAAACAATACTAATTATCACTAATGAACAGATTCAATATCAGATATAATGATCAAAAACAGATATGAAACTTACAATACTCCTTAGCCACTATGGCTTGCCAAAGATGAAACAAATGAACTCTAACCTAACAACCTCTAACCTATTCCAATCCAACTCAGATCTCAACCCAATCCAGCTACTGTATCATTCCAAACCAGATCCAAAACCAGCAAACAAGGACAGCAACTGTAGCACTGATATGAACTTGAGATTTTTGTGTTTTGAGTGTTAAAGCAAGTATAAGCTCACAGTAAGCTATCAAAAGCTTAAATGAACTATATAAAACAGTAGATCAGTGATGGATCACTCCACATAACAGATCTAAAGTGATTTTTTATTTTTCAAGGATTTAATTTGATTTTTTTTTTTATTTTTGAGATTATGAAGAAATAAGCTAAAAACAATTTGATGAAACTAAAATAAGCAATAATCAGAGATTATAAGCAGATATAGATCATAAAAACTTAAACAATAACAATTGAAAATGAAATTCAAATTCTATTAATAATGGAAATTGAGTACAAATTACGAATTACAAAGCAATTTTAAAACATTGAAATGAAAACTACTATTTTACTTAAAACTAGAGAGAATGAAAATTACAGAAATTAAGATACAACTATGTGAATGAGAAGGAGTCCTATATATAGCTGAGCTTGAGCTTGGAAGCTTCTCGAATTCATCCAACTTGTGCTTCTTTGAGCTCATTTGCACCCTTGGATCATAATAACCGTTTCCCACTTGATTTCGTCCATTGGATCATGATTGATGACATGCTTCGGCCAATAGAAGAACGACATGTGGCCTATAGCACACGGATAGGTGATGTGTCATTCCATGTGACGATTGGGATGTCGGAGAAAGTACCATAGTACCCTTAATTGTGGTTAATTTGATCAATTACACGCGGGGGTAATTTAGGGTTCATCTGACCTGGGTAAATTGGGTAAAAGGTTTGGCGGGTTTTATTTTTTAATTATAGTTTGGAAGTTTGACTCGGGTTTGGGGGGTTGACCATGGGTAATAATAACGGGTAATAAGTGGGATTCGGGTCTAGAGGATTAAACGGGTAGGAGTGGTTTTTGTTTGGGCTCGGGTAATATTTAGCAATTGGGCCGAGTATTATTTGGCTTTAGGACTTAGAATTAATAAGTGATCCAAATAATTTTAAAGGGACCAAACTTGTTCAAGCTGAAACTTCAGGGACCAAAATTGTACTTTCTGACAATCTCAAATAATCCAAGGGCCAATTTGCACTTTTCTGAATCTCCAAGGGCCATTTCTGACAAAAACTGAAACTTGAGGGACTATTTCTGACATTTCTTCAAACTTTTACTGAAAATTCAAAAATCATCTTTAGAGAATAAAATCTTCCAAAATGCATAATCTCGACCTTTCGGCTCAGCTAAAACTCTCTTGATCTCTCGTGCTCGGATTTACATCTGATTTGGATCCTTTTTGCGTGTTTTTGCATATCCGTACCTGCACAAGCACAAACTCAAGAAAACCACAAATATTAGCAATAAACGGCTTTTCCTTGGTTGTTTTGGGTCAGTTTTAACAATGAAAAGATATGTGAATAAGCACATATCATACTTCCAATGTGGACTAAATAAGGGTTTCTTGAATGTTGTTTCTGTTAAAGACCCTTCATACCCAATGTCACTCAAAGAATCCCAAAGAAGCTGTTTATCAAAACGAATAGCTCCTTCTTCATCATCAAATAATAGATCTTCTCGAATTGTGGCTTCACTAACTTTGACAATCCTTCCAGCAACCTTAGCCTGTATATATGACTCATCATTCTCCATGTGAGTTCTAGCAGTTGCCCAAAATTGTTGAATCCATGGCTCAATAACATCTGGTTCAACCAAAAGCGCATAACTGATTGGAGATCTAGTGAGAAAATCAATGATGTCATGGAAGGCGACATTAGCTTCAGTTTTATCCAAATTAGCCACCATGTTGTGTTTAGAAACTGTATTTCGATTCGCCATTGATTGTTTATTTACAAAGAAAGTGGTTTGATGAATAGTAAATGTGAAAGAGAGAGAAATATGGAAAAGATTGATAAGTATAAAGATGAGAGTGAAAATTGGAGGGTAGTTATTTATAGGTGAGATTTAAAGAATCACAGCCCAAAATAACAAAGTTAACGTTATTTGAATTTTACCCCTCTTTTTTACCGTTGGAACAGTACGTTGATAAGACAAGCAATGCTTTCCACGTGTGCAGTACTTTCCAAAGCAGTACTTTCAGTACAGTACTTCCATATAACCAAAAAGCAGTACTTTTCCAGTCTCCTCTTCATAATGGCAGAAACTTCAAATAGGCATTGAATTGCCTCCCCTCAAGCAATGCATGGGACTGTCTAATTAACGAATCAGTCCTCCCCTTCAATGTAGCTTAGTAATTGATCATTCCAATACTCACCACCAAATGATTGAATATGGAAACATCAAATCCTTTTGTGAGTAAATCAGCTACATTATCATCTGTGTGAACCTTGACAACATTAATGAGCCTATGCTCATAACAATCTCTGATAAAATGATGCCTAATCTGAATGTATTACCAAGTTATCATCAACAAGCTTGAACTCAGGGGAAAGAATGAGACATTCTATGTCAGTGAATAACACAGGGTGCTTCTTATCACAGATCTGAGAGACTGACAAAAGGTTGAACTTAAGATCCTTCACATATCTAACATTCTCAAAGTCTATGCTTCCTTCCTTAATAGTTCCTTTGCCAGTAATTCTTCCTCTACTAGCATCATTCCCAAATGCAACTCTTCCTCCACAATAGGATCTAAAATCTGACAGAATCTCTTTGTCTCCTGTCATGCTTCCAGAGCAACCACTATCCAGAATTAAATGATCTTTAAGCTCCTCTTCTGGGTTGCCCTACACAAAGATAAAAGAGTTAGTTAATTTTAGGAACCCAATCCATTACTGACTTGTGTTCCCCTTGTGGAGTTACATACTTAAATTCTTTAAGTATGTAATTTCCACTGTCTTTAAGCACATGATCAATTATCTTTGGTTTTTCCAAAACTTGTGTTGGTTTTTCAAAAAACATCTCTTTTTCATCCAAATTCTCTTTATTATTTTCAACAAAAATCTCAGTTTCACTCTTGCTTGATGAAAGTACTGTTTGTTCCCCATCAGTACTTTCTTTCTTAACCCAACTGGTTTTAACTTTTTGTGTAGGACTCTTTGATCTAGATACTCTTTTTGAGGTGTAACGCCTTCTAGATTGATAGTAATTAGATCTCCTAGGGTTCCTATTCCAAAAGGTGTTTGGTCAAAACTGAGCAGTACTTTGAGAAGGTACTGTTTGTGAAACTTTTGGCTTAACAGTACCTTGAAAAGTGTTTGAGGGTACTAGAGGTTTTGAAAAAGGTCTTCTCTGGTGAGGGTACCTATAGTCTTGTGAGAAGTTGCTATGGTTAGTCCTATGTGAGTGATTCCAGACTGGTTTATTCTTTCTAGGCTTATGGTTGGTAGATCTGGTCTTTGGGAATTTTCTTAGATATTCTGAGTGAAAGTCACAATTCTTAATCAAATGATCAGGACTATAACAAACAAAACACAATTTTTGACCTGTAATCCCAAAATTGCTTCCTCTATGTGTATGACCAAACCTATCCTGTCTTTTTGGTGAATGATGAAAACTGTTTTGACTAAAATTATCCCAAAAAGGTTTAGCAGTATTTTGAAAAGGTTTTCTTGAAGGTACTGCTGAATGTCTAGCAGTACTTTGAGTAGAAGGTATTGCTTGACTCTTAACATCGTCACTCTTAGGTTTCTCAGCTGTTTCTTTTGGGGTTTTAGAACTAGATGGACCTGTATTAGTTTGACCAGTAAGCTTTTTCCTAAATTCTATATTGTCTACTCCAAAACAAGAAACATCAGGCCTAAGTGGTTGAAAACTACCAGTAGGTGGAGGAACAGCATGATAACCATTGTCTTTCTTAAATTCAGGAGGTGTTTGACTGATTGATTCCTCATTACTAGATGTGTCTACATAGTTAATGAGTTCATCATCACTAGTTGTTATATCCACAAAATCAAGTTGTTCCTGATCACTAGGTGGGTTCTCTTCTATGCAACTAAAGTCCATACCAAATCCTAATCCAGTTTTAATGTATGCTCTTTTCTTTTTTTCAACAAAACTTACATGTGAAATACCAGAGTTTCTCCAAGCAACAAACTTTTCTAGCAACTCGTCCCTTTCCTTAGTCATCTTTTCTAGTTCAGAGACCTTACATCCTAACTTCCATTCACTTAATTTTAACTGATAATCTTGTTGTTCATACTTTTCTGCCCAAGCCATTTCATTATTTTCATGAGTTATTATTTTGGCTTCCATTGACTCTAAAGTAATTTGATAACCAGCTACCTCAGACCTAGCCCTTCTACAATTATCTCTTTCAGTCACATAATCATTAAGCACTTTTTGATAAAAGTTATGACATTTAGAGCATACCTCAGAGATAGGGGTGAACTTGGTTAAGTAGCTACCATAGCAAGCATAACAGGTTCATCTTCATTCTCCATGCTCCAATCAAAGCTTCCAAGACCATCTCTGGATTCCATAGTAGAAGATCCTGGTTCCTCATCAAAAGCTGTGCTCCAATCAAACTCTTCCACTGATTCTTCCACTACTACCATACAATAGGTTACTAGTTCTTCATCAAACTCAGCACTCCAGTAAACCTCTGACAGATTCTCTTGAGCAACCAAAGCTTTTGTTTTGGTAATAGGAATTTCCTTTAGTTCAAGCTTAGGTTTCTCAGTCATCATGTTTGCCTGATATTTAGCAAACTTGCATTCCCTTGAAAAGTGTCCAGTCTTTTGACAGTTAAAGCATTCAATCTTGGACTTGTCAAAAGTGATACCCTGTTTGGGTTTGAAGTCGATGCCTCTTCCTATTTTCTTCATGAAATTGTTGATCCTAGCAGTGATCATAGCAACTTGCCACCTTATATCAATTTCTTCAAGACCATCTTCTTCAATTTGTGACAAATCTTCTTCATAAGTAACAGGTAAAGTAGCTTGCTGAGCGATGAATGAGCATACAACTTGATCAGAATGGATGGTGTTTGTTGGTGATGATGTGGGGTTGGTCATGGTTGTGATAGAATGAGCAGGATATGCAGTACTTTGAGCAACAGTACTTTGAGTAGGATAAGAAGTACTTTTAGTGGAAGTACTGCCTCTCTTTTTAGACGACACAAAAGCTATACCGTGAGACTTTGAACTTGTTTGGCCATTCATCTCATGCTCATACACCTTCAGATGGTTGTAGAGATCATCAAAGTTCATAGTGTCCAAACCAGGTTGTCCTCTGATCATAGTTGCAATCACATGCCATACAGATGGCAAACTCCTTAAGAACTTCATATTGGCATCTTCAACAGATACCTCTGCCTTGTATAACTCTAGCATGCTAAGGAGATTTTGGAACCTGTCATAGGCATCATCAAGACCTTCTCTTTCACCAACAGTGAAAGTTTCAAACTGTTGCTTCAACAGATTTCTATGCATCTTCTTGGAAGCATCATTACCTCCAAATCTAGTCTTGAGAGCAGCCCATAGTTGTTTTGCATCCTTAGCATCATGGAACTTGAGTAGGTGACCATCAGGGATAGCAGACAATAGTATGTTGAGAGCCTTCTCTTGATTTCTTATTGTTGATACTGGTAAGACGGCCTTAGGTGGTTTAGGTTGTCCAGGAATTTCTACAGGATCTTCCACAACTTCATTACCATTGACAATCACATTCCACAGTGCATGGTCTGTAATAGCAATGTACTGCCTCATCTTCATACTCCATAGACCATACTCTCCCTTTTTGATGATTGGTATTCTGAGTGAGGTGATGGATGGGGGTGGTGCAGCTTCAGTCGACATCTTTAGGGTTTGTAGAGAAATCGGTTATAGGGTTTTCTTCTTAATCAGAGTTTCCACACAAGCTTTGATACCACTTGTTGGATCGATGTACTCTAACCAAACTAACTTATATAGCTTGTAAGGGTTTAATAACCTCGGATAAATACTAAGTCACTAACAATGAAACACTGAACTAACTCTATTTAGTATGCGGAATTTACTTAACAAAGCTAAGAAGAATTAACTTTAACTTCAACGATTTTATTAATACTTAGAACCTGCTTGTTATACAGATTCTTTAACAACTCTAAAACTCTAATATCGTACTCTCTAAAAAACGTATTCTCTAATGCCAACCTAGGGATCCTTTTATAGGCATAAGGATAACCCTAGTCTGTTTACAATTACAAACCTTGTACGACAAGTAATACTAAACTAATCTGAGAACATTCTAGAATTACATAATAATCCTTAACGATTTTGCATAGTAGTCCTTTATTCATGCAGTACTTTGATGAACGAGCAGTACTTTGACTTTCTTCTTTAGCAGTACTTTGACTTCAGTACTTTGACTCTTCAGCACTTTGACTTTCTATATCCTAACAATATTGAACCTGATGTGGCAGTGAACCTGGAACGAATGAACCTTCTGCTGGTGCCAGGCCATGTATGTTGGACCCCAAGGGAAACCTTGGACTGGTAATGGGCTAGTACACTGTTGGGCCGGATGGGAGTAAAAAGGTGGGAAGTGGGCCGTTGTTTGGTACGCAACATGTGGGTTTTGAGTTGTTAGGCCGGATGGGTTTTGATACGCAACAGGTGGGGAAACAGACATGTGATTTGGCTAGGAGGAAAATCCCAACTTAGCCAATAATTGTTGCAAAGTAGCCATATCCACAGAACCGGAACCACGAGGAAGGATAGTAGACTTACCATGAACGCCATTGTGAAGATACCGAGATGCCTCACCAAAGCGGCAATAACCTTTAGCAAACAAAAAACAATGTTTGTTCACTTTTTCCAACGGATTAGACGGACGTCAAGGGGTATTATTTGCCAACAAGACCGACCATAGGTGAAGCGGATGTAGCATCCACAATCGGGTCTTGAACTTTAGACTTCATGCGCATCTCTTTCGTAGTTAACAAAGAACGAACCATCTTGAGATCGGGAAAGGGTCCCCGACTAGCAATAACGGTTGAAATCACATCATACGTGTTAGGTAAGCCTTCAAGTGCAAACGTAACAATATCATCATTACTAAGAGGAGAACCAAGACCATTCAAAACCAATGCAACTGACTCAATTTTCTTAAAGTAAGCATCAATTGTTAAGTCCCCAAGCTTTAAATTGCGTAACTCCACCTTCAAAGCCATAGCTCGAAGGCGTTTATTGTCTTGAAAAATCCCCTCAAGACACACCCACGCCTCTTTAGAATATTTGGGATTAAGAGCAACCAACCGTTTTTGAAGATTCGAGGCAACTGTAGAAAAGATCCAAGACCTAATGATGAAATCAACCTTGAGCCATTCCGCATCCTTAGTCGGGGGTGGAGGAGGTGTAGAAGAGGAGGACACAGTTGGATCAACAAGATGGTCCAAGATGCCATAGCCATGACATAGATGAGAAATATAATACACCCATGAGGAGTAATTCATCCCATCAACATCAAGTTTGATGGGAACAAAGGTGGTTAGGTGATTCATAGCCATAAGTTTATCCGATAACGTGAGGACATGTGGGGGAGGGTTTGTATCCATAGTCATTGTGGAATTGGTTTTGTAGAACGGTCTTGTTAGGGTTTAGCAAATAGGTGGGTTGAATCAGTTTAAGGTTTCGAACAATAGGTTAGGTTTTAGGTAATCGAAGCATACCTGTGGATAACAAACTGGTCGACAACTTTTTAGGGTTTAGGGAATCGACAACACACTTGGTCGATTAAGATACATTGGATCGTGTAGGTTTTAGTGAAGCGAGAAACAATCAAAGTCGACAACACACTTGGTCGAAAAACAATGAAAACAACCTCGACAACACATGTGGTTGAGAAACAGTAATACAAAACTAAAAAAAAAAGAAACAGTAATACAAAACTAAAATAAAACCTCTATAAATTAATACTCGATAAATTAATAACCTCGATAAAACTAATAATTTGTTCGGTCCCAACATGGAACCAGTACAAATTCGAACCCCAATCGATAAAATAATAAGATAATAAATTTTTTGAAACCCATTGTATGACTATAAATTAATAATAATAACTAAAAAATCCGTATATATATGTAATACACAAAAAAATTCTAACACTGTTTAGTAAAAAATGAATCTATAGCCACTTATGTTTTGTTAAACTTCAAATCTATATTAAGTTCATCTTTAAATGTTAATTGGAACCTGACAAATTCAATTAACTTATAAATGTTAATTCATTAAATGTTAATTGTAACTTGTTTTTCTAATTTATTTTTCATCTCTGACCAATATACATTGTAACTAGTATATTGAACATGAAAATTTATAGATCATACGTAAAACTTCTTTAAATTAATAAACTAGCTAAAACACCCGTGAAATTCACGGGTATTTTAAAAAGATGTTAAAAGAAGATAATGATTTGTACGTTTAACTATTTAAGCATTCAAAAGTAACACATGAGCATATGCAGTTAAAGATAGAATGTTCTAGGGCTGAGCATTTGGAAACACCCGACCCGACCTGAAACAGACCCAATTCGACAAAAGTCGGTTTTCACTCGGGTTAGGCTTTTCTGGATTTTTCGGATCGGGTCGGTCGGTCTCGAGCCAAAAACGACTAAACCCGACCGAACCGAACTGACCGAAACCGACCCGAGTAGTTTTTGGTTCGGTCTCGAGTTGGGTTTTGGAGGAGTTTCGGTTTTCGGGTTTGTCGTGTCGGATCGGGTTTGGACCGATGCTCACCCTTGAATGTACATACAGAAGAAACATACGTGTAATCAAACAATTAGTCAAATAAAAAATAAAAAAAATACTCCACATATAGTTTCATAAGCGTACATAATAGTTTTTGATTCTGATGAAACTATATGTGGAGTATCTATAATACATAAAATGAAAAAACAGTCAAAGTGGAAAAGTGAAATGTGAAATTGTCAAAAGAGAGAGAGACATATGTAAATTTAATACTCTCTTATTACAACTCACTCAAAAACACATACAAAATGCTCTCCTCTTCCACACATCTCATCAACCACCATCCTCACCGCCACAAAACTCCTCCACCACCGGACCACTACACCACCGCACCACTCTACCATCGTATATCATTAATTGTCTGCCGCTAAAAACCGCTGCCGCGTACTCGCCTAGTTTTTTTAAAAGAACATAAAGTTAAATAAAATAACATGCCTGATAGATAACTTCTCGATAGTCCTTTATTAATTCATCTCGACTTTAATCTATTGCATCAAACTAGACACGTGTAAAGTTAAGTTGATAACTAAAAAGAATACATGTTGTAGTCATCATTTTATCCCATTTTTATCGACTACAGAAAGTTTTATCCCTTTGGTAAATTTGTTTGCGGCATAACCCAATTGCACATTTAGCCACCTGCAATGCAACATAATATACAAAAATCAATGAAAACGAAATAAAGTTAATACAAAACCAGGTATAACAAAATAAGACAGTTTATGACAATATGTCTCTTATTTAAGTGATCTGTAACACTTTCATTCATATAGCAATTAGCAGAGGAGCCAAGATGGTAGGGTTCGATTTTGGCTTTTGGTAAAAAAAACATAGGTTTTAAAGAGGACACCAATTTGTATAAATGCAAGGAGAATAACATAAGCATACCTTGTAGCAGATGAAGCATCGACCAATTATGAAGTGAAGATGAAGCACCGATAAATTTAATACAAGAGGTGAAACTTGAGTTTCTAAGATTACTTCCGCTTTAATGGTTGCCTTCATACACGCTCGCATACTAAGATAAGATTAAGATTCACTAAAGTAATATATACAATAATTAATATGAAGAACTCATGACCTCACCATCCTCGCGAGTAAGTATGACCTTTATAAAAATTGGCATGCTTGTAATAGGCCTCAACCAAGCAATGTCATGTTAAACAAATAAAAAATAATTACTTTTAAAAAAAATTGCTTCTCTTTTAGGTTTGGATGTCGATATAGATTATAATTATGGATCGCATTGGTCAAGTAAATAATGGTTTATACCTTCCAAATGAAAGAATCAAAGATATTGGATGCAATAGCTTTAATAACTTTTACAAAAGCCCGTATTTCGTGACTATAACAAATGCTTATCTTTGAACGTTCATTATGCAAAACACACATGCTTGATCAATAAAAATATATATTTAAGGTAAAGAATATGATATTTTCACTTGCATTGTCTACTTTAGTCGACACAAGATCTTTAAAGTTCTTGATCTGGAGTATAATCATTCTACACAAGCTACCATGTGACATTAGTCTCACATTTGGCCCTCAACATGACTTGAGCACACAAGAGGTTGGATATGGTAACATACACTATCTGATCAGGTATGATTCTATCCTAAGTTTTCAATGCAAAATGTAAACCTACCACTCTAAACATCATGAGTAGCATGTTAAACATCAACCTGATCTCACATTTTTTTTAGCTCCAAATGAATGGCTTTTGAGGTTTTATAATTTTCATAAAAGAAACTTTTGGTCAAATTTTGACCCATGTAATCAGTTTGGACCCATTTTAATTTTAGACAAAAACCATAGGCATACATATTTAATCAATAAAAGGATTTAACTATAACAGACCAATCTTTACATAAGAGGGTCAAAATTGCTAATTATGTAACACATAAGAGGGCCAATTGTTTTACTTCCTTTTAGCATTTACAAATCCACAAGTTACACGTTTTTTTCTAACTCTTGTATGAAAATGTTATGCTAATTATGTTATTTGCATAATTCAACATTAAGTTGGTTCTGGAAAGTCAAAAGTACCATTACCTGCTTGCTTGATTGTCTAGCTATTAAAAGTGTGTGATCAGATCATCAAGGCACTAACAATAGCAACATCAACCTGTAATAATTTCCAAAGGTTTGAGATAGTTATGGTGGCTTTAGACTCACAATAAGCAAAAACATAAAACAAAATCAAATGAAGTACATCCAAATTTAATACATTGATAAGGCCATTAGATGATGACACATATCATGACAACCTTGAGAATCAAAGGAAGTACATCCAAATTTAATACCTTGATAAGGCCATTAAAAGTGGTTTTTGTCACACCATACGTAGTGATGGAAGATGGAGGCTGAAAAGCATTAAAGACAATGACGCAAACAACATAATTTATTCAACTCTCTTTTTATATATTTATGTAAATCTGAAGTAAAACTAACCATAGTTTAGATGATAGACAATGCACAAGCCTCTCAACTCAACCAAAAAGTGCAAATGTAAAGAAATACACTTTCTCAAATAACAAACATTTCTTGTAATGATAATGAGTCAAGTTGAAGATTTATTAACATATGTTACTGAAAACCCAAGAAATCCAAATGAAGTACTCATTTAGCCATTTTTATCAAACATGTTACGTGCATGTACAACTATTGAATATCTCGTACCTGTGAGTCGTGTGAGTGGATGATGATCTAAATTAGGATACACAAATTGTTGGCATTCAAAGGATTAAACCAACTAAGAATTTTGAAAATTAACTAAAACAGGGAAGGTGCAAAAACACAAATCAAGAGCAAAAAAAAAAAAAAAAAAAAAAAAAAAAAAAACTCGTGAAACTAACTTTTCACTGAAACCTGAATTATATAAGCTTATAAACCAAGAATAATCATACCCACAGCAACTGTAGATCCAAATAATTGAATCATATGGTCATAAACTGAGGAATTCCAATGGTCATTTTTTATAGTGATTTGAAAACAAATTAAATTTGAAGTTCTATTACCAAATGAAAAAAGGATATCAATACAATTAAAACTAACCTAAATTATTGTGTTGACATCATAGAATCGGTGGGATTTGAAGAACAATTGTTCCATGTTTATCTTCGGTTTAGGGAAATTGAGAGGATGAAGACTTGGGATTATGCAGAGGGATTGTGTGAGTGTTTTTGAATTGTTCTTGGTCAGAGGAGGGGATGTAAATGAAACTGATGCATTGAAGGAGCGTTGCCATTGTTGATCCGAAACTGCAGCTTTGAATGTGAAGAACAATTGTTGAAGAGGAGTAGTACTTTACTAAAATATCTATGGCGCGCGAGCTTTAAGACACATCACATCATTAATTAGATGGCTGCTTTATAGGCTTGTACAAAACTTTATTTTATTAAATAGTATAGATTATTAATTTATCGATATAATAATATCTCACTAAACTAATAAAATATTCCGGTCACAACAATATTAATTTATAGAGTTTTTACTGTATTGAATGAATAATAATAATGATTAATAATATTTGGTATATCAAGATTATATATGATATATAACGGGCCTAATATACAATGAGCAATATAATAATCCTAATACTAATAGTCTAACAATTTTATTTAGATTTGCTTAAAAAAATTGTTAGTTGCTATTTTACCAGTGTTATTAGTGTTAATTTACGTTTTGGTTGTTACATAAATCAAATAAACTCTTTCTCAATATCAAGTACTCGAAAAGAAAATATAAAGCCTTGTAACATAACAGTATCGAGTTGACCTATCAACAAAAAGGTTGTTAAGTTAAGCTTCAATTGACAAATATGTGATGTATTATTTTACTTGGTGTGTGCGTGTGAGTATTATTTTAGATTTCACATATTAAAAATGTGTAACTTCTTTTCTATTCTTTTTATTTTCTTGGCTTGGTCCTTCAGTTTTGATCAAGTCAAAAGAAGGAAGCTGCTTAGAGAAAAATCGATTCATGGAAGTTGCTTAGAATTTGAAATTCAGGTGTTGATTACTTTATGTAAATCGGTATTTTCCTTGTCAAAGGTACCGATTCAATTAGTATAAATAGGTCATTAATTCTATATTCAAACATCGGTTGTAATTCAATATAATACATATTCATTAGCTTAAATTCTGTGTTGTTACATCCAAGTTTCTGTCCAGTTTTTTTTCCTTGTTCCAAACGCACCAAAACAGAAGGTAAAAACCAGATTCATTAGAAAGCCATTCAACATATTTGCCTTGCTATTCGATTGTAAATCGCTATGACGCTATGCAAGCATAAACACCGGTTTCTCATGCATGCAGACATTGGTTTCTCATTTGAAAGTGGCGTCATATGAATGAACTTTGAGGAGTTAAAAAAATTTCTTAGTTAGGACTCTTGTCCTTGTACAATTTAGCCAGATTGAACCTTGTATATTTACTTTTTTTACTAGTCTAATGATACTGAAATTATATCCCTTCCTTCGACTGCAAACATGTAAGGAGGTGACTAAGATAAAAAAAACTAGTCATCAAACACACAATACTGACATTCCAAACTGTATCAAGTTGCAATCATAAAATTGTGAAATGATCTCCATATTAGTTTTTTCAGTAAAACTAAGTAACATTTACCTTTGCTAGAAAATTCTCAGGTTGCGATAAAATATTTGTCAATTCTAGCTTTCTTATCACTCAAAAACTAGATGCTATCAATTTGCGTATTAACTGTAAGTCTAAATGATTAATCATGAAACCAGATTTAAGTACTTCAAAACAACCCACCTCCTTCTCTACAACGGTGAGCGTAAGTAAACATATGACAGCTCAAAAAGTCGGTCTACTACACGAGTTAATTATTTGTTGTGGTACCCATATTGGTTCCCCTTTTGTCAGCTCCATTACAAATGAAATTCCCTTGATATAGAACGCCAGTACTACACCACTGCACATGAAAACTGATATGAGTAAAAAACGTTTTGGACATTGATACAAAAAGATTAGTTAAACATGCAAGAATAGGATGATAAAGGAAACTGAAACACAAAATCCATTTCATGCAGAAACCCGAATGCACCCATTTTTACCCATACAAGATATTGACCTATTTTTACATTTGACTCGGTTTTGACCCATGACCGGCCCGAATCATTGATCATATATTAGTTGTAACGAGCGGGTCAGCCCGCGCGTTGCTGCGGGGGGTTGTTGCTTTACAATTTAGATGGTTCTGTTATTGTAATGTATATTTTTGTGAATAGTGTATGTGGATTATAATTTTTGAAGGATGAAATTGTTTTTTTGTGGTTTTTTTTTTATAATTTAAGAAACGTGAGTATTTATTATTTGAAAGTAATTGTAATATGTTGTGTATTGAAGATGAAAAATGTTTTTTTTTTAATGGTTTGTCTAATTTTAGTGTATGAAATTATGTATTTATTATTTATTATGTGTTTTTTAATGTATGGTTTTTGTTTATTAATAGTGGGTTTGTTTTGGGCCTTTGTTTTTGGTTTTTTTTTTGTTTCTCAAAGAGTCAGTCTACAAAGAGCACAAGGAGTGTAGAGGTTTTTTTTTTCTAGAAAGCGTGAGAGTATTCGGTGCAGTGTATCTGCTAAAAATATTAGGGTTTCTTTTTCATTTAACGTTGGTGGGTGACGGAAGACAAAGTCGACCGAGTAATCATTTTCAATATTAATTAAGGTAATTCATCTTGTGCACATGATACCTTGTAGATTGTTTGTCTGGTTTGTGATGATTAATTGTTTTTGTAGGCTTATTCTTGTCTATAATAGGTGTGGTTTGTTTTTTATGGTTTGAAGATGCTTTTACATCATTAGACGTTGATTTTTTGTTTTACTTGGAATCTTTTATTGGAAAAAGGACTAACTTGTTAGGAATTAGAAAATTTCATAGTGAAGAGTCGGTTACCCCTAATATTATCTAGCATAAGTTAGCTCGTAGACATATCGTTATTTACATTATTTAGTAGTTTATTAGTTAGTTTGTAGCATAGAATAGGATAGTGCAACTCCGTGGAGGAAGGACGGGTCTTTACCCATTGTATCCCTGATCCACAGGCCGTCAGGAGGTCGTTTTGTTTGTAACCTATAAATACCCTCTACCTTGCAAGGTAGAGGGTTGGATGTTCTTTGGTAATCTAATATTCCACAAGTTTCTCTTACTAGAATATCCCACTTTCTCTCTCTCTAAAATCATCTATATGTTTAACGTGTTAATGGTATGATATGTAAGTGAAATACAATATCCTACAATTGGTATCAAGAGCCATGGTTTGATCATCTCTTACATATCTTTGGATTTATAGTGTTTTTTAGGTGGTTTTAGATTTGAAAAAGTTTAGTGGTTTTTGTATCATTTGGGTGATTTCTAGTGTTAAAGTTTGGATTTTGATAGTACTTTTGTGTTTAGAATCATCTCAAGTGTTTAGGTTTTGATTTTGAAGGTTTGAATCATTGTGGTTGAGCTGTCTTTGGATTGAAAAGTGGTGTTTTTTGTGTTTTTCTTGCTAGCGACTTGAGCCTCGGATTGATTTTCTTGCTAGCGACTTGCTTTACAATTTGGTAGCGAGTTACAGCTTGAGTAGGTAGTGACTTAGGCTTAGCTTAACTTGTCTAGTGAGACAAGCGACAAAAGGTAGTGGGATTTCCCACTACGAGTAGCGACTTGGTTTAAGTTAGCGACTTGTACTTTATATTGTTAGCGACCTGGTGTTAGCGAGTTGGTACCTAGCGAGTTGCTATTTAGCGACTTGAATATTTAGCGACTTAATGCTTAGCAAATTGCTGCCAAAATTTTGTTAGCGACTTGGGATTATAGCGAATTAGTAGTTAGCGACTTGGGTCAAAATTTCCTTGCAACTTGGGTGTTAGCGACTTGCTTTTAAACTCTTAGATACTTGATATTTAGCGACGTAGATTTTGAATTCCTTGGTGCATTGAAGCAAGTTATTTAAACACAATGTCTTACATCACTGATCTTTTAATCACCAAAGTACTTGCTCTCTATGATATCACACAGAATAATGAAACAGAATGCTTCCCTGAATGCTCTACATTTAATGATTCAGCAACGTTTAATCAAAACAACTCAGATGAGTCACTCTTAATGTTGACAAATGATGCAAAGAAAATGGATTGCACCAGTGACCACTTTCAACTTCTCCATCAGCATCTCAAACTTCTTTTATCTACAACTATGGATCGAACAAGCAGTGCTATCCTTCGTCAGGATTTTCCCATATTGACAAGAACTGTGTTACTTAACTTAGAACAACTGAGGGTTCAAATTACCAAAGAAAAGTTCTCAACTGAAGATTCTAATGCAGCTCTTCAAACTATTCTCAATCAATTTCAGCCACTTATTCGGAGGGAATATTCCTCATATTTTGATGATGACATGACTGGAATCTCATTCAAGAAACACACTGGAATGGAAATTCATGAGTTCAGAAACTCATTTATTCAACTTATGAGTAATATGGAAATATACATCAAGGAAGCTGAAAAAGATAAAGATAAGTTGAACGAAATGAATGAGTGTCAAGAGACACTATGGAACGATTGTGACAGGTCATTCAATATACCAGTTGAACCAATGAATGATACCGAATGCAGAAATTCAGCCGTAATGAAAGAAGATGAAGACAACAGCACTGATCTCAAAGACTCAGAATCAGAAAAGGTTTCAAGTGATAAGGTACACCTAACTGATCACATAAATTCTTATGTAAAGGTACCTGACTCTTACTCTAAACATAACACCATGAAATCGATCTTGGTTGAGCCTGAATCTAAAGCTATTAAAGCTAATAACATGATTGAAAAAAGGGTATATGATGAACTTTCAAACAAATACTCAATTCTTGAAAAACATTGTATTTCTTTGCAAATTGAAATACAATAAAAGGATGAAATCTTTAATGCAAAAAAATCTTGTATTAATCAGGAACTTCCAGAATTTCGAGAATTTTTTAAAATTAATCAATTAAAAACCCAGATTCAGGACAAAGATTCGATCATAGGCGATCTGAAATCACTACTTTCATATGTGCAGAAAAATGATTGTCATGAGATGAGTGATACACTTGAATCTAGAAATGTTGAACTAGCTCTATGTGTGTCCAACCTATTAAGAGAAAATGAGTCATTAAGGAAGAACCTTGAGGAGACCAATTCTAAGTTAATCAATCAATCTAACCTCTTGCTGAAAGACATTGATGACCTCAAAGCCCAAATTCAGGATAAGAGCTTCAATATTGTTGCACTAAAAATGAGCTTAGGAAATCTATTGGAATTAGAAAGAACACTAATTTTGCAAAACCTTCAACTTTGGGAAAGTCAACTGCTCGAACCACTCTAAACGCATAAAGAGTTAAGCAGCCTAATGCCTTTAGAACAGAAAGAGTTAAACCATCGAAATCTAAGCTTGCCACCCAAGTTGATAATAATGCTATTTTGACAAAACCAGTCACTTCATCGCCTAGTTCCGATATGATGAACCTTAAACTTCAGGATAATGCTCAATGCTCTAAGATCAGAAATTCTAGAAGTTCAAATAGCTCTCATACAAAACATCATTTGACTGATCAATCCGCTAAGAAATATTCTAATCACACGAGGACCAATAGTAAAAACAAGGTTGTGCACACATACAAATCAGCTAGCAGCTGTTTCAAATGGATTCCCACTGGCAGATTATTTAAGTTTACAGGAGTCAAACGGACTTACATACCTAGATCTTGCCTCAAGTGGATTCCCACAGGAAAACTCTTCAAGAATAGTGAATCTAATGGGATCCCTAAAAATGATACGTCTGTTTTACACTGTGATACATCCAATTGTGAGATTAATCATGTCACTAACCCATCCATTTGCAATTATACATGTGCTTCCATACAATGTGCTCTCGCCTTTTTCAGTACAATGCTCAACTCAATCGGGAACCTCATGACTTGGTTTCCATCAGAAATGAATATGGCTCACCAGAGAGCTATAGCATGCCAGAATTGATGTACCTATTACTTTTACTCTTATTCTCCTTGAATTAGGACTCGTTCTCTTATATCTTTGTAAAAAAATTTGTTTAAAAAAAAAAAAAAAAAAAAAAAATTCACAAATTTTTTTCATCCATCTAATAAAAGATTTATTCGTTGTTATCGATAACATCTACGATCCTAGAAATATCATTCAATAATGATACGGGATCATAGATGAACTTCGAACAACTGATATATTCTTAGTTTTCAACGGGTTGGTTAAAGTCAATCAATGGTCTTTGTTGACATTGATTGAGGGGGAGATGTTTTTGAAGTTATCTTGTTTATTTCTGTTTCTGTGCTGGTTTTGGTGTTTGCTCAGTTGCAGGTTGTTATCGTGTCTTGCCTTTGTGATTATCTTTGTGTACCCATGTATTGAATGTTTATTTGATTCATGGTTATCATTGTGATTGTATGCTTATCTGGGTTAGTATGCTATCTGATAGGTCTGTTATGGCCATGGATTACAAATGTCTACTACGCAGAATATGATAAGATTGCAACTTTTCATGACTATGAGTTACTACACAAGCCACTAAACCACAGGGACCGAAAGTGACAATTTGGTTTCTTGAAATTTCTCCTCTACTTACCCCTAGCGACTTACGTTTTTTTTATTTTATTTTCAAACTTATAAAAGTTATTCTTTCTCTTTATCTTCCTCGTTAAGCATTCAACTTAGCAAATTTTAAGTGGTATGGCCTGAATCTTTCACTATTTGTTCTCCAATATATGTCTTTGATGCTTGTCTAACACATCTCTTTACCCAGATCTCAACGAGCTCGTGAATCGTGACATTTGATTCCCACCTAGGTTCGAATTATCATGTTATCGTGTTTTGTTGTAATGATGATGTTGCAAGTGTATTAATTGTTTGGTATAACTGATCTTGAGTGTTTGATAAAGTGTTTCCATGTACTGGTGTTGTATGAATGGTGGTTTGGGTCGATTATTTGTTGAGATGATAATTGTTCTTGTTAGCGACTTAGGTATTGTTCTTGATAGCGATTTAGCTTATATGTTCATCATGGCGAGTTAGAGTGTTAAGTCCGCCTCAATATAGCGAGGACTAAGGTGTGTTGGTCTGTGGGATTAAATCATGTTGCGATGAATTGTTCTTGATGGTGACTTAACACTGTTCTTGGTAGCGAGTTAGTTTAAATGTTTATCATAGCGAGTTAGTGCTCAACTTAGCTAACTAAGGGCTGTGGCGACTTAGTGAATTACTTTCTAGCGACTTGGGTAGCGACTTAGTTGTATCATTATTATCAGCGACTTGTCTTTACAAGTTAGCGAATTAGCAAATATAGCGACTTAGTGAGCTAAACTGGTAGCGACTTGACTGTGGTCCTGGTGATGGCGACTTGTCTTTACAAGTTAGCGACATAGTTCACTTTCATGTAGCGAATTAGTCCAGTTTGGCAGCTTGACCATTTATGACTTGAGACTTGTTTGGTGGGTTTTCTTCTCAGGGTCTAGGGTTATTAAAATGTTTAAAGGTAATTTTCTAAGTTGATCTCATTCTCACATACTTGACTCGGGATCTCTGATGCAACTTGTAGAGTCAACTTACTCTATGTAATCTGCTATGACATTTTGTTAGGCAAGCGGTACTTGGTTTCTCTCGTGGCAACCAAATGTTACATCTTGTTTCATACATATTTGTTATATCACTTCTACATTTGTATCTTGACTCATGACATGATTCCTTTGCAATGCACGCTTTAACCTTTAATTCCTTTACAACTCGTCGTGTGAAAATCTATCAAAAGGAATCTGCTTCATTTAAATGTCTCACTAATGCCACTCAATCATTCTCTATATGATCTTGGGAACTCCTTCTGAGTTACTATGTCTGAGTGTCTATGTCATAAGGGTGCTCTCAATGTTGTCTCACTTAACATTTATTATCTAACTCGTTCCCAATCATTACTGTTGATTGTATGTTTACTCAGATCATCAATGGCAAGTTCAAACCCTGAAAAGATCGTTACCCCTTCGGCATCATCCAAAGTTCTCTCAGACGAAGAAATCCTTCCTAGGAGTCAATGGACTGATATTGGAAAAAGTAACTGTTATGTGGACCTACAAAAGCTGCAACAAAATCCTATACTCAAAGTGTCTATTGATATCCTCAAGAACACAAACTTCTTCGGTGCCATTACCAAGCAATGCTCAATTCCCACCATTTACATTCAACAATTATGGAACACCATTCAATGGGACAAAATCACAGCTCAATACTCTTTCAAACTGGATGATAGGGAGTTCACGATTGATTCAGCCCTTCTTAGCAAGGCTCTTGGAATCACCCCATGTATCCCCAACCTTCGTTCCAAATCTCCACCTGGTGCTGACGATCTAATTTTCTTTCTAATTGGTTTGGGTTATCAGAACAAAGATCTTAAGGGCTTCCGACATCATCATCGGACACATGTATCAACCCCGAGAGTAATTACAACTATTCCTAACTTGTGCTTATCTGGCAAAAACATCGTGGTTCGATAAAGTGAGAATTCCCATCTTGCAAATCCTATGGGGTATTGTCAATAGGGTTGATGTGAATGTCTTAGATCGAATTTGGGAAGAATTTTCTTTATCAATGCACACATTCATATCTGATAGAACAAATTTTCAGAACAAAGCTCAAGGCCGAAAGAAACAGAACAAGCTTGTGATTCCCAAAATCAGATTTTCAAAGCTTGTTATCCAGTGCTTGCAACAAACTCACAACTTCAATCCTAGGATTGAATCAACTCTACATAAAGCAGAAGATGAATTTTTTTTAGGAAACCTGAAATATGTTCCTAGAGGTATGGATAAAGAAATATTTGGATTGCCAATTCCTGATATTCTACTCACGGATGATATCAAGAAAAAGGACTACTTCAAACAGTTCATGAAAATTGCTGCGCAAGATCATTCAGTAATGTCACACCCACTCCCTCACAACCCAATGCTCCTAAGACCATCTCTGCTCAAAGCATCTTATGCCTCTCTTCCAAAAAGAGACGAAAGATCACACCGTCGAACTCCTCATCAAAGAGCATAAAGAAAAGAAGAAGAAGGTGGAAAAAGGAATCGGTGAAAATACTGAGGGGGCAAGGGATAGCACCAAGGTAGTTGATGAAGATGATGCTGCTCTGCAAATGGGAATCCAACAAAGCCTAGAGAGTCAGAATATGAAAGGCCCAGTTGGAGGAGTCGTGTTAAGAGAACCTGATCAATTGCCTCGACAATCCACATCAAACACAAAAGACAAAGGAAAAGGGGTTGCTAATGTTGAAACTGAACAAGCAGCTCACATGCTTCTAACAATCTCATCATCTCCATCAAGCACCACCAATCAATATGAGCTGAAGAGAAGAACAGAATCATCTCTTGCTAAAGAACAATCCGGATTGGACAAAGTGCCTGAAACGTTTAAAGAATCTCTTACACTAAGTGAGACTCAGTCTGGTCAGAATGTTGACACTCTGTTGCATAAAAGCTCCCAGGAGAATCTTCAGTCAAGATCTGATGAGACCATGCATTTGGATGAACCTAATCTGTCTACCGACTCTCTATCTTCACTTAAGAATCTTGATACAGACTTCAACTTCGGAGATCAATACTTAAATGACAAGCCCATTGATACTGCACAATCCATGTTTACAGTCAGCATTCAGCAAGACACATCAACTATTCCACCGATGTCAGCATCTTCACTAACAACTGCATTTCCACCTCCCATACCTACTCAATCAACCGTACGAACACCACCTACATTGTCACCAACCCCTGAACCTGTCATTACAGTTGCTGATATGGATGCTCCACCTGCGTCACCACCTCAAATCCTACCTCCATCAACCATGGACAAAGCTGTAAAAAGGATAGAAGCCCTTGAAAGGCAACTTCCTAAATCTGTTGATTCCCTTGTGGATCGGGTTCTATAGATTGGAGCACCTCAACTTCAATGAAGGGGTTGCCGCCGCCATTGAAGGGAAGTTAAGGATGCTGTGGAATGGGCAATGGAGGCTCCACTTTTAGACGTTCAAGGACCTACCTATCGCCGATATGAGAGCACTCCGTTTGAGAAGATGTATGAAGTCAAGAGGACAAGCATGAGGTTCACAAGAAGCTTTATGAGGCACTTGAAGAATCCATTAAGTTCGACAATTATGAGCGATTTGATTGACATCGGGAAAAGGAAGCTAAGAAGAAAAAGAGAGCCATTGTGTTGGAAACATTATGGGAAATCAGACCGAAGATCCTCCTCCACCTCCAACGGGAGAACTTCTGGAGCTGGTGAACCTTCTAAGACAACCAACACCCCTCCACCACAACCACCATCATCACCGCCAAAACCTTCCAATCAATCAAGTCCTACAAGAGAACAGGGCACTCAGAAGAAATCTGCTGCTTGGACGACGGTCGATTCAAGGTTCACATCCACACCCACCTCTTTTCCTGATGTTCAAATGGTTCACAAAGAGTCGCATGTCATGACAGAGTCAGAATCTGATGAAGATGATGCATCAACCAAGCATATTCCTAAGCCATCAGAAGAAGATTTGTTTGATTCGTACATAACAGGTAAACGCACTAGCTCATCCAGAGTAGCACCTTTAAGGGACACAATTCAAAGTTGTATTGTTGAAGAGAGACCTCCTACTCCAGAACCTACATGGTTCATCCCAGAATCTGACACGAACATTCCTGACAACAATTAAGTATCAGCTATCACCAATGATTATGAAGTACCAGCTGAAGACTCTCTTATGCACTTCACTGGTGATATGGGAAGCTTCATCAGATGGTTTTGTGAACGGAAGAGTATCTCATCCATAACTCCAAGAGATCTTGAAGGACAAGCTTATGAAATTGTCAAGGTCTTCCACTCAGATGCCAATCAACTTCAATATCAGATGGAAGAATGCCATAAGATGCTGAATGACCAAGTCAGTGAGCAAATTAGTCGCTTCAATGTCAACAAATCTCTTCCCCTTGGTGGTGAACCTGGTCATATGACCATTCAGGCTGAATTCTTCTTCAATCATGACTTAGACTATCTGTGTCCTCTGCTGAAAGAAGACCAGCTCTATCAATTTCAAAGATGAAAGCTGCAACCTACTCGATCGGGGCTTGAACAGATGGTTCCTGATCAATTCTGGGCGCGAGAACGAAAGTATGACATTGCCGCTTCATATGGTATTTCTCACCTGGTGGTACAAAAGAAGAACTTCTACATCGAAAGACATGGAGCTGATAAAAGACGCAATGATGTTCGATCAAAGCTGCAAATCTTAAGTGTTGTTTGTGTAGAGATCTTCCCTATCTATGGATATGAGTATTTGAAGAAGATAGTCCTTAAAAGAGCAGACTTTAAAATGTATACTATTGAGGAAAACGACTTCAAACATCTTCTGCCAAATGATTTCGAAGACCTCTATCTCTTGAATCTCCAAAGACACCTTGAGCATTTGCCTGTCCGTGAGAAAAAGGCCCTCTTTGCGGCTGTCACTCTTTGGATCAGGGGCTTAGTCATTCGAAAACAAGTTGAGGACTTTCAGCTTGGCATGGAAAGCTACCAAACAAGGATCAACCTTACAAGTCCACAATGGAATGCTACAGGGCATGAATTTCATCGAGAATACAAAGTCCTTGACACCCCTAGAGTCGTCATCTTCACCGACAGATATGGGACTCGCATGCTTATGCGACTATGTGAGCTCTACAAGTTTAGTGACGGTACTCTCAAATTGGTTGAAGAAGAACTTGACACCAGAGTGAAAGAAATCAAAATTGATATGAAATCTTGGGCAAAGACTACTTTTTGGACTGATGATGACTTAAAGCGGTGTGAAGATTTCATTGCTGCAATCAGGCGAAGACTCAAGACTCAAAGAATCTTCCGCAGCCTTGAAAGTTTTGTTGGTGGTAGGCTTCGGGATGGTCATTACAAACTTCTTCAAAGAACTGAATGAAGACATCTTCGGGAAGCAGTTTTTTTTATGCATTAAATTTGTGTATTATGTGGTGTACAAACTTTGAACAACCTTAATGCGTGTAATAGTGCTAGGTTATGTACTGTGGTTTCCCCTTTTATCAAAAAGGGGAACATCAGTGTTGTCCACTTCTGATCATATAAAACCGGACACATCTTTCTCCAACAAATTTTTTGTCTCATACATATTTAAATCACTTGAGATCCAAAATCTCAAAGGATTTGAAATATTTGATCGGGGGAGAAAATGTGATATAAATATGAAAGATGTTAAAAGATGATCAATTTTTTGTGCATACTGCTCTCTAATATGTGCTAAACAATTTTCGAATCTCGAAGCATATATTAAGGGGGAACATTTTCTTTAGCAAATTCAAGTCTTCAGGGTACACAATTTTCCATTTTTCTAAGGTACCTTGATTGTATGTTAAATGGCTTCTAATCGTTTGGTGATCATGTCTGCACTTCAAAAAGGGTTCCCTCTAATATGTGCAAAACACTTTTCAAACCTAGAAGCACATATTGAGGGGGAGCAAAATCAGGAAAACCTCATCCTTCCCCAAAATGCTTTATCTACCGATTCGATTAGGGAAGTGATGTTGATTTCTTTTAGATAATGGTAATCAAAGAAGTTAATTCTTTCTCTTGCCTCCGTGTGCAAAACTTATTCAAATACTTTATGCACATGTTGAGGGGGAGTTCTTCTTCTAAAAGCATCAAAACAAATTCAGGTGCAAAATGCTTTGATAATATATCACAAGCACCTGGATTGATTTTCAAATGGTTTTCAATTGGTCCCAATGGCAGATGAACAATACCAAATAGACCAACCAACTTTACTTTATGTATGGTGATATAAGGATGATAAGGTTAGGTATTTGTTCCCATGATCCGCCAGAACCGGATGGATCTACCCAGGGACTATCCACTAGTTAGTGTAGAGTTCTTAGGTATGATGATAAAAGGAGAAAAATGAGATATGGGAAGTGTGCGGACTGAGACTGAGCTAGTACTGGATTAATCCCAACAAGGTTCTAGCTATGAAGTCTCGGTAAGCACTGAAGGGGTTGAAGAATTAAAAAGAATTGAATGAGAAAATGGTGAAAACAAATAGCCCTCCATTTATTCAACCTTAGGGCAGAAACCGGGTTCAATTCATATGCTACTGATGGTAACATCGGTATTGAAGACAAGACGTCATGGACCCAGTGACGCACTGCACTTAAACTTCCAAACCACTCATGTTCTTCTTAAAAGGACTTGTTTCATTCTCACGGGGAACCGACATTATCTATCGACTCTCTTAGAGATTGTTGATATTGAAGGAGACCCTCTCCCTAGTCTCCGATATAGGATCCAAATATGCACAAATTGAGTCTAGAGCCACGAGATCATCAATAAATCTCATTAGGACACTTTCAAATGAAGACTCTCTGTTTCACACAATGTGGAAAGAGAGATTATATCTTGAGTCCTACGCATTATCCTTGTGGTATTGCCAGAACATCTGAGTGATATGTGAACATATTCACAATGAAGATGGAAATCCTTCTGGAGCCAACATCAAATAAGCTCCTGGTAGGTGGCATGTGAGTTCTAGTCAATAGATCTACCATGTGACAACTGAACAAAAATAATGGGGCGATTCAATCTCTTGAATCAATCCTGGTTCAGGTTATGGATTGACGGATACCTTTGAAAAACCGGTCGTCATGCTTAAAAACTCTTTTCTTTAGCAAATCGACCGTGTACGAATTTTTCAAATCAAAAGGTGTTTTATGATTGATAATTGATTTTCATTAAAACCTTCGTTGTATTGCAAAAAATCAATTTCTATTGAGCGATACATGATTGTTTTTCAATTCTCTTTTGTCAATCAGTGAATCTCTATTCGCTGGTTCACTCACTCCGTGTTGTCTTCTTTGAGACGCTCCGGTTTGAGAACAGCTAGAGCAGCTGCGAAACCCTGTCAAGGAAGTTCTTAGGAATTTTACCTGATCACAGGCAGTACTTGTACTGATCAACGGGGAACCGTGGGCCGTGTACCTCAATTCAACGAAAGTGCTCAAAGACACTTTCGTACGCTTTATTGCTAATTGTTTTATGCGTACGCTCCGACGTTCGCAGTGATCGTAATGAAGCGCGTCAATCCATAGCCGCATTCTCACTCAACACATTCATCTCAAAAGAAATCATGATTAGTGCATCAATGACTATGATATTTTCACTCCATGCTCTGCTTACGCTATGCCAATATCATGAATAACCTAAAGCTTCCGCTACTCTGATGAGAAGATATCATGATCCAGAATGTGAGCATGTCGGTCCGAATGTCACAACATCACAAAATTCCAACACCACAATGGATGTCTCAGAGATTTTTGATAGCTGATGATCTAAAAAACTGGCTCAGAATTATCATAGTGGATCAGACACTCAACCTCCACAAATTATTCATTTCAGTTGTTATATGTTGTACTCTCTACAGATGCACTTAGGCTGATTACTTCGTTGAAGAAAAGTCTACGAGCTCAAGAATGAAGACTTACTTGAATGCTAGGATTCACAATGTAATTTATGGGGTGACCTCCCTTAGGGGGAGATTGTTAAGAATTAGAAAATTCCATAGTGAAGAGTCGGTCACCCCTAATATTATCTAGCATAAGTTAGCTCATAGACATATCGTTATTTACATTATTTAGTAGTTTATTAGTTAGTTTGTAGCATAGAATAGGATAGTGCAACTCCGTGGAGGAAGGACGGGTCTTTACCCATTGTATCCCTGATCCACAGGCCGTCAGGAGGTCGTTTTGTTTGTAACCTATAAATACCCTCTACCTTGCAAGGTAGAGGGTTGGATGTTCTTTGGTAATCTAATATTCCACAAGTTTTTCTTACTAGAATATCCCACTTTCTCTCTCTTTAAAATCATCTATATGTTTAACGTGTTAATGGTATGATATGTAAGTGAAATACAATATCCTATATAACTGGTTACTGTTTTAGTTAGGTTAAACCAAGTGTGTGGTACAGTGTTTTATATGTCTATATAAGTTGTAATTGTATTGTGTTATATTACTGTAAATGTAGCTGTAAACATTTTGTAAGAAGTTGGTAAAAAAGGAAAAAATAAAAATAAAAAGAGAATGGTGTTCACTCCGAACATTGAGCAGTTGAAAGAGGGGTTTGGTCTAGAAGAACTGCATCTTGTTTTTAGGGCTTTATTTTTACAATATCAAGCTGAGAATGAGGAGGTTATTGGGTTGCTTGTTGAAAAGTGTGATGATGTGCGGCGTCGTATTCAGAAAAGGGTTGATTTACTTGAGGAAGCTCGCAGGATTAGTCATTTTAGTGGTGTTGCTGCTGCTATAGTTCAGTGTTTGGAGGAGGGGCAAATTAGGGATTATGAGATCCTTGCTAGGTTGATTCAGGTGCTTGATGTGGCTCGTGAGGGAAGATTTGAGAATGGTCGATATGTTTTTATAATGGAGTCGTATGATTAGCTTAGTTTTGTGGGTCTTTGTTTCAGTGTGTTTTTTATGGTGTTTGTGTTTTATGGAAGTGTGTTACGTCGTGGTCTAGTATGTTGGTATGAATGTAGGCTGTTGAAGGTGTAACTGTTGTATAATATGAATAAAATTTGCAGTTTTTATTCAATGTTTTTGTCTAATGATGTTGTAAGCTTTTTTTGTTTTATTTATTTATTATTATTATTATTATTATTATTATTATTATTATTATTATTATTATTATTATTATTATATTATTATTATTTTATATTTCTTTGTTGCTTTGGATGGTCAGAATATTGGTTTATTCAGTTATATTTAGTTAGTTGGGTTTCTTCTTTTGTGTAGTTTGTGGTTTGGTTATTGATAATAATGGTTTATGCGGTTTATATCTAGCATGTTGTTTTTTTGCGTTTGTGTAATTTGTGTTATTGATGATGTTTATTTGTGTGTTGGTTTCTGAAGATGGCGCCTCAATGTCCCAAAATGTCGAAGATTGCTCAACAGATTGGTGATAATCGTATTGAAAAGATTCTGCATGCTGTGTTTTCTCGTGAGAAAGCAGCGTATAAGTATGACTATAAAAATTATAGTGAGATGGTTGAAGAGGTGCAGGCACGTATTGATCATAGGCATGCTTTGATACTTGAGCTGAAAAAGTTTGAGAGGAATTCATTGATTGATGAATGCTTGGTTGCTTTAAAAGCTGCGGAGCATGAGGATTTTGGAGAAGTGGCTTGGCTGCTTCAAAGGAGTTATGTTGCATCTTTACGTGCTGGTGAGAAATCGAGGCTTAAGAAGAAACTTAAGAAAATAATGTGATGCTGTTGTTTTAAGTGTTTTCTGTAGGCTGAAATACTTTAAAGTAGGTATTTTTTGGGTTAAGCTGTTTGTATATATGGTGATGATGCGGGCGGTGTTGTTGTAGCAGGTGTTTTGTTTGTATGTTGGCTGTATTTTGTACCTGCTTAACGTAAATTTTAGATGGTTAAAAATGGTATGTAGTGAAGTAGAAATGTGTGTAAATTAGGTATTGTAGTAGCATCTTTTGTTGTATTTATGGATTTATGTTTAAATTAGTATGAATGAAAATATAAGTGTTTATGGTATTTTATTGAGCATATTTTCTTGTTTTAATGATATTGATTTACATATAGTTTCTGTTTTAGATCGTGGTGGAAAATTGGTGTTAGTAATAAGTGTAGTTGTTGGTGTGTATCATTTTATCAGTGAGTAAAACAATGTGGTTGTTGTTGGTTTGTGTGTAGTCGGTTGTCGAATTTTGTATATGTAAGAGATTTAGGTTTCAAAGTTATAGTAGCAATGTTGTTGCAGTATGTGTATTGTAAACTTGGCTGATTAATAGGATGTCTCTAGATATTATTGCTATTTGACTGCAGCGTCTATTAAAGTTTTACAAAAGCTAGAAACATCAAAGTTTGATAAGTTAAGTTACCGCATCTATTCAAGTTTGATGCATTTTTATAACAAAATAGGATTGCCTATATAAGTGCAGTCCATCTGCTAGGAAGCAGCTATTCTTGCTTTTTTTTCTTGCTGTCACTTGGTTTGTCTTGGAATAGCGTGTTAATACAAATAAGCCGTAAAAACGTTTATTTATATTTTACGATCTTCTAATGTTTTGTCGATAACAAAAGTAAAATCATATTAACGAAACAAATAAAATACGAAATGGTTTGAACTAATAGTTTTCTAACACACTTACGTTTTCACATAAAACACTATAACAAGATTAAGTGATTTTATGTTTTAGATACATATGTACAACAACTAGTGTTTACATATTGGCTTAACAAGTTTAAGTAATTCTATGAGTTAGATTCATATGTACAACAACTAGTGTTTACATATTGGGTTAATACATACTTATATTAAGTATACTAAAATGGTAAAAACAAGTATATACTAAAATGGGTAAAAACAAGTATATACTAAATAGATAAAAACTAGCAAATGGTTTTGACCCATAACCCATGGTTTTATATATACCACTTACACAAGTCCAATGTATCTTTAAGTTACATTGTATTAGAAAGAAAACTATGGATCAACCCATAACCCATGACCCATGACCCATAACCAAAAATACCCATGGGTAAAGAGGAGGTTCCACGGATCTAGCTTTGTGCTAGCCGGATCCCAAGTGAAGGGATCCGTGGGATCGGGAACAGTAAGAGAGAATTTTCTCTAAATAGAGAGCCATTTTCCTTTCTATTCATCACTTTACACACATACTTTCCCCAAGTATTCTAACCCTCTAACCTCAGATCCAAGAGATCTATGTAGCTTTTCTCTTTTGTTTTTGTGTGATCTTCTAGGTTCCTCTTAAAGGAAAGATCACCACATCTTGAAGACGTGCAAGCTCAAGTCCATGAGTTGCCATGCTTTGTCATCATCAAGACAACGAAGGTTCTCTTGTTGATAGTTCTACCTTTCTCCATAGATGTTGGGTTGAAGGCATTAGTGAAGAATGCCGAAAGTGTCAAGATGAAAGCATTAGTGAAAGGTGCTCATCATCCGTGTCAAAGCATTAGTGAAGAATGCTTAAGGTGTCAAGACGAAGGCATTAGTGAAGAATGCTTAAGGTGTCAAGAAGAAGGCATTAGTGAAGGGTGCCAAGCATTGTGTCGAAGGCATTAGTGAAGGGTGCCAAGCGTTGTGTCAAAGGCATTAGTGAAGGATGCCGAAGAATCAAATCAAGTAGCATTTGGGAAGAATGCTTAGGTCGTATAATCGATGAGGTGCATCGTTATACATATAAGTATTTGTTTATTTACAAGGATGGTGATATCCTTGATGGTGTTGTAACAAGGAGAGTCCTTGATAATAGGTGTGGTGTTGAAGGGTAGTAGTTCCTTCATAGTAATGGAACTAGGTACTTAGCCTAGTACCTAATAAATGGTAGGGACGTTGTGTGATAGGATTAGTTCTCCTAAGGTGTAAAGAACTCGGTGGTTAGCCTAGCACCGTATAAAGGGTAGGCGACGTTGTGTTAGGTGTGGTTCGCCTTGGTGTGAAAGAACTCGGTATTTAGCTTTGAACCGGAAAAAGGTTAAGCGACGTTGTGAAGGCTTCTCCGCCATAAAGAGATTGGTGTAGTGCTTAGGAACTCTCGAGTAGGTGACTCGGGGAGTGGAGTAGGGCAAGGAAGGTGTCCTTGTAGCCGAACCACTATAAATATTTGTGTCGTGGTGATGTGCTTCTTACTCTTTATCTTTCATTACACGTTTATATATCTATCTATCAACGTCCAACATAAACAACCAAATAGATTGACATAAGTCGATCTAAATATTTAAAAGGAAGTTTTAAATTGGTAAAACTATTCAACCCCCCCTTCTAGTTTTCCACAATTGGCATCAGAGCTTCGTTACCAAGTTTCTTAAAGTATGTTGTACTTTAAAGACTTGATACGATCCGTGTATGTTTGAAAACTACAAAGAAGGATTTTTTTTTTCTTTAAAAGTCATATTCTCTTTTAAATCATTTTGTTGGACATTGATAGATCATTCTAACAACTTTTGTTTTCAAGAAATCTTCATGCTAGAATCTCTCCAAAATCTTCATTCAAAGAATAATGAAGACAACATTCAAGGAAGGATCTATAAAGTAATCACAACTTACGTACACCAAGTACAAAGGATTACTTTAAAAGCTCATGAAGTATTTTTGGTATTAAGCCAAACCAAGAAGCATAGAGGTATGTTTTACCTTTCATTAGATAGGTTACAAGAGTTCAACTTATTTCATAGTTCTCTTTGTTTAATAATCACTAGCATCGTTAGAAGTCTCTTTCGTCACTTTTCCGCCTTTTTCATCATCAGGAATGGTATTCCTTTTGATTTGTCAAACTAACGCCGTCGTCACATATGAACCCTCGATATGTGATTCATCAAAAGTCGTCATCTAAAAACAATCTTCATCTAAATACCTCCAAACTATTTTTTTGTAAGCTAATTTATAAGCCTACTACAAAAATAATGCCAAACAACCCTTTTTCTGTCCACAGTAGCCGGATCCTCCTAGTTGTACTAGCCGGATCCCAAATACAAAGGATCCGGGGAACCGTGGAAAGAACTCAGCATACGCTTTCAAAATTTCACCACTGATACTTTCCTCTATTCACACAACACAAAAACGACCAAGCTACTGAATGAATCCTCATTGGCTTCCATAATTTCAAGTATTCCTTCCTAGAACACCATTGTAAGTAATTACATTAACTTGTTCTAATTTTCATCATCCTAATTCAAGGGTTTATGGTTTCTTAATTTCTAATCAATTAATTAGGGTTTTTCAAATTAATCATGAAAAGGGGTTTTCAAATCACATTGTGTTCACAACATTGTTAATACAAATCAAAACCATAAACCCATATCAACCAATTTAACCTAACTGTAAAACTTGTATTTTTAGGACCAACCATGCCCAAAGCCACTCAACAAGATCATCATGACACCGTCCATTACCTTACTCATTACTATCGTAAAAGGGGTCTGACTAAAACTAACCGTAAAATTTTCAAAAGCCTCACAAAACGACTTATTCACGAAGGTCTTGTAGTCAAGGAATGTTTCCTTGAAAATACCGACATTCGTCAAGTTTTCTCGACAATCAACTTTGATTGTCTTCTTGACATTGATGAACAAATTTGTCCGGTTTTTATTTTTGAGTTTTACAAAAGCTTTAGGATCATTAGAAACACCGATAATAGCATTTCAAACGCCTTTATCATCAACACACAAAACTTTACTCTTCCTCTCAACACTTTTGCTCAAATTCTTCGCATTCCTTGTGAAGGAATTTTGTATGTACTCTCAAGATTGGGCATTTAACGTCCAAAACCTTGCACTTGATCCTAAACCTCTTTACAACACTCCTCTCGACAATCCCGAAACCATTCGTGATACTATCTTTAAAATTAGGACCCGACCAATCCGTTACGATCGTAACAAAAAGCTCATTCACCGTGATCCCTTTAAAATGGAACTTTTTGAAATGCATCCCATGTTTAGAAAATGGGAAGAAATCCTTAGGGAAAACATCATTAGCCTAGTTGGAAACAAAGATCATCCAAACACATGCCTTGTGCAAATGATCTATTGTCTTACCCACCAAAGGCCATTTAATCTTGCCTATTACATGGTAAGGAGAATGGCTGGGGTATTCAAAGCTTCCAACATGGTACTCCCATATGGTATGCTCCTAACACGACTTTGTAAGTATGTTAGTGCATGATAACCATCCCCTATCAACGATGATCATTACCTTTCCGATCACGTCATGGTACCTCTTACCAAACAACCCTCTAACCGGTTCATGGTCAATGGAGAGAAACCTGAAGCTCTCTCGGACTCCTCGGCCGGAGAAGAAGAAGAAGAAAAGAGAAGACATCGACCCCATAGCCAACATCAAATTGGACATCCTTGAATACCACGAACAACTTCCAACCATTCCAAACGACACCGCGGAATTCAAACAAATAAAAGGCATGATTCAAAACCTCGCTTACAATCTCACTAAGCCGTCAAAAAGGAAAAGGAAGAATTGATGAAAGAGACAATAGGAATGTGCTTAGTTTCATTTATTTTATGTTTGAATGATTTCTTTTTAACATTGTTGGTTTATGGTATTTTGGATATTGTTTCTTTATCATATAAGTGGTGTTATATGATGGCTTGCTTGTTCTTATTGCTTGTTTTATGGACTTAATAATGTGCAAAATCTGCACATCATTTCTGAATAGGTTCTGATCTGCAGATGCCGGATCCCTAGGATTAGGCTAGCCGGATTGTTAGCCTCGCTTTTTCTTAAGATAACGTCACTTACGTGAATTGGACTAGATGCGTAGTATACTTTTCCCTTAGGGACTAGTATCGTGTATGTGGCAAAGTTAGGGCCTATATATACCCCTCATGACTCTCTATGAGGGGTGAGGTGAAGCATTAGGTTATTTGTATGTGGTGTTTATCAATAAAAGTCTTGTTTTTTCTCTCCTCTCTCTAACTTTCTTCTCTAAAAGGATGAAGATCTTCATCTTCTTCCACCAACCCCGACCTCCAAACCACATAAATCATATAGTAATCGGTCCTGACAATTGGTATAACGAGCCAAGGTTGTTGTTTTATTGATTTATGTTGGTTTATACATGTTTTTGTACTGTTTTAATGCTTAATCTGTGGGTCGGAAAATTTTTTCCGTATATGGTGGAAAACAGTTTATACATGTTTTGGTATCCTTATTTTTTGGTCACAAAAAGTCACAATCTTTGTTTAAATCTGTCCTGGTCATTATTTTGTCCAAACAGGTCATTTTTATACTTTTTGTACCAAATATCCGTGAAAGTCAAAGTGGTCAACTGTCATCTTCATATGGTCTACATGGTACAAAAAGAAGCAGTTTTATGCTTTTCTGGGTTTTTGCTTGAAGATGGACGGAAAAACATGGTCGGAAAATCTCACCGAAAAAGGTCAAAGGGTCAAAACCCTTTTTTTACGCGTAAGAGGAATCTACAGATATGTTACGCGTAGATGTGAAGTTACGCGTATGCGTTTACGCCTAAGCCAAGGCTTACGCCTAACTCTGGCTTACGCTTAAGCAGACTTACGCATAACTTGCATTACGCATAAGAATATGCTTACGCATAACGGGTTGAGAAAACGTTACGCGTAGGCTTACGCATAAGCTGAAAAGAAATGTTAAGCGTAAAAATGACCATGACCACAAAACAACACCGAATACCAAAAAGACACCATCACGACTTCAGTCTCATGAACCCATCATCAGTCCAAACCTTCGACAACATCTAACAACCAATCACCATCACGACTACTACTACAACTCATCCTATCACATCTCAACCAAGACTTTAATCGAATAGGAAAAGAAAATCACTAGATCTCAGATAAAAGTCCACTTTGTAATCTTTTAAAGATTGTTTTTAGTTGAACTTATGTCCTCACAGATCCAATATGAAGCTTGCTTCTTAATTAATATCCGACAATTAAAAGAACGTTTCATAACAACTGTTAAGAACGTTCTTTTCTTCGCGTTATTTAAATCGATACAAAAACTTACCCGAGACCCTTTGTATAGGATCTTGAACGCTAACGTGGTCAATAATTCTTTGTAGTATCTCTGAAGTGAGTGAATTTACGAAAGATTGTTATTGTTTGATTGATAGGGATTT
>OU343217.1:262715071-262854261 GCA_910596185.1 Chrysanthemum makinoi
AGGGTTGACAACTTGATTATTTCATCCGATATACTCAAGTAAATTATTTTGCAAACGCAAATATAATTGTTCATATCCGAAATTCCAAACTTGAGCTTTCCAACAACATATGTTGAACTAGCCCATCCAAGCATTTTTTTTTGTTCACCATATGGACATATTTTAAATTTGTTTTTAGCATGACACCTTCGTCACCTTAGCTATTTCAAGTTTAATATTAATAAAAGCAAAGAAAAGTATCATCATTGTTACTCTTCGATAGGCCATTGTAGGAATATAAATTTTCCTAACTTGAGAATGAATACTGGAGAACTTATTGCACTAGAAACTCAATTTGACCTAACGGTTAAATTTCTTCCTTGATAGAAGTTGGGTATGTGGAATCGCCGTAAAATGGTCGTGTTTAGCCATAATTGAGCACCGCTAGTAATAGTCTCATATCCATTCTCTCTCTTGAGAAATTTATACTCCTATGTTTTCGTAAAGTAAGTTTACAATGGAAATACTTTGCATTGTCTTAGGATTTCTAATCAAACAAGTTGTAAAATTAAATTTTCTTTTAGTTAATCACAACCACTTGCCTCATCAGCGTTATCTTGCCTCGATCGAGAAGAGCTACATGACTTCATAGACGAAGCCCATTGTATGCTAATCACCATCCGTAATGACTAGATTCTCCTAAACTAGCACCCCACAACTCTTTTGTCTTGAACATCATCATGTGCTCTTTTCTTTCTAGACACATACCTTGCATGTCATTGTTAGTGTAAATGACTTACTAATCTAGACCGTAAATCTGTTTTGGGCTTCTTGTGTAGTGCTTTAAGTTTGCTAAACCTTTGTGTTATTTGTGAGCTCGATCTCATTTGATTGCCTATATGTGATCTCTACATGCTCTCCTTTCTTTGCTTAACATGTATACATGTATGCTTGTTGTAGAAACAATTTGTTTTATAATTCGAAACATAGGGCAAAATTCTGCAACTATTATGTTAAGAAAATCTTTCTTAGACCGATCCCTTAGATGTAACTAGACGGATCCCTCAAGTGAAGGATCCGTGGGATCCGAGTGGACAGAAGTTCCTTTGTAGCCTCCTTGCATCAATCCAACATTTTAGACCTTATTGGACTAGTTAAACATGCTACATTAGGATCACTTAAACCTCCCTTAGGCTCAGTTAATCTCACATTCACTCATGGATGACTTAGGATCACATTCGAAGTATTTTTTGATTTTTCATTTCAAAACTCACCATCTTTCCACTCCAATGTTTACACATTGTTCCTCTCATCTCAAAACACCTAGTTTGATATTTCTATCAATTTTAGCAAATTGATTTTAGTCATCCTTACCTCAAAATAGGCTAAAAACTAGTTTTTAATTTCTTAAGATTTTTAAGGAATTTTCCAAATCTCTCTTAAGTCATCATCTGATCTCTAGGATCATTTAACACCACTTGACACTCTCAAATTTCTTAGTGTCATCTTTGATCATCCACTGGTGCTCATAAAGCCCCATTTCTTTCGATAAAAGGCAATCATTAGCTACCATCACTCATTGTTCTTGATCATTTAAGTACTCTTTCCTTTAAGACACTTAGGAAGACTAAAACACTCAAGGAGGTATAGGCGTTAGACCTTACAAACATCATTTTTATTCTTTCCTAGCTGCAGAGAGCCGGATCCCTAGGATTAGCCGTGGGATCCAAGTGACAGATTCATGTCAACTCTAGCTAAAATGATCATTTAAGTCCATCTTCATATAAGACACTTAATAGACTGAGTAACTTAGGATATGTAGGTGCTAGACCTTGCTAGAACCAAATCACCTCATTTTCACCTCATCTGTTAACCGGATCCCTAGAATTAAGCTAGCCGGATCCCTCCAATGAGGGAACCAGAGGAACCGTGGAACAGTAGGTACATTATCTCTTTAGATAATCATTTCAAATTTCCTTTTCCACACAAGCACTTGTTCAACACTTAGGATTATCATTTTTGTATATGTTTAAAAATGAGTTGCATTTATATGATTCTATTATTGTTCTTTCTTTTCGTTTCATGATTTTACGTGAACAATTTATCCATTTGTATAAATGTTTTCCTTTTGTACTAACTCTTTTGGATTCTTGTAGGATGAGAATGGTCGATTTCACCATCAAGTCAAGTTGTGCTCATTCGCACATTTCTTTTATATATTCCTAATCTTGCATCATCCTAACCATTTTTATCACCACCCACAAAGTCATCATGTCTACCACCTCTAATGATTCATCAACCAAGTCAAAGATTCACCTTGATACTTATCATCACCTATACCACAACTTCCATACCTCTAAGTCATAATGATAATTTCTATCACTATCACTATGTCCAAGGTCTAGTTCATGAACTACGTGATGAAATATGTCTCATGGTCTACCACATTCTACTTGTGTCAACCACCACCTCAAACCACAAGCTACTTGTATTAACCACATCCTACAAGTGTCTCACTACCACTACAATTCATGGTCGCTCAACCATCCTTCACAAACATCTATGTTGTCAAAAGCCAAGTGAATTTCGTAATGAAATGCGTCTCATCCCTAAGCACACTTTTATTTTAACTTGAACAAACTTTACAACCTCTAAACCAACCATGATGATGCAAGTAGTAGGATCATTCTCTTTTTAACACTAATTTTTTTGTAGGTTCTTCTTGATGCCCTCGAGCTAGGGGGAGCTTCCGTCGAGCATTTATAAAGTGCATCATATGACTTACTCATCCAAGGACGAATATAATTTTGCACTAAATTTTTGTTTTGTAGATTTTCAAAACATACTAGGAGAACTTGACGCTCTCAATAAAGGGGAGTTTTTCGTCAAAGCAATAACATTGCAAATTTCGCAACAATTTTGTCTTAGCCTTCCTAAAATACTTGACGCCCTTAACAAGGGGAGCAAATCAAGGGGAGCATACACACAAGGGATGATGCAAACTCGCCATTCTTGGAAGAAATTAAGTTTAAAGGACACACCCTTTTTGTTTTGACAAAAGGGGGAGAAGAGTGCAAACGAATAAGGTAATGTATAGGAAGTACGGACACAAGTAACTTTGACATTTTACCTATCTATTACGTTTACATATATTTTGTCATCAACAAAAAGGGGGAGATTGTTAGTGCAAATATTACGATATTTAATCTATACATTCTCATTTGTTTTGTTGATGACAAACATGTAACTCGTAATACATAACGTAAAATGTATAAGTTACTTGTAGTTAGATCTTGTCTCAACATACTCTCAACACCTCTCGACGACTCAAGTCCTTGTATGCTACAACACAGAGTTAGTACATGTTTGTTATGTTGCATTATGATCAAACCCCCAACAAACCAATAAACATGTTTAGTTAATTAGTTTATGTATAACAACTAGTGTTTACATATTGGGTAAATATATACATAACTAGTATGTATTATAATGGGCAATATAAATGGGTAGAAACTTAAGTATTTGACCCATTGACCAAATACATTGAATGTAGTTGGGTAAAACCCAAAGTACATAACCCATACCCATTGCATGACATCATGCATAATTCATATATGGATAATATCTATGACCCATGGTATTGACCTATACCCATAAGACTAGATACATTGTACTTATTAGATACATTGTATCTAAAGAATACCTGATGGACCAACTCAAAACCATGAACCATAACCCATGGTTTCAACCCATAAACTATGGGTAAAGAGGAGCGTTACTGCGGATCCTCAAATGACCCACGGATCCCTTGGAAATACAAGGCGGATCCTCCGAAGGGATCCTTGGGGCAAAACATGGTTTTGTTCTTTTTGCCTATAAATAGCAAGCCACTTCTTACCATTTCTTCACACCTTCACAAATAGTTTCTCTCCACCATTTCTAGGATATTTAGATCTTTAGGAAACATGTAAACCACCCTCATCTCACATGATCATAATGCTTCTAACTCTCATTTTTTGTAAGCATACTCCCGAAGTGATCCTCCAAAGTAAGCTTAGAGATCTTGCTTCCTTACCTACTAAAGTGATCACCCATCACAAGATACAAGCACATGAAGATCTTTTACAACAATCTTGGGAAAATTGTCATCTTCATTCATAGAAGACTAACTACATCATGCTTTGGGTTCTTGATGTTTAGTTTAGGATTTCATATCCATTAGACACATTGTCTTGGATATTGTCTAGTATCATATTCTTGTATCTATGACTAGACTAGATGGTTTATGTGTTTGTGCCATAAAACACAATGTTTTTTATATTGGGCCACAAAATATAACAGGTGTCATAGATGTGTCAAAAGCATTAGTGAAGAGTCTTAAGATCCGTTGTTGAAGGCATTAGTGAAAGGTCTTTGAAGGATCGTGTCAATGGCATTAGTGAAAGATGCCTTGGGTGTACATTCGATATGGTGTGTTTCGATGTACAAGATAGAATAGTATTTGTTGAGATCCAAGGATGGTGATATCCTTGATGGTGTTGTAATAAGGAGTGGATCTCCTTGGGGTTAGGAGATTGGTGTAGTGATTGGTAGTAGTTCCTCCATTGCAATGGAACTAGGTGCTTAGCCTAGTACCTAATAAAAGCTAGGCGATGTTGTGTTAGGTATGGTTCACCTTGGAGTGAAAGAACCCGGTGGTTAGCCTAGCACTGTATAAAGGGTAGGCGACGTTGTGTAGGTGTGGTTCACCTTGGACTGAAAGAACCCGGTGGTTAGCCTAGTACTGGAAATAGAGTAGGCGACGTTGTGAAGGCTTCTCCGCCATAAGGAGATTGGTGTAGTGTTTATGAACTCTCGAGTAGGTGACTCGGGGAGTGGAGTAGGGCAAGGAAGGTGTCCTTGTAGCTGAACCACTATAAATCCTCGTATTGGTTTGTCTATCCTTTTACTTATCGCTTTACTCTTATTCTTGCCTTACATTGTTTATTTTCTATGTGGTTGATGTCTATGTTTGTGATACATACTTGATCTTTTATATAGTCATAAACTATATTTAACACTTTACATATTATGACACGCTTGATCAAGAAAAAGCAACCTGACTAATAATGGTGAAACTTGATTTTTTATGAACCATTAATCTTGCGGAATCTTATGTGATATTAAGGGGTTGGCCTTACATGCGTAATCGTTAAATGTGTTGGGATATGAAAGTGCTGAATAGTTAAAATCTTGAAGATTTACAAAATCTGCGAGAATGGCAAAGAAGCTGGAGAAAGTCAAAGAGTCAAAGTATCTTTGCTAAAGATAAAGTCAAAGTACTGCACATGAAGGTCAAAGTAGTGCAAGAGTTAAAGAAGTGTTTATTCGTTTATGGAAAGTCTTGTAATTCTAGATTAGATTACTTGTCGTACAAGGATACAATTGTAAACCGACTAGGGTTATCCTTGAGCCTATAAAAGGACCCCTAAATTAGCATTAGAGGTATGAATTCACAAATCTTAGAGTTTACGATTATAAAGTTGTTTAGAGTTTAGAGAGTTCGATATTCTTAGTGTTGTTGAAGTATCTGCATAATAAGCAGATTTAGAGTTATTAATAAAGTTATTCTTCTTAGATTTATTGAGTAAATTCCGCGTACTTAATAAAGATTACTTTCGGTGTTTCATTGTTAATAACTTAGGATTTATCCGAGGTTATTAAGCCTTAAACAAGCTAGTTAAGTTAGCTTGGTTAGAGTACATCGATCCAACAAGTGGTATCCGAGGTTATTAAGCCTTAAACAACCTTGTTAAGAAGAAACCATACTACAACAAACTTAAAGATGTCGACTGAAGCTGTTCCACCACCATCAATCACCTCTTCGGGATTCCAATCATCAAGAAAGGAGAATATGACTTATGGTGTGTGAAGATGAGGAAGCTGATACATTGCCATTACAGACCATGCTTTATGGAATGTAATTGTCAATGGTAATGAAGTTGTTCCAGAACCTGTAGCAATTGAAGGACAACCTAAACCACCCAAAGCTGTCTTACCAGCAGCTACCATAAGGAATCAAGAGAAAGCTCTTAACATTCTCTATGCTGCTATACCTGATGGCCATCTATTGAAATTCCATGATGCTAAAGATGCAAAGCAACTCTGGGCTACTCTCAAGACAAGATTTAGAGGGAATGAAGCTTCTAAAAAGATGCACATAAATCTACTTAAGCAACAGTTTGAAACTTTCACAGTTGGTGAAAGAGAGTCTTGATGCTTTGCATATGATAGATTTGAATCTTCTCAACATGTTGGAGCTATACAAGGCGGTATGTATCGTTGAAGATGCTAATCTAAAGTTTCTAAGGAGTTTGCCATCTACATGGCATGTGATTGCTACAATGATCGGAGGACAACTTTGGTTTAGATGCCATGGACTTTGATGATCTCTACAACCATCTAAAGGTTTATGAGCATGAGATGAATGGTCAAACAAGTTCTAAGTCTCACAGTATTGCTTTTCTATCATCTGAAAAGAGAGCGTTACTTCAACCAAAAGTACTGCTTCTCCTACTCAAAGAAATCTTGTGACTCAAAGTCTGTCTCGTATCTTTGCTCCCACCCATGCTCGACAAGCACTACCACCTACTACTATGCACTCGGATGAAGTTGTGTGTTCCTTCTTTGCTCAACTAGGCTTCTTTACTGTCACCTATGAAGAAGATCTCTCATAGATTGAAGAGGATGCTTCGGAAGAAATTGATATTAGGTGGCAAGTAGCAATGATTACTGCAAGGATTAAGAAGTACATGAAGAAAACAGGAAAGAACATTGATTTCAAGCCAAAATAGGGAATCACTTTTGACAAATCAAAGATTGAATGCTTCAATTGTCAAAATACTGGACACTTTGCAAGGGAGTCTGATTTGCTAAGTATCAAGGAAATAGGATGATGAAAAACCAAAGGCTGAAACTCAAAAGAAATCCCTATTACTGAAACCAAAGCTTTGGTTGCTCAAGAAAGTTTATCGAGAGGTTACTGGAGTGTTGAGTTTGATGATGAACCGGTAACCTATGTATGGTTGCTATGGAGGAAGAGGTTGAAGATTCGTGGAAGAACTGGTGGAGCTGCTTTTGATGAGGAACCTAAACATCTTTGCTTTGGAACCCGAGGACTGTCTAGGAGGATTTGATTGAGAGCTTGGAGTCCGAAGATGATCTGTACTACTTGCTATGGTAGCTACATCACCAAGTTCATCTCCTATCTCAGAGGTATGCTCAAATTGTCATGATTTCTATCAAAAACTATTAAATAGTTATGTGATTGAAAGAGATAATTGCATTAGGGCTAGATCGAGGAGGTAGCAGGTTATCAAATTACTTTAGAGTCTATGGAAGCCAAAATATTAACTCATGAAAATAATGAAATGGCTTGAATGAAAAATATGAACAACGGATTACCAGTTAAAACTTAGTGAATGTAAGCTAAAAGCTGTAAAATTGTGAAATTGAGAAACTAACTAAGGAAAGAGATGAAATGTTAGCTAAGTTTGATGCACGGAATGAATGGCTGTCCCATGTTGCTTATGTTGAAAAGAGCTTACATTAGAACTGGCTTAGGTTTTGGTATGGACTTTACTAACATGCAAGAAAACATAACTAGTGATCAGGATGACTTAGAAGATATAACCACTAGTGATGATGAACTCATTAATTATGTAGACACATCTAGTAATGAGGGTTCAATTAGTGATTCACCTCCCAGAGCCTAAGAAAGACGGTTATCATCACAGTTCCCCATCCCGGTGGAATTCATCAACCCCCTAGGCGATGTTTCTGGTTTGGAGTAGGCGACCTTGAGTTTAGGAAGAAGCTTATTGGTCAATCTAGGTGCAGAAACCCCTAAAGAAACTATTAATACCAATGTTCAAAGTCAAGCAGTACCTTCAACTCAAAGTACTGCTCCACAAGCAGCACCTTCAGGAAAACCTTTTCAAAACAGTACTGCTAAACCTTTTTGGGATAACTTTGGTCAAAACAGATTTAATCATTCAACCTAGAAGGCACAATAGTTTTGGTCATAGACATAGGAGTAGACACTTTGTAAGTATGGGCGAAAAACTGTGCTTTGTGTGTTATAGTCCTAATCACTTAATCAAAGATTGTGACCGACACACATAATATCTTAGTAAGTTTCCAAAGAATAGGTCTACCAATCACAAACCTCGAGAGCACAAACCAGTCTGGAATAATACACATAGGATAAATCATAGTAATTTCTCACCAGACCATAGGTACCCTCACCAGAGAAGACCTTTTTCTAGGCAACCAGTACCTTCACAAGCAGTACCTTCTCAAAGTATCTTGCTCATCAACACAAGGTACTGCTCACACTACTTGGAATAGGAACCCTAGGAGATCTCACTATTATCAACCTAGAAGGTATTACAATTCACATAGGGGATCTAGATCACATGAACCAAGTGTTAAAACTGAATGGGTTAAAAGGGAAAGTACTGCTGAGGGACAAACAATACTTTCAACAAAAAGTGAATCGGATGTTTTTGTGATACAAGATAATGTGAATGAATCTACGAAAGAGAGTTTTGTTAAAAATCCAGAAAGTTTTGAAAATCCACATCTGAAGAACCAAAAGATAATTACGGATCATGTTTTAAAAGATAGTGGGAATTACATACTCAAAGAATTTGAGTTTGTAACTCCTGAGGGAACCAAGTCAGTAATGGCTTGGGTTCCTAAAAACTAACTCTCTATATCTTTGTGGAGCAACCCCAGAAGAGGAGCTTAAAGATCATCTGATTGTAGATAGTGGTTACTCTGGAAGCATGACAGGAGACAAGGAGATTCTGTCTGATTTTAGATCTATTAGTGGAGGAAGAGTTGCATTTGGGAATGATCCCAATGGAGGAAGGATTACTGGGAAAGGAACAATCAAAGCTGGAAGAATCGATTTTGAGAATGTTAGATATGTGAAGGAGCTCAAGTTCAACCTACTGTCAGTCTCTCAAATCTGTGATAAAAAGCATCCTGTGTTATTCACTGACACAGAATGTCTCATCCTTTCATCTGATTTCAAGCCTATTGATGATGACTTGGTAGTACTCAGAGTACCAAGAACCAATGATGTGTATAGTCTAGACATGAAGAGTCTTCACTCTTATGGAAGAGCAACCTGTTTGGTGGCAAAAGCAACAACTGAAGAAGCACATCAATGGCATAGAAGGTTGGGCCATGTTAATTTCAAGAATATCAACAAACTGGTCAAAGGCAATTTAGTTAGAGATTTACCTTCAAAGACTTACAAGAGTGATCATTCATGTTTGGCATGCAAGAAGGGAAAACAACATAAAGCTTCATGCAAGAAGCTTGAGGAGAGAACTATTAGAGATCCATTGGAGCTGTTACATATGGATCTTTTTGGACCTGTCTCTGTGGCAAGTCTAAACAAGAAGAAGTACTGCTTGGTTATTACGGATGATTGCAGTAGATTCAGTTGGGTATTTTTCTTGGGATTTAAAGATGACACTTTTGATGCTATTCAGACTCTAATCATAGCACTGGAAAACCAATTGAGACTCAAGGTTAGAGGTATTAGATGTGACAATGGGACTGAATTCAAGAACAAGCTTATGGATGAATTTTGTGCTAACAAAGGAATCAAGAGGGAGTTCAGTATTGCAAGAACACCACAACAAAATGGTGTTGCAGAGAGGAAGAATAGGACTTTAATTGAAGCAGCCAGAACTATGCTTGCAGACTCACAACTACCTATTCAATTCGGGCTGAAAGGCTGTAATCTTGCTTGCTATGTACTAATAGAGTATCATCACCAAACCACAGATGAAGACACCCTATGAGTTGCTGATGGGCAACAAACCCAACATTCGATTCTTGAAGCCTTTTGGATGCCCTCTTACTATTTTAAACACAATTGACAATCTAGGAAAGTTTGATGGCAAGTCAGAAGAAGGATATTTAGTGGGTTATTGTACCAACAGCAAAGGCTTTAGGGTTTACAACAAAGTCACTAAGAAGGTTCAAGATTGTATTCATGTTGAGTTTTTAGAAGATCAAGAGAATCAGAAGGGTAAAGGTCCTGATTGGATGTTTGATCTTGAAGTGTTGACTCCTTCCATGAACTATGTACCTGTTAGAGAAGAGAACAAACCTGTGAATAATGGAGAAGATTCACAATATGTGGTTCATGGAGTTCATATTAGACCTGATACTGTTCCTGATGAAGAACCAAAGCAAAGTACTGTTGCTCCAAAGCAAAGTACTGGTGATGCACCAAAGCAAAGTTGTAATATATTGGATTTCACTTACGTATCATAACATTAACACAATGAGCATATAGATGATTTTAGAGAGAGAGACAAAGTGGGATATTCTAGTAAGAGAAACTTGTGGAATATTAGATTACCAAAGAACATCCAACCCTCTACCTTGCAAGGTAGAGGGTATTTATAGGTTACAAACTGAACGACCTCCTGAAGGCATGTGGATCAGGGATACAGTGGGTAAAGACCCGTCCTTCCTCCACGGTGTTGCACTAAACTAATCTATGCTACTACTTATCATACAAATAACGTAAATAATGACAAGTCTGCGAGCTAACTTTTGCTAGATAATGATTGGGGTGATCGACTCTTTTACTTACGAAATTTCTGATTCCTAACAATCTCCCTCTAAGGGAGGTCACCCCATAAATTACTTTGTGAATCCTAGCTTTCTAAAAGGACTTCATTCTTGAGCTCGTAGACTTCTCTTCAACAACGTAATAAAACAGAGTGCATCTGTAGAGGATACAACATTGAACAACTGAAATTAATAAATCATGGAGGTTGAGAGTCTGATCCACTGTGGTAACCATTGAGCATTATATGAGATCATCAAGCACAGTAAGCATAGCATCAAACATTGAAGTGTTGCTAGCATATGAGAACGAGATACATTAGACCGACATGCTCACATTCTGGATTCTAAAATCTTTACATCAGAGTAGCGGAAGCTTTTGTTGATTCATGATATTGACAGCAGCGTAGCAGAAGCATGGAGTGAAAATATCAGAGTCATTGATGTCTTAATAATGATTTCTTACGAGATGAATGTGATGAGTGAGCATGCGGCTATGGATTGACCGCTTCATTCTGATCAGCTGCAAGCGTAGGGAGTACCTGCATAAAACATTTAGCAATAAAGCGCACAAAAGTGTCTTTGATCACTTTCGCTGAATTGAGGTACACGCCACGGTTCCCGTTGATCGATCAGTCTGCTTTGTGATCGAGTAAAATTCGAAGAATTTCCTTGTGAGGTTTTCCAGCTGCTCTAAACGTTTCTCAAACCGGAACGTCTCAAAGAAGACAACACAGAGTGAGTGAACCAGCGAATAGAGATTCACTGATTGATGAAAAGAGATTTGAAAAACAATCGTGTATTGCTCAATAGAAATAGTTTTAGCAATAAAATGAAGGTTTTAATGAAAATCAATTATCAATCATAAAATACCTTTTAATTTGAAATATTCGTACATGGTCAATGTACTAGTGAGAAGAGTTTTTAAGTATAATGACCGGTTTTTCAAAGATATCCGTTAATCCGTAACCTGAACCAGGATTGATTCAAGAATTGAATCGCCCCATTGTTTATGTTCAGTTGTCACATGGTTGATCTAATGAATAGATCTCACATGCCACCTACCAGGAGCTTGTTTGATGTTGGCTCCAGAAGGCTTTCCATCTTCATTGTGAATATGTAAGCATATCACTCAGATGTTCTGGCAATACCACAAGGATAATGCGTAGGACTCAAGATAGAATCTCTCTTTCCACATTGTGTGAAACAGAGAGTCTTCATTGTAAGTGTCCTAATGAGATTTATTGATGATCTCGTGGCTCTAGACTCAATTTTGTGCATATTTTGGATCCTATATCAGAGACTAGGGAGAGGGTCTCCTTCTTCAATATCAACAATCTCTAAGAGAAAGTCGATAGATAATGTCGGTTCCCCGTGAGAATGACAGAAGTCCTTTTAAGAGGAACTTGAGTGGTTTGGAAAGTTGAAGTGCAGTGCGTCACTGGGTCCATGACGTCTTGTCTTCAATACCGATGTTACCATCAGTAGCATATGAATTGAACCCGGTATATTCCTTAAGGTTGAGTAAATGGAGGGCTATTTGTTTTCACCCTTTTCTCATTCAATTCTTTTTAATTCTTCAACCCTTCGATTGCTTACCAAGACTTCATAGCTAGAACCTTGTTGGGTTTATTCCATTTCTAGCTCAATCTTAGTTCGCACTCTTCCCATATCTCATTTTTCTCCTTTTATCATCATACCTAAGAACTCTACACTAACTAGTGGATAGTCCCTGGGTAGATCCCTCCGGTTCTGGCGGATCATGGGAACAAAAACCTAACCTTATCATCCTTATATCACCGTACATAAAGTAAAGTTGGTCGGTCTATTTGGTATTGTTCATCTGCCATATGGAACCTATTGAAAACCATTTGAAAATCAATCCAGGTGCTTGTGATATATTATCAAAGCGTTTTGCACCTGAATTGTTTTTGATATTTTTAGAAAAAGAACTCCCCCTCAACATGTGCATCAAGTATTTTGCACACGGAGGCAAGAGAAAGAATTAACTTCTTTGATTACTATTTTCTAAAAAATATCAACATCACTTCCCTAATCGAATCAAGTAGATAAAGCATTTTGGGGAAGGATGAGGTTTTCATGATTTTGCTCCCCCTCAATATGTGCTTCTAGGTTTGAAAAGAGTTTTGCACATACTCGAGGGAACCCTTTTTATTGAAGTGCAGACATGATCACCAAGCGATTAGAAGCCATTTAACATACAATCAAGGTACCTTAGAAAACTGGAAAAATGTGTACCCTGAAGTCTTGAATTTGTTAAAAAAATGCTCCCCCTTAATATATGCTTCGAGATTCGAAAATTGTTTAGCACATATTAGAGAGCAGTATGCACAAAATTGGTCATCTTTTAACATCTTTCATATTTATATCACATTTTCTCCCCCCGATCAAAAAATTTCAAATCCTTTGAGATTTTGGATCTCAAGTGATTTAAATATGTATGAGACAAAATATTTGTTGGAGAAAAATGTGTCTGGTTTTATATGATCAGAAGAGGACAACACTGATGTTCCCCTTTTTGATATAAGGGGAAACCACAGTACAAAACCTAGCACTATTACATGCATTACAGTTGTTCAAGGTTTGTACACCACATATTACACAAATTTAATACATAACAGAGATGGAATCCCGAAGATGTCTTCATTCAGTTCTTTGAAGAAGTTTGTAATGACCATCCCGAAGCCTACCACCAACAAAACTTTCAAGGCTGCGGAAAATCCTTCGTGTCTTGAGTCTTCGCCTAATTGCAACAATGAAATCTTCACACCTCTTTAAGTCATCATCAGTCCAAAAAGTAGTCTTAACCCAAGATTTCATATCAATTTTGATTTCTTTCACTCTGGTGTCAAGTTCTTCTTCAACCAATTTGAGAGTACCGTCACTAAACTTGTAGAGCTCACATAGTCTCATAAGCATGCGAGTCCCATATCTGTCGGTAAAGATGACGGCTCTCGAGGTGTCAAGGACTTTGCATTCACGATGAAATTCAAGCCCTGTAGCATTCCATTGAGGACATGTTAGGTTGATCCTGGTTTGGTAGCTTTCCATGCCGAGCTGAAAGTCCTCAACACGTTTTCGAATGACTAAGCCTCGAATCTAAAGAGTAACAACAGCAGAGAGGGCCTTTTTCTCAAGGACAGGAAAATGCTCAAGGTGTCCTTGGATATTCAGAAGATAGAGATCTTCGAAATCATTCGGCAGAAGATGTTTGAAGTCGTTTTCTTCAATAGTATATTCTTTAAAATCTGCCCTTTTAAGGACAATCTTCATCAAATACTCATATCCATAGATCGGGAAGATCTCTACACGAACCAAACTTAAGATTCGGAGCTTGGATCTAACATTATTGCGTCTTTTATCAGCACCATGTCTTTTGATGTAGAAGTTCTTCTTTTTGTACCACCAGTGAGAAATACCATATGATGCGGCAATGTCATATTTACGTTCTTCATTGACCCAGAATTGATTAGGAACCATCTGCTCAAGCCCCTGATCAGAGTAGGTAGCAGCTTTCATCTTGGATATTGATAGTGGTGTCTTCTTTCATCAGAGTGAGCACAAAGATAGTCCAAGTCATGGTTGAAGAAAAATTCAGCCTGAATGGTCATCTGACCAGGCTCACCACCAAGAGGAAGAGATTTGTTAACATTGAAGCGACTAATTTGCTCACTGACTTGGTCATTAAGCATCTTATGGCATTCTTCCATCTGGTATTGAAGTTGATTGGCATCTGAATAGAAGACCTTGACAATTTCATAAGCTTGTCCTTCAAGATCTCTTGGAGTTAAGGATGAGATACTCTTCCGTTCACAAAACCATTTAATGAAGCTTCCCATATCACCAGTGAAGTGCAGAAGAGAATCTTCAGCAGGTTCTTCATAATTGCTGGTGATGGTAGATACCCAATTGTTGTCGGGAATCATTGAGTCAGACTCAGGGATGGACCATGCAGGTTCTAGAGAGGGAGGTCTATCTTCAACGATACAACTTTGAATTGTGTCCCTTGAAGGTGCAACTCTGGATGTGCTAGGGCGTTTACCTGCCAAGTAATCATCAAACCAATCTTCTTCTGATGGCTTAGGAATATGCTTGGTTGATGCATCATCTTCATCATATTCTGACTCTGTCATGACATGCGACTCTTCGTGAACCATTTGAGCATCAGGAAAAGAGGTGGGTGTGGATGTGAACCTTGAATCGACCGTCGTCCAAGCATCAGATTTCTTCTGAGTGCCCTGTTCTCTTGTAGGACTTGATTGATTGGAAGGTTTTGGCGGTGATGATGGTGGTTGTGGTGGAGGTGTGTTGGTTATCTTAGAAGGTTTACCAGCTCCAGACGTTCCAGCGCCCCCCGTTGGAGGTGGAGGTGGAGGAGGATCTTTATGGTCTTTCTGCAATGTTTCCAACACAATGGCTCTCCTTTTCTTCTTCGCTTCCTTTTCCCTGATGTCAATCAAATACTTCTCATAATTGTCGAACTTAATGGATTCTTCAAGTGCCTCATAAAGCTACTTGTGAACCTCATGCTTGTCCTCTTCAGCTTCATACATCTTCTCAAACAGAGCTGCTCTCATATCGGCGATAGGTAGGTCCTTGAACCGTCTAAGAAGTGGAGCCTCCATTGCCCATTCCACAACATCCTTAACTTCCCCTTCAATGGCGGCAGCAACCCCTTCATTGAAGTTGAGGTGCTCCAATCTATAGAAACGATCCACAAGGGAATCAACAGATTTAGGAAGTTGCCTTTCAAGGGCTTCTATCCTTTTTACAACTTTGTCCAGTAGTTGATCTGAGGTAAGGATTTGAGGTGGTGAAGCAGGTGGAGCATCCATATCAGCAACTGTAATGACATGTTCAGGGGTTGGTGACGATGTAGGTGGTGATCGTATGGTTGATTGAGTAGGTATGGGAGGTGGAAGTGCAGTTGTTAGTGAAGATGCTGACATCGGAGGAATAGTTGATGTGTCTTGCTGAATGCTGACTGTAAACATGGATTGTGCAGTATCAATGGGCTTGTCATTTAAGTATTGATCTCCGAAGGTGAAGTCTGTATCAAGATTCTTAAGTGAAGATAGAGAGTCAGTAGACATATTAGGTTCATCCAAGTGCATGGTCTCATCAGATCTTGACTGAAGATTCTCCTAGGAGCTTTTATGCAACAGAGTGTCAACATTCTGACCAGACTGAGTCTCACTTAGTGTAAGAGATTCTTTAAACGTTTCAGGCACTTTGTCCAATCCAGATTGTTCTTTAGCAGGAGATGATTATGTTCTTCTCTTCAGCTCATATTGATTGGTGGTGCTTGATGGAGATGATGAGATTGTTAGAAGCATGTGAGCTGCTTGTTCAGTTTCAACACTAGCAACCCCTTTTCCTTTGTCTTTTGTGTTTGATGTGGATTGTCGAGACAATTGATCAGGTTCTCTTAACACGACTCCTCCAACTGGGGCTTTCATATTCTGACTCTCTAGGCTTTGCTGGATTCCCATTTGCAGAGCAACATCATCTTCATCAACTAACTTGGTGCTATCCCTTGCCCCCTCAGTATTTTCACCGATTTCTTTTTCCATCTTCTTCTTCTTTTCTTTATGCTTTTTGGATGAGGAGTCTGACTGTTGTGATCTTTCGCGTCTCTTTTTAGGAAGAGAGGCATAAGATGCTTTTGAGCCAGAGATGGTCTTAGGAGCATTGGGTTGTGAGGGAGTGGGTGTGACATTAACAGATGATCTTGCAGCAATTTTCATGAACTGTTTGAAGTAGTCCTTTTTCTTGATATCATCTGTGAGTAGAATATCAGGAATTGGCAATCCAAATATTTCTTTATCCATACCTCTAGGAACACATTTCAGGTTTCCTAAAACAAATTCATCTTCTGCTTTATGTAGAGTTGATTCAATCCTAGGATTGAAATTGTGAGTTTGTTGCAAGTACTGGATAACAAGCTTTGAAAATATGATGCTAGGAATCACAAGCTTGTTCTGTTTCTTTCGGCCTTGAGCTTTGTTCTGAAAATTTGTTCTATCAGATATGAATGTGTGCATTGATAAAGAAAATTCTTCCCAAATACGATCTGAGACATTCACATCAACCTTATTGACAATACCCCATAGGATTTGCAAGATGGGAATTTTCACTTTATCGAACCCGATGTTTTGCCGATAAGCACAAGTTGAGAATAGTTGTAATAGCTCTCCAGGGGTTGATACATGTGTCCAGTGATGATGTCGGAAGCCCTTAAGATGTTGTTCTGATAACCCAAACCAATTAGAAAGACAATTAGATCGTCACACCAGTGGAGATTCGGAACGAAGGTTGGGGTTACATGGGGTGATTCCAAGAGCCTTGCTAAGAATGGTTGAATCAATCGTGAACTCCCTATCATCCAGTTTGCAAGAGTATTGAGTTGTGATTTTGTCCCATTGAATGGTGTTCCAGAATTGTTGAATGTAAATGGTGGGAATTGAGCATTGCTTGGTAATGGCACCGAAGAAGTTTGTGTTCTTGAGGATATCAATAGACACTTTGAGTATAGGATTTTGTTGCAGCTTTTGTAGGTCCACATAACAGTTACTTTTTCCAATATCAGCCCATTGACTCCTAGGAAGGATTTCTTCATCTGAGAGAACTTTGGATGATGCCGAAAGGGTAACGATCATTTCAGGGTTTGAACTTTCCATTGATGATCTGAGTAAACATACAATCAACAGTAATGATTGGGAACGAGTTAGATAATAAATGATAAGTGAGACAACATTGAGAGCACCCTTATGACATAGACACTCAAAAATAGTTACTCAGAAGGAGTTCCCAAAATCATATAGAGAATGATTGAGTGGCATTAGTGAGACATTTAAATGAAGCAGATTCCTTTTGATAGATTTTCACACGACGAGTTGTAAAGGAATTAAAGGTTAAAGCGTGCATTGCAAAGGAATCATGTCATGAGTTAAGATACAAATGTAGAAGTGATATAAAAAATATGTCTGAAACAAGATGTAACATTTGGTTGCCACGAGAGAAACCAAGTACCGCTTGCCTAAACAGAAATGTCATAGCAGATTACATAGAGTAAGTTGACTCTACAAGTTGCATCAGGAGATCCTGAGTCAAGTATTGTGAGAATGAGATCAACTTAGAAAATTACCTTTAAACATTTTAATAACCCTAGACCTTCAGAAGAAAAACCCACCAAACAAGTCTCAAGACATAAATGGCCAAGCTGCCAAACTGGACTAATTCGCTACATGAAAGTGAACTATGTCGCTAACTTGTAAAGACAAGTCGCCATCACTAGTACCACAGTCAAGTCGCTACCAGTTTAGGTCACTAAGTTGCTATATTTTCTAATTCGCTAACTTGTAAAGACAAGTCGCCATGAACAGTAACATAACCAAGTTGCTACAAATCTGTTTACTAAGTCGCTACCGTTACTAATTCGCTAACTTGTAAAGACAAGTCTCCATGAACAGTAACATAACCAAGTTGCTACAAATCTGTTTACTAAGTCGCTAACTTTACTAATTCGCTAACTTGTAAAGACAAGTCGCTGATAATAATGATACAACTAAGTCGCTACCTAAATCGCTAGAAAGTAATTCACTAAGTCGCCACAGCAGCTTAGTCGCTAAGTTGAGCACTAATTCGCTACGATGAACATTTAAACTAACTCGCTACCAAGAACAGTGTTAAGTCACCATCAAGAACAATTTATCGCAACAGTTAATCAACCCAGACCAACACACCTTATTCGCTATCTTGAGCAGACTTAAAAGCTCTAACTCGCCATGATGAACAGATAAGCTAAATCGCTATCAAGAACAATACCTAAGTCGCTAACAAGAACAATTATCATCTCAACAAATAATCGACCCAAACCACCATTCATACAACACCAGTAAATGGAAACACTTTATCAAACACTCAAGATCAGTTATACCAAACAATTAATACACTTGCAACATCATCATTACAACAAAACACGATTACATAATAATTCGAACCTAGGTGGGAATCAAATGTCACGATTCACGAGCTCGTAGAGATCTGGTTAAAAGGATGAGTTACAAACGCAACACAGACGTGTATATGAGAATAAATAATGAAAGATTAGAATCATACCACAACAAAATTGCTAAGTCGAATGTTTTTGAAGAGAAGAAAGAAAAGAGAGAAAAGAAAAGAAAAAAAATTGATTTAAGAATTATGAAAAAAGATGCTAAGTCGCTAGGGGTAAGGAGGAGACTTTGGCATTTGACACATTCGGTCCCTGTGGTTTAGAGGCAAGTGTGGTAAGTCGCTATCAAGGATTTTTTAACTAAGTCTCTAGTGTTTTTAACAGTAAGTTGCAAACATGGTCATTAAATGGTGTAATTTGATCATATTCTGCATATAAGATATAAATAATCCATGGCCATCACATAATTATCAGATAGCATATTAACTCAGATAGCATAAATAATCACAATGATAACCATGAATCATATAAACATTCAATGCAAAAGCAAGACACGACCACAACCTACAACTGAGCAAACACCATAACCAGATAATCACAAAAGCAAGACACGACCACAACCTACAACTAAGCAAACACCATAACCAGCACTGAAGCAGATGTAACCAATAAAACTTACAAAAAAAATCTCCCCCTCAATCAATGTCATCAAAGACCATTGATTGACATTAACCAACCCGTTTTTTTTTAAGAAATATATAGTTGTTCGAACTTCATCTATGATCCCGTATCATTATTGAATGATATTTCTAGGATCGTAGATATTATCGATGACAGCGAATAAATCTTTTATTAGATGGACGAAAATGACATTTTTTTTTAAATTAATTTATACACAGATATAATGGAGCGAGTCCTGATTCAAGATGAATAGGAGTCAAAGTAATAGGTACATTAGTTCTGGCATGCTATAGCTCCTGAATAAGCTATGTTCATTTCTGATGGAAACCAAGTCATGATGTTCCTGATTGAGTTTAACATTGTACCTGAAAAAGACTGAGAGCACATTGTACTGGAAGCACATGTAGAATTGCACATAGAAGGGTTAGTGACATGTTTAATCTCACATTTGGATGCATCACAGTATAACACAGACGTATCATTAATGGGGATCCTATTAGGTTCGATATTCTTGAAGAGTTTTCCTGTGGGAATCCACTTGAGGCATGATCTAGGAATGTAAGTTCGTTTAAGTCCTGTAAACTTCAAAAGTCTGCCAGTGGGAATCCATTTGAAACAACTGTTAGTTGAATTGAATGTGTGCACAGCCTTGTTTTGACTACTTGTCCTTTTGTGATTAGAGTATTTCTTAGGGGATTGATCAGTCAAATGATGTTTTGCATGAGAGCTAGTTGTACTTTTTGTATTTCTGATCTTAGAGCATTGAACATAAATCTGAGGTTTGAGATTCATCATATCGGAACTAGGAAATGAAGTGACTGGTTTTGACAAAACAGACATATTATCAACTTGGGAGGTAAGCCTAGATTTCGATGGTTTAACTCTTTCAGATTTAAAGGCATTAGGTTGTTTAATAACTGTACGTTTCGAGTGGTTCTGAACAGTTGAATTTCCCAAAGTTGAAGGTTTTGCAAACTTAGTGTTCTTCCTATTTCCAATAGACTTCCTAAGCTCATTTTTTAGGGCAACAATATTGAAGCTCTTATCCTGAATTTGGGCTTTGAGATCATCAATGTCTTTCATCAAGAGGTTAGATTGATTGACTAACTTAGAATTTGTTTCCTCAAGGTTCTTTCTTAAATGCTCATTTTCTCTTAGTAGGTTGGACACACATAGAGCTAGTTCAGAATTTCTGGATTCTAGTGTATCACTCATCTCATGACAGTCATATTTCTGCACTTCTGAAAGAAGTAATTTTAGATTGCCAATGGTCGAATCTTTGTCCTGAATCTGGGATTTTAACTGATTAATTTCAAAAAATTCTCGAAATTCTGGAAGTTCCTGATTAGTACAAGGTTTTTTTGCATAAAAGATTTAATCCTTTTGTTGTATTTCAATTTGCAATGAGATACAATGTTTTTCAAGAATTGAAAATTTGTTTGAAAGCTCATCATATACCCTTTTTTCAATCATGTTATTAGCATTAGATTCAGGCACAACCAAGATCGATTTCATAATGTTATGTTCAGAGTAAGAGTCAGGTACCTTTACATGAGAATTTATGTGATCAGTTAAGTGTACCTTATCGCTTGAGACCTTTTCTGACTCTGAGTATTTGAGATCAGTGCTGTTGTCTTCATCCTTTTTCATTACGACTGAAATTCTGCAATCGGTGTCATTCACTGGTTCAACTTGTATATTGCATGACTTGTCACAATCGTTCCATAGTGTCTCTTGACACTCATTAAATTCATTCAGCTTATTATTCTCTTTTGCAGCTTCCTTGATGTATGTTTCCATATTACTCATAAGTTGAATGAATGAGTTTCTGAACTCATGAATTTCCATTCCCGTGTGTTTCTTAAATGATATTCCAGTCATGTTATCATCAAAATCTGAGGAATATTCCCCCCGGATAAGTGGCTGAAATTGATTGAAGATAGTTTGAAGAGCTGCATGAGAATCATCAGTTGAGAACTTTTCTTTGGTAATTTGAATCCTCAGTCGTTCTAAGTTAAGTAAAACAGTTCTTGTCAAAGTGGGAAAATCCTGACGAAGGATAGCACAACTTGTTCGATCCATAGTTGTAGATAACAGTAGTTTGAGAAGCTGACTGAGATGTTGAAAGGGCTCACTGGTGCATTCCATTTTCTTAGCATCATTTGTAAACATTAAGAGTGACTCATTTGAGTTGTTTTGATTAATCGATGCTGAATCATTAAATGTAGAGCATTCAGGGAAGCATCTTGTTTTACTGTTCTGTGCGGTGTCATAGAGAGCAAGTACTTTGGTGATTAAAGGATCAGTGATGAATGACATTGTGTTATTTTGAATTACTACACCAGGGTATTGAAAATCCAAGTAGCTAAATACCAAGAATCTAAGATGTTAGTATCAAATCACTAACCCCCAAGTCGCTAGGGATTTTGAACCAACTCGCTAGCAACTAAGTCGCTATATTCCCAAGTCGCTAAATCAAAAGCCAAGTCGCTAAGTAGCAACTCTCTAAGCCTCTAGTCGCTAGAAAGATTTTGGCAGCAATTCGCTAAGATTCAAGTCGCTAAATAGCAACTCGCTACTCACCAAGTCGCTAACACCAAGTCGCTACCCGTAGTGGAGAGTCCGCTACTTGTACTGTTAGTCGCTAGGCCTAAGTCGCTAGCTCCAATAACTGCAACTCGCTACAAAAATGTGAAGCAAGTCGCTACTAAGAAAAATAATCCGTAGGTCAAGTCGCTAGCAAGAAAACTTCACAAACATCACTTTTCAATCCAAAAACAACCCAACCAAGATGATTCAAGCTTACCAAATGAAAACCTAAACACTTGTGATGATTCTAAACATAAAAGTACTAACAAAATCCAAGCTTTAACACAAGAAATCAACCAAAGGATGCACAAACCACTAAACGTTTTCAAACTCAAAAACCACCTAAAAACCACTAGAAATCCAAAGATGTGCAAGATATGATCTAACCATGGCGCTCTGATACCAATTGTAATATATTGGATTTCACTTACGTATCATAACATTAACACAATGAGCATATAGATGATTTTAGAGAGAGAGAAAGTGGGATATTCTAGTAAGAGAAACTTGTGGAATATTAGATTACCAAAGAACATCCAACCCTCTACCTTGCAAGGTAGAGGGTATTTATAGGTTACAAACTAAATGACCTCCTGACGGCCTGTGGATCAGGGATACAGTGGGTAAAGACCCGTCCTTCCTCCACGGTGTTGCACTAAACTAATCTATGCTACTACTTATCATATAAATAACGTAAATAATGACAAGTCTCATGAGCTAACTTTTGCTAGATCATGATTGGGGTGATCGACTCTTTTACTTATGAAATTTCTGATTCCTAACAAAAGTACTGATGAACCAAAATCCTCACTATCTACTGAGGATCAAGCTATTCAAGAGACACTTAATCAGATGCTTTCTCAAGATGTTATGGCACATTCGTATACTGATGAACAAAGAAGAGCTTATGAAGAAGCAAAGAAAAAGAACGAGAATGCTGAATACTCTCACAGTACTTTGGATAGTACTTTCGAACAAAGTACTGATGCACCAATTGACAGTACTTTAGATGATTTGGATTATCCTACCATGCCTGGATTAGAAGATACTGATGATGAGTTGGATAATGAAGGTATTTTCTTAGATTCTAATGAAGATGCTGATTTCACTAAATTAAATGAAACTTATGAAGTTCCACAGTCTCCAATCTTAAGAATTCATAAGAATCATCCAACTGATCAAATCATTGGTCCTTCTACTTCTGGAGTTATGACAATACACAAAGCTAAGAGTTTCACTACACCTCACAATGCTTTACTTAGCTTTGTATATAAGCAAAATAGGCTGAATCATAAGGACCATCAAACCTGCCTATTTACTTGTTTCATCTCTCAAGAGGAACCCAAGAATATTGCTCAAGCATTGACTAAAGAAAGCTGGGTTGAAGCTATGCAGGAAGAACTTCTTCAATTTAAACTTCAAGAAGTTTGGGTTTTATGTGATCTTCCAGATAGGAAGAGAGTTATTGGAACCAGATGGGTTTTCAGAGTGAAGAGAGATGAAAGAGGCAATGTTATCAAGAACAAGGCAAGGTTAGTAGCTCAAGAGTACAGACAAGAAGAAGGGGTAGATTATGATGAAGTATTTGCTCCTATGGCAAGGATTGAAGCTATTAGAATATTTCTTGATTTTGCCTCATATATAGGTTTTCAGGTTTACCAGATGGATGTCAAGAGTGCCTTTCTTTATGGCACTATTACAGAAGAGGTGTATGTTAAACAACCTCCAGGTTTTGAAGATCCTACACATCCTAACAAAGTCTACAAGGTGGTTAAGGCTCTTTATGGCCTTCATCAGGCACCTAGATCTTGGTATGAAAGGCTCTCCACATTCTTACTACAACTTGGTTATAGAAGGGGGCTATTGACAAGACTTTGTTTATCAAGAGAGACAAGAAGGATATCATGTTAGTACAAGTGTATGTTGATGATATCATCTTTGGGGCTACCAAACAGTCCATGGTTAAGGAGTTTGAGCAGCTGATGCAGAAAGAATTTCAGATGAGTTCAATGGGTGAGTTAACTTTCTTTTTGGGACTTCAAGTTAAGCAGTCAAAGGAAGGTATTTTTATAAGTCAAGACAAGTATGTATCTGACATACTTAAGAAGTTCACTTTTGATGCTATGAAGCCAGTAACTACACCTATTAAATCTATCAACTCATTAAGCAAATATGAAGATGGACAACCTATTGAAGTCAAGCTATACAGATCAATGATTGGCTGTCTCATGTATCTCACTGCATCAAGGCCTGATATCATGTTTGCAGTATGTTTATGTGCCAGATATCAAGTCTCACCAAAAGTCTCTCATATGAATGCAATAAAGAGGATTTTTAGTTATTTGAAACAACAACCTAAGTTGGGGTTGTGGTATCCTAAGGATTCACCTTTTCTTGGAAGCTTTTTCAGATAGTGATTATGCAGGTGATAACTATGATAGAAGATCAACCACTGGAGGATGCCAATATCTTGGAAGAAGATTAGTCTCCTGGCAATGCAAGAAGCAGACAATTGCAGCAACATCATCTACTGAAGCTGAATATGTGGCTGCTGCAAGCTATTGTGGACAAGTTTTGTGGATGCAGAATCAACTCTTGGACTATGGGTTCAATTTTAAGAATACTCCTATCAATATTGATAATGAGAGTACTATTTGTATTATGAAAAATCCAGTTTATCATTCCAAGACCAAGCACATTCAGATTAGGCATCATTTCATCAGAGATTGTTATGAGCATAGGCTCATTAATGTGGTCAAGGTTCACATAGATGACAATGTAGCTGATTTACTCACCAAAGGTTTTGATGTTTCACGATTCAATCACTTGGTCGTGAGCATTGGAATGATTAACTACTGAGCTACATTTGAGGGGAGGACTATAAGGTGTTAGTATAGTCCTGTGCATTGTTTGAGGGGAGGCTATTATGTATACTTAGTTTGTACTGAGATGTTTGGGAAAGTACTGCTTTTGTTTTCATGAAAGTACTGCTTGGAAAGTACTGCTTATGTGGAAGTACTATTTGTCGTATTAAAGTACTGTTCCAACGGTCATATTGAGGGTTAATTGCAACTAACGGTAACTTTATTATTATGGGCGTGATTTTTCAAATCTCACCTATATATATAACAACTTTCCGAGTTTCCCTCTAATATTGATACATTAGAATCTTTTCCTTATTTATCTCACCATTCACCATCTCTTTATTATTCGATCATATCTTTTAATTGTGCTCATTTATTCATCAATGGAGATTCGACTTACTGTTTCAAAGCACAATATGGTGGCTAATTTGGACAAGACTGAGGCGAATGTGGCTTTTCATGACATTATTGATTATCTTACTGGGTCGCCAATCAGTTATGCTCTATTAGTTGAGTCGGATATCATTGAACCATGGATTCAAGAATTTTGGGCTAATGCTAGGGATAATATGGAGGAGGATGAATACTATATTCGATCAGCAGTTGCTGGAAGAACTATCAAGATTACAGAAGCCTCTATTAGAGAAGATTTGTTATTTGGTGATGACAAAGGGGCTATTCGTTTTGACAAGCAACTAATTTGGGATACGTTTAGAGATCTTGGTTATGAAGGGTCTTTGACAGAACAAACATTCAAGAAAGCTTTATTCTGTCCTCAATGGAAGTTTTTGATTCATGTATTGCTCCATTGCATCAGTGCTAAAAGTACTTCTTGGGAGCAGTTTGGGTCAAATATTGCATCTGCAGTCGTTGGATTAGCTACAAATCGAGTGTTTAACTTTTCAAGGCTAATTCTGGATGGCATGCTTTTACATATATCATCTGGGTCAAAATGGTTAATGTGCCCAAGGTTTGTACAGGTTTTCTTAAACAAGCAATTGGCTGATGTACCAAAACTTGCTGATTTGTTACCTATCATTGTGCAACAAGCCAAAATCTTTACATTTATGGCAAGGAGGAGTGATTTATTTAGAGGTGGAGATACTCCATTAACTGCTACAATGATGGAGGTTGTTCAGGCTGTACGTGATGAAGCTGGAGAGGATGACGAGAGTGAAGGTACTGCTTCAGCACAAGGTACTGCTTCACAAAGTGCTGCATCTCAAAGTGCTGCATCTCAGAGTTCTACATCACAAAGTACTGGAACACAACATACTGCATCCCACGGTACTGCTTCTCAGGGTACTGAATTTCAAGAGCATATTGCCGTTACACCTCCACAATCTCAACAAGAAGTTCACTCACAATCTGAATAAGATGAAGTTTCTATAGAGCCTGAGGGTCAAGTTCTCACTAACTATGCATTAACAAGGGAATTGACAAGGTTAAAGAAATCATTTGAAGATCAGGCTACAGAGATTAAGAAGTTAAAGCTTAAATTAAGAAGACTCAAAACTTTTGTCTGGCCATTGGTTAAACATCATAGATTATGGGTCAAATCTCAAAGGAGGCAAGGACGACCTGTTAGGGAGTTTAAGAGGCAAACCAAGGGCAAAAAGGTTCTTACACCATCTTCTATTCAATTGGGGAGGAATTTAGAAGAACAGAATTTAAAAGTAGATGCTGTTAAAGAACAAGAACTGCAAGGTACTGAAGAGCAAGTTATCATTAAAAGTACTGAAGAAGAAAGAACTGACGATCAAGTTACTGAACAACAAACACTGCTTTTGATCAAGGTACTGAGCACCAAAGTACTGCTCTTCATGGAACCTTTAGACATGAGTTAATTACTCCTAGAGTATTAGTTTTTGAAGAGGAAGCTGGTACTTCAACTGTTAGACATGAAGAAGAAGCTGGTCCTTCAAAAACTGCCATACCAGAAGTACCTGAAAGAACTGCAAGTGATGATGAAGTTGTTGCAACCATACTGCATGATCTATCAAGGCCAAGGGCTGTTACTATTTCTGAAGTTGCAGAGGAATAAACAAGAGCTTCTCAGCATGCAATAGATCCTAAAGACAAAGGAAAGGGGCATTCTGGTAGAAGTTAAAAAGAAGAAGCTAACCTTAGCAGAGCTTAGAGCAATTGAAGTTGCTAAGAATGAAGAAGCTGCTAGGAAAGTCCAAGAAGAGCTCAATGCTGAAGTAGTGGCTGAGGTTACTAATGAAGAAGCAATGAATGAAGAGGTAGCTAGGAAACTACAAGAAGAAATAAATGCTGAAGATGCTGAACCTCTACAGTCACCAACCCCTGTTGCCTATATGCCTAGAAGACCAAATCTTGCAAAAGAAAGGAATACTATAATGGCTTATTTGAAAGGTCGAGGGTATAAAGGGTTACAAAAGCTGAACTATGTTAATATGAAGAGATTATATGATGCTGAGACAGAGGCTTATAAGAAGGATGTTGCAAGCATCAAAGATTATAAAGATGAAGCTGCTTGGACTGAAGCTGAAAGAAACAAAAATTTGAAAAGAAAAAGGAAAACTGATGTTGAAGATGTGCAGTTTTCAAAGAAAGAGAAAGTTGAGCTAAGGACTGAGACTAAGGATAAACTAAGAAACTATCTCAGAGTGGTAGATTTTGATTATTCCAAAGAAGATGCTGATATGAAGATGAACAGATCTCAGATTACTACTTTTGAAATTGTGGAATCCAAAGATGGAAGCTATATGATGTTCCACAGAGATGATGAAAGCTTCAAGGTGTTTAATAGGCTATGGGATGTACTGCATGCAATTGACAGAGTGGATTTATTTCATCTATACCATTTGGTGCAAAATTACTTTGAACATCATCCATTAGAAGGAATTGGCTTAGTACTGCTTGGAGATCTCACTACAGCATGGGAAACTGAAGAACAGAGCAATGATGATATTTGGAAGGATCAAGAGAGCTGGGAAATTGTCTGTTGGAGATTCTTTGAAGAATCTGGAGTTAATGTTCTAGAGCTGGAAAATGGGACGATGATTCACATGTTTGCAGATAGAAGATATCCTCTCATTGTTGAACTTATGAGAAGGATGTTGGAGCATGGAATGCAAGTAGAAGAGGATAATGAAACTGCTCTCATGGTCATCAATTTGTTTATCAACTGGACTACTATTGCTGAGGATGATCAATAACTGGTATGAATTTTATTTGAATAAATACTTTTTGATATATCAGTACTTTTATTCAAAGTACTGCTGATCAGACAGTACTTTCATCAAAGTATCTTGTTTGCGAAATAAACCAGTTAAATGTTTTTTAGAAGAAACCTTTTGCTAAGTAATAAATATTTTGAAACAAAGGTTGAATAAATGGTTTTTGAGATGGTAACATCAATAGGTTATCAATCCACCATGGTTAAAAAAGGATTGGATAATCCATGAGCAAACGGATCTGGTAAAGATATCTCAAATCCGTTTTTAGTTGACAACTTGCTAATAAGTTGTATGGTAATCAACCCACCATATCTGTTAAAGTGAAGAGTTGGCTAGCCCACAAGAAAATGTCTTGTGGTAAAGGCTGTGGAAAAACCATTATTGGTAATTAGTTCACCTTTAGATAAAAGAACTAACTAGTCCAGAAGGGTACAACTTTTGGTAAAGACAAATCAAATCTGTTGATAGCTGGTGGTTTGCTAAAAATCATATGGTTATCAATGTACCATGGTCTTACACACCAAAACATTTGGCTACTCCAGAGTTAATGGCTTTGGTAAAGAGACTAAAATCCATTAATTTTTAATGATTCACCTCTCACAGGAGTTAACACACCTGGAAGTGATGAGAATAGTATGCAACTTAAACTGAATTAATGTACAAATGGTCATAGGTTGCTGTGTTGCTGAAAAGATGGAGCTTGCTGGATGATGTTGTAAAAGACTAAAGATACTTTGATAAAGAGCAGAAACTACAATCCAAAGACAAAGACAATCATTCCTTAAAGCTGGAAAAGTGAAAGATTAAACTACAAAGGAACTTGAAGTCAATCAAGTAGAATTCAAGTTAGGGGAGGATTGTTGGGATATGAAAGTGCTGAATAGTTAAAGTACTGAAGATTTACAAAGTGCTGCAGAATGGCAAAGAACTGGAGAAAGTCAAAGAGTCAAAGTACTGCTAAAGATAAAGTCAAAGTACTGCACATGAAGGTCAAAGTACTGCAAGAGTTAAAGAACTGTTTATTCGTTTATGGAAAGTCTTGCAATTCTAGATTAGATTACTTGTCGTACAAGGATACAATTGTAAACCGACTAGGGTTATCCTTGAGCCTATAAAAGGACCCCTAGATTAGCATTAGAGGTACGAATTCACAAATCTTAGAGTTTACGATTATAAAGTTGTTTAGAGTTTAGAGAGTTCGATATTCTTAGTGTTGTTGAAGTATCTGCATAATAAGCAGATTTAGAGTCATTAATAAAGTTATTCTTCTTAGATTTATTGAGTAAATTCCGCGTACTTAATAAAGATTACTCAGTGTTTCATTGTTAATAACTTAGGATTTATCCGAGGTTATTAAGCCTTAAACAAGCTAGTTAAGTTAGTTTGGTTAGAATACATCGATCCAACAAAATGCATCCTCGCGTCGAGATTAGCAAATGCAATGGTTTATACTATATTTGATACAAAAGTTTTAAGTTTGAAATGGAAACGTATTCACCCCCCCCCCCTCTACGTTTTCACATGCACAACAGTTAGTTGTCAAATTCATAGTTGGAAACAACTGCTAGTTGGCGAGATGAAATAAAAATGGATAATGGCAATGTTACATACAGACGACAACCTACTACATATTACCATTACTACATAATTATTATAAGTTTAATGGTTACATATTATATAACCCCTTGATAAGTTTAATTGACACAGGGTATTCAATCCATACATAAAAGTACAACCACTAGAACAATTTTACAACGGCTGTGACGGAAGATCGGGGGAGTTTCAACAGCTTCCTAGCGAACTCCCAATTCTTCTTGATATTATTATAACCATCGTCCATCAAATCGCTGGCCCTGATATACATTTTCTTTAACGACGTGGAACAACCAAGTATAAACTTTATTATGTGTAATTCATTATGTGATCTGGGAAACGATTGAAAAATCACATTCTGAATCTGCCCATGGCTGAATGTGGTTGTGTCTAAATCTAATGAACGTTTTTCCAATGGTAAAACACTTAGTGTGTGTGCAGCCTGGAAAATCAAATAGTATTGAGATACAAAAACATGCCAGTTTACGGATGTTTACTTGATATGTATGAAATAAAGTATTACACTTACTCTGGTTTCCAGCATTTTCAAGTTTGGAGATCCGCGAATAATTTGGACGATGAGTGACACAATAACAGTGTCACCAAAATCAACTCCTTTTAGATTCAGATTAACGAGGGATACAAATGGCAAAGGGACATTCATCCTGGAATTACCATCACGCATCAACTACAACAGGTCAACGTTTGGGTTAGTTTCAAAGATTAAATGTCGTTAGAGTTAAACATATATTTAACATTGTAAAATTAGAAGTGTAAATCTCAAAACGGTCTTATCGTGCAATAGTCAAAATCCAATGTAAGGGTCTCAAGAGATGGAAGTCTTGTCAGGTGAAAGATATTGGATGCTATGATTCTTGTGAGAGCATTCGAAATACCGAATGAAAAATGTAACTTCTTCAAATTCCTAAGACTCGGAAGATTCCATAGTTTCATCCCGTTTGTACTCTCAACATCCAATGTAAGAGACTCAAGTAAGGGACAACCAGCAATTAAATCCCAAACTGTACCGGTTAGAAATTTGACTAAACACAATTCTAAGCTCAAGAAATTAGGAAAACTAGTGAAAAACACCAAAATAGGAAAATCACAACAATGAATTTCAAGATGTTTCAATTCAATACGCGCGTAAAGTTGGGTTGGCAATGTAACTGGTTGTCCATACCAGTTTCTAATTGTCAGGTCCTCAATTCCTTGCACTGCCAAAAACATAAGCCAATTACGAATCTCTTCATAATTCAAGTCTTCCATTCTAGACAACGGTTTGGGATCTACAGAGAAGATAAACTTTTTTATGGGACCCGTAAGCTGATTTAAAAGTCTAGTAACATGCCTCCCATTAAACTTATATGTTAAATCATAAAAGAAATCCTCATCAATTATGACTTGGTTGAGGAAGGTCCACTTAAACCTCCATTTTGTAGATAAAATAGAGGTGCTCACAGCTTCTTTTATTGGAAACCGATTCAAAATGTTACCGATCACTGTATTTGGCATGTTGCTAATATAATCTCTCATAATGGTGATAACATTAGCTCGAAACGACATGGTTTTCAAGGAAATTTTGTTGGTTTTTTTAATTCTCGACAGGAGTCTTTGGATGAGGGTTGTTGATTTGCAATTGATGGTCAGAACGAGGGTGTGTTATTATGATCATTAAATGTGGTTGTTGGGTTGGTTCATTGATTCGCACGCCCAAGATACAAGCTTTTCAAATTTGGTTAGTAAAATATTTTTGAAATGGTATATTTTAGTAAGCCATGGTAATATGGCGAACCTATTACACAATCAATGTGCTGTGAGCATCATTTATGGAAAAAACGTCGACGTCTTTAGTTTGACGTAAGCACATAACGGCATCATGTTATCAGATGTGTAGAGTTACATTCATTTGAGTTGATTATTTTGAGCTATATGCGATATTTCTAAGAGTAAAAAAATGCTACACTGCTTTTATGCACGATTACTTAAATTAAATATCTCAAATTATAAAATGAATTGGTTGTATACTTACAACTGCTAGTTATTTTTACAACCGCTATAGTTAATTTCACTACCACTAGTAAAACTGAAGTGGTTGTATACTTACTACTACCGCTAGTAAAACTGAAGTGGTTGTATAATTAGAACTGCTAGATATTTTTACGACCGCTATACTTATTTTTACTGCCGCTAATAAAACTGAATTGGTTGTATACTTACAACTGCCAGTAATTTGGTTACTACTGCTAGCTATTTTAACCACTTCTTGTGATAGAAGACATCAACGAAATGATGCCACACTCGTTAATGCTGTTGTGTATGGCCGTGTTTGTGCTGCCCGTGTGTAGGTGTTGCTGATACCATTCTGATGCCCTTGTGTAGGTGTTGCTCTTACTATTTTGGGCCTGAATAGGCACATAGTGGTAGAGTGCTGCTAGTATTAAACTTACAACTGCTAGTTAAATTTTACTAGCGTTGAATGGTAAATCTGTTATTTTCAAGTGTGCATAGTCACTAGTTGGTAGTTATTAGCTGATTGTAGAATACGAATTGTAACAACTAGAAGGACTCCTTGGTTTATAAAAGTAGTCAATAGGGAAAAGAAGTTGCCCTACGTACAACAGTTAGTTGCCAAATTGTTTATTGGAAACAACTTCTAGTTCCCCATATTAAACAAACATGTATAATGGGATTACAGAACATAGGAAATAGTAAATACATTGACATACAACGTTTCATACAGACAACCTACTACATATTACGATTACTACATAATTATAAGTTTAATGGTTACATAATATATAACCACTTGAATTATAAAATTCACCAAGTACGCAGAAAAAGCTAACCACTCCATGCTTCCTTCCCATACAGACATCGTACTAAAACCACAAAGCTTCATTCCCATTAAGCATGATCCCTAACTTCTGCCGAAAAAACCTGTTGAACATGATTATAATGGTGTAAGTTAAAAATAAAACATTAATAGAATGGTAAGTTAAAAATAAAACATACTATAAACAGCATGGTCTGGCTGATTTAGAAAAAGAAGAGATTCTTTGTATAGGGTGATGTAGAAAGATCCGGAATCTCCTAACATTCCCATGCAGACAAATAATTCAAGTTCTTTGTTGTATACAAATACCGGCTGACCCAAATGATTTCCGCTGTACTCTTCGACTATTGGAGCTTCATTCTTTGTAAACCCAAGCAAACGAACCGAATATAGGGTAGGGATGGCGAATAGGCTTCTAAATGATGTTATGGAAGAACCATTGACGTCCAACAACCATCCGCAAAACAATGGAATATCTTCACCAATGATCGTCCCAGAAATCACTAGAGAGGTTCCAAGATCGAAAACACTGAATGGAACTAGAGTTCATTTTTTAAAATCTGCGGTAGGTCTATAACTTTAAATTGGATGGTTACCAAATCAAAACAAATCAACATATAAATCTTGTAAATAACATCGTCCTCATTAGTTAACTTTTCACTCCCAGTCTAATAGATAAAACGACCTACAACTGCATGACTTTTACGTTTCAATTTGATAGTTTCACGAGGGGGTGGAAATTTTCAAGGACTTTCTGCCTTAACGAGTTCAAAGAAAAGACAGAAACATACCAAAAACCACTTTCGAAAACAGGATAGGAGACCTTCACGATCGTCGGGTCAAGAGTGACCGGACGGACGGCAAAACCAAAACAGATCTTTTGACGTTTGATTTGATGCGTGTAAAGCGGGACAAATACTGCAAGTGATTTTTTTATTTTCGGGTCCCAAATAACAGTCATTATATTAGAGCCATAGAGAAATCACCAAAGACCATTAGAATTGTCAACTGTAATCATAGATGAAAGCATTAAATCTGTATTAAGTGGCGTGGCGATTAGCTGTTCATCTAAAGCTAACATAAAACCTTGGTCACCCATATCGAATGTTAGCGTAAATAAACACTCGTCATTACGACGCACACCGTAATTAAAGATGAAGCTTCCACAATCTATACTAGCCTTCCATAACTTACAAACACTACGTTGCTGGAGTATAGACTTGGGAGGTAGCCTACGGATGATATCTAGTTGAACATCCAGTGGGATATTGTCAGACATATTTTTTAAACAAAAGCAGAAAGATTGAGATAAAGATATGAAGTCAATAGACCAAAAGAAGAAAGAAAGATTTTGTTAAACAAATTGTATTGAAGAAAAAGAAAGTGATTGGGAACAGAAGACATTAAAGGACATGTACCGTGATGTACTTTAGGGCAACCAAATATTATATTCTGCTATATAGCAAATATTAATAAAGTATACATAACCAATATAGAAGTGGTTTGCAAACCATAGCCGTTTTTGTATATGTGCACGTGTATTTTCAAAAGAAATGCCGTTGATTTAAAATTTTTTATAATAATCGACTATTATATAACACAAGTAAAAATACATATAGTAAAAGTTGAAAGAAAAAGACTTCACAAGTGAACATTTGACAATAAATTTGGGTCAAACGGACATTAAGGAACGTAGCTTGAAAGACGGCTATCAATTTGTGCATTCAACCTTGTGGTTCCAGAAGTATTCAAGCATCCATTCACGGTAAGCTAAAGCCCAATCTGCATCGGCTGGTCCAAACAGCCACATCAAATCAACCCATACATCCAAGTGCTGCCGACATATAAAAAGTACGTCCAAACGGCCCTTTTAGACTGAAAATAGTAGATATAAACTTCAACAGCTACTTGAAAAGCTTAAGATAAGATATAAACGCTTAAATGTTAGAAGTATGTGACAACTCGTAATTTCAGGTCATTTTACAAACATTGAAAATTTCACTATTCATCTCGGGAATTTACTATTCACCGGTTACTATTTAAAATTTTACTATTCACCGTTTTCGAAGTCGAAGTAATATTCTGAGAACGTATTTCAAAATTTTACTATTCACGAAACACTATTCATTCCCGGAGAAAATCACGATTTATGAGTCACTATTCATCATTTTTCGTAAACTAGGTTTACGAGTATCAAATACGCGTAACCTGGAGGGTTAAGCTGCGTATTCATGAACATATCATCAAGGACATTTCATATAGACTAGATTTAGTCTACATATCATCAATAACATCATTTCATATCGATTTATGCATGGGTTTTTCATTTTACATTAAACGTTTATTTTCTCATTAAATAAACGCTATCGCGTAAACATTATTTTGAAACATTTATCCGACACTTCCAAAAATTATCCTAACATATTTTTATACTCCTTTTAAGACTATAAAAATTATATTATTGGTTTACCCGCTGTTTTTAATTTATTTTATATATAAATTGTTATATATAAATATTTACGACGATTTTCGTAAATTCAACTCGATAAATATTTATTCACTCAATATTTGTGAGAAATGTATTTTTATAATTTTTGTGACTCCAATGCATTTTATTTTGTTCCGTTAAAATCTATTTTTAGTTAACGCTACACTAAATACTTACTTTTACTTACCAAATTATACATTATATTTAACACATAATACATCTAATTATAAAAATTATCCAACCCCCCTCCACATACCCCATAGGCCGGCCACCCCCCCCCCCCCCCCCCTTAGTCACCACTTGGTACAAAATATCTACACTAGATAATATCTACACTAGATAATATCTACACTAACACATAGTTAACCATTTTATCAAAGGTGTAAAATAATTCATGCTCTCCCATTTTCTTCATGAAGGCCGGCCAACCCAAGAGACCAAGAGAAACCATCAAATCTTTCTAGCTCAAGTGATTATCATGTCTTACTAGTAATCTATTTCAAGGTTTTAAAATAAAAACCTATAGATTAATTAAGGTTTTCATCATTTTCATCCACAACATCATTCAAGTAAGCATTTCATGATCATCATAATTCTTTCATATTCATATTTATGTTGTTTCATTATTTTTGCAAGAAAAACATGCATGAATTCCATGATCCATACCACTTTTATTGGTTTTTAATACATGTAATGAGTTTTAATTATCCAAATAATTATCCCTTGAAACATATTATGTTTGGTGATGTCTAGGAACCCATGACACCCTAAGAAGCTGTATGGTAGGATTAGAATAGCTTCGGAGTTGTTTGGAATTGGTTAGAATAGGTTTGGCGCGAGAAAGACTCATTTCGACAAGTTTTATAAAGGGTCTGTCCATATTTTGAAAATCTGGAAAATCCGACAGTTGGTAAAAAATTTTGGGCTAGATATTTGGAAAATACACTTTAAAACGAAAATGTGGCCGCTTGAATGGGTTAAAACGGAGTTATAACGAAGAAGTTATGCCATTTTTAAGTTTGACGACGAAAACTAATTGTTTCAGAAAATTCAGCATGTATTCTCGACTTTTTACGAGTAAAAAATGAGGCTTAGGCGTTATGAAATGTGTCGACTTATCAAAAATATATTAGTATACTTTGATACGAAGCTAAGGATATATAAAACGTAGAAAACGGACTTGTAACGATTAAATTACACACGTTTACACAAAGTTGCCGTAACTTTATTATATAAGAAAAACTATTATAATTCTAATAGACAAGTATTACGGCAAACAAGTGACCATATTGAAGGTCGTTTTTTTAACATTGATAGAGTACTTTTCAGAAAACGCTGTCTTCTAGTAAAAGTAAGTTCACCTAGCCTATTTTCCAAAATGTCCGACCGTTCGTCAAGCGGAGTTGTAATGAATAAAATACGGTCACTCAAACTTTGCCGAAAACCACCCTTAAACAATATTTTGGTACAAGTACCCTACTTTACCTATATTTTTCTCCAAGATCGAGACCTCTAGGATGAAAACTTAAATGCTAAAACTTTGAGATAATGATACAAGCTTTCCAAAACCATTGAGTTCGTTTCCTAACGCTCGACGTGCACCATTTTACGACTAGCTTTTCAAGGCTATTTAGTCACTTTCATGAAATTGTCAAATGACAATATTTTACGACGAAAAGTTATAGTTTCATAATAAATCACTAAACGATTATCGTAGGATATCATTTCAGCGTAAATACTTGTAAAGTATTTTATAACATGACGAGATGTCATAAACATATATTTCGACGATAAATTCTATTTTTCAAAAACGTACAAGTGGTATAGATTACATGTGGATTTGCATGCACGAAATTGTTTCATGATTTACATTAGAACATATCATTCATGATAGGTCACGGTCAGAGGTTGCTCCTCATTTCAGTATTGCCATTATATCATCATTATCGTTGCAACAGGTGAGTTTTCATAGCCCCGATTTATTCAAATTTTTACTTATTTCAAACCTACGGGGGAGAATACATTGCACATCATTTTTATTACGATGCCAAGTATATCAAATTCATTACATTGCTTAAGTTACCTCATGCCAATTGAATGTCCCCATTATATAACATGAACCGTTAATTCCGAAAGAAGCGAGGGTGAGTGGATAGATCTATCGAGGGTGACTCCTCCATCCGGGTTGGTGGATTCCAACTGGTTAAACGGATGCATTTCATTTAATAACATTATTTGAGTTGTTTGGCAAACACTTTGTTGGGGCGAACATCATGATCAGTCTAGTTTCGGTGTCATGGACTTATAGAAATTGTATCATTTTTGTGGCGACATTGTCATACATAATTTATACTTGTGGTAGTCGTATTAAACATTTTCAACAACTCTATGAACTCACTCAACCTTTGTGTTGACACTTTTAGCAATGTATTTTCAGGTTTCTAAGGCATTCACTTCATGGCATGCATGTGGACATATCATAGAGTCGCGGAGACGACGCGTCTCACATGGGATTTATACACTTTAAAAACATCGTTTGACTTGTACCAAACTTACTTTCCGCACATAGTAACTTTCATTTGGGAACTATCTTTGTAACTCTGAATGTTTTTAATATATCAAACGATGTTCTTTTCAAACGACACTTTAGGTCGTTCGATATAACTGTGATTGTGATGCTATGACAGTCAATCCCCAGGAATTTCATTCCGCTGCAAAACTGTTGAAACTAGCAGACCTTGATAGATCTTGAGCTCGTGGATCGTTAGCTATGCCTATGTAATCACAAGCACAGTAAAAGAAAATCTCTACTACATGTATTAAGTAGCGGAATTACAAACACAAGTAACACAAATAACTAAGAACTTTATGATCCTCTATGGATCTTTATATTAATGAAAACTTTGTTTTTCCAATCGGTACATAACTCATACTATTGCGTTCCTTTTATAGACAAGGAACCCTAAACAAAACCCTAAACCGTTTCCCAAGAAACGTATAAACATAAAACTAAATAAGATATACACAATCACTTCCTAATAAAGCTCATGTATATCCAAACTAAATATACTAAACACAGAATAATCACTTCCGCAGAAACAAACTAATAACTATAAAACTTCAGCAGATTATGTCTTCGGTAGAATCCACACTACTTCAGCAGAAACTCTTCAGCAGGAACATCAGCATAATCCAAACTTCACATAATTCCCAACAATCCTCCCCTAAACTGGAATTTGACTTGGTTAAGTTCCAGTTTCTTGATAGATCTATAACTATGTAAACAGCACCAGAGGATTGTTCACTAACATCAGCAGCAAAGAATCCAAATAATAACATCTCTTTGATGAATAAACTCTAAAACTCCATATCTTTGCAGCAACAAATGACAACATGTACATCAAAACATATTAGTTTCAAACTATTCTCATCACATCCAGGTGTGTTGACTCCTGAGAGAGGTGAATCATTGAAAATAATGGATTTGATGTCTCTTTACCAATAGCCATCACTACTGGAGTAGCCATATGTTTAAGTTCGTAAACTATGATACACTGATAACCATCTGATTTATTGGCAAACCAGAAACCATAGAAACGGATTTGATATGTCTTTACCTGTAGCCGTTTGCTCAGGACTAGTCAATTCTTAGAATTGGTGAATTGATTACCAAATATGGTAATCCAATGCCTTTACCACAAGCCATATACCTGTGGGCTAGTCAATTCTTGGATTCCAAAAAGGAATAACCCATGGTGAATTGATGACCATACAACCCTCAGCAATTAAGCATGGGTGGTTGCAGTCCCTATGATTTTGAGCAAACCATTACAGCTATCAACAGATTTGATGTGTCTTTACCAAAGCTGTACCCCTTGGACTAGCTAACTCTTTGACATACACAAGGTATATCTGGTGAGTCAATAACCATAAATAATATACAACAAACCTGCAATAAAAGTTAGAAAAACTCAATTTTTTTTTTTTTTTGCTTTATGCCTTTGAGCAACAATAGCTCTCCTTTTTGCAATTGCTTCTTGCTTCATTTGTTGTCCCCTAGCCATCATTAGATCCACAAAATTATCACTACCAAAATCTGCACCTAATATACTCTGAGCAAGTGTAGGATTAGAAACTACTTGCTAAGTATAAACATCCCAATGTGCAGCAGGCATCAGAGTACGCAATTCATCCAGTTCCTTTTGTCTCTCAGGAGACAAAATAGAAGTAGACTGAGCTGCTAGCTGTTTAGCCAATTCCTCACTTTTCTTGTTCAGTGCACACTCATCTAACAATTGTTCTTGTGCTTTCAACTCCTGTTCACTTAACAGATCTGTACCAAGTACTGTATCAATCACTGCTTTCTTCCCTTTATCAGTAGTCTCCTCAGTAGAACCAACTTGAGGAATATCCATAGAAGGAACTTCAGCTGAAACATCCATGTGAGCATCAAAAGAAACAGATTGAGAAAAATCCTCAACGGGTGTAGAAAATACTTCAGTATTAGAATCCAAATAAAAAATTCTTCCAGCAAAAAACACAGTATTATCATCTGCTGAAGGTTGAGAACGTAGTTGTTCTTGAACAAAAGAAGCTTGACCATGTTCAGTAGCAACATTCTCCATTTGAACATCAGCAGATACCACATCAACACTTGGTTCCTTAGAAGCTTCAGTGGATTCCTTATGCAGATATTGTCTTTTCCGTTTACTAGTGTATCGAATAGGTTCCTTTTTCTTTGAAGACTTAGCAGCAATAGGAGAAGAAACAGGAGTTGTTAGAGCTGCATCAGCCAATATTCCTAGTGATGCAAGCTGAGGCTCTTCATGCTCCTCATCAGAAGAAACCAAAACTCTTCTTCTGTCCCTTGTTCCAAGTTGTTCTTCCAAGCTCTGAACTTTATTCTGCAATACCACAATCTGATCACCAAGAGTAGACTTGGTCTCGGTAAGCTCCTTCTTGAGATCAGCCACCTCACCTGCATACTTGTTCACTAGAGCATATATAGAGGTAAGTGTAATAGGTTCCTCAGCTCCACCAGCTGAGTGCTCAGTGGTAATGGGAGCTTCATTGGGCCTTTCAGAAGAAATATTAACATGCTCAACATTAGAAAATCCTTCATCAAATTGATTCCTAATAGGACTTGGTGTGGGCAGTCTATCAGAATCATGCTCAACCTCATCAAGAGTATCTTGAGTAGGTTTTGGACTAGGTCGAGGTCTAGGTGAAGGTATAAGTGGAGGTAGGTCAGGAGAAACATTAGATGCTTCAGAAAAATTAGAAGGGCCCTCATCAATGGCAACTGAAGGAGTACCATCAGCAGTAACATCAGTAGAAGGTAGAATACCATCATTATCCTCATCAGCAGCCTCATTCCCCTGAGGTAACATAGCTGCTAGTAAAGGATAATGTGTCCCCTCAAACTTAGTTCACATTGAAGCAAACAACTTAGAGGATAAAGCTCCTATGGGATAAAAGGCTTGGGTTTGGGTAGTAACTTCTAAGATCATCTGTAAAAACCTAGGGTACATCAAAAACTTGGTCTTTTTCCTAGTTATATTCTCAACTATATTATCGAAAATAAACTTAGAAAAATTGTAAGTTAAACCCTGAGATAAACATATAATACCACATCCCAATTAAGTAGAAAACTGATCCCATCCTTCAGATTTATTGCTTAAACTCTGAAGCAATGTATGAACCAAAAACCTCCACATAGGACAAAGCTGATTCTTTAACCACATATCAGACTATCAGTCCTTGTACCTTGATATCCAATTGCTCTTAGCCCATCAAGTACCACAGCAGCATTAGAATGATAAACCCAATTCTGATCATCCAAATGAAGTTGTCTTCTAATCCGCTCCTCTGTCACCACATGCTCTGTTCCGTCAATTATTGCAACAATCTCAGTATCACTCCTTTTCGTAGCCGATTCCCAAAATTGAGTAACCAACGATTCATATATTGCATTTGGAGAATGTATCAGAGCATACTGAATCTTTGATCTCTGTAAGAATTCAACCATCGGTCTATACAACTCGTCACCCTTAGCTGTTCCCAAAAAAGCGACTTTATTATGATCATGCTTGAATTGAAGCGCCATGAGAAATATTGATAGTTAGGGTTAAGATTCACACACTTTGAAGTGTTTTGTATATGAGTGAAGAGTGAATCGTTTAATTTGAGACGAAAATACGCGAATAGAGAATAAGTAGTAGTTTCTCAATTTCGGTCAAAGGTTGACCAATGCTGACGTGTACTGCTACTTTTACCCAATTTAACTTTCAACTTCAGTAGAAATACTAGCCATTCTGCTGAAGAATACCGATCAGCAGAAATAGATCACGTATTCAAGAAGCTTCAGTAAATATCTTTTTACAGTTTCAACTATACGCATTAAATCTCATCAAGTCTTGAAACTGCCTATAAAACAATCCCAATGCACACATAACTCTTCATCAAAAACCCCAAATAACATCACAAACCCTAATTTCATCAATGCTCCAAAATTAATCACAATCAACCATGAGTAGTTCCACCCCTATCACTCTTTCATCATATGACAATGAATCCTCCATAAGCAGTCTTGAGAGGTGGAAGAAGAACTATTTGTCAAGCAATCCAGGCGATGGTGAAGACAACTAATCCATAAGTTCTTATGTATCACCTTATGAAGATTCATATGAGGAAGCAAATTCAAAGAGAGTGAATGAGCCTCCCCTTGCTGTTGTGAATGTGTCATCCCTTGCTGTTGATGATTCTGATGACTCCTGTAAGGAGAGAACATCTTACTCCCAACCTCCAGCACCTCAGCCTCAACAAAGGCCACGTGCCAGGAATCCACCACTCCCTAAAGATAGAGAGGTGGTTCTCGGTCTTACTGCACCAGGTTTTGGTGTATCAACACACATCGTATAGAGGAAATGCTTAAAGATGGTGGATTGATTGCATTATGGTTGAAATCAATAGATGAAGCACAAAGGACATATTATTTTTCTTCATCATCATGATTTGCATCAATCCATCCTTTCCATTTTGATCCTTAGCATCCTCGTCATAGTAGTCATGCATCTCCAGCCATCGAGATAGAATGAATGGGTGGTTATGCAAGACTTCACAAATGCATATCCAGCATCTAGTGTGAAAGATGTGAGCGATCATGCATATCCAACATTATGTTAGATGTTGGAATAGATGATATGTACTAGATTAGGATTAGTAGATCATGTAGTTGCATTTGATGTTGATTGTACTCTGTATGCTGTAAGCTGTAAACTGTTTCTCTTGAATGAATGAACAATTTGCTTCAGTACTTCTCTTGAATGAACATTATAACTTCAGTACATTGTCTTCAGTAGAAACAAATAACTCACTTCAGCACTTTGAATTCAGTAGAAACAAGCTTTAGAGCTTCCTTGACCATTTTCCAAATAATAACCATGGTAAATTCCAACTTGAATAATCCAATCTACAAAACAGAACAAGCACAGAAAAACACACAAACTAACAAAGAAAACAAACTAAGATAACATTAGCTGGTTAGTATTAGTAAAAAAACAAACAAATATACAAAATTACATAAAAACATGCAAAGTGTACACAAATCCTCCCCTGAGGCATATGCCTCCCCTGAGGCCTATGCCTCCCCTTAAACTTTGCAGTTAAGGGTTAAGCATACCAATATGGACCACAAGGTGTTGAAACCTTGGTCCATCAAAAGCCTTTGTTAACAAATCTGCCACATTATTATCAGTATGAATTTTAACCACTTTTATCAAATGTTTATCATATGCATCTCTTATAAAGTGGTGCCTGATTTCAATATGTTTTGTTCTACTGTGAAAAACTGGATTTTTGACAATGCATATGGTACTTTGATTATCAATAAAAATTGTTGTGTTCATGAAATTGTACCCATAATCCAACAATTGATTTTGAATCCAAATAACCTGTCCACAGCAATTAGCTGCAGCAACGTACTCTGCTTCAGTAGATGAGGTAGCCACAATATTCTGTTTCTTGCATTGCCAAGAAATCAATCTCTTTCCAAGGAATTGGCAACCTCTAGTGGTGGACCTCCTATCCGATTTGCACCAAAGATAGTCACTATCACTATAAGCTTCCAACTTAAAAGGAGACTCTTTTGGGTACCAAAGGCCTAGATTAGGTTGGCCTTTGAGGTACTTAAAGATCTTCTTAACAGCATTGAGATGGGAAGTAAGTGGAGTAACTTGATGTCTCGAACAAACACTCACAGCAAAAGTAATATCAGGCCTTGAAGCTGTTAAATACATCAAAGAACCAATCATAGACCTGTATAAATGAACATTCACAGGTGGATCTGCTTCATTATTGGTCTTTGTCTTAGGAGCTTCATAAGGTGTACTGGCAGTCCTTACACTTTCCATACCAAACTTTTTCAAGATGTCCCTCACATATTTGTCCTGACTGATAAAGATACCATCAGGTTTCTGCTGAACTTGGAGACCCAAAAAGAAAGTCAACTCCCCCATAGCACTCATCTAAAACTCTCCCTTCATAAGATCCTCAAACTCTCTGCACCAAGCTTCTTTTGTGGATCCAAAAATAATATCATCCACATATACTTGCACAAGAATGATGTCTGTGGAATTCTTCTTAAGGAAAAGTGTCTTATCAATTGCACCTCGTCTATAGCCATGCTTCAGCAGAAATGATGAAAGCCTAGCATACCAAGCTCTGGGTGCCTGATGAAGTCCATAGAGAGCTTTGACTACTTTGTAAACATGATTAGGATGATCTGGGTCTTCAAATCCTTTAGGTTGAGTGACATAAACCTCCTCTTCTATTTCTCCATACAGGAAAGCACCTTTAACATCCATCTGATATACCATAAAACCCATGTAGGATGCATAAGCCAAAAATATCCGAATGGCTTCAACTCTAGCAACAGGTGCAAACACCTCATCATAGTCAATTCCCTCCTCTTGGCGATAACCCTGAGCAACTAATCTAGCTTTGTTTTTTATCACAACACCTCTTGCATCTCTCTTATTCTTCAAAATCCATTTGGTCCCAATTGCATACTTGCCATCAGGTAGTGGTACCAAGATCCAAACCTGCTGATTTTGAAATTGTTGCATTTCATCCTGCATTGCTTCAAGCCAACGGGAATCTTCAAGGGCTTGAGTAACACTGGTTGGTTCCACTTGAGAGAGAAAACAAGCAAACATACAATGCTCATAGTCTGTATGATTGTCTCTTTTTTGATTGGATACATAAGAGATAAATGCCACTTGACCATATTTAGAACTTGTCACTGAGCCCCTAGTTCTAACAGGTGCATTAGGATCACCAATAATATTGGACTGTGGATGAGCATTGTTTATCCTTTTAGTAGCAGTAGTGTTGACATCAATGGAGGAATCAAGATTAGTCACTGTAGGTTCAAAGTCAGTATCATAGGAAGGTGAGGTGAAGATGCCAGCTTTTGGTTGATGATGACCAAGATCAGAAGGTCTTGGAAAACGTGTATAAGGTTCTCCAAGGTCTGTTGACTCTCTAGTAGAAATAGGAGTAGAAACATCATGTCCGTCAGCAGATTTGGAGATGATAGGAGAAACAGGATCACTTTCAGCAGAATGATTGTTTCCACTGATAGTTTCTCTTGCACTCTCCTCAGCATTTCTCTTAGCCTCTAGGTTAGCTGCATACTCCTGTTTCTTTAACCTAGCAAGGTCTTCAGCATATTGTGAATCATCATCACTCATATCAGCACCATCTTTTGAAGAATTTCCTGCAAAATTGTTCGTGGAGAAAGAAGGCATAGTAATCGGTTGTTCATCATCTTCAAGCTCACTGTCAGAATCAGCATCCAATGTACCTTCATTATTAGTAGGATACTCTTGAGAATCTGCATTTTGGTTAGCCATATGTCTAGTATAACCCAAGTAATCAGTTAAGTAATCAAGGTCAAAGGACCACACATGACCCTGTCCTTGAACATTAGGCTTATCTTCAAGATATCTCAGGTTCAAAGTCTCCTCTATCTTCCTAGCAGACAAGTTGTACACTCTGTAAGCTTTACTGTGAGCTGAATAGCCCACAATATAACCATCATCAGCCTTCTCATCAAATTTACCAAGTAGATCACTAGTATTAAGAATTGTCACTTGACAGCCAAAAGGTTTGAGGTAATGGATAGCAGGAACTTTCCCAAACAAAAGTTCATATGGTGTTTTGAGGTGAGGTCTAGTAATGGATACCCTGTTCAACACATAACAAGCTGTGCCGACAGCTTCAGTCCAGAACATAGTGGGTAACTTGGAGTCTGCTAGCATAGATCTTGCAACCTCAATCAACGTCCTATTTTTCCTTTCAGCCACCCCATTTTGTTGTGGGGTTCTTGGAGTGCTATAGTCCCTTTTAATACCTTTAGACCTGCAGAGTTCTATAAGTACAGCATTCTTGAACTCTGTCCCATTATCACACCTTATTCCCTTAACCTTCTTGTTTAACTGATTTTCCACAAGGGTAATGAAGTCTTTCAGCACTTGAGATGTTTCATCTTTAGTCCTCAGAAAGAATACCCAACAAAATCTACTATAGCCATCAGTGATAACCAAACAAAAATACTTGTGATCTATACTTCTTATTTGTGTTGGACCAAAAAGATCCATATGAAGCAGCTGAAGCGGTTCAGATATGATGCTCACAGTAGTAACAGCTTTGAATGAGGCTCGGTGTTGCTTTCCTTTGTTGCAGGTAACACAATTATGATCATTAGTGAAAACTTTGGAAGGAAGACCTTCAACAAGACTCAGTTTAGAGAGCTGGTTTATAGTCTTGAAACTCACATGAGCCATCCTCATATGCCATTTGGTAGACTCATCCATGGATGCTTTGGCCACCAAACAAGTTAAGTCACCTTCTGGTTTAACATCAGTTAAGTTGAATGTATAAAGATTGTGATTTCGAGGAACTCTCAACATAATTGAGGTTTCTTCTGGGAGTTTGAAGTCTTTAGACAGCACAAGACATTCATCCTCTGAGAAGAGTACTTTGTTCTTGGTGTCACAGATTTGTGAGACTGAGAACAAATTGAAGTGTTGGAGTTCCCTGACATAGTATACATTCTCAAAATCCAGTTGAGGTGTTTTGATGGTCCCTTTCCCAGTAATTCTCCCATCACTTCCACCAAAGGTCACATTGCCTCCTCCTTCAATAGGTACAAAGTTATGCATCAAATCCCTGTTTCCAGATATTATCCTGTTTTATTTTGGTTATTGTTTTATTTTGCTTTTTTAGTTTCTTATTCCAGTTCGAGCTTTCGCGATTTCGCCGCTCGAACTGCGGTTTGTGGGTTTAGGCATCTAGGGTTTTGCCATTATAAATAATGGTGAATAATAAAGTTATACCTACGGGTTTCATTGTCTTACATGGTATCAAGCATAATCAGTCCTACCTCAAAACCCTAAACAAAACCGCTTCCGCCACCTCCGGCCGCTGGCTACACGCCAGAGGTTCGGAGGGCTCCCTTTAAAGTTATTATTCACAAAACAAAGCACAACTTCTTCGGGCCAGTGATTCTTTAACAATGGTTTCTCCTCGGTACATATCTCGTCCGCATACCCATCTCCGAAACTATTTTTGCCCGGGTCACCACAAGACTTTCGATTGCCTTATTCACCAAAAACTCCCCAGTCGCATACAATAAAATCCTTACTGTTATTTTTGTCGATCGTTGGTAGACGTTGATTACTAGTCGACACGCTACTTATTTTTTTTTTCTTTCTTTTCTTTGTTAAATTGGTTTTATTTTATTTTATTGTTGTTGTGGTTGTTAATGGTGTACGGCAAAGAAATCAATGAAGCTTTTTAATATACGACGGTGATGAAGGAGGAGATTGGAAAGATGGAAAAAGAAAAAGATATTGTGGATTTTTTTTTACATACTATATGTGTAAGAGAATAAAGACAAAAGAGATGTTTGCCACCAGAATATTTATGGTTGAGAATCACTCCGTGGAATTGTTACTTGTTACTGTGTTTACATTAAAAAAACTTGTTGAAACTAGCAGACCTTGATAGATCTTGAGCTCGTGGATCGTTAGCTATGCCTATGTAATCACAAGCACAGTAAAAGACAATCTCTACTACCTGTATTATGTAGCATAATTACAAACACAAGTAACACAAATAACTAAGAACTTTATGATCCTCTATGGATCTTTATATTAATGAAAACTTTGTTTTTCCAATCGGTACATAACTCATACTATTGTGTTCCTTTTATAGACAAGGAACCCTAAACAAAACCCTAAACCGTTTCCCAAGAAACGTATAAACATAAAACTAAATAAGATATACACAATCACTTCCTAATAAAGCTCATGTATATCCAAACTAAATATACTAAACACCGAATAATCACTTTCGCAGAAACAAACTAATAACTATAAAACTTCAGCAGATTATGTCTTCGGTAGAATCCACACTACTTCAGCAGAAACTCTTCAGCAGGAACATCAGCATAATCCAAACTTCACATAATTCCCAACAATAACAGGTAATTTTGGGGTGTGACAAAATACTTGTATGCTAGAGAAAATCAATTCAAACAATACCTTAAATAGCATAGAAAATAAGTCCTAACAAGCTATAGTTGCTCCATTTGCAAATCAATGTCATACATTCAGAACACCATTCCTCCTAAATATATCTAGAGTATAAAAGAAGATATAATAATTTAGATACAATAATCAATACCGATCCTGATTCACATGTTTTTTAGCAGAACATAATTGCATCAAATTAAGCAATTTACAAAACCTGATTTTCGGTTTATGGGTGATAACCCTAATTTTGACTTTCATCAAGGGAACAACCACAAATGCAAATTTAAATAAAATTACATATTAAATCGAAGATAAAACACATTAAGTAGATAATAATAAAAGATTGTGTTTGGATACGAGCAATTTTGAGAGGATTCCTTTTTTGACACTTGAGTAGATAATAACAAAAGATTTCTTCAGGTGATTTGACTTACCTGTAAAGCTGTAACAAGAACAGGCCAATGCAGAAGAAGGTTCAGTTGTGTGGTGGTGCCGCCGGATGGTGGTGGCGTGTGTGGAGGTGCGGCCGGATGGTGGTGGCGTCGGATTGTTGGGTGGTTGTAGTGGTGTTAGTTGTGATGGTTTATGTGGAGGACAAGAGGTGTGTGACTGTGTGAATCTGTGTTTTTGTGTAGGCGGTTGATTTTTTTTAAATGTAAAATGACAAAACTATCCTCGTGTATAAATACAAGTTGCCCAAAAAATATAAAGATGCCCAAAAAACAATACAAGTTGCCCAAAAAACAATACGTTACAATACATGACATATACCTTCAAAATACGTACTTGTGTCATAAGTTGTCGGACATATGGCAGCCCCTGGTTGGGTCCAAGAAAATCGGTGGGCAAATAGTCTATTTTTAAGTTTTAAAAGGGAATGGTCCATATACTGATAAGCCTCATGGCGCCTGGTCTATTTGACTAATTTTCCCATTTCTTAAATGTGTTAAAATACAAATATTATTCAAGTCAAAACACATACAAGTAGCATGATCCAAGTGACTCCATCTGTAAGTCAAGGAAATCCATTTGACAAACCAACTGAAATTACAACATCTGATATACCTAATCAACCTGGTATTTGAATATTGAATACTCAATTTTCATGTGTAATAATTGACTTTCTCAAAGTCAACATAATTGTAACATCTGCAAGTCAAAGGAATCCATTTTACTCCAAACAAAAACTACAAAATCTGACATACCACTCCAACTAAACTACAACATCTGATATACCATAGACTAACATGAGATAATTTCATAGATAATGCAAATGGATATATATTCAAATGCATAAAATTTGTTGGTCTATACAATAAAGAAACACAAATTGTTTAACGAAACCAAACAATTGTCTAGGAATTACATATCAAATGAAAAACATTGTTCATTAACACATAGGACCTATAGTGAGGCCACTTTTGCTTCATAAATCTTCTTCTTTATCCACTTTGGTTGTGAAGTCACACCCCTAGAACTAGTATCCACTTGATTTCCAGTTTCACACTGGACCACATTTGGTTGAACTGCACTATGACATTGAGAATTAGATGGAACCGGATTTGCTTGAACATGGCTTTCATATTGTTCACCAGATGAATGAACATGACTTTTAGACTAACCACTAGTGGCTTGCACATGACTTTCAGATTGAGCATCAGTTTGACCTTCAGCTTGGGTTTTTGCTTCAGTCTTCTTACTTTTAACATGTGTCTTCCTCTTTGATGTAACCTTTGGTTGGAAACATGAACCTATTTTTGAGACTAACATCTACTGCTTTGACTTCCAGTTACACCTCCTTGCCCAAGACATGTTTTCTTTTTGTGTCCAACATTGCCACAAATATCACAAACTACACTACTACTATCTTTATCATTAGCATTACTTTCAGTAAAATCCCTAGTTCTTTTCTTTCTTGGCCTGCCCAATGATTTATAATGTTTAGGTGGAAGAGTGCTTGTGCGCATATTTGACTTTTCCCAATGTTGATAACCATTTATGGGTTGGATGGTGTGTTTGTAAGTTTCATGCCAATTCTTAAGCAAGTAACATGGATGGACATGAACCCATGATTCTACAGATCCTACTTGAATTCCATTAAAGATAATATACCGAACGGTAGCAACAACATGTTTACATGGCATACCTATAAGCTCCCATTTTGTACAAGTACAAGCCCTAGCTTCAACATTCACAAGACACTTATCTCCTCATCCACTAACCTGATAGTTATCTCTTTCAATCCGTAACAAATTGTACTTATAAGCATCTTTTTTAATCAAGTCTAACATGTGCGTTAACTTTGTTAATGGTCTGGCACATCTGTCAATTACATGCACAACATTGACTATTATTTGCATACATTATTCTCTAATGTATTTTAAAGCAGTAATGATGGGTTGGTGCCTACCTCCCACTAGTTTCCCATTAAACACTTCACACATGTTATTAAGTAACACATCAGAATGAGCTCTCCCTACACATGTATAGAACATGTTTCAGTAATACAAAAATCAGTGTTGAACAATGTTGAGAAACAAAAGATGTACACTTAGACAAAGATTTGGTTAGTACTTAAATGTGACCTTGATAAATGTGTTGGTGGTTTCTTAACCAAGCATGGGCAGGTTCGCTAACACTCTTGAATGCAAGCATGGCTGCCTCAAATTTTTGGACGGTTGTTGTTGTTGCACATCTCCACAAATGTTCTTTGTAGGCTCTAGCATTCCATTGCAATTTCATATTCTCATGGATGTGTCTCAAACAGAATATATGTTTTGCACTAGGGAATACTGCTGCTAAAGCTGGAATGATACCATGCACAAAGGAACATCAATTCATTGCTAATAAAAGTATCATTTATCAATAATATAAGTGCATATAATCAAGTATAAATTGACATCACCTTTTGTCTGTCACTGATAAAAGTGTAGTTCAAATTTGGCTGCTAGTGAAGATCATCTGCTAGACATTCAAGAAACCAAGTCCATGAATCTTTGTTTTCAGCTTCTGCAATAGCATAGGCTAAAAGGTATATTTCATTGTTGATATCAATGCCAACAGTTGTAAGAAGCTGACCAGGAAAAGGACCCCCTCATAAAAGCACAATCTAATCCCAATAATTCTCTTTGACAAGATTTATATCCTTCCTTCAAAGCACCTAAGCATACATACATTCTCTTGAAAATCCTGGTTGGACTAGTTGGATTTGTTGCAGTTTGTATACTTATCTTAACTGTTGTATTAAGGTTTTTTTTCCTGCAACTCTATAACATAGTCTCTCAAAATGGTGTATTGTAGCTTATGATCACCCCCAATCTCAATTTCTGCCTTATTTTTTTGCCCTTAATCCTTTTGCATAGACACTTGAACTTCAAACTATCTAGCGAGTTGATCTTGAACAGCCTTGGGTGGAATATCTGGAATGACTTGAACTTGGTCAAGAATTTGCTTTGAAAGAAACTTGTAGTCACAAGCTTTAATCTCGCTTAATTGTAAATAGTGTTCATCCTTGGAAGTTCTAACACTCTATACATCTTTAGCTACATACAACAACCATGGGCAATCTTTTGCTCGCAAAGATACATCCCTTCAAAGGCATTTAGTTAAAGAACCTGTTTTTTTCTTAATGGTTGTTCCCAGGCCCACACATTCACTTGCACCACAAACTGGTATTGTTCCCACAAACCTAGCCCTAATTTTTTGTTTGTCATTCTTAATGAATTGCAATTTCCTCCTATTTTGTATTGAATGCAGGTTGATCTTATCTTTGACTTCTTTTATAGTTATAAAAGTTTGACCACTGAAAAAGAATACTTCGTCGTCTACCTGTTCTGCCTCACTGATGTGCTCACACGAGGTTTTAAATTTATAACAAGAATTACCGGTTAACTAGGAACACATTCGGGCAAGTATACCCTAGTCAAGTTGTAGTATAGTATATGGTAAATCAAGGTCGTCCCAAGAGACTTGGTTGCACTACAAGTGTCGTTTGTTTGTTTAAGCAAGTAACAAGTAACAAGTTGATGGTTATGATTGTCACGGATCAAACCAACAAGAAAAGCATTATAAGAACAAGTAACAAGTTGATGGTTATGATTGTCACGGATCAAACCAACAAGAAAAGCATTATAAGAACAAGTAACAAGTATTAAGACATTCATCATTATTCCAATCAAACACAAAATCTCAATAATCATATCAATAACAAACATCTTTAAATAGAAAAGTAACAAGGTTTACCCAAAGTATGAATTACAATAGGCAAAGATGAAGGATTATAGCAACCTTCAAGCCTCCAATCAACTAAAATAGTTCTACCAAGCCGGAAAATGATGTCCAAACGCCTTCGACAACCCTTGAGCACACTACACGAATTTGGCAGAGGTTTGTGGTCTTTTGGGGAAGATAAGTTGGTGGATAAGTGGTGGAAATTCGTCCTTAAGGGTGGAGGCTTGAATTTCACACAAGTTGGGATAGTATAGCTGGTGGAAACTCGTCCTTAAGGGTGGAGGCTTGAATTTCACACCTTTGGTGAAGGTATTGAGAGTGGTTGTATTCTCTCAAGTTATGGTTTGCTCTCTAGGTGGAAATTCGTCCTTAAGGGTGGAGGCTTGAATTTCACACCTAGAGAGGAGTGGTGGATGAAAGGGATGAGAAATATGGAGAGGGGATGTTGAAATGAGGTGCCAAATGGGTTCTATTTATACTACTACCAAGGCCTAGGGTATTCAATGCATTTCTTGGAGGCCAAGGAGCTTGGAAGGGACTAGAAACCATGTAGGAAGGGACTAGAAACCATGTAGGAAGGGACTAGAATCGTTTGGAACACGTTTGGAGTCTTAGTGATGGAAAAATGGCTGAAACAGGACCTCCAACCGGATCCGGTTGAGCTCCAACCGAATCGGTTGGTCTTCTTGACAGCTCTCCAACCGAATCGGTTACGGGGCTCGACCGATCGGTTGGAGCAAAATCACAAAAAGTCATAAACTGCAAAGTTGTAGATCTTTCTCTTAGCTTTCCGTGGCCGTGAACGGGGGGTCAAACGGAGTCCGTATGCAAAAGTTATGGCCAAAATGGTGAAGGTGTGTCGGGAACAACGAGTCTTCCAATATGTCTTCGTTTAAGCTTCTTTTCTTCATTTCTTTCTCGTTTTCCTTCTAGAACTTTATTCTTGAGTCTTTGGCCACTAACTTGATGACTTTATCTTCTCGAGTACACTCCACAAGTCTTGCTTTTGTCGGGAATTCTTCGTATATGGAGAAACCTTCGTATTTTACTTCTTTTTCCGCATTTTTCTCCACTTTCCTGTACTTGGCTACAAATGAACTAGCAAACGCACTTTTGTACGATTAAGAATTAAAAGCATATGATTATAGCCAAATAACACACATAAAAGCACGGATAACGCTACTAAAAACATGCACAATTTGAGCGTTATCAAATTCCCCCACACTTAAACTTTGCTTGCCCTCAAGCAAATCTAAGAAAAGAAAAATCAAACACAAACCTAAATGACAAAACGAAATTCGTCCTTAAAAATCAAAATATTTTTGGGTTTTTTTGTTTTTTACTTTTTTTTTTATATATAAAAATAAGCAAAAATAAGCGAAAAATGAGCGCAAACTCCCCCACACTTAAGGTTTTGCTTGCCCTCAAGCAACTCTAGAAATCAAGAAAAATAAATCCCACATGGTGCATGAAATATGATTAGAAAAATGTGATGCAAATCTACCAAGTACAAGTACAAGATAAGATTCATCGTTTTAAGTTTTAAGAGGTGAAAAATCGAGATGTTTGACAATACCCAATGGATTCTCTCGCTTGATAACATGGCTAAGCACCTCACGAAAAAGGAATGGATGTATAATTCACTCAACACTCAATTTATTTAGTGATGGATAGTATTAAGGAATAGTACACTCATATTGCTCAATAATGATCTAAATATTACCATAGGCTTGTACAAGAAACAAAACTCCACCGACGTGGCGTAAGCACCAAGTATAAACATCTAAAGAGGGCTTTTATTCGGGTTATAACGATTAGCTTAGGGCGAATAAAGGGTATGGATAAGGCATGGGAATATTTATGAAATTGGTTTAAAAGAAAAATAAGGACAAGTCTAATACCCATGTTGCTAGTCACGAACAATCCGCAAACCCGAAAATGATTATAGTTATAATCTTCTTTTCACATATCGATCACCAAATATATATATCACGTCTTAGCACATTGGCTAATCGATAACTTAAACATACTTCATCTTCCTTCATCTACATAATAATATAGCACATTGTCATCACATATTTTTTTTTCTTTTTTCTTTTTTTTTCGATGACTTATTCTTTTTTTTCACATTTTTTTTTATATATATTTTTTTTCACACATCACATCTCCCCCACACTTCGTATAAGCACACACCACAAAAATACAAATAAGAAGCGTGCACTCTTCGTCTTTGTCGGAATGGCACACACGATTGACAAAGTGTGGCTAACTCATAATCATCAAAAACAATCCAACATACCAAGCAACTAGCAACCAACCATTTAGACATTGACAAGGGGTTAGGCTAAGGTTTAAAGTGAAAATCTTTTTGTATTTTTCTGGATTTATCAAAAACGAAAAGGAATGGCTCAAAGGGTGTAACTAAGGGTATCTAGCGCTAAAGATGAGCGCTAACAAATGGGTCCATATAAGGGTGGTTAACTAACCGATGTGGCTAGCTAATATAGCATGATATGAAAAATGGAAGGCCATTTGGGTTAAATCCTAAGGTTGCCTCTTTATCACACGAATACACTTATATCACACGAATGTGATCTTACTGCGGTCTGGTAATGATTTACAAGCACAAGTTCTAGAATAAATAAAATCACCGGCACACTCATAGCAAAAAGAATTCAAGCATAAACGATGTATGCTAATAAGAAATAGGCTCAAATCCTCACAATTTAGTGGAAAGGGCTATAATATATGCTAGCAAATGTCATCGATCCCAGAATGGATTGCAATATTAATCGGGACACATCTCAAATTTTTCAAAATTACCGATTTCACCAGTGGGTTGATCCAGTTATTCTAATATATTATCCTATAAGCGTGAAAACAACTAGATCATGAGGGCAAACAAGTTCACAAAAATTTTAAAAATAGGCCCAAACATTTGGAATTTAAAAACTAGTTTCGCTCTTCACAATAATATTTCCCCCCACACTTAAGTTAAGCACACAAAAGAAAAATAACTTAAATCTAGTTACGACTCTTTTTTTTTTCTTTTTCTTATTTTTTTATTTTTTATTTTTTTTTAATTTTTTTAATTTTTTTATTTTATTTTTATTTTTTTATTTTTTTTTTTTTTTTAAAACCAAACATGACTTATTCTTGTCCCACGAGTTCTCGGTAGCTCCATTGAAACGCACAAAGAAGCAGAGAAGCAGGTCAGCGCGAAGCATATTAAAAACCAAACTTCTTTAGGGAATCAGGGAGACCCGCCTTATACCTCTCACATAGTTTGTTCACAATGGGTGAGCCTTACTTTCGAGGGACTTAAAAAAGTCAATTTATTAAAATAATCTACCAAACAAACAAACAAAGGAAAAATAACAAAGAAACAAAATAAAGCAATTGCAAAAACTTCAAAGCATGTAAAGATAGGGAAAATTTAAATAATAAGTCTAAGTGAAACGAAACCTCCCGGGCCAAACATCACGATCGAACTCCATATGATAAGGTGCTAAGCAAACGCTAGCATAAGAGTGTGAGATCAATCGATTTTTCATCCAAACATGTCCAATCAAGAGTGTAAATTTCACGATCCAACCAATCCTTCCTCCAAGAGCTTATTAAATCTGCAAAAATAAACTAAACTACAAAAACGCGTAAAATTCTAAAACTCACTTTCGTAGGCATCACGGTTGCATTTAGCGCATGCAACAAGCCTTTAAACCCCTCGGTGGCCCGAGTGGACGAGTTATAGTCTCGTGAGGGTTTCCAGTGAACATACCCACAAAGTTCAAAACATTTTTATTTTTAAAACACATGTACTTATTTATTCACAATGTACCAAATTAACAAAATTTAAAATGAAAAAACCAAATAAAAGAAATGATACTCTTGCAAAAACAAAAAGACATTTAAACTTATATTATCTAAACACAAACACACAAAAACAAAAACTGAAAACTGATTTTTTTTTTTTATTATTATTTTTTTAACAGATTAGTCCAGCCGATCCGGTTACGGTGAGTGACCGGTCGGTTGGAATGAACCAAACTGTGACACGCCTTCCAACCGAACCGGTTACGGGATGCGACCGATCGGTTAGAGGAGTTTTTCTAAATTTTTTTTTTTTTTTTTTTTTTAAATTTTAAACACAAGTTTTATTTCAAAACTTTTATTGATAAAATAAAATAAGGACACAAAAGGTAACAAACATAAAATAAACACAAGTAAACAAAACACATAAACACATATATATGCAAGAACGCCAAATACATAAAACAAAACAAAACTTAGAACATAAATAAACATAAAATCACGAACACAGAAAAAGACAATCACATAGACGCAAGAAAACACAATTAGTCACGTAACACAAATCAAACAAGATAATCTAAAACAAGATAATCTTATTCAAAATTAATACGAAACCAATCTAAACGAGATTAACACAAACAAAAAGAAACACAAACATGCAAGAGATCACATAACATATAAAACATAGAACACAAGAAACAAGAAAAACACAAAATGGATTTTTTTTTTTTTTTTTTTTTTTTTTTTAACAGAACACACAACCGGATCCGGTTACGGGTAGTGACCGATCGGTTGTAGTGGTTTTATTAAGTACGAGGCTTCCAACCGATCCGGTTTGAGTGCCAACCGATTCGGTTAGAGTGATCTGGGTGGTTTTGGTAGGTTCTTTTCGCAAACGTTTTTCGAGCAACTTAGAAAGCAATCATTGAAATGAGCATTTTTAGAACACATGAAACGAAATCCCAACATCAAAAACTTGATTTTGATGCAAAGATCATTTGAGCAATTATGAGAAAATGAGAGATTTTGAAAAAAGACAAGCATTCAAGCAATCTTCATGAGCAAACATCAAGAGCAATCAATTTCAACAAGCAAACAAACACAAGAATACAAACGCAAGTCCCCGGCAGCGGCGCCAAAAACTTGATGGTGACGATGCCGGAATTATCATGAAAGCAAACAAAAAATTTATCAAACAAGAAAACAATCAAACGAACAAACAAGTGCAAAACAAATCCCCGGCAACGGCGCCAAAAACTTGATGTGCTTCATCGGGGTTTTAAATTTGTAAACAAGAATTACCGGTTAACTAGGAACACATTCGGGCAAGTATACCCTAGTCAAGTTGTAGTATAGTATATGGTAAATCAAGGTCGTCCCAAAAACTTGATGTGCTTCCACGAGGTTTTAAATTTGTAAACATGAATTACCGGTTATTCAACCTGCACATCAAGTTTAAAACCCGATATAGCACATTTGATAACGCTCAAATTGTGCATGTTTTTAGTAGCGTTATCCATGCTTTTATGTGTATTATTTGGCTATAATCATATGCTTTTAATGCTTAATCGTATCAAAGTGCGTTTGCTAGTTCATTTGTAGCCAAGTACAGGAAAGTGGAGAAAAAGACGGAAAAAGAAGTAAAATACGAAGATTTCTCCATGTACGAAGAATTCCCGACAAAAGCAAGACTTGTGGAGTGTATTCGAGAAGATAAAGTCATCAAGTTAGTGGTCCAAAGACTCAAGAATAAAGTTCAAGAAGGGAAACGAGAAAGAAATGAAGAAAAGAAGCTAAAACGAATACATATTGGAAGACTCGTTGTTCCCGACACACCTACACCATTTTGGCCATAACATTTGCATACGGACTCCGTTTGACCCCCGGTTCGCGGCCACGGAAAGCTAAGAGAAAGATCTACAACTTTGCAGTTTATGAATTTTTGTGATTTTGCTCCAACCGATCGGTCGAGCCCCGTAACCGATCCGGTTGGAGAGTTGTCAAGAAGACCAACCGATTCGGTTGGAGCTCAACCGGATCCGGTTGGAGGTCCTGTTTCAGCCATTTTTGCACTACTAAGACTCCAAACGTGTTCCAAATGATTCAAGTCCCTTCCTACATGGTTTCTAGTCCCTTCCATGCTCCTTGGCCTCCAAGAAATGCATTGAATACCCTAGGCCTTGGTAGTAGTATAAATAGAACCCATTTGGCACCTCATTTCATCATCCCTTCTCCATCTTTCTCATCCCTTTCATCCACCACTCCATCTCTAGGTGTGAAATTCAAGCCTCCACCCTTAAGGACGAATTTCCACCTAAAACAACATCCCTCTCTCAACTTACCTTCCCCAAAGGTGTGAAATTCAAGCCTCCACCCTTAAGGACGAATTTCCACCTAGAGAGAACACAACCACTCTCAATATCTTCACCCCAAAGGTGTGAAACTCAAGCCTCCACCCTTAAGGACGAGTTTCCACCAACTATCCTATCCCAACTTATGTGAAATTCAAGCCTCCACCCTTAAGGACGAATTTCCACCACTTATCCACCAACTTATCTTCCCCAAAAGACCACAAACCTCTACCAAATTCGTGTAGTGTGCTCAAGGGTTGTTGAAGGCGTTTGGACATCATTTTCCGGCTTGGTAGAACTATTGTAGTTGATTGGAGGCTTGAAGGTTGCTATAATCCTTCATCTTTGCCTATTGTAATTCATACTTTGGGTAAACCTTGTTACTTTTCTATTTAAAGATGTTTGTTATTGATATGATTATTGAGGTGATTGTGTTTGATTGGAATAATGATGAATGTCTTGATACTTACTTGTTCTTATAATGTTTTTCTTGTTGGTTTGATCCGTGACAATCATAACCATCAACTTGTTACTTATTACTTGCTTAAACAAACAAATGACACTTGTAGTGCAACCAAGTCTCTTGGGACGACCTTGATTTACCATATACTATACTACAACTTGACTAGGGTATACTTGCCCGAATGTGTTCCTAGTTAACCGGTAATTCATGTTTACAAATTTAAAACCACGATGAAGCACATCAAGTTTTTGGCGCCGCTGCCGGGGATTTGGTTTTTGTGCTTAGGTGTTTGTTTGTTTGCTTGTTTGTTTGAATGCTAAATTGCTCTTGCTCATGAATGATTGTTTCTTTGCTCTTGTTTGATTGCTCTTGAAGTTTGCTCATGATGTTTGCTTGAATGCTTGTCTTTTTCTTAAAATCTCTCATTTTCTCATAATTGCTCAAATGATATTTGCATCAAAATCAAGTTTTTGATGTTGGGATTTCGTTTCATGTGTTCTAAAAATGCTCATTTCAATGATTGCTTTCTAAGTGTGCTTAAAATCGCTTTCGAAAAAAAAACTTCCAAAACCACCCAGATCACTCTAACCGAATCGGTTGGCACTCCAACCGGATCGGTTGGAAGCCTCGTACTTAATAAAACCACTACAACCGATCGGTCACTACCCGTAACCGGATCCGGTTGTGTATTCTGTCAAAAAAAAAAAAAAAAAATCTGTTTTTATTTTTTTTTTGGTTTTTGTGTGTTTGTGTTTAGGTAAAATAATTTTAAATGTCTTTTTTTTTTGCAAGAGTATCATTTCTTTTATTTGATTTTTCCATTTTAATTTTGTTAATTTTTGGTACATTGTGAATAAATAAGTACATGTGTTTTAAAAATAAAGTGTTTTGAACTTTGTGGGTATGTTCACTGGAAACCCTCACGAGACTATAACTCGTCCACTCGGGCCACCGAGGGGTTTAAAGGCTTGTTGCATACGCTAAATGCAACCGTGATGCCTACGAAAGTGAGTTTTAGAATTTTACGCGTTTTTGTAGTTTAGTTTATTTTTGCAGATTGAATAAGCTTTTGGAGGAAGGATTGGTTGGATCGTGGACCTTATACTCTTGATTGGATATGTTGGATGAGAAATCGATTGATCTCACACACTTATGCGAGCGTTTTCTTAGCACCTTATCATATGGAGTTCGATCGTGATGTTTAGCCCGAGAGGTTTCGTTTCACTTAGACTTATAGTTTTAATTTCCCCTATCTTTACATGCTTTGAAGTTTAGTTGCACACTTCATTTATTTTGTTTCTTTGTTATTTTTCCTTTGTTTGTTTGTTTGTTTGGTAGATTATTTTAATAAATTGACTTCTTTTAATACCTCGAAAGTAAGGCTCACCCATTGTAAACAAACTGTGTGAGAGGTATAAGGCGGGTCTCCCTGATTCCCTAAAGAAGTTTGGTTTTTAATATGCTTCGCGCTGACCTGCTTCTCCGCTTCTTTGTGCGTTTCAATGGAGCTACCGAGAACTCGTGGGACAAGAATAAGTCATGTTTGGTTTTAAAAAGAAAAAAAAAAAAAAAAAAAAGGGTCGTAGCTAATTAATTATTTTTTGTGTGTGCTTAACTTAAGTGTGGGGGGAAAATATTATTGTGAAAAGCGAAACTAGTTTTTAGATTCCAAATTTTTGGGCCAAAAACTTGATGTGCTTCATCGGGTTTTAAATTTGTAACAAGAATTACCGGTTAACTAGGAACACATTCGGGCAAGTATACCTTAGTCAAGTTGTAGTATAGTATATGGTAAATCAAGGTCGTCCCAAGAGACTTGGTTGCACTACAAGTGTCGTTTGTTTGTTTAAGCAAGTAACAAGTAACAAGTTGATGGTTATGATTGTCACGGATCAAACCAACAAGAAAAGCATTATAAGAACAAGTAACAAGTTGATGGTTATGATTATCACGGATCAAACCAACAAGAAAAGCAATATAAGAACAAGCAAGTATCAAGACATTCATCATTGTTCCAATCAAACACAAAATCTCAATAATCATATCAATAACAAACATCTTTAAATAGAAAAGTAACAAGGTTTACCCAAAGTATTAATTACAATAGGCAAAGATGAAGGATTATAGCACTCCTTCAAGCCTCCAATCAACTACAATAGTTCTACCAAGCCGGAAAATGATGTCCAAACGCCTTCGACAACCCTTGAGCACACTACACGAATTTGGCAGAGGTTTGTGGTCTTTGGGGGAAGATAAGTTGGTGTAATTGGTGGAAATTCGTCCTTAAGGGTGGAGGCTTGAATTTCACACAAGTTGGGATAGGATAGTTGGTGGAAACTCGTCCTTAAGGGTGGAGGCTTGAGTTTCACACCTTTGGGGTGAAGATATTGAGAGTGGTTGTGTTCTCTCAAGTTATGGTTTGCTCTCTAGGTGGAAATTCGTCCTTAAGGGTGGAGGCTTGAATTTCACACCTTTGGGGAAGGTAAGTTGAGAGAGGGATGTTGTTTTAGGTGGAAATTCGTCCTTAAGGGTGGAGGCTTGAATTTCACACCTAGAGATGGAGTGGTGGATGAAAGGGATGAGAAAGATGGAGAAGGGATGATGAAATGAGCGCAAACTTGGCACGCGCCAAAAACTTGATGTGCTTCCACGAGGTTTTAAATTTGTAAACATGAATTACCGGTTAACTAGGAACACATTCGGGCAAGTATACCCTAGTCAAGTTGTAGTATAGTATATGGTAAATCAAGGTCGTCCCAAGAGACTTGGTTGCACTACAAGTGTCGTTTGTTTGTTTAAGCAAGTAACAAGTTGATGGTTATGATTGTCACATATCAAACCAACAAGAAAAGCAATATAAGAACATATAACAAGTTGATGGTTATGATTGTCACGGATCAAACCAACAAGAAAAGCAATATAAGAACAAGCAAGTATCAAGGCATCATAAGACAAGAACAAATCACAAGAATCACATAATCATCACAACCAAAGAACCAAACATAAATTATAGAATTCAACATCATAAAAGTAACAAGGTTTACCCAAAGTATGAATTACAATAGGCAAAGATGAAGGATTATAGCAACCTTCAAGCCTCCAATCAACTACAATAGTTCTACCAAGCCGGAAAATGATGTCCAAACGCCTTCGACAACCCTTGAGCACACTACATGAATTTGGCAGAGGTTTGTGGTCTTTTGGGGAAGATAAGTTGGTGTAATTGGTGGAAATTCGTCCTTAAGGGTGGAGGCTTGAATTTCACACAAGTTGGGATAGGATAGTTGGTGGAAACTCGTCCTTAAGGGTGGAGGCTTGAGTTTCACACCTTTGGGGTGAAGATATTGAGAGTGGGTGTGTTCTCTAGGTGGAAATTCGTCCTTAAGGGTGGAGGCTTGAATTTCACATCTTTGGTGAAGGTATTGAGAGTGGTTGTGTTCTCTCAAGTTATGGTTTGCTCTCTAGGTGGAAATTCGTCCTTAAGGGTGGAGGCTTGAATTTCACACCTAGAGAGGAGTGGTGGATGAAAGGGATGAGAAAGATGGAGAGGGGATGATGAAATGAGGTGCCAAATGGGTTCTATTTATACTACTACCAAGGCCTAGGGTATTCAATGCATTTCTTGGAGGCCAAGGAGCTTGGAAGGAACTAGAAACCATGTAGGAAGGGACTAGAATCGTTTGGAACAAGTTTGGGATCTTAGTGATGGAAAAATGGCTGAAACAGGACTTCCAACCGGATCCGGTTGGGCTCCAACCGAATCGGTTGGTCTTCTTGACAGCTCTCCAACCGAATCGGTTACGGGGCTCGACCGATCGGTTGGAGCAAAATCATAAAAATTCATAAACTGCAAAGTTGTAGATCTTTTTCTTAGCTTTCCGTGGCCGCGAACGGGGGGTCAAACGGAGTCCGTATGCAAAAGTTATGGCCAAAATGGTGAAGGTGTGTCGGGAACAACGAGGCTTCCAATATTTCTTCGTTTAAGCTTCTTTTCTTCATTTCTTTCTCGTTTTCCTTCTAGAACTTTATTCTTGAGTCTTTGGCCACTAACTTGATGACTTTATCTTCTCGAGTACACTCCACAAGTCTTGCTTTTGTCGGGAATTCTTCGTATATGGAGAAACCTTCGTATTTTACTTCTTTTTCCGCATTTTTCTCCACTTTCCTGTACTTGGCTACAAATGAACTAGCAAACGCACTTTTGTACGATTAAGAATTAAAAGCATATGATTATAGCCAAATAACACACATAAAAGCACGGATAACGCTACTAAAAACATGCACAATTTGAGCGTTATCACTCACATAAATTTTGTTTCTTATATGCCCTCATCATTTTCCTCTAAATTAGATACTCAGCCTCATTCTCAGATCTACTTGCAAATTCATTATCATCTACAAGATCTAACTCATTTTGCACACAAAAATCATATGGTATCTGGCTAGAGCTACCGATATTGGGTAAGTCTGTACTCTCACTCAATTTGAACAGCTTCACATCAACATCAGGCTCCTAAAAAGTATTATCCTCATCAACCATTGTGTTTCCATCTTGAATGTTCTCAATAACATCGTCATCACTCTCATAACTATCTGTTTCACTTACATTTTCATCACGTAACTCTTCATCAATTTGAAAGACCTCTAAAGATGTACCTTTTTGCATATGCTCAACAGGTTTATCTATTTCCTCCTCTTGATGACCTAACTCTTGTTCAGGTTCACATAATTCTACAAGACTATCTATTTGGATATAGTCAATAGGTTTATCTATTTGCTCATTACCATCACCTAAAACATCGTCAGTTTGACATACCTCTATAGATGAAAACAAGGGTTCCCTTTCTAGCAGCTGACTAGATTGTCCCAAAGTATTGACTTCCGAAGATGGTTGTGTAACTTGATTTAAATCCTCTACCACAGTCTTATTAACAATGTTTTCTAAGAACATTTCTTTTGAGCAATATGGAACAATAACAAGAGTTATCTTCTTCTTTGCTTGATCTACGTCAACAATAACTGTCCTAACTAACTTTGGTGAGACATTTCATCAACATCCAATCTTGTCTTACGATTTTCTACATAAACTTCTATCATCTTATGGTCATCAACAAGATCATTCAATATTTTTAAATTCGCAGTCATCCTTAAGCTATACAAACCATCATCTAAGTTACTACCTGGTTTAACAAAGTAATAGTAATTTTTTTCATAGCTCGTAACAAAATTTATACATAAGAACGTCCAACACTTCAACTGACACTGTATCAACATCAACCAAATCAAATATGGTTTTCATACCTCCATCGTATATTCCACCAGGCCAGTATTTAAAACACTATTGTGATGAACCCTCATGCTAATAGATCTACCACCTGAAACAATTCAAACAAGCAAAGCACATTATCAAACCTTAACTGCAAAAATATATACCTATTAGATATTCCGATGATTATAAAAAAAAATCTCTTTTTACTTTCCATAAAGTAAGATCCATGTTTGGAATTCGCAATAATATGAAACTGATTTTGTGATATGCAATTAGGGTTTGTGATAACTCTTGTAAAGAAAGTTTGGGGATGAAAAAAAGAGGCACCCAGATGCATATAGGGCGGGAATAAGGATGGGACATGTGAAAATAATACGGATTAGGTTAGCGAAAATACGAAATGACTATAATGCCCTTAGCAAAAAACAATAAAAACCAGAAATGAACGGGGTTGACCAGAGAATAACGGGTCAAGGGACCTCATTGACACTAAAACTTTGAAAAAGGGACTCACGGTAACCAAAAGGCCCAAGTTTGTCCCCTGGTGATGTATTTTGCCAAGTTCAGGGCCAACGGAGTATTTTACTCTATTTTTTATAGTCCTTATGAATGTTTATATTTTTCATATTAGTCACTTACAGTAGTGGCGGAACTTGACAGATATTTGTGACAGAACAAACAGAGTAATTTGCGTGTTGTAGGAGAAGCCAAATATCAAAATATATACTTCTTACCATATGAAAATGAATAAATTTACACTACTTGACAAATTTATAGGAAGCCACAACCCTTCCTTGTCTCCATGTAGCTTTTCCCTTGTTCACTTATCTTCTCTGCTTGGAGTGTTTGCATCTTACATTATTCAGCACAAGCATTTGTAGCTTTGTTGAGATGTGATCTGATACTTAAATAGGCGAGTACTTGTGCATAACAGAAATTTATAATGGCAAATAATTGTAAGTGAGATATTGTGGTTAAGTATTTCATATAACGTTTGCGCATACAACATAAAATAATAAAAATTTATGTTAAAAATGTTATAATATATGATAATTCAACTCAAATAACTAGTACAAAATATATTAAATAACATATAAAAACATTTATCAACACTAACAGTGAAAAATTAAAACTATGTTAAAATAACTAACGATGCGCGTTATTTATCACGTAAAATTTATTGGTGAGAGCTTGTTGACCAACATCATTAACATTTCGTTGAGTATTCATGTTATTCATCTTCTTTTACAAATCTATAAAGAATGGATAGTAAAAATGGTTAAGTTATACTAGACGGATACTCACGCAAAGCGACGGTGTATAACGGAAAATAAATATACATGTGAAATTGTGTTTTGAGGTGACCCGTAATGCAACTTACGAGTTCAACCTATAGTCATTGTGAGAAAAAAAAAGTTATATGTCATAAAAAAAATGATAAAAGTTCGACAATTAGACAATACTTAAAATACTAATTTAGTAGTGGATATTGTTACCATTTCTAATCAAAAGTATTTTAGTAACTAATGTTTTTATGTTGGGTGGGTTGGCTAACGGGTCAAACCAGATGCTTTTCAGGTTGAAGAGCGTGGATCAAAACAGTATTTTGGTACAGGTCAAAATGCGCTAGATTAGCCGGAAGCACTTTTTGTACATAGTTTTATTTTATTTTATTTTTCTTTTTACATAATTAAAATGCTCAGTATGTGAATATGATTAGGGAAGTTTTATATAATGATATTATTTCAGTTTTATGATAATACGATTTTGGTTCATGTTTGATATCACAAAATACATATTCAATCATATTTGAAATTGAAGAAAAATTGGTGTGTGAGATTTTGAAGGTGTGATTTGTTCTTTTGATTGAATGAGTTTGGTCTTGATTGAGGGTAACTTTTGTATTTTGTTTCACATGTTATATCTATATGGCTTAATCGGTTAAATACTATTTAGTTTATCTATAACAATTCCCGAGCTTTAATTAAGTATTGTTCCTTATGGATAACATTTAAATTGATGCAGTTGCTGGAGCGGGACTTACTGGGACAAAAAATGGCTAAAAGGACAGGATATTATTTATCAGTTTTTGCCTGGCCAAACAACTTTGCTTTGGTTAATGGATATTATTAACAAAAACATCGCGACTGATATTAAGGTGGACACAAACTCAAAGGTAAAGTGGACATACACGACTATCATTTATGTATCACAGCCATGTAGATATACACAACTATCACAGTCAATGAATTTGCACATCAGCATTATTGCACCTAATAATGGGGTATTCGTGTTAGCTTACATACCGAGCTCACGAGCTTATAGCACTTTTAATAATGGGGTATTCGTGTTAGCTTATTTACATCAGCAACTTTGTTGCGCTTAATAATGGCTTATGAAGTTGCTTGGTTGAGCTTATGACTTATTCGGTCAATTTTTTTTTGCTTATGAGGCTATTCAGGTGTAGTGAGGCCATCAAGCTTCACGGATTGACACCATATACAAACTTGAAAAGGCACTTCTCGAGTTGACCTTGAGTAGGAGGTATACAAATTTAAACATTAAATGGGAGAAACTTTATTTTTTCTCATTTGTAATGCCTATTATGATACTAAATTATGTGCTTTTTGAATGTCGTTATTTCAGCAAAGACGCATGCTGAAGCTTCAACGATAAAGAGAAATATTCTGACAGAATTCCGATATGAATTAATTGTCTGTACAGGAAATTCCTTGAAGTTTTATAGATACCAAGTAGCTAGGATTGATTACTGCATGTTCGCTTTTCCATTTTTTATAAGTAGACAAATTTTGTGATGTATATGCAGGAAAGAAAGCAGTATCGGAACGAAGATCAGGAGAAAGAGAAGTTGAAAAATAGATTTCTTTAGCAATGCTCCTTGAACAAAATCCAGATATCTATAAGGCCAGTTCATCCCAAAAATTGAAACATATTGGTTTTTCTACGCATGCATCTGTGATTTCTTTCACCAAAGTTTCTTTGGTGACGAATTTTTTTGAGGTTAAATGCGAGGGAGTTGGAGCTGCATAAGAAGGTGATTGTGGAATGGGCAGAGGCTGAGCTTGTGGAAATTCTCTAAGAGGATGACGAGGATGGTAATTTGGTTGAGAATCTAAGTGGATACGCAGGTAAATTTCTATACAAGTTTCTTGGTTGTTCTGTTTTAATTACTATTTTCGCTAGGAAAAAGAATCGTTGCTTTTGGTTTGATCATTATAGGGGTGCTTTAATTGTTTGGTTTGAGTTTTGAAATGATCATCTGATATTGTATCGTTATAGTCAGATAAGGCACTCTAATATAAACTGGTGTAGGAAATGCTAATTGTATGTATATATGTTTATGAGGTTTTCAGTTGTACTAATTATTAAATATCGCTTTTGGTGGTGTCAAGTTGTTAAGAAAAAATAGTTACCTAAAGAAATAATAGATGCATGAGCTTATTTGATATTCATTTTTGTCGCAAGCTAATATCAGAATACAACATATATTGACTCATTGTTATTAAATGGATTAAAATTGGCACCGCATATAAAGTCTTAACTGCTGTCACTGTCACCTATATAAAGTGAAAACAGATAGTGTCAGCGATGTAGTGGTATGTGACAGTTCTGTTACAAATATTGTTGATCTCGACGCTAATTCTAAGAGCGTAACCATAGAGGTAAAGATATACCGTAAATGAGTATCCATAAGTGTTCTAGACCTTACACCGCTATGGTTTTGTTGTATCTTTATCGACAGAGAGGTATGGGTTTCATCTTTATGTAAATAAATATCTACGGTTTTTTATTGGTTTTGTAGGAGTCCGTTATTTAGCGAAGAGCTTTTTTTGTCATAGGGCGGTTGATATGATCCTGCATTACTAAAGTTTATTATAATTATTATATATTAATTAATTAGTTTATTTAGTTTCGTGAACAAGTTAAGTCTAGATTATAAATAGTATTAGGGTTGTAACGGAGAATTATGCGAATTGGAAGTCATTAGATAAATTACCTACATCTCGAAAGTAGACTATCTTGTACTTTATTTTTGCTATCTTAATAAGAATTGTTAGGTATCAATTGGTAAGAAGGGTTTCAAAAAAAAAAATTTTGTTCAGGATTTCAGAAAAGAATGGAGGCTATGAGAGTTGAATCCATGAAGAGATTATAGATCTATTGAAAAATTGGCGATTTCAATGGGTCGCTAAAGAAAGAATGGGAGAAATGGCGTGATCTTAATAGAGCTCAAGAAGAATCCGAAAATGTAACATCAAATCCTAAATCACAAATCTTTGTCACTAAAGATTGTGATGATGAATCAACACCAAAAGATGGTTACATGTTTGATGAGGAAATTGTAAATTATCCAATACAATCAACCATCGATAAGTGAAGAAGATTGTAACCTATATTACAGGATTTGAAGATGAGCCTCATGGTCTTAAGATCGATCCAACGTTATTAAGAAAGACTTCTCTAATGAACTTGATGGACAACATTGATAAGTCAAATCATAACACATTGAGATTGCAGATTATGAAATTAAAGTGCATGATCTCTCATGGACAATCTTGGGTTTATTATATTCCTATAGTGAACAAGTTAAGTCTAAGGCCTTTTATTATAAATAGGGTATTAGGGTTGTAACGGAGAATTATGCAGAATTTGGAAGTCATTAGATAAATAAGGAGGTCACCTACATCTCGAAAGTAGGCACTATCTTGTACTTTATTTTTGCTATCTTAATAAGAATTCAGCCGTTCGTATCAGCGGTGCTATACAAGCGAACATGGATGTCCTTGACATGAATTATTTTGATGCGAGGTTAGAAAGAAATCAGGCGTTTGGGATTTCAAATTTCCGTTGTGAGGCTACAAAAAAGTTTAATCAACCTTTGAAGAACGATGAATTCCCGAACCATTATTTCATGTTTGAGGCGTACAATGAACTGGATGCGATAAAAACAGTCTGAAATGGCATTCTTGCAGGTAATATAGAGGCTTTTATGTGTTTTAATTTTTATAAACAAAATATGAACTCATATGTGTTCAGGGGCGGAGCCAGGAATTCAAGTTAAGGGGGGCTGGAATTTTTTTTTGCCACATCGCGACAACAACTTTTGTATTTGGACACTGTAGTATGTCTTATATATGAAGGAGGACGTATGGCAAAGATCCTATAAGTTCTAAATGGAAAAATATTATCAACTTTGCCAAATCAACTTTTCAAAATGTTCATTAACATTTTTTTTTGTTTAGAAAAAAGGTTAGGAAGCTAGGCTTCAATTTCATAAGAACTCTGGCCACATGCTTGTTAAACATAAAAACTATACTAAATCATAAGCCAACTACAAACCCTATTTAACTTTAATCGGCTAATTGAGTATCAATATTTCATTCAGGGCGTGCTTGGTTAGGGGTTAAGGGGGGGTGAGGAATGGGTAAAGTATTCAAAAGGGCCCACATCACAAATAAATTGATGCTTGGTTGGGGAGGGTTAAGGGTTTGATTACCCCATAGTGGGTAATGAACCATTATAAAATAAATTGGAGGGTAAGGTATTGATTACCCACCTCACTCATTCCTTTGCATTCCTTTCCCTTTCCCTTTCCCTTTTCCTTTCCCCACTTTGAACCAAGCGGACCCTCAATGTTTCAAGAGTATATGAGCCTTCTTTTAAAAAGTTATCCATATGACAACTTAATAATACTAACAAAAAGTTAATGCCACAACAGTTAATAGTTAGATGTAAATTAAATGAGTTCTCATATTTCTATGCATAAAGCCATAAAGTTTGACCCACGTCAAAAGAGAAGACTTGTCTTCGTCTTCCTTTTAACGTCTCATCTCATTTTTTTCTTCTCTGTAAAAATTTTTCCGGCCAAATATTTTAATCACATGTTTTGTCTCTCTTTATTTGTTATTCTTCTTCCTAATTTAAGCATCGTTTTATCATAAAACACCACATTCATCGCATATCGCTTCGTCTGATGTCAAGGCTGGAACTGGCGGAGTGACGGTTGGGGGAGGCCCAGCACCCGCCTGCCACCCTATTGGCTCCGCCTCTGTATGTGTTGCGTTGATAGATTACATGGGACTATATTGGTTTATTGCTATTGCATATATATGTAATAATGTGTTTGGAGCTTTTCGAAATAGCTAAAGCTCAACCAAAATCATTATTGTGTTTTGACACATCAGATGAATAGTTATGAGGATGTTTGGGGATTCCTATAGGTTGGTTTAAAAGTGGTTGGATCTGCGTTAAAAAACTGTGTATGTGCATACTATATATAATCTATGTCAAAACACAGAAGCGTCCAAACTTATAAACAAGTCTGCAATAGAAGTATGTGACAAGCATTTATAGGTTTTACTATATTTATATTTACTCTATGTGCATGGCTATATATGGAGAGATTAAATTGCAGGTGAAGCAATGAACAAGCAGGCAAGGAACACATACTTTCTGGAACTTATATAAATTGTTCTTTCTAATCATCAAAATGCTCAATTTTTTTACTTTAACAAATTGTATTATAATTAATAAAGGGAGCTGGTATCCTATTCTTTTTGTTTTAAACTTGTCATTTTTATATACGAAGTTTATTGATCAAACATGTGTGTAGTTATATTATATTTTTTCCTCTATTTGGGAACATTGCATATGATTTATGGCATGTTTTGAGTGCAACCATAAAATACTCAGTTCCATGCAGCAGGTAACAAGCTAACTGGAAGCAAAGTGGAAGAGATATCTTGAGATGGAAGCAGCTCGGCATGTATTATTGAAGGTATTGCAAGCTTTATTGTTATGATAGTGAAATTAAGTTGTTGGATATTCTGTATCTCTTCTTTATGATCTAATGTCAGCTAATAACTTGAAACCATGAATAAGGGGCAGTTCTATGCACACCATTCACTTTCTGATGTTACGTAAAACCTGCTTAAAAATATTGATTGCTTTGTTTTTTTAAGATATAGAAACTTATGTTTTGTCCTTTGTTATACTCCCTCCGTCCCAAAATAATTGGCCTCATTTGACTTTTTAAAGTCTTAATTTCTTAACTTTGATCCTTAATATTTTTGTATGTGTTATGTAATATTTGATGAAAATTACACCAATGAAAAAACATTTAAAAGAACAATCCATTCATATATTATGTATCAATTATTATATAACATAAATAAAAATATTTAACATCAAAGTTGAGAAATTAAGACTTTAAAAAGTCAAATGAGGACAATTAATTTGGGACGGAAGTAGTATATGATATGCATTTTAAAGTGATCATTTGGGTAAACCGGCCCAAAAGAAATTGCTCAAATTGTATAACTTTAAAGAACCTTCTCTTTTTAATTGTTAAAAAAACAATATTATATTAAGGACACTTACATATCACACAATAATCTTTTACTAAAAAACTATAGGGTTTTTTTCCCTTTTTTTTTCTTTTTTTGTTATACCGGGGTTTCCGACTCGACATTGCGAGCTGCCTAATCCCAGGGTGACTACCCTTTTGGATAGCCCGGAGTCGGCGCAAGTGAACCTCCGTGGCAATGGAGGATTAATTTTCACCCCAAGGTTCGAACCCAAGACCTCTAGGCACTTTCGTCCTAAGAGGCTAAGCTCTTACCACTGGGTCACCCCCATTGGTTAACTATAGGGATTTTTGTTTAGCTTATTCTACTTTTCTCTCTTAAAACATGTTTAGACCTTCAACTCCATGGAACTATATGCATTTTTGTTTAGTATGCATTTACTTAGATTTTAACGAACTCAATTTGTTTGATATAGGATTCATATTCTGAGGTAGTTTTGCTAATATTATAGTTGCAACAAATTTTAGTGATTTATCTAGAAACAAGAAAAATTGGATAGTTTTTTTTTACCCGTCATAAGAAGCTAGAGTAGTTTTGTTAGTGTGTTTATATACGAGTATAAAACTATATTGTTTGCATTATGGATAAGGGAATGGAGGTATGTGTTTCGTTCCCATTAAGTGTTTGATATTAGGAAATATGAGTTATTAGTGTACGTAGAATTACATAGAATAAGCCAACATGGACCTCAAGTTGCAAGTTAATAGATACCTAAGGTGGCATATTTTACCTGTTTCTTAAAATGGTTCTATTTTTAAAACTTTTGTATAAAAAAGTGGGTCAAATTGTTGAATATGTTTAAACTTTTGAATGTAGGACAAGTGATTACCCGGGCTTATGTCTCTCAGTTTTTAAATGATAGAGCCCTTTTTGTTAATGTTTTTAGATATTATTTGTCCTCTGGATTAAGTTATGATGACTTTATAGACAAATTAAAATGAATTATGTTTTCACACATTTTAACTTGTCAAAACTTTTTTTCTCAGTATGGACCAAAAAATTGTTTTGACATAATTTTCAAAATTTGTCATAAATTCATGTCTGTCAACAACAATTAAGAGATGGGGTATGTAAACAAATGGGTATTTTTATTTCTAACAGGGAAGCCACAACAAAATTTATAATGTTCAAAATGGGTGGAAACATCAAAAGAATATAATTGCCAAAAGCTTATGAGGGACAATTACCATACATCTCTTTCAATAGATAAAATGTGGTTAATAAGTTTTAATTTCCCTTCTGTGATACATGTTTAACTATCTTCTTTGTATGCTTCTTGCTGTACACAAACAACTAAGGAGGTAATTTTGGTCAACGAGCCTATTTATGATATTGTATCAATGCAATTTATTTACAAAAATGGGAATGCAAGTGCATAACTTACTTCTTCAGAGTTCTTTTATTTGATTGGCAATCTTGACCTATTTACTTGCCAATGGGTCAACTTACGGAATGTTTGGATCATCTTAACTTTGAGGCTCATGTGCTTACTTAAATTAGAAAAGCTCATAATCTCAGTTCTTTTTGCTTATGATCATATCAACTTGAGCTAATTGCTTATATAAGTTTATAAACATAGCTTATAACAGTAAAAAGAAAAAAGTAGAGGTTCATAATAGTAAGCATGGGATAGAATGATGTCTTGGCATTTGTTAGAGCAAGGGTAAAAAAAAATAGCCACCACTGATCTTCGTTGCTCTTGTGTTCTCGGCTATTCTTCGGATGCTTGGATGGCATATGAGAATGGCGTCGATGAGGCGAGCAAGCTATGACAAAATTAGAAAGCTGGATATTGCGTTACATGGGCATGTGTTAGCCCAAAAGTATTCGAAATAAGAAGAATTTTATGTCAATTTATAGAAGTAGGTTCACAACTTTATTCATTGTATAAATTATTCAATGTATAATATTTATATGGAAAGAAGCTTTGTGATATTAACCTCATTTATTATATAATGTATATTGCAAAAGGGGTTAATGTGACGGAGTTGTACATTTATCATGAGTCCTTATCTAACAATACATGTTAGTTATTTTCCATCATGTAGAACCATTCTTCAAAGATTATGAGTATCTTTCTTTGTTTCTATTTTGCCCAAGTATAATGGATATATATCTTTTTTCCTTTTACGATTATGACTCATAGAAACTTATTTTTATTGTGAACATTCTATTAAGGTTAACGATGTCCCAAACCATTGTCACAAACAGCCCATGTCCCAAACATGTCTTCACAGGGAAAGGTGCAACATCCAAAATAAATATAGTTTCAAATTGTTGAGAAAAATGATACATTTCGCTTTTCGCGTTCACGGTGTGCTTTTAATTACTTACAAATATCTATTATTGAGATGAAATTAAAGCCAAAATAAAGTCCCATCAGATGCGTGAGCACGTAAGAACTATAAATTTATATTTCTATGGCCACAACTTTCTCATTTTTTTACGGTCATTAATGTTTATCTGATCTTATTATACTTTTGTGTTCAGATGTCTTTTGGAAGTGGATTACCCATAAGAAGTTGGGGATGGTTACCCAAACATCTATTCTCATTGGTTATTTGATGGTATATAGCCATCATTTTTCCTTTTTGACATTGCTTTCTTTTTCTCTCCTTTTGGTGTTTAAGAGAAAATGTTCTATTTTGTTTATGTGGTGATTTTGGTACATGTGATTCTAAACCTACAAACACATAAAACATCAATTTGTTTCTTTTCGTTTAATTTTTTTTTCTGTAACATGATTGCAAAAATTATATCAGAAGATAAATTGGACGATGTTAGCGCTATTCCTTGGATGATAATAACCCTATTCGATAAGAAAATGCTTTTTCAGCTTAATAGAAAACGGTTCCAATTTTTGTTTCTTTTCCTAAGACAATAAACAAAAGTCGAGGTCAAACATTGGCAAAGTTTTGACAAAGATGATAACTACACAAATGCTACAACAAACATCGTGTATAAAGAGTTTCTTCACAGATTATGATTATTTCTTCATTTTCATTATGCCCTACTATAATAGATACGCATCTTTTTTCTTTTACGATTATGATTGACAGAAACTTATTTTTATTGTAAACATTATATTAAGTTTAACGATATCTTAAAAACTATATTATTAATTTTATCTTAAATAATTCTTGAAGCTAGCCGCCCAGCGGGCGGGCCTGCGGCTAGTATAGATATAATAGAATGTTTCATATATGGAATTTTAATTAGACCACACGCAAGTCAACTTTCCATTTTAAATTTAAATACAAAACGTTAAATTTTTTATTAAATTTAAAACAACTAATCTTTTAACCAAAACCTTAGGGGTATTTTTTCCATCAACTTTACTAACTTTTTAAGCATTTTAGGCATTTTAAAAAAAAAAATACATTTTCTCAATTCTTATAGTTTACTAGACAAGAAACCCGCGCAAAGCGACGTTTTATAACAACACATAATTATATTTGAGAGTTTGTGTTTTGTCGTGATCCTTGATGCACCACTTATGAGTTAGATTGTAGTCATTTCAAGACTAAAAGAGTCTATTGGTTATAAACGAAAAATGATAAGAGTTTGAGGAATAAACAATGTTTAAGCTATTAATTTAATTGTGGATTTTGTTAATATTTTTAACCAGAGGTTTTTTTAACAACTTTTCATTCAAACCAAATGAATTATGATGAGTAAAACTTGTCATTTTTAATCAAGGATTTAATAAGGAGTATTAAAGGGGTTTTGAGGCAAAATACTTTACTCACTTTTAAGAAATTTTAAATTTCAAAAATATGTATACGCTCTTTATAAGTAGCAGAGATTTAAGCATTTGAGAAAAAATACATTTCTTTTTTTTTTTATATATAGTTACTAGGCGAATACATGCACAAAGTGACGGTTTATAGCGGCAATAATTATATTTGCGAATTTTTGTTTTAGTGTGACCCTTGATGCAACACTTACGAGTGTAATTTGTAGTAATTGCGAGAAAAAAAATGTTTGTGGGTTAATACTATTAGTTTATTAATGAATGTTGTTACTATTTTTTATCAATGGTATTTTAAAAAACTTTTCATTCAAACCAAATGAATTATAATGAGTAAAACTTGCCATTATCAATTAAGGGGTATTAAGGAGTAATTTAGGCAAAACTCTTTACTCACTTTTAAGACATTTTAAATTTCAAGAATATGTATACGCTTTTTATAAGTAGTAGAGATAAGATTAAGATAACATAAAATACTAGTTTGAGTGCCAGATATTGGCAAAATAGAACTTCTGATCTCCATTACTCATCGAGTTTATACTCAAATTTGAAACTTAAAACTGCTTTAAACTGAGTAAAGTGTTTGGACTAAATTACCCTTAATAGTCCTTAATAAACTTTTAATGCACCCTTAATAATTGGAAACTTAATCAACTTACACAGTCACCTAAATAAACGTTTAAATGTCACGCTTAATAAATGAAAACTTAGTCAAGTTACAAAGTCAACTTTTAAAAGTGAGTATAGTGTTGTTACGATTTATCAATTGTAAGAAATGGCAACACCGTTTCTCAAACATTTAAAACACATGCTTGGTTTTTATGAATTTGGAAAACACGAGAGAAGACTTTTAATATTTAATAGTTTTTAAAAAGTCATCCTAATCTCTACTATATAAACATCATAATCTTCTTTTCTATCTTATGGTAATTCATAGTTAAGTTGATGGATATGAATAATTAAAAAAAAATGTTGATGGTGAGGTTAGTATTTTGTCATTTTGTATTTATCGTCATAAGTTTGTGTTGCAAAGAAAAAATACCATAAATTGAACTCGTAAGTGTTGCATCAAGAGTCATATCAGGACCACAAGTTCGCAAGTATAATTATTTGCCGTTATACACCGTTGCTTTGCACGGATATTTGTCTAGTATTAAGAAATACAAAAAAAAAAAAAAAAAAAGAAAGAAAAGAAGAAAAAATGCTTGTTTGGTGAGGTAGTATATTCACGGACGGACCCAAAAGTCTAAGTTATCGTATACAAAAATATTTTTTACTGTGGATAAAGGAAAAACATATGCACTAAAAAGTAAGATTTAAATTAAAGTGAGTAAAGAAAATATGAAGACAATTTTTTTTTACATATTAATGGACTAACTAAATAAAACCATGTTTATTTCAGAAAAATTGAAATTTTTAACGAAAATTTATATTACGCGACAAACATCCATCGAATTATCGTGAACCTCCGGGAACCCCTAGGTCCGCTCTTGTATATTCAATATTGAGTCAAATCATTTGCTCATTCAAAACATGTAAAAAGATTATTCAGCTCACAAATTAAAAAACAAAATCTTTACACATGACAGAGATATAGTTTAAAAAAACTCAACCAAGATTACTTTTACCCTGTTTATCCGAAGCAAGTACTTAAAAAACGTCTTGCCCCTCTTAATAAGGGTGTGTTTGGCAAAAGTAGCTGTGAGCTGTAGTAGTGAGCAGTAGCTATGAGCTGTGAGCAGTTGTTGTGCAGCTCACTGCTCACCGCTCACAGCTTCTTAAATAAACATTGGAAAACTGAGCATTCCTAAAAAATAGGAAAGCTAACCGCTCCTTTGCCAAACGACTAATAAAAATTAAAATGTTCTTTGCTCACCGCTCATCGCTCCAAAAAGTTTTACACCGCTCCGTACCAAACATACCTAATAAGACAATAAATTAGGAGTTGGCTTCTCACAACATCATCTAGTATAATTCAAGACTAGCAGGGAATCCGCGTGAACCAACGGCGGGTATCATGTGACTAAATTTTTCAGCGAACAAATGTTATTTTGTTTTAGGCCGCTGGATTTCAAATTTATTATATAAAAGCTTAATTAGATTGTACATTTTGGTTTAATAGTTGTATATTTTAATGAATGTGTGAATTAAATTGTGAATTAATTGTATGTATTGAATAACGCTTTTTTTTTAATTGTATTTATGCTTCAAATACTTGTAAATTATGTTTTTCTAGTTGTATTTGCTTAAAATTATTGTATTTGTACATTGTGCTTAGATAATTGTATATATTAGTGAATAAGTTTTTTAAATTATGTATTAATTTTATGTAAGAAATAATGTTTTGTAGCTTGATTTGTGCTTTATATATTTGTAAAATATATTTTTTGACTTGTATTTGCTTATTTATTTTAGAAAGTATTAAAAATTAAATATGACGAAAGTGTTTAAATGCTTTATAAGTAGTATTAATAACTTCTCACAACATCATCAAATATAGGTTACATAATCCTTGAGGCAAAACATTGATGCAAGTCATGTACAGACACTGCATCATTTTAGCATAAACATTACACAACAGGCTTCTTGTTCATCAAAGTATCTATCTTATGGTAGAATCACTTTAGCCAAAATTTAACCAGTCAGACTTATATTAGTCTAGGTACTTCAAAGAATCAATTCCTGATTAGAATCGAGACTGCAGATCCATTGGACAAAAATAAACATAAGATAAGAAGCACTTCGAGAGAGTTACCAAAAGTTCAGTTTTCATTGTTCACAAACTAGCATGATGCTCATGACAAGCATAGCATATAAGTTTACCACATAACTTACCCATCAAAATCTCAGGCACAAACCAAAGCACTAAGGCTTTGCTTGGCAATGTCTACTAATTATTTACATATGACATGGGGGATGATAAACCAACAAAAACCCACCCATATATAAACCATAACTTAAAAGTCTCAACAACCAGCTGCAATCAAATTATCCAAAAGTTCCAAAAAAGCCACCAGCAAACCTACCATAAAAATCCCCACAACATCAAACAACGATCTTATAATCACCCTTGGCGGCGACCAATTCTTTATGGTGCACGAACTTAGGCGGGTCTTCTGTTTTTCTTAGTGGTAATATGGCAGCCTGTAACATATATGTATTGATCAATCAATCACAGTGCACATATTTCCGAATTTAGTCACATAATTTGTAATTTGTATAATTGATTAATTTGTAATTTGTGTAAAAATGTGAAATAAAATCACCAAATTCAACAGGGTTGTAAGGGGAACACATATATATTTCATTTGTAATTTGTATAATTTATACCTTAAGGTTGCTGAAAGTACTTGCTGCGGTGAACTTAACAAAAATGGGAAAGAAGTCTGACAAACCAACAGCTCCGGGTACAAGAAACTCCAATGAACCACTGCAATATTGTTTATTATGCCACGGTATCAATTTCAAATAAATTAAACATTACTACATTTAAAATATAAAAAAAAATAATAATAAAAAAAAAATAAAATAAAAAAAAAATAAAACATCAAGTATTCACTTACTATCGGTTTAAGTCATCAATGACTAGCAAGGACCAATGAACTTTGGAGTGTTCTATGACCTCTCCTGGGTCATACCAGGCTCTGAAAATAATACAGTATCAATTGATTAAATTCTACAGTAATTCAGAACAAGTTGTTCAGCTCATCAATAGGCAAAACTTTTTACCTCCCAATGCTCGGCTGTTGGATTTCTGGCTTTCCAGCCTTAACAGGGACAGAAATTTGGACATTTTCCAAATCAAACAATTTGAAAGCCTCATACACTATTTTGACTTTCGTATGTTCTCCCACAACAGAGGTCCCACAGTTGACTAAAATTAAAAAATAAGAATTCTTGGGTTAAAATCTACAAAAAATTTATCCCAGAATGGCTAATAACATGATACTTACTTGTGATAGGAATGCTGGACTTGTCTTTGGTTTTCAGTGACCAATGCAGGGGACGAGTTGATTTGCCAGCAGGAAATGAAGGTTCACTACCTATGAATCCTAGGATATTTTTATTACTAAAAATCCCTTGGTCGATTGAGGAATTAGTCTTAAAGGCAATCTTAGGAGAACCCCTGTTCTCAACCTGGACATAAGAAGAAATATATATTACCAAGGAGGACAAGTGGACTACAACTATGCATTCAAACTGGTGCCGGTCTGGATATGTTAATGAGAATAAAAAACAAAGACCAATAACAGCAATATATACCATCTGTTTTCGGCTATCCATACTGGTGCCGGTCAGGGTATGTCAATGAGAATAAAAAACAAAGACCAATAACAGTAACAGATAGCATCTATTTTCGGCTATCCATACAGGCATAACATCAAATAAAGCAGAACACATGTACGCAAAATTAAAATACAAATAGAGAGCCACTGGTGTTTATTTATGTGCCCAATGTTTGTTTCGCTGGTATTTTATACTTCTACCCAAGCGGCAGGTTCCCTTAACAACATAGCCAGTAATGATGAAATGAGGCATATTGTTTCACATATTAGCAAGGTGATGTGCTCATGTGACCAAAAGGCCAAGTTTGGTCTAAGGTATATTAGAAGGCTGTTAACAGCTTTAAAAACCCCTAAAGGTGTTTGAACAACCATTGTCAACGATACGAAAGAGTACTAAGTAATAGAGTCTTAAGTCCTTAAATATGTATCTTGTTGACGCGTCTCCTATTGTTTGACTAGTTATTACAGTTTGTACACTTCTAATTCAGTAATCATGTTCAATGCTATAGAATGTTCCTTTTAGAAAGAAAGAAAAGAACACACTGAGACATGTAGCTGCTACTGTATGTTACAGACTTCAACAAGATATTTAAAGTTACTGAACAGCATTCATTGACCTACAACAATCTTCTGATAAACAGCCTCATAACATATTACATGTTTGCAGTCGTAATTTGGTAACCAATCGTAAAGTACTTCAATAAACCAAATTTTATACCAGACAAATAACTACCATGAACGCAATGCACGAAAAGAGCTATCGGATACAAACCTTAATCTTGAATTTCACATTTTCCAGCTCATCAACATCCACTTGCAAAAGGCCATTCATGCGAAAGTAACAAATTCCTTTTGAACCAATTGTCGCTATAAGACCTTCCTTTGAGCTCAAAGTGATCAGAGGTGGAACCACAGTTTCAGCTTCAGCTACATCAATTGGACTACCTAATATGATTCACATACAAATGTGTTATTAATTGGCAATGCAACTATCCTTTAGGAGCACAAATAGAGTTAGCCATGGAACACATTACACATATACTCCTAAGAATGAATTAGCCATGGAACACACATAATTAAAAGCAACAAACAAAACAGCAAGTGTTAAAATATAGATTAACCTAACAAAACATTTCTCAAATGCAAATGGTACTGATCATTTGCAATATGATTAAGACATGTTTTGATCAGTAGACAAGAATGAAGGATCATAGTACACATTTCTTATACCCACACATCCCCAAAACAAAAATAGTTGTGACACATTTATAGACCAATAAACAGTTATTCAAGAAGAATCATCGTATAGTACTCCTAAGAAGAAATTAAGCACAGAACACATATATTTATACCTAAACACCTCTAGGGAAGAGAAGTTACGACAAGTATTTGATCAATAGACAATAATGAAGGATCATAGTGTGAACCCATAAAATTAAGACACATATATGAACCAATAAACAGTTATACAAGAAGAAGAATCGTATATTCCTAAAATTGAATTAACCACGATACGCATTTATACCCAAAATACCCCTTAAGCAAATTAAGTTAAGACACGTATTTAATCAATAAACAAGACCGAACAATCATAGTACACATTCCTTATACCCTTACCCCTTAAACAAATATAGTTAAGACACATTTTATTGACCTTAGAATAGATATATAAAAAATCTTGACTTTTCATAAACTTGTTTTTCTTTGTCATATAACATATTAATAAAAAAAAAAAGGGTTGACCAAACCAGTTATTTTAAGCACTTTTTAACTGATGACTCACCAGAAGAAGGTTTAGCATTGTCTTTATCAGTTGTAGCTTTGTTCTTCCCTTTTTTATCTGTTAAAAACAACAAACAATATGGCAAGTGTTAGAATATAGTGAAACCTCACAGAAACATATCTCAAATACAAATGTTATTGATCATTGGCAATATGATTTAGTGCACAAATAAAAGTGATTGTTTGGCATTACATTTTTATTTGATGTACTATAGGTTCTAAATCAAAGTTGTGTTATGTGTTTTCCAAATTCCGGATTTTTTTAGGAATCACATGTAAACTGACACCCCCAAATATGAATAACATACATAGAAAATGACTTTTTCACACAAACACACCCAAAACAAATAAAGTTCAAGACACATTTGTAGACCACTAAACAAGTATAAAATAGTAAAAAGAAAATAAAGCATATACTCCTAAGAATGATTTAACCATGGAACACAAATTTATACCCAAACACCCCTTAAGCAAATAAAGTTGAGACACGCATTTGATCAATACACATGAACGTAGATCATAGTAAACATTACCTAAAACCCAAAACAACCCCCTAAGGAAGTGAGGTTAAGACATGCATTTGATCAATAGAAAAGGATGAAGGATCATAGTACACATTCCTTATACCAACACCAGGTAAACAAATGAAAGTGAGACACATTTTGTACACATTCCTTACACAAGAAGAAGAAGAAGAAGAAGAAGAAGAAGAAGAAGAAGAAGAAGAAGAATCATAAATTCCTTAAAATAAATTGACCTTGATACACATTTTTATAGTACTTATTCCTTATACCCTTCCACCCTTAAAACAATTATAGTTAAGAAACAATTTAATGACCGATAAACAGTTATAAAATAACTTATATATACAAGATTCACATGCTCTTAGGGATGAATTAGCTAAGGAACACACATATATATTGGACATAATAAGCGTTTGTAAATTTGGAAAAGCTCATAAGCCTATTTGTTTCGGCTTAAAAGCTTATCAAGTTGAGCTTATGACTTAAACATGCCATAAGTTAACTTAATAAGCTTGTATGCCGAGAAAAGTGGGCTTAAGAGCTATTTAAAAGTTACATAAGCTCGATCGTAAGCCTACTAAATAAGCTAACACAAACACCTCCTATATAAATAAGGTTTTTCATACAGTAGCATCTTTGAATACACACATTAAGCCTAATGAAAATCAATACAGCAAGACAAAGATTCATAGTCTACTACTCTACTCCTATATTGAAACTAATTTTATACCCAAACACCTCCATAACTAAGTGATAACTTCTCTCATTTTCTTTTTTCATTCTGATAAGTGATAACTACACTATTGATTCCAAGACTTTTAGTTGTTTACTTCAAAACCACAAAAATCCTTTGAATAGTAATAAAATTAATCACTCACGCAGTAACTCATATCTGACCACAAGTCCTTAAAATTTCTCATTGACTTTTAATAAAACTATACCAGCAATCTTAACCACTTTTTTAAAATATAGCAATCAAACAAATTTATGATAATGACAGCAACAAAACCTTTAAGTTGCATTTTAATTCATTAATTTAGTAAAGTAGATATCATACCCAAACACCCTCTAAACAAATATTCTACAAGAAGAATCACATATATGGAATAAATATATTCTTTATAACCAAACACCCCTTTAACAAATGTAGTAAAGAGACAAGGATTTTTTATGAAGAATGATCAGATTTTGTAAGAAAACAAAACTCCCCTGAATCCTGATAACGACATAAACAGCCCGTAAATTTTTTTATTTTTTTTTTTGACTCGGAAATTTAGTTTAGAAAAGTAAACATTATCCAAAATCACAAATATATAAAAAATAATCTTGATTTCTCTGCATTCACATAGCTTCTTAACTAAGTGATAACTTCCCTCATTTTCATTTTTCATTCTGATAAGTGATAACTACACTAATGTTTTCAAGACTTTTACAGAGTAGTTGTTTATTTCACACTGTAACTCATATCTAACCACAAGTCCTTAAAATTTCTCATTGACTTTTAATAAAACTATACTAGCAATTATAACCACTTTTAGTTGCTTTTCACTCAAAAGGAACACAAAATGTTTCAATAAAAATAAAACTCACTCACACGCTAAATCATGTCTCACCATAAGTCCTTTAGAATAAATTACAAAAAATCTTGACTTTTCATAAATTTGCTTTTCTTTTTCATCAAACATATTAATAAAGGGGTTAACTAAACCAGTTATTTAAGCACCTTTAGCCTCTTTTTTTTTAACTAATGACTCACCAGTGGACGGTTTGGCTTTCTCTGTATCAGTTGTAGGTTTGTTCTTCCCTTTTTTACCTGTTAAAAACAACAAACAAAGTGGCAAGTGTTAAAATATAGTGAAACCCAACAAAAACATTTCTCAAATACAAATGTTATTGATAATTGGCAATATGAATAAGAGCACAAATAAAAGTAATTGTTTGGCATTGCATTTTGTTTTGATGTACTACTGGTTCTAAATTAATGCTGTGGTGTGTTTTCCAAATTCCGATTTTTTATTTTTAGTAATTTTTTTTTTTTGAAGAATCACATGTAACTGACACCCCCCATATGAATAACATATATGGAAAATGATCTTTTCACAAGAAGATAAATCATATACTCCTAAGAGTGAATTAACCATGGAGCGCAAACTTATACCCAAACACCCCCTAGGCAAGAAATTACCTAGTGAAACAAAAACAAAGTTATCAGTTAAAGACACAGTAGGAGTTATTGTCATGAATTATAAAATGGTTTAGGGGGTGTTTGGCTGGCTACGCTTATACAATCTCAAAAAGCCTCATTTTCTTCCTCAAATAGTTATATGCCCCATAGAAATAAAATAAGTGGTTTAATAGCTTTTTTCAAAACAAAATAAGCCTTTTAAAATAGAGATAGAATGATAATTTATACAAGAATAAAAATCATAGTCTATTCCTATCCAATTATATCATAGATTATTGGGCGTACGAGCTTATGTAACTTTTGAAAAGCTCATAAGCCTACCTTTTTCGACTTATAAGCTAATCAAATTGAGTTTACGACCTTAAATAAGAAATGAGCTCAACTAAAATAAGCTTATAAGCCGAGAAAAGTAGGCTTATGAGTGTTTCAAAAGTTACATTAGCTCATAAGCCTACTAAATAAGCTAACACAATCACCCCCATAAAAGATAAGCTGAAAAACAAATTAGGCCCTAAAAAGGAAGATACAATGACTTTGAAACAACAACAACAGCAACAAGAAGAAGAATCAGAGTCTAATATTATGAAATCAGTATCATATATAGTAATAATCTACTCCTATATTGAAATTATTTCTATACCCAAACACCCCCATAAACAAATAAAGCAAAGACACAGGGGATTTAAGAGGAAGCATATTGAAATCTTGTTAAAAAAACAAGAAGCAAACAAAACCCCCAAAAACTATGAGAAAGACAGTTGGAAAAAAGGAAACAAACCCTATAATTTGAGTTTTCCACTCATAAAACATCCCAAGAAATCAACATTTTGACACTTTTTCTTATAAAACTTTTTTCAGATCTTTGTTATAAAAAAGAAAAGGGACTAAAAACCCCTCTTCAATAACATATTGTGTATCAAAAATCATCTTCAAAAGATATTGCAAGTATAAAAGATTATAACATTCTTGTTTACCTTATCAAAGTGTCCATCATGATTAACCTTTTACACAACTTTAGTTCATGGCACATTTATACAAGCAAGAAAGAAAGAACTCTGACACCTTTTTTTAACTAAAAAAATACTAGGTAGTAGACTAGTTTTTTCAATCCAAAGTTAACCAACTTTTTACTGTGCCTTTTTTTCACTTTACATTTAGAAAAACTCACTCACCTATTTTCAAGTGTCACACAGTAAAAAAAAATGTTAACAACCTACGGTAGATGAGAGATAAAATACTCTTATCTTTCTATTTGTTACACAGTAAAACACTCACTTAACACTCACTTTAACACAGTAAAGCACTTTTAGCCATTTTTTAATTCGAAAACCACATATATTGATTTCAAGACATATTTTATTAACTTATGTTGGGTCTTAAATTTTTTAGTATTTATAAAACTTTAACCACTTTTAGTTGGTTGTTAATACACAACGACATAATATATTTTATAAAATTAAAAAAAGAAATAAACCCTAAAATTTGAGGTTTCCACTTACGAAAGTTTTTTATAAAACTTTTTTCAGATCTGTGTTATGAAAAACTCCAAAAACCCTCAAAATATATTGTGTTTCCAAAATCATCATCTAAAGATAAAAGTTAATCAACATCCTTGTTTACCTTCTCAAAGTTTCCATTATGAAACAACTTTCATGGCACATTTATGCAAGCAAGAATGAAAGAAACTCTGACACCTCTTTTTAACTCATAAAATACTAGGTAGTAGAATAGTAAGTAGTTTTTTCAAACGAAAACTTTTTACTGTGGCCACACAAATATATATCATACGTTATTTTAGATTTGTTAAAAGTTACTGACCTTTGTATTTTTCAAGTTTGACACACTAAAAGAAACCAATGCTTTTCAAAACCACTTTTAGCTTCTATCTTTTTACTAAAAAACCACACATATATTTCAAGAACTACCTTTTTTGTCTTTCTTGTCACCTCCTCTTCCACTTAGCTCTGTCAAAAACAACAAAAATACACAACATATTAGCTCATTTTTATACAAAAATATACAAGATATTTCACCAAAAAACTCAGATCTGGACTTTTCATTAACATTTTTTTCTAAAAAACTATCAAGTTGTTTTTTATACAAGCTCATAAAAAACAAAAAGCTTACACTAGTTTTTTAGAACAATATAAGCTCATAAAATATAAAAAGCCTACTCTAGTTTTTTAGAACAATATTTAGCTGATTTTTCAAAGCCCTTTTATATAAGGCTATATATTTTTATTCAAAAACACGCATGCATATAAAATGATATCAAAGAATGCATGTCTTATCACAATAAAAATACAAGCTGTATGTAGCAAATGACTAACCTCTTTCTGCAAGCAACCTGTATGGTTGTGGGGGAGCTTGAACTTTCAAAGTACTAGCATGTTTCACTAGCCTATGAAGGGTGTTCCTCATCATCATCATCATCATTTTTAAGTTAAGAGAGAAAGAAAGTAAAGAATAAGTTAGCTTAGGGTTTGTTTTCTTGTAATGTGGTGGTGAATGGGTGTAGTGTTGTTTCACTAGTACTATATATAAATATAAAGTGGGAGTGTAGGAGATAATGTCGTGGTCATGGCACAAGTTTCTTTTCTTTTCTTTTTTTCCCTCCGCATAGCTACAGACACATATGTTGCAGTCAAGCATGCACCTCTAATTTTGCCATTTTGGGTATATTGTAATAGTGTCTCATTTTGCTTTCTTATTATTCATTAACTCGTTCATTTTTTTTGCTTTCTTAACATATAGTTGGTTCGCAATGTTGTGATTAGCTAGCGGCATGCGGGGCGACCCCCGCCATTGTCGTGAACATCGTGCATGGCATAAGTTGAGAAACAAAGGTTTTCTTGGTTTAAGTTTACGTCACTAGTTCTTAACGGATAAAAGTGTTATTGGCGGGGAAGTGAAGTGACGTTGATTGGAAAGCTTGAATGCTTGTTAACATCCCCAAATGGTATTGGCCGAAGTTAACGCCGGCCTGTACTAATGGTCTCTAACAACCCGTCTCATATCGATATGAGATAAAACATCTGATATGATCCTCAAAATCTTAGAGTGATTAGCTATTGTTAGCCCTTATAATGTCTTTAGATCAAAACGTTTAGTATTTAAGTTATTTATGTTTAAGACTTTAGTTTATGTATTTCTGTATTTGTGATTGGGTCGAAACATGTATGCAATGGGTCGAAACTGATGTAACCCAAACAGGCCCATTCAATTAACAGATATAGGAAAACGGTTATTCTCCCAACCATCACAACGTTTGGAGAAAACTCATTGTACCGTTTCAATTCCTATATAACGTGAGTTTCCAACCTGTGGAAATCACAACAACATCAATCATTATCAGTATCTAATATAAACCGTTATTTAGTATATTGTTTGTGTTTACCTATTCGTTTACTGTTTTATCCAAACACCCTATACGCAGTCTTTTAAACCTTAACCATGAAATCGTTACTCAAGAACAATAATGATGGCGTGAATCCTGTTAATAAATGGCATCAGAGCTTAGGTTCCAGTCCGTGGGAAACGCCATCGTTTAAACATACTTCAGGGTTCCAAAGTGGGCGTTACCTTTTGAGGGAAACACCCAAGCGCATGTTTCAATGGAACATGAGGAAGAAGAAGTCGATATCACCAAAAGGAAAGCAGTTGTTGGTCCAAACAATTTTGGACAACGAAGTCTTTAACGCCAATACCAAAGCCGACTGTAAGATTGTGAAGAAGAAGAAAACCATTGCAAAGAAAAAGGCAATGAATGCAAAGTGCTATATTTGTCGAGAAAATGGACACCCCTTTTGGGCGTGTGAACGAAGAAAGAAGTTGGCTGGCGTTTAATTAGAACAAGAAGCAATCTTAACGAACCAGATAATTGATCAAGAAAGGATGTATCCCGAGAAGGTTTACATATACGGCGACTATACCTTGAATGGAACCGATGAAGATGGTTGGAACGACATTTGGTACGTGAGTAAGCATTACAAATTTCATATGTGCCCTAGGAGAATCATGTTTGATGATGTGAATTATAAGTTTAAGTTAGTAGTCAAAGATGAACATGATTGCAAATTCATATTTTCGTATGGAATTGGCACTACCACTATCAAAACAGAGTTGGGTAATTTAGTTGTGAGACAAATACAATATACTCCTGAAGTTTCGCATAATATCCTTAGTCTAGAATTGTTAGAGAAGCAAGGATTTTCTGTGAAAATTAAGGATGCTAGATGTAGCATATACCATATGTATTATGATGAGGAAACATATTCGGATGTGCCACGTGAACATGGAAAATAAAAAGTTGGACCGAAAGAAGTGGTACAAGAACATAATCAGTGTTGGAATCACTCCTAAACCTTAATCAAGTGTTAGTAATTCACATGTAATAGTTAGCTTAATTATAGCCTTTATGTTTGTTATTAGCTTTAAGCTTATGTAGAAGGCCCATGAGCTTAGGCCCAAGCCCATAAGGAAAAGGATGGGAACTAGGAGTGTTGCCCTAGCTTCCCACCTATAAATACTCTTGTATAACCCTCATTTGAGGGTTGGTTGTTCAATTTATCCTTTCACTCACATCTCTACGCATAATCGTCTAAGTCTATTGTGTGTGTGTGTTTGTTTATTGTTCATCCGCCTCTATCTCATCTCTATTTCTTTCATTGATGCTTGTGTTGTAAAACTAGTGACCTAACAGTGGTATCAATCGCCTAATAGTTGGGTGAATCGTTATTGCTTTTGAAGTGGGTTTTTTGGTCCTACGCGTAAAGCTAACGAGATACTTTGGTTCGCTTAAAAACACGTTTTTTACACTTTTTAATCCAAGATTCTTGTACTTTCAATGTTTTAAGGTGTTAAAATAACTGTTTTTAGCAAAAAGTTTCAACCTTTACGCGTAGATTAACGTTTTTAAGCTTGTTTTTGTTCGAGGGTTTCATCCTACGCGTAACTTGTTTAAACGTTTTGTTTCATCAAGTTTCACACTTTTGTGTTATTTTGGTGATATTGAAGCTATCTAATCTGGTTTAGAAACATCTTTGGGCAAAATCATTTTTACGAGTAAAGCTACGCGTATCAAAACCCTAGTTCTACGCGTAACTTTATCCGTGGTTTGATCTTCAGTTTCGTGGTTTACTCCGTGTTTTCTTGCTTGGATAAGCCTGAAAATACGTCGACTTTGGATATCTTTTGCACTTTGATAGTGTAAAAGATCATTTGGGCAAAACCCTAAACTTACGCATAAGCATAAGCTTACGTGTAGAAAATCCTACGCATAAGATTCATCTTACGCCTAATCCTAGTCTTACGCATAAGGTAATCCTACGCCTAAGTTTCTACTCCTAACTTTGTGTCTACGCATAACTTTAGTGTCTTTTCCCTACTTACGCGTAAGCTAAACCTACGCGTAACTCTTGATTGTTACGAGTAACTTTGGTGTTTTTACGCATAAGTGCTACTTGGTTTATTGTGATTTCTACGCCTAAGGATACTTCATCAACAAAGGTTCATTCGACTACAAAGATCCATTTTTATAACACAAGTTTTCAACATGTCACAACCACCATACTCTAGCTATTTCCCTTACACTTATCCTCAACAACAACAACAACAACTAAGTCAACAACATCAACAATGGAATCAACAACAAGCAATTTATCAACAACAAGTTAATCAACAACATACTCCACAACTTGCAGCAATCCCACAACCTCTAATGCCTCAACCACCAACAAGTCTTCAAGTTCAACCTTACTCAAACGTCTACAATTACTCCAGGAATACTATGAAGGAACCGGCATGGTTTGGCAAGATGTGTGAAGCCTTGAGTAGCCAACAATCAATTCATGAAGCTGGCTCACTTGATAGACCTCCAATGCTCACTCCCGGGAATTATGATCAATGGGTGATTCGGTTCTTTAGGTTTTGTGATCTAAAGAAGCCACATGGAAAGTTTTTAAAGAAGGTCATTATGGAAGGTCCATTTCAAATGCCTATTATCGTTACACCCGGAGATCCAGATGTTGTTCTACCAAGAGATAATGTCACCAACATTGCAACTGTTTCACAACTCACTGGTGATCAACTTCTGCACTTTGAAGCTGACGAACTAGCAATGCAATACATCCTTTTAGGACTACCAAATCCAATCCTTCGAAGTGTCGATGCTCAAAAGAATGCAAAAGCAATGTGGGAACAGATTCATCTTCTTATCCAAGGAACAACACTCAATCAGAAAGATATGGAATCCAAAATCTACTTGACTTATGAACACTTCATGATTGAACCAGGAGAGTCATTAGAATCTTATCATCATCGCTTTTCAGACATCATTAATGATTTGGACAAACACAATATCATCATGCCACGAATTGCTGTCAACACAAAGTTCCTAAGTAGTCTTGGTCCAGAATGGGAGAAGTATGTCATCTTTCTCCGTCAAGCTAAGGATATGCATCATGCTACCTACGGATTGTTGTACGTCTATCTAAAACCTCACCAAAAAGAAGTTGATAAGGAAAGGATTCTCCGTGGTCAAACTGCTTCACCATCACTTCCGGACAATCAACAACTTGCTTTGTGGGCTCAAACCAATATTCCTCCTCAACAAGCTCCTCAACCCGCTCCTCAAACAACTGCAACCATCAAACCTTCTGATCCGTCACAGCAACAACCTCAACAAAATCAATTGGTTCCATACAACAACAACACTGCTCAAGCTCTTTACAGGTGATGAGGACTCTGATGCCTTCGATGACTTGCAACAAGGATTTGTTATGATTGCTAAAGCATTTGGCCGTTATACAAACAAATCCAACAATCGCATTCATTCTTCATCTAATACAAGAAATCAGGTTGTTGTGAACAATGGACGCGTTGAAGTTCAAAATCGGGGTTATGGTCGTCAGATGGGAGGTGGTCAAGGGTTCAATGCTATGGGAAGGAATAACATGGGTGCTCCGCAGCAGCAAAGGGCTCAATTGGTTGAACAGGGGAATGTTCAAAATGGGGTTAATGGTCTTCGATGCTAAACTGTAATGAGAAGGGTCATCTGGCTAATGCATGTCCTAAACCGAGGACAAGAGGCAGTGCCTATTTCAAAGAGGCCTTGCTCTTGGCTCTTAACGATGAAGCTGCTGGATCTCTTACCAACAAGGAACAGAGCTTTATGGCGATGCGAATCAGGTGATGATATGGAGGACTTGCAGGGCTAATGCAGCATTATGTTGATGGCACAAATGCAAGCACTAAACATGAGTGATACAGGCCCAGTGTATGACACTGACGGCTTGTCTCAGGTACCTGAACAAACAATTGTCATCAATGATCTGATATCTCCGCCACTTTCTCTATCCGACAAGGATCAGAGGGTTCAACATGAGTCTTCCACATCTCATTCTGATGATTATCAAATAGATCCCGTAGTTATATTTGATGATCAAGATGACCTTATGGTTAATATTGATAATCAAGTTGACTCCGTGGTTATATTTGAGGATCTAAATAATGATCATGTTGAGTCTCACGTTGAACAAGATGAGCTTTTGTCTGACAGAGAAACTGAGCTCCTGACCTTAATTAAAGACCAAAATTCTCGTTTGGAAATCTACACAAAATTAAAAGCTCAAAATGCACTGTTAACCAAGGATAACGATTGCTTAATTCGACAACTCGAAGTTTTTAAAAATCAAGAAAAACGGGAAAAAGGTTTTGAAGTCGCTTTTGCTAAATCTTATCAAAACGAAAAATACTTAGAACGACAAATATGTGATCTAGCCGCATCGAAGAATGCTTTGTTGTCTCAAATAGAACAACTGAAACATGAACATAAACAACAACTTAACGCTCTTACTTTGGAAAATGAAAAAACCAAGGCTGAGTTGTTAAATTGTCAAAAACAGTTCTCTGAGTACAAAAATCATTCCATGAAACGAATAGATAACTATCTTGAAGAAATTGTCGACTTACAACACAAAATCAAAGAGTTTCGAAATGTCGTTTATAAACATGGTGAGTCAATCACAACTATTCAAAAGTTTACTTTTAAACCAAATCCAAATGGATATGGACCAATTCTTGCTAATTACAAACCTAAGTTTTCAAACAGAGCATTCAAACCAAATCCTGAAGTTTACAGTGCAGAACATAGAATTGATGATTCGATTATGACTGTTGTTGAATATAATCGCATGGAGGAATTAGATGCAGATGACGAGAGTCGGTCAAAAATGGAAAATGTTGTTTATAACAAACCATTTGACTATTCGAAAGCCGTAACTTTTGTCACACAACAAGATAACTCAAACACACCTTTGGTTGTCACACCAGTTTCTGAAGTTAATCCCCAACACAATTGTGCACAAATAAATGGTCCTTTACCTTCACTTAGTGAAGTAAAAACTAAAGCCGAAAGTTGTCGTCTTATCAAATATTTTGACACTTTCTTATCTGACATCAAACTTTTGGAACGGGCAATTGAATTTCATTCTGAAATAAAAGTTGACCATTTTATCTCGCCATTGGCAAGAGAACACCGAGAAATTTTTCAGACCAGAATTTTACCCCATGTCAAAAATTTGAAAAACTGTGCACTATATTGGGAAAGGGATTTTCACAAGGAACTTGGTCTCATGAAAACAGTTTTCGAGAAAACAGAAACATCAATTTCAAATACTAAACGCAAAAAGAAATTATTGAGAAAAGATGTTGATCGACTCTTGGAAGATGTTATCTGTGCTGATATCCATAATGTTGTGCTGTTTCATACTCTTGATTATACATCTGATCATATCTATGCTGATTCTGTTGATACTGTTGAAACTGTTGAGAACACTGATAATGTGTTTCAGATCGAGTCTTTAAAAGTTGAAAATGAACGATTGTCAAACGAACTTTCCAACACAATACGTCGTCTTAATTGGTGTCAAAAAGATATTCATAATCAACAACTTGCTTTTCAAACCAAAATCGCCCAGTTGCGTTCAAAGAATTCAAAACTTGAGCAACTGGATGATCAAAACGTGTCTGTTAAGAGTCAAATCTCAAAATATGAACAAGAACTTTCAAAAGTCAAACAAGAAAATGGTGTCATATTTGATTTACTCAAACAGACTCGTGATGAAGCATCTAACGAACTTGATCATTTTCTTGCACACACTAAAGAAGTCATGAACTTTGCTGGAAATCTTCGTTCTGAAAATCAAGAATTGGTGCACACTATCTTTAAGTTAAGAGAAATGTTAGGAAAGTATGAACAACTTCCACCTACCGTGATTAAGAGAATAGCACCAGTAACACTTAGTAATCGTGAACCTAGAATCCCTACTACCAAATCACAAGTTGCTAACGTACTTCCTTCTACTGAAACAGGAATAGTTGCCTCTTTTCCAAACGTCCGCACTTCACAGCCTAGGAGCAATACAAGGAAGAATAGGAAGTTGCGACCTAAGAAAAGACAAATAAAGAATGCTGAAGTAGAAGAACACCCTAGGACTATGAATAAGACTCACGTGGCTTCCACTATACATATTGCACCTGGCAAATGTAATAGTAATAGTGATGTAACGAATGCTAAACCTTTAAGTACTTTCGATATTCAGTCTGATGCACCTTGTGTTATTTGTCGTAAAAGTATGAATTCTGATTGTCATGACAAATGTGTTACTAAAGCTATCATCTCTCGTTTAAGAAATCCTAAGAATCGGAATACCTCTAGGCCCACTACTCATTCTAAGTTTGTGCTTGGTAGACCGCCCTCTTTAGATTCTAAGAAACGCATTCATGTACCTGTGGTTCCAGTATCACCTCCAAGGAATGTAGTATCACCTAGTGCATTTACTAAGACTAAAGCAAATACTAGTTGGAGATGGCAGAAATGGATATATAACACACTAGGATTTAAATGGATGCCTAAAGTCATTGATGTGTGTACGTCTTCTATAACTGCTCCGAAACCCTCTAACATTTAAGGTTCCACATCTACTTCTATTCCATCTGTGTCGTCTGTGTGTAATGCAGGTGATACAGATCATTCTTTGGATTGTTGATAGCGGATGTTCCCGACACATGACAGGCAACCTTAAACTGTTATCAAACTTTGTTGCAAAGTTCATTGGCACTGTCAGATTCGGGAATGATCACTTCGCAGCTATCATGGGCTACGGAGACTACATTAATGGCAACATCGAAATTAGCAGGGTTTATTATGTGGAATGCCTCGGTCATAATCTGTTCTCAGTTGGTCAATTTTGTGATGGAGATTTGGAAGTCGCTTTCAGGGAAAAAACTTGTTTCATTCGTGATCTACAAGGAAACGATCTTATGTCTGGTCAACGCTCATCCAGTCTATACACTATCTCTATCCAAGACATGATTGCTTCATCTCCCGTATGTTTACTCTCAAAGGCTACATCAACAAAATCTTGGCTATGGCACCGTCGCCTCTCACATCTAAACTTTCAAACCATAACCAACCTTGCTCGACATAAACTTGTTGAAGGTCTCCCGAGATTCCGATACTCTAAAGATCACCTTTGCTCAGCTTGTGAACAAGGGAAAAGCACTCGTGCTCATTTTCCTTTAAAGGTGGAACACAGCTCTCAGCATGTGCTTCATCTTCTTCACATGGATTTATGTGGCCCGATGCGCGTGCAGACAATTAATGGCAAACGCTACATCTTGGTAATTGTTGATGACTACTCAAGATGGACTTGGGTTTATTTTCTTCGAAGTAAAGATCAAGATCCACAGATGATCATCACCAAAATTCAAGTTCAGCTCCGTAACACAGTCAGACAAATTCGTACAGACAAAGGAACTGAATTTGTGAATCAAACTCTTCGGGAATATTATGAGAAAGTGGGAATTGAACATCAAACATCTATTGCCCGCACACCAGAACAAAACGGAGTTGTTGAAAGACGAAACCGTACGTTAGTGGAAGCTGCCCGGACGATGTTAATCAATGCTAAACTTCCAGATTACTTGTGGGCTGAAGCTGTCTCAACTGCATGCTACACTCAGAACCGCTCAATGATTACAAAACACCATTTGAGCTTCTCCACAACCGAAAACCGAATCTCAAACACTTTCATGTCTTTGGATCTCTTTGCTACGCGTAACTTTGGAAAGCTCAAAGCCAAAGCCAAAGCCAAAGCTGACATTGGAGTCTTTATTGGGTATTGTGAGAATTCTAAAGGTTACCAGATCTGGAATCGTCGGACAAAGCAAGTTATGGAAACGATACATGCTCATTTTGATGAACTTACTGAAATGGCTTCTGAGTATAACAGCTTGGAACCCGGTCACAACCGCTTAAACTTCCCCCAAACCCCATCATCAGCTGAACAAAGCCCCCAGCTTACCCGTCAACAAATGGAAAGGCTATTTGCTCCTCTGTTCAGTGACGATATTGATGAACGTGCTCCAGGTGTATCCGTTGTTTCCGCTGCTCAACCTGATAATATTATTATACCTGATACACCTGCTACAACAACTACGGTTGAAGAAGCACCACCAGTTGACTCCACAACAACAGTTGAACAAACTGCTTCCAATGACGCTGAACAAGCTGATGAAGTTCTTAACAATGAAGTACCCGCACCTGCAGATTTTGATCCAAATGCCTTCTTTAACCCGTTTGCTAATGAGACTGCTGCACCTGATGTCGTGGAATCATCTACAAGCCATTTGAATCCTCAGAATCTGCACAATGTATACCAACATCAACCCTCTACACATCGATGGACAAAAGACCATCCTCTGGAAAATATTATTGGCAACCCGAATCAACCAGTCGTTACGAGACAACGTCTTCACACAGACGGTGAACACTGCATTTACGCACTCACGGTCTGCCAATCTGAGCCTAAAAACATTAAGGACGCAATGACAAAATACAACTGGATTGAATCCATGCAAGAAGAACTCAACGAATTCAAACGTCTTGAAGTATGGGAACTGGTTGAAAGACCAACAGGGGTCTACGTCATTGGTCTCAAATGGATTTGGAAAAACAAATTGGATGCTGAAGGGAATGTTATCCGAAATAAGTCACGCCTGGTGGCTAAGGGTTATCAACAGGAAGAGGGTATTGACTTTGAAGAATCATTTGCTCCGGTTGCTCGTCTTGAGGCTGTTCGGATATTTCTCGCGTTCGCGGCTCATATGAATATAACGGTCTTTCAGATGGATGTCAAAACTGCTTTTCTGAATGGTCAACTTAAAGAAACGGTTTATGTCAGCCAACCAGAAGGATTCGTTGATCCCGCCTACCCAAACCATGTCTACAAACTGAACAAAGCTCTGTATGGTCTCAAACAAGCTCCTCGAGCGTGGTACGATAAGTTATCATCTTTCCTCATTGCCAATAGTTTTACCAAAGGTTCAGTCGACCCAACTCTTTTCATACAATATCACGGGGAACATATTTTAATTGTTCAAATTTACGTGGATGACATCATTTTTGGGTCAACACATAAAAAGTACTCAATCGCTTTTGCAAAACTAATGAAGAAACATTTTGAAATGTCAATGATGGGTGAACTTACGTTCTTTCTAGGACTGCAAGTTCATCAATCACCCCGTGGTATTTTCTTGAGTCAGTCCAAATATGCCCTTGAAATTTTGAACAAATTTGGGATGAATACTTGTGATACTTATGCCACACCAATGTCACATACCAAGAAGCTAGATGCTGATTTGCATGGGAAACTGGTTGACCCTACAAAATACCGTAGTATTATTGGGTCTCTCATGTATCTAACAGCTAGCAGACCTGATATTGTCTTTGGCGTATATCTTTGCTCCCGTTATCAGTCGAGACCAACTGAAACTCACCTATCAGAGGCTAAAAGAATCCTCCGATACATCAAGGGAACCATTAATTTGGGGATCTGGTATCCGAAGGATTCTGGTTTTGAACTAATAGCTTTTTCAGATGTTGATCACGCAGGATGCTTAGACTCTCAGAAAAGTACTTCAGGAGCATTAAAATTTCTTGGTGACAAACTGGTGTCTTGGCAATCGAAGAAGCAGGATTGTACATCGCTCTCCTCAACCGAAGCAGAATATGTAGCCATGTTGGCGTGTTGTGCTCAAGTCATTTGGATGAGAACACAACTCAAAGACTATGGTTATGTATTTGACAGAATCCCGATGTACTGCGACAATCGGAGTGCCATTGCTATCTCGTGCAACTCAGTTCAGCACTCAAAATCAAAGCACATCGATCTTCGGTATCACTTTCATCAAGGACCACGTGGAACAGGGTACTGTTGAATTATACTTCGTGGGTACAGAATACCAATTGGCAGATCTTCTCACCAAAGCCTTGCCTCCCGCTAGGTTTAATGAGTTGGTCCACCGGATTGGTATGCGGTTTTTGACTCAAGAGGAACTGGATGAACTCTTAAAACATTCTTAAAAACCAGTCAAACACCAAAACCTCTTTTGTACATATTTTTCAAAAACAAAATACAAAAATATAAAATCAGATAAAACAACAAAAATAATCTTCTATCTATATTTCTTTTAACATTGCAAGTACAAATCTTCTGTCAACACTCAAATCTTTCAAAATTCAGTATTTTTTCGATCAAGTGTTGAGGGGGAGAAAGCAAATATTTTTCAGTTTCATAAAACCTTGTACTTGCATGTTATATTATCCCGGTTGTTTCTTTAAATGGTGGTCATATTTCTGGTTCACTGACACTCCTCGGACTAAAATTTATAACCTTTCATTATTTCTTAAGTCGAGGGAGAGTGTCGTCAAGTTTCTTTCTTAAAATCTTTTGTTTGGTAACCAAAATGGAAGTTAAAAGGCTTTGGATGAAAATGGAAAAGGTGGAGGGACTAAAACTGTCAAAATCTAAAAGTTATTTTAATAAAACTTCCCACCTAACCTTTCATCCTCACATTTAATACACACAACTAACTCATCCTAAGCCTAATAATCAAGCTTCAAATCCGTGTTTTTGATCATTATATTGTAAGTGTTTTCGTAATCTAAACGTTATTACAAGCAAGGGTTTTGATTCTTATGCAAATCCAACGGCTAAAATGAAAGATATTAGTGATTATGTGTTCTACGCATAAGCGTATGAACACACAATCATTGGTGTGTGTTTATGGTTAAAACATGTGTGTCAAAACGTTTCAATAACATCAATGATACTTTGTTTATCCCCAAAATCCACCCAGAAACACGAATTGATTGTTTTTCAAAATTATGGTTCATGTGTTGTTTTGGGTATTTTCAAATGAGAACGTTTTTGGTCATAAAGAATGTTGTATGAGGTTGTTTTCAAGATGAATTGAGCATATTTAAACCCAAAAATCACCCAGAAACACTAATGATTCTTAAATTAAAAATTAGGGTTCTAGTTCATACGAATTGGGTTTTCTTGATTGGCCTTAAATTTGATGTTAAAACTTGGATAAAACAACTTACTATGACTCTAAGACTTACCAAAAAAACTTTGGTGTAATTCCTATGGCTAAAATTCTTATGCGTAATCCATGAACTATTAGGGTTTTGGTTTACGCGTAAGATTTTCTACGCGTAAACTGTTTGATGAGTTTCATGCCATAATCTGTTTTAGAATGAATGTATGAGTCAAAATTGATGTTATGATGATGTTATTTCAGGTTTGCTACTCGTAAAACTCATAATCAAGGTAGTTAGAACTTCTAAGCATAAGGATCACCTTACGCGTAGCATGTTATGCGTAAGAGAAATCTTACGCGTAGCATTACGCGTAAGGTTCTACAAAGGGACTACGCGTATCCTGTGAAGGATATGCGTAAACAGTGACATCTACGCATAAGGTCTACTCTTACGAGTAAACCTTACGCGTAAGGTTTTATATACGCCTACGCGTAAGCTTTACGCATAAGGTCCTCCTGTTCCTGCGCGTAATATTTCTTACGCGTAAGACAGGATCCTACGCATAAGCTTGTGTCTACGCATATAACTCCTGTTTACGCATAAGCTACCATTCCTACGCATATGCCTTGATCAAACCTTCGTTATGAATTGTTACGCGTGCAAACTTGTAAATAAATAAATCATAACGTCACGAAACCAATACCGTCACTAATAAGCTTAAATGTATAATGTGTTGTGAAAATATGTGATAACATAAACTTTAAAACCTAAAGTTAACTAACTCACGAAACTTTTCACGACGTCATTGGACTATTGGACAAACAAGTGACTTTGGACTCGTAACAATCATTGACATTGTACATTCAATAATTAGACAATAAAACCTTATGTTAACTAACATTATGTCTTTCGATATGTTGGTTCTTTTGGCTAATATTATTTCAGATCACGACATGGCTGCTCAAATGAATGTGGATGCACCAGATGTTCTCATAGTTGCTGACATCTTCCCTAATGGCTATCCAAGAAAGATTGGAAAGAACAACCTTCGGGTTGACTTTGAAACCCTCACATGCTCAGAATCTTCCTGCCTGATCGCTGTGGATGTTCTTAAGAATCATCCCTACCAGAACATGCTCTCACATTCTGCTACTGTGCCGGAGATCTACATTCACCAGTTCTGGAATTCAATGCAAAGGATCAAAGGTCAAAGTGCGGTGACAGTGACGCTCAATCACAAACAAGTCACCATCACACATGCAGACTTACGGGCTATTCTTCTTATTCCTGAAATCGAGCCAACCGACTTCTATGCCACACCTACTGAAGAGACAGTTCAGCAATTCTTGATTGATATTGGCTATGATGAAGCTTCAGGAATTATCACTAAGCATTCTCATGTGGAGCTTAAGAACATTCCTCAACCGTGGAGAACCCTCTACATCATCATCACCAAATCTGTCTCTGGTCGTGACAGTGGCTATGAGCATCCCAAGCTCATGGAGCTGCAAGTATTTTGGTCATTAATCAACAAGAAGGACATCGAAATTGAAGCTCTGATATGGGATGACATGATGTCATTTCTCAAAAAGCTTGGCTCAAAGATTCCCTATGTCAGATACACAAAGCTGTTGATCCAGAGAGCACTTGGACTTCATCCTGATATTCCCAAGAGGCTCAATGACCCTAACAATCACGACATGTTGACTGAACCTATCCTATCAGTCAGAATCAAGGAATCGTCAACAAAGAAACAGGGTGCTGTGTTACCTGATCACCTTCTGACTAACGAAATCAAAAAGCTCGAGACATACAAAAGGTATCAGGTAGCAGTGAGAGAAGGCAAAGTCGGTCATCTTGATGAGAAATATTCTGGCACACCTACACGGAGAACCAGAAGAGGCAGTGCAGGAAGTACTGCAAGTACTGAAAGTCAGAGGAAGATTCCCAAGAGGAATCCTCCACGAAAAAGGACTATTCCCGCTAAGGAAGCTGCTCCTATTCCCATTCCCAAATCTGAACAGCAAAGAAAGCTTGTGGACGAAAGCTCTGAAGACACACAATCAGACGAAGAGATCTTCTACTCTGAATCTGCAACCGAAGCACCTCCTTCAGTAGCTAAACCTCCCAGTCCTCCAGCTAACCAAGGAAAAGGGAAGACTCCAGTACTTGTGCCTTATGAAGAAAGCTCAGATGAAGAGCTACTGGATACTGATTACAGGAAAAAGGTCAAATTCCTCAGACTCCAACACGTTGCAAAGGAATTTGCTAAGGATCAAATGGGTGGCCCTGGAGGGTCAAGTGGTGCAGCTCAACCTTCACCAGATCCTGATGCGGTTAATCAACCCGATAAGGGATCTGGTGCCACCACTTTGGAACAACAACAAACGCGTGTGCATGACACTATTGAGCATGAATTTGAGGAACCTGATAAAGAAAAGTCCGAGAAAGTTGAGGGTGACAAGGAAAAGACTGAGACAGAAAAGACTGAAGAGAAAGAAAAGTCTGGAGATGATTATGATAAGTTTCTTCTAGACAGTCCTGCTCGCTCAGAGGAGAAAACCTCTTAACCTCCAAAGGACCCAGAGTCTCCTCATGTCTCTTCATCATCAGATTCGTCTTCTCACTCTTCACCACCACCATCAAAAAGATCAACCAAATCAACATCCAAATCAGTGAAGAAGCCAACGGACTCTTGGACTTCTCGAACAAAGACACGAATCGTTAAAGCTGTCAAACAGGTTAGAAAGAAAGACGTGCTTTACAAAAAGATGAATTTCCTCGCTGATCAGATACGGTACCTTCATGACGAGAATGACAAGAGGATAGCAGAAAGGGAGTACATGAAGAAGCTGAAACAAGATCTGCAAGGGGAATTGAACGAAATGATCAAAGGATACACTCACAAGTTCCTTCAAGACACCGTTCCTGGAGTTACAAAGGAAATGTTTACCAGACAACTATATCCGACTCTCTTACATCTAGCCAAGCAGACTATGAAATCAACACTAATGCACGTTAACATCAATCCAGTTGATCCCGTAATCTTCTCAGATGCTGAATTAGTTGACCGGCTGGTAGCTCAAATGTCTAAACGATATGCAACAGTTACCTCTCACGAAGGTAAATTGTTTGAAGCCTTGCTGGAATACCAACTCAAGTCAGCATGCCGAGTAGAAGCTGAAAGGCCGAAACGTCCAAAAGACGATGATGACAAGGATAAGGATAAGGATAACGAGCCCAAACGCCCGAAGAAGTCTGGTGAATCATCTTCTATGCTACCTCCACCCCAACAGACTCCAGCACAACAAAGGTCTCCTCCTCGTTCTTCAACTGATAAACCTCAGGATTCTGAGTTACCACCCCAGTCTCAGAAAACCGGTGATCACTTCGAGTATACGGGTGGTGACGATGAGGAATACCATGAGCCCCAACAACAACCCGCCTCTTCCGACAAAGTACAGAAACCAGCATCCTCATCTAAGCCTAAGAAAAAGAAGAAGAAGGCGCCCAAGGCTGACGTCCTATCATGGCTAGATGAAGATAACACAGAGGAATTTGAATGGTTTTCTACACTTGTTAATTCCACTCCCTACCCAGCTGAAGGTCAAAAGGTTACAGAATGTAGTACATTGGAGCATGCGAAACTTCTACAAGAAAATTTTTGTGTGAAGAAGATGACAAAATCCGAGTTGAAGCGAATCAAGAATGAAGCATTTCAACTGCTAAAAGATAGCTCGGAAAGTGCCATCGAGGTCGAATATCACCTTGATAATATTGCACGAGCCATGTCTAACAACATGGATTGGCTCAACCCAGAAGCAAACATCGACTTCACTAAACGGGACAACCCTCCATATTACACAGACTGGTCTAAACCTCTACCTACAATTGGCCAACCTGATCAGCCTAGGATTCCATTCCGATATTTCTTCAACAAAGACTTGGAATTTCTTCTACACGGTGGCGATGGTTCAAGGAAATACGCTACATCTCTGACACTTCCATTCCCGGCAGCCGAATACTCAAACTGCATAGCTATCGAGGAAAGAGCTAACCACATGTTTTCCAACAACGTGGTTGAGTATGACCGTGATGCAATGTATGGGATTCACCATTGGCCGGAACGCCAAAGAATCTACTACAGAAGCTGCCAGGTTTAGAAGTCTCAACATGCAGTGTTCAGTACTAAGAGTATCATTGCCATCAAACACGTTGATCTTTCGTCCAAATGGGACTACACGTTTCTCAAGAATATTGTGGTCAAAAGACAAGACGAAAGGGATTATGCATTCTCTGAAGCTGACTTTGAGAATTTGTCTATCAACGACATTGAAGACATGTACCTTGCCAAAGTACAGGGTCGCATGAGACAATTTTCAACCGAAGAACAACGTGAATTCATCAAGTCATTGCTCATCTTCATCAGACGCATAGTCATCAAAGAACGTGTAGAATATCTCCAGCTTGCAGTTGAATCATATCAGACCCGTGTCAACTTCAATCCACCTCAGCTTGATCTTCCCGACATCAACCAGCTTTCACAATATACACTCATCAGCAAACCATTCGGCGTCGTTTACCGCAGTGAACTTCAAAGAAATTGCTTGATGGCGTGTATAGATCTTGACAAGTTTGGGGATCACACTTTGAAGATGGTTAGGGACGGATTGGCTTACAGGTTGAAGGATATATGTCAAAAGATTGGGTCTCCTAAGCGATGGAATTCTCATGATCGAAGGGATGTGAGGAGGATCATCACGATGATTGATGAACGGTTGTATAGACGGGATCAGTTCAGAACTCTGGAAAGCTTTGTAGGCGGTCGTCCTAGGATTCCTCTCGCCGGCTATCAACGTCCTGTGCGCATTCCTGGAAAGATTGATGGACTACCTGGTACCCCTTGAACTGCTTCTTTCATTATAACTTTGGATGTGTGATTTATTATGTCTATGGCTTGTGCACACATAACATTGTACAACCCGTAATTGTCAAGAAAGGACCCTGTGGTACGCTTCAGTGCCACAATCCTTATAAAAAGAGCGAAAGCTTCTTACTTTTGAGTGAACCTTATCAAACCTTTCACTTTTCAAAGGTTTTACTTAAAAGAACAAGTACTTCCCCTTATGATTTTCAAAACCTCAACCGTTTATATCACTTGTTGAGGGGGAGTATTTGATTTCAAACTCTGTTCACCAAAATGTTCTTTGTGTCACTCTTCCCACAACACTCGAAATGGTCATATTTATTCTCAATTTTTCAAAAATAACATCTTATATGCCATTTTTGAGGGGGAGAAAATATGTGATAAGAAATATGTTGTGTGTTGCTAGTTGAATTCTCGTGTGAAAAGACTTAACCAACGAATTGACGATACTTAAACTGTTAGTAACCCGAAAAGACTTGTCCGGGACGGGTAATAATTTCAAGCTAGTTCGCTAGTGATGTAAACGTGTCTCGCAAAGGACTTGTCCGAGTAGAATGTACCATTCTAGAAACTCTTGGTAGAACATGAACTCTGACGGGTTTGACAACCTTTCGAGGATTGTCTACACCTTCAAGGTAGTTATTAGAGCTAGTTGTCATCTAAAAACTGACAATGTAACTCTTTAACTACGCAACGTAACCGTGTCTCGCGGGGGACTGTCTATCTTGAGTTGATCAATTCAAAAAGTGCGCGCTCTTTCCTCACTGTGCAAATTTTCGTAAAAAATCTTAAGCACATGTGGAGGGGAGTATTTCTGCAAAAGATCAAACTCTTACAGTGGTACAAAATGTTTTTTCAATCATAACCGTTGTGAGAGATTTTCTTGAAAAGGTTGGTTTTATGGCAACATAGGTTAGTCATGGAGTTATAATGTGACTAAGGTTAGGAATAACCATCCTATGATCCGCCAGAGCCGGAGGGATCTACCCAAGGACATCACAAATAGCTAGAATTTAGAAGTCCTTAGGTATGATTATAAAAAGGAGAAAATGAGAATCGGAGAAAGAAGGAGTTGAAGAATTAAAAAGAAATGCAAAGAAAAGGGTGAAAAGAAATAGCCCTCCAGATTATTCAACTTAGGGCAGGCACCGGGTTCAATTCATATGCTACTGGTTGTCACTAGATGACACCGGTATTGAAGATTAAAAGTCTTCATGGACCCAGTGACGCATGCACTAAACCTTCTTAACCACTCAAGTTTCTCTCAACAGAAGCTTGTTTCATTCTCACAGGGAACCCTACGTAAACTATCGGCTTTCTCTTAGAGATAGCTGGTATTGAAGAAGGAGACCCTCTCCCTAGTCTCCGCTCAGGAAAACCAAAATGCACAATTGAGTCTAGAAGCCACGAGATTCATTAAAAGATCTCTTAGGTACACTTGACATTTCATCACTTGATGTTCAACAATAAGAACATCAGTGGTACGTTATCGAGTCCTTCACAGATCTTAGCAATCTGTCGAGACCATTTATGAGAGGTTCACATTTGTGATCCTCAGTGATTGAATGGAAACTCCTGTCAGGGTCAACATCATACAACCCTGACAGCAGGTCACTTCGGTAACTCCCCGTGGATTACGCTTAGTGGTCTCAAATGGTCTACAGTCGTGAGGTGATGCTTCGGTGTACCTCAGCGACTCATCTGAACCATAGATGTACTTCGGTACATCGTGTTATCTCACTTGTGGGACTCTGGTTCAGGAACGGCCTTTGTGAGAATTAGAGTTGTGTTTGTCACACTATGCTGTTAACACTCTCGAAGTTTAAACTTGTAAGTGCCGGAATCCGCTTATTACTAACAGTTTTAATGTTTTCTTCTTATGGAAGCTCTGGAGCGGAATGATCGTGCAGATTCTTCTCATGCTCACGCCAACATCATCACTAATGGAAGTTCTATCTTAAAGCAACACAAAAGTCAGAATGATTCTTCGTCAAATCAAAGAATCTACAAAGTTAAAGACTTAAAGAACTTCATCAGTACTGAAATCCAACGTCAAAGAGCGTGTGAGCAGGTTGAAGAATGACGTGGAGACACTGTAGCCGCAGACCTGAGGCAGACTTGATGCAGACAACAACATACTATCACTTTCATCACAAAGAACAATGATCTAAGAACAAAGATAAAGATGATGTCAAAGCAGAACTTTTCAAAGAAAACTATCTCTCTACACTGGGGAGATTGTTCGAATCAAGACAATTCTTCTTACAAGAAAGAAGAATGTCAGAAGACGTCAAAGCTACTATTACTACTGCACCTTCACCGTTTATTCATCACTAACACTTAGGGGGAGATTGTTGGAATCACTCCTAAACCTTAATCAAGTGTTAGTAATTCACATGTAATAGTTAGCTTAATTATGGCCTTTATGTTTGTTATTAGCCTTAAGCTTATGTAGAAGGCCCATGAGCTTAGGCCCAAGCCCATAAAGAAAAGGATGGGAATTAGGAGTGTTGCCCTAGCTTCCCACCTATAAATACTCTTGTATAACTCTCACTTGAGGGTTGGTTGTTCAATTTATCCTTTCACTCACATCTCTACGCATAATCGTCTAAGTCTATTGTGTGTGTGTGTTTGTTTATTGTTCATCCGCCTCTATCTCATCTCTATTTCTTTCATTGATGCTTGTGTTGTAAAACTAGTGACCTAACAATCAGTATTTGCAAAAGTACTTTGAAGCAATTGACCCAGGAGACGAATGTTCATTAGTTAGAGGCTTGGAGGATTTAGATTGGAATAAAGATGTAACCCAAGATTACATAGACGAAGACTTCCTCAGTTTCAATGGAACGTTATACGCTCTCAAGGTTAATTCATTTTCGAGATTCCTCTCATTCATGAACTTGTTGAAAAAGGATAATATATTATACAAAAATTGGGAAGTCCTCAACAAGAGATTTTTAGATATGATAAGATGGTTTTACTTGGTGCACTTGAATTATGATGCACTCGTTGTAATTCCACCCGTTGTCAAAGATGTCGAAGTGAACCTGCTATGTTTGTTGAAAAGTGTTGAAAGTTTGGGCGGCTATTTTCCCGTCACCATGGGTGATAAATGGGGAACCATAGCCCAGTTACAAGGCCTAGACATCGAAAATGGAGAAGCGATCAAGAGTTGTTACAAGAAATATTTGGATCTAGTTGTAATCTACCATGAAACCGCTAGTGTGCCTTGGGGTGAAACGTCAAAGAATGTAGGAGACGCAAGCAAAGTTGACTTGGCCATGGACCTACAAGACCAGAAGGACAAGAGGGTGAAGGATGGAGCAATAGAATCCAGTCGAGACCATCTCGGTGTGAGGCTTGAAGAAAATGTTGAAGATGATGAAGATCATGATGATAGCAGTGGAGGAAGTAATGATTTCCAGATCATTACTTGAAGACGCGACAAGCAGGAGTTCAAGAAGTTTGAGTCTAAAACATTAGGGGGGAAATTGTTAGCCCTTATAATGTCTTTAGATCAAAACGTTTAGTATTTAAGTTATTTATGTTTAAGACTTTAGTTTATGTATTTCTGTATTTGTGATTGGATCGAAACATGTATGCAATGGGTCGAAACTGATGTAACCCAAACAGGCCCATTCAATTAACAGATATAGGAAAACGGTTATTCTCCCAACCATCACAATGTTTGGAGAAAACTCATTGTATCGTTTCAATTCCTATATAACGTGAGTTTCCAACCTGTGGAAATCACAACAACATCAATCATTATCAGTATCTAATATAAACCGTTATTTAGTATATTGTTTGTGTTTACCTATTCGTTTACTGTTTTATCCAAACACCATATACGCAGTCTTTTAAACCTTAACCATGAAATCGTTACTCAAGAACAATAATGATGGCGTGAATCCTGTTAATAGTTATTAGTAATATATTTTCACAATCATTTTTAGTTAAACAACTATGTATGTTTTTTTTCTCTAAATCTGCCAAGAGTACTTAATTACTGCACACTCTTAAAAGTCATCAAACTGTAACCACAATGCAAAATGTAGATCAACTTACACGTAAATAAGTTATTCATTGTTTTTAAATTTATTGGTCATTCATTGGGAAAACACATATCAAAAGCTCTGTGAGAGGTATAGAGATTATATCACTGAAATGGAAGTTTATAATATTTAAACAGATATTGACAATCCCACAAAGAATCATATCTTTTGTTTTATATATATATTTTGACTATCGCGCCAAAAAGTTGATCCTATACAAAACTCACTCTAATAGATATATAGTTCAAATTAACATATATTAACACATATGAAACTCACACTTTTGAGAAGGATAAAGAATACATAAGTTGTAATTTTTTGTTATGCGAAATCCTTTTTACTAAAAGAGACACATATATCATAGAATCATAGGCAATACTAGTAGTTTTTATAATACAACTATTTACGGACCCGAAGCCAAACGTAACATATTCGAGGTGAGTCGAGTTTGGTGAAAGTTATCTGAACTCTACTCGATTGCATAGAAACATTGATTATCTACTCAAATGGTTCACGACATATTTGCTTGTGTTTGAACAATTTCAATTGCTAGCAAAATGCAGATATTAATATAGAAACATCCAAAATGAAGATGTAAATAAGGTGTAAGTATGTGATTGGCTAGATGAAAACCCTTTTCCGTACAGCCACCTTGGCAGGTCTGGTGTTTGCCCTGCACCCCTACAACATATGGTCACGCATATTTCTACAGTTGTTCTCTTTTGTTTTTTCTTCATGGGGTCACCACTATGCAAACTGTAGTGTGATTGGTTTGTTGACTTGTTTGACTTACATAGAATTTTCAAATCAAATCATATACTAGTAGTGAATACAACATAGTCATGTGTGACTTGAAAACACAATATTCATATAGCTATTTTAAAAACACGATGCCAAATGCTTCTGAAGTGATATTGTCATCAACAAAAATATCCACGTACTATTTTTTACATTCATCTCAATGATGCCAAATCATTACTAATTTACTATCTATCGTGAACGGTAGACGTATATACGTTTCTTTTTTAAGAAAGTGTAACGATCACTTTCTTTCAGAACTATGGATACATATTCTCAATGTGATTTTGGATACATATACTCAAGGATCTAGCCTCTAACTAAAAATTTGAAGCCCTATGGTATTCCGTACGCACACCCTTAAATATGGCTATAGAAAGGTATATACACTAGTACAAAGGTTTATAATGATAAAAGGACACAGAAACTATGCTTCAAATGCTTGAAACCTTTGAAAAAGCAACGCAACATTAATTATATTCTCAAATGATTTACGAGATCCGCATTGTTTAAGTTTTATCGATTTCACATGCTATAGCCGTGTCAAACAGGTCGCATCAAAGTTTTACTTGCAGTTGTTTAATATTAAATCAGGGTTGCGTGTCATGATAATTTTCTTAACTAAATCAAATGGTATACCGTTGGCTAGTCAGATTCTTACGAAATGGACCTATCCAATCAACTTACCTTTTTCGAGTTAGTTTCTTAATCGTTCCCTTTATTTGGCTAATGATATATTAAAATCTCGTAACACATACGATAACCAAGCATAAATTATACGAGAAAAAAGTTTTGTTTTAATGATATCACCACTCCACCGCAAACATTTAGTTGACCGATCAATACGGCATTTTGAAGAAATGGATCACGAGTGCAATCCTAACTCATAGACAAAGGCCACCGAAACATGTGTTTACTGCTTGAGGCTAGATCCTTGAGGAACGATCAATCGGCACCTAAAAAAAGTACACGAAGTCAGGGTTTCTTCGCCGATTTAAACAAGAGAAATAAAACGAAGGTTTTTATTTCTCTATCCAACTTAATATAAATGCCGAGTATTGTTTACAAATCAAACTTTTACTAAAAAGGTCATGAATTGTTCGGCATGAAAGTTCATTTTTGCTCGTTTATTTATTAAATGAAGAAGAAAAACGAATAAGGACAAAAATTGTGTTCATTCATTTACGTTCACGCGTCTAATGATACACTCACTAACGTTCATTTTTTTTACTTTTGCTCGTTTATGTATAAATATTGTATGTCTTTATAGTATATAATGTTAATAGATATGTGATTTACATACACCCATCTACAAGCGGACACAACAATATCTAAATATGGAATAACTAAAGGGAGGTGATACTCACACCACTTTTTTTTATGCATGCACCACATTCTGCGCATTACAGTATTGTACTGTATAAACTGTAATGCACATAATGTGATGCATGCATAAAAAAAAGTGGTGTGAGTATCAATTCCCATAACTAAATGATGTGTATTAATAAAAAATGAATGTATGAAAATTACCTCGGCTCTTAATAAAATAGGTATAACTAAACATTTGACCACACACAACAATGAAAAGTTATGAACACTTGTCAAGTTTCTTTATGTCGTTGTTCATACTACTATTTGGACAATCTGGAAGTTTAGGAATGACATGGTCTTCTCCAAAAAATGCTCAAGCAAAAACCTTTTTCTCAACGACATTAAACTTATGTTTTTCAATTGGATTTCTTCTAGATATAAAAAAGCATGTCTTAACTGGTTAAAATGGCTTATTTGTCCATATAACGCTATTTCCTTATCTTGTAACTTTTTCTAGCGTCTTGCTAGCTTTCTTTTAATTAAATCGCCGTTCAAAAAAAAGAAAGTTATGAACACTTATAGTTTGTTAAGTTTGCTCTTGTATGTTGTTTGTTTGTAAACGCAAACAATCTTAGATGTTCTTCTAACGAACAAATATAAACAATATATCATATTTTCTTAAAGCTAAAAAAAGTAGTGTTTATGTTTAAAGATAGACGTTGAACTATCTATTGGGGTGCGAGTTTCATTTTATGGTCGACTTATAATCAAACGATATGATTTTTTATTTTGTGGGATGACAAAATTTAAATATTCGATAGAATATTTAGGGAAGTTGTTTGGTTAAAGCTCTAATTTTCATTTTGTTAATACTTTCAAAACTAGAATTACCATAAATAGCTAAAAAAGAAGGTATCACCAAAATAGAAAATAAAGAATCTCATTCAGGAGGCATGCAAGACTTGCTCTGTGTGTGACCGTTTGAAAGAAAATATCAAAATAACAAATAACACATTTAGTTGACCTTTTATTTTGTGTTTTTCGAATTTAAGCAAAATATCAATATCAAAATATTTCTACACCATGTATCTTGAAAAACATTTCATATCCGTTTGAAAAGCATGAACGATAAACCAATACTCGGTTTGTTCCCAAATTATATGTCTATGCTTTCTAATTAGAGTGTTGGGTATGGTAACCTGTTAGTGTGTAACTCTCAGAACATGGTTAGATAATTAATGTCATCAGAAACAAATACCATTATGTGGTTACCGGATATCACTTGGAATCGTGTGATCATTTTCCAAAGTAAACTATTCGACCCTAATGCCTGGGTTACACGAATACCTACTTGGGATAAGACCAAATGTGGTTATAGAATTAGGCACAATTCAATAACCCTTTCGTTTATAAGTGTTTATTGTTTTCTGTGTATGTTTCATGCATAATCAGATATCCTATTTATAGGAGATTACTCTTAGCTAGTCAAATGGAATTATGAGAATTAATCGGCCCATTAATCGCCTCATAATTATCCCCATTATAGCCGTTAGTGGTTACATGACCAATTAAACGTGATCATTATGCAGTTGTAACTGCCACTTGAATAGGTCAAAGCCTGTTACAAGTTAATTTCAGTACTAGCATCAGTACTTTCATAGCACTAGCAGTGTGTACACTGCTTCAGTGGAAACACTGCTTATCAGTGGAAACCACAATCAGTACTTTCCACTAGCACTACCAATACAAACCACTATTAGAGTCAGGGTGTTCATGGACCTTATGGGTGTACACTCCGTACCTCCTAACCCATTACAAGGTGTGAACTAATCCCACAAGTGCACTAAATTTTTCAACAATCCTCCCCAAATTTAGTTCACTTCCTTTGCATGAAAACAAACATTGAACAAAACATGTGTATAAACGAAAATGTCCTGAGGATTGAATTTCCATCTTAGTAAATTACACGTTCAAATATTCGAGAATCAGGATGTTCTAAGAATTGAACCCTTCAACCCATTTGAATACCTGAAGATAAAATACACACAAGTTTTCAAACACTTATCAGCTCCTGACACTATACAAGCCATGTGTCCATATCCAAATTCATAAATGTTGTAAAAGCTAAAAGTCCAAAAGCTCCCTGAAGCGGCAAAACTTCAACATTTACATAGGTGGTTCCTCTTTATTCATGTTCCTGCCAAGCACTTTTTCAAAGAAAATTAACCATTAAGAAGTAAAGACTTCATCCTCCTTTCAGCAGGTTCTGAGCACAACCTTTGGATGTAAATAAAACATGTGCTCCAGTCCACTGAATGTTCAGCTTTCCACATTGAACTCAGCTCCCAAGTTTTCTTAGGAGGGAGTTGGGTGTCCTAGCATTCAGTGACTAAGTTGGACTTAAACACATCCCTTTAGCAGACTTTATAACCAAGTCTCTAGCCAAACCCTTCGTCAAGTGATCAGCTAAGGTTTTTTTGAGATCTAACAAACTCTATAGATACCACCCCATTCATGATAAGCTCACGAATCATGCTATGTCTGACACCTAAGTGTCTAGACTTACCATTGTACATTTGGCTATAAGCCTTAGCCAATGTAGCTGCACTATCACAACGGACAGAAATAGGTGCTATAGGTTTAGCCCAAGAAATTGCACCTCCACCAAGTAGGAATACCCAGCCACTGGTAGACGAGTTGTCTTCAGTGTTACTGATCCAACTTGCATCAGTGTATCCTTCCAACACTGATGGGTAACCAGTATATGAGAGACTATAATCCATAGTTCTCTTCAAATACTTCAGTACCCTCTGAACTGCTTGCCAGTGATGAGCACTAGGATTACTAGTATACCTGCTCAATTTTCCCACTGCAAAGCCAATATCAGGCCTTGTACAAGTCATGACATACATCAAGCAGCCAATTACCCTAGAATACTCAAGTTGAGATACAGCCTTGCCATTATTAGGCATCAGCTTCTCACAAGTATCCATAGGTGTACTCACTGGAGTACAATCAAAGTAATTGAATTTCCTCAACACATTCTCAATATAATGAGATTGAGAGATTGAAATTCTTTTACTTTCATGTTTAGTCCTTATACCAAGGATAACATCAGCCTCCCCCATGTCTTTCATGGAGAACCTTGATGACAAAAATTCCTTTGTCATGTCAACCTGATTTTGGTCAGTGCCAAAGATCAGCATGTCATCAACATATAGGAAAATGATGACTCCTTTACTAGATTCATCAAATTTGCTATATACACATTTGTCAGACTGGTTAAGAACATAACCACTAGACAAAACCACTTCATCAAAATTTTGATGCCATTGTTTAGGTTCCTGCTTCAGTCCATAAAGAGACTTAATCTGTTTACACACCTTGTTTTCATTACCAGGCATGATGAAGCCCTTAGGTTGGTTCATATAAACCTCTTCTTCCAATTCACCATTTAAGAAAGTTGTCTTCACATCCATCTGATGAATAATCAGATTGTGAATTGATGCCAAGGCAATCAGCAGTCTTATGGTACTGATACGAGCCACAGGGGCATAAGTATCAAAGTAGTCAATTCCTGACTTTTGTTTAAAGCCCTGAATGACTAGTCTAGCCTTGAACTTTTCAATAGTTCCATCTACCTTCATTTTCTTTTTGAAAATCCATTTGCTACCCAAAGGTTTGCAACCAGGTGGTAGATCAACTAACACCCAAGTGTTGTTGCCCATGATGGAATCCATCTCATCATTGATTGCTTCTTTCCAGAAAGCAATATCCTGGGACTTCATTGCTTCTTCAAATGTCTTGGGATCATCCTCAACAATGAAGCAGTAGGAGTATTGGTCAGAGACCTCATCCCTTATTCCTTCAACTAAATACAGTTGAAACTCAGGTCCAAATGACTTTGGAGTCCTGACCCTTTCGCTCTTTCTAAGCATAAGTTCAGGTTGTTGAACCACAACCTCATCAGGGACCACTGATGGTTCTTCATCAGGGACCTCTGATACACCAGTGTTATGAGTTCCATTAGGAATCCTCATACTTGGTCTAGGGACTGATGAGAATCTATTCTCATCAAAGTTTCCATCCCTTGATTCAATTATTGAGTTAACTGAAACATATTAATTAAGTTCAATAACATAGAACCTAAAAGCCTTGGAATGCTCAGCATATCCAAAAAAGATGCAGTCAATGCCTCTTTCACCCAAAGTTTTCAACTTTGGATCATTGAGTCTTACAACAGCCCTACAACCCCAAACCTTGAGATAGTTCAGGTTGGGTTTCCTTTTAGTCCTGAGTTCATAAGGGGTAACCTTGTTCCTTTTGTTGGGAACCCTATTTAATAAATAGCAAGCTGTCAACATGGCTTCACCCCCAGAACCCTTGACTCAGTCCTGAATAGGACAACATGGAATTAACCATCTCCTTTAGCACCCTGTTTTTCCTTTCAGAAATGCCATTTTGCTGAGGAGTATAAGGGGCAGTCGTTTCATGGATAATACCAACAGACTGAAAATACAGAGTATCCATGTACTCACCTCCCCTATCAGTCCTTAATCTTTTGATCAAAGACCCAAGTTGTAATTCAACTTCAGTTTTAAACACTTTGAATTTATCTAATGCTTCATCCTTGGAATGTAACAAATAGACATAACAAAACCTAGAAGCATCATCAATAAATGTCACAAAGTACTTCTTATTCCCCAAGGAGGGAGTGGCATGCAAATCACACAGGTCACTGTGTATAAATTCCAAGAGCTTAGTCTCACGACTAACACCTTGAAAATGTTTCTTGGTAATCTTGGTCAACATGCAAGTTTTACACTTTTCAGTGTCCATGTCAAATGCTGGGATCAACCCATCCTTAGACATATCTTGCATTATTTTATAGTGTACATGGCCAAGTCTTGCATGCCATAGGGTAGAGTCAGTCAGGTCAGTGGTGGTAACAAAGGCTGAATTAACACTATCAGTGGTAATATTAAGCCTGAACATTTGATTACACAGATAGCCAAAACCAATAAAAAACCACATTTAGACAAGACAAATTTATTAGACTCAATAACTTGTTTATATCCATGATTATTCAAAACACTACTTGAAACCAGGTTCTTTCTTATATCATGAACATGAATAACATTAAACAAAGTTACAATCTTTCCGGAACTAAATCTAAGATCTACACAACCATGACCATACACCAAGGCTGTTGACTCATTTCCCATGTGAAGAATAGAACCATCATTCAGTGACTCATAAGTCTTGAACCAGCTTCTATCTTTACATACATGAACTGTTGCACCAGAGTCAACCCACCACGCAACATCATCATCCTGCACATAATGAGATTCAGATACATATATAACATAATAAATCTGAAAAGACTTATTAACCATGTTCTGACCTTTCAGTGAGTTGGAAGAACCACCACTCCCTGAACCATTAGTGTCTGATCCATTGGCTTTACCACCAACTTTAACAACCTTGCAATCCTTTTTAATGTGACCAGTTTTGCCACATTTCCAACAAGTAGGTGTTGCCTTCTTGTTTGGATCTGCCCTTGTGTTGTCATGATATTTGCGTTTGCCTTTGTTGTCATTGTACCTAGTGGAGTTGTTATGCTCCACCATATTGACAACAGATGCACCAGCAGCATTGCTACTCTTTGGCTTGTCATTATCCTGCACCTTGAGAGATTCCTTAATGCGCAGATGACTGCCCAACTCAACCAGAGTTAACTCCTCTTTCTTATGTTTCAAGGTATGCTTGAAATCTTTCCAAGAAGGAGGGAGTTTGTAAATGACACAAGAGACTGAAATAGCCTCATCCATGTGCATATTATGTTGTGTGAACCTTCCAAGTATACCAAGAAGTTAATTATATTGTTCCATAACTGGTCTTGAATCAGTCATTTTGTAATTTGTGAAATTACTAACAAGGAACTTCTTACTTGATGCATCCTCGGCCATATATTTGGCATCTAAGGAATCCTATAGATCTTTGGAAGATTCAAAGTTCTGATAAATATCAAACAGAGAATCAGACATACCATTGAGAATAAGACCTCTGCATATGTAGTCATCATTCTCCCATTTGCTCCTCCTCCTAATCTGCTCCACAGTGGCATCATCCCCATGATCAGGAATAGGTGTAGTCAAAACATAGACCACACTCATGCTTGACAGCAAGAAGTGCATCTTCTTCTGCCATCTCCTAAAGTCCACCCCCTTCAAACTTATCCAGCTAAGCAAAGTTTGACGCCATGTGTTTCATTGCAGCAGTTTCCATTGATTATCACAAAATAGTTTACTTTGATTGTTAGTGTGTAACTCCCAGAACAGGGTTAGATAATCAATGTCAGCAGAAACAAATACCACTATGTGGTTACCGGATATCACTTGGAATCGTGTGATCACTTTCCAAAGTAAACTATTCGACCCTAATGCCTGGGTTACACGAATATTTACTTGGGATAAGACCAAATGTGGTTATAGAATTAGGCACAATTCAATAACCCTTTCATTTATAAGTGTTTATTGTTTTCTGTGTATGTTTATAGCTGATAGTATGAATATTAGTGGCCCAAGACCATTAAATAATGCTCGAATCAAGCCCATTACCTAAACTCATCAATAAATACTTGATAGCGGCACGACTTAAATCTCATGTCACGCAAAGCCTGGAGAAAACCCATCAAGCTAAAATGAGCATATAGTAATATTGCTCTCCAACTGTCACTAACAATTATGATGTATCATCTGACATTATATAGTGGGGATGCACGAGAAGCATCACTTGCCAAGGAGGGCAGTCCACCTGTCCCCCTTTGTCTGTCGTCCTCCTCGGATGATCAACACTGGACTCCCTGGCAGCCGTTGATCATCCTGCAAGGGTTTATTTCTAAACCCTACTTGTCTCCCTATACATATAAGGCAACACACACAACTTCACAAGTTTCACACATTTGGGCAAATACTGCCTCAATAAAGTATAGTCTTTGTTTAAGTGTTACCCGAGCTTCTTGATCTTCATCAATCTTATCGGGTCCTTACCGTTTCACGAGAAACCAAACGACAAAACCATTCAGATCCCATTTCTTAAATTGATTTACATAACATACGTAAACATGCCGCTATATGTGGGGACATGATACGAAATAGCCTCAAATTTCTCAAAACTTTTCGCCTATTTTCACTCATTTCTCACTCAAAAACCTTAATTTTTTTTCTTTAGACAAAAGTTTCTCAACAAAACATGTCTCGTGAACAACCCCCTCAAATTTCGGACATATCAAATCACCACCTCGGACCTATCCGAATAAACGACCTCTTTCACACAGAAAAGAGTCAACAAACACCCGAAAAAAAGACTCACCAATCATTCAGAAACCACACAAAGAGGTCTTTAAGGAAAACACATGCAACAATCGACCATGTCAACCTACACACGTCACCATCCCAAAAAAGAACCTACATGGCCTCATAAGGAACATCATATTCTCAGGCCACCACTACAACCACGATTTTACAATCATTTGGAGTTCAGGGAGCTGTAAAGGGTGCTAGAGGGTGTCAAGGAAAGGAACTGCAAGATGTCCAGGTCATGCCACATCACGTCATCTTACCTTGAGCAACTCGTAAAGTAAGAAGGTTGGCTAGCTCTCAGGTAAACTTATTCTAACCTACTTACCCTTTTCCACATTATTTTACACATACCAATCAGGCTAAAACACTACCTAGTAATCACCCTGGATATAGCATAGCCGTGAGTCTAACTTGAGAAGACACCATGACACCACCTCATAGCTCCTCCCCTAGAAACATTGTACACCCTACCCTACACTTGACTTAAATTTCAACCACAAGTACATGGCTAGTAAAATGATAACGCTACACGCGTCGTTCGGGGTCACATGACTTGACATCACTTGTTGTTCATCAATTAGGACACAAGTGATATATTATAGAGTCCTACGCAGATCTTAGCAATTTGCCAGAACATTTATGAGAAGTTTCACATCTGTGATCTTCAGTTATTGAATGGAAATTCCTGCCAGGGTCAACATCAAGCAGCCCTGACAGCAGGTTACTTCGGTAACTCCCCGTGGATTACGCTTAGTGTGTCTCAAACAGTCTACATTCGTGGGGTGATGCTTCAGTGTACCTCAGCGACTCATCTGAACTGTAGATGTACTTCGGTATATCGTGTTATCTCACTTGTGGGACTCCAGTTCAGGAACGGCCCTTGTGAGAAATAGAGACGTGTTTTCACACTATGCTGTTAACACCCTCGAAATTCAAACTTGTAAGTGCCGGAATCCGCTTATTACTAACCTGTTTTTTATGTTTTCTTCTTATGGAAGCTCCGGAGCGGATGGATCGTGCAGACTCCCCACATGCTCTGATACCAATTGTAAAACCTTAGATCTATCAACCTTATCACTTTACCAACACAAATCAACACAACGTAACCCACTTTACGCGTATAACTCGAACAACACAAACCAAACGTTATGCTTAGAAAGAATAAGAAGAAAGGAAAGATGGTGACTTGATGTTTAATACAAACCGTGTATATGTGAAGATAAGATGAAAACAAGAGAGATGTTTTATTTTAAAGGAAGAACACACATACACACACTCAATTGTTAATCCCCTTTTATAACCTTATCACGTATACCCACCTTCACACACGAGTATCACACGAAACACAAACACAAACCTTATGCGTAAAGAAAGAAAAGATGAAGATTAGATGGTGACTTGAATGAAGATATGTGTATTTTAGAGAGACAAAGAGTAGAAGATGAAAACAATATTTCATAAACAAACACACACACACACTCAAGCACACCCCTCAAATGAGACTTTGAGGGGTCTATATAGTACAAGTAGAAGATGCCCTAATGGGCTTGGCATGGGCTCGTTTGGATTGGATTGGACATGGATTGATATAAGGCTAGCTTAACATAACTTCTAACCAATTAGCTTAGTCCAATCCACGAGCCCGTTGACTATTCTATCACGATATCTAACACACGTTACAAAGTTACTAAATGTGAATGACCATCACTTCTAATAAAAACTATTAAGGCTAACATGAAAAATTCGGATTCTATATATAAGATTACAATCGCGACGGCGTCACCTTATGATTTGTGACGCCGTCGGGTCACCGTCATTAGGGTTTCGTCTTGGCCTCGTAAGTCTTGCGACGGCGTCACCTTATGCTTGTGACGCCGTCACCTTCAGTCTCTGACGCCGTCTGGATCAAATCTAGGCCGTCTGAGTTGCGACGACCTACTCTTTTAAAGCCTGAAACCGTCACTTGAAAATAAGAAATTTGGCTACTGAGCCGTCACAAAAGTGATGCGACGGCGTCACAGATAACACCTGACGCCGTCCCCTTGTATTTCAGCAGCTTGAGTGTCTCGATTCTTGACTTTGGCCATTTTCTTCGTATATCCGCGCCTTTTCGTCCAAATAAGTGCCATTCCATCAATTTGCCTTCAAGAGACCTAAAATGTGAAAAGGAGCGATATTAAGTAATAACGGATACAAAAGTGATCAAATAAGAGCTTAAACGACCCCTCAAAAAGGTACATTTTAAAACCTTATCAAATATCCCTACACTTGGTATTTGCTTGTCCTCAAGCAAATGTGCTTTTAGCCAATTAATTTATAAGTTAGGGGTCATGAAGCATTGGTTTAAAACAATCCACAACACATATAAGCCCCGCAAAAGTCATAACAAGCACGGAAATTACATACTAGCACCTCACATGGGGTGTTTGGATACTCACATCTCTCGGGTGTATATGAAATATAACAAGTTGGAAATGGAAGATAAACACTCATTAACCGGTCCTAGTACATAGATTACCATAGGCTTGAGAATAGATCAAACCTCCATCACTTTGGCGTAAGCACCTAGGAAAGACTATCAAAGAGGTCTTTTAAAGGGTTGTAATGTTAGGCGTATGTTAGGGAAACAAAGGGTTTGGTGGGATAGGCTATTTAGTGGTGGCAAGTCAAAAATCTCTATGTTACAAGCATACGAAGAATGGCGTTACTAAGCCAAGACTCGACACTCTAAACTCTAGATAACTGAAACAAACAAACATAAATTTAAAGATAGATGTAGGATGGTAGCCCGTATGTTTTTTTTTTTTTTTTGAACACTCTATTTTTTTTTCTTTTCTCTTTTTCTATTTTTTTCGATTTTTTTTTCATACACTTTTACTGTACCATCCTCTACGGTAACATCAAAATGATAGGGATTTATAGGCACATCCCTACACTTGAGTTTTTATTACTCTACACTAATTTGACCCGAATTGAAAAGATCAAAACACTTGGAGTACATTATTACGCAAATAAAAGGAATTTGAATTAACGTTCCCTTCCAGTCATTTCATAAACTTTAACTTTTCCCATGAGTCCCAATCATCCCAAAACTGTGTACAAAGGATATGACTCGACTTAGCAACTTATGCAAGCAACTAGATAATTGAACTAAGGGTTTGGCGTAATAACAATAATGCACTAGAAGTGAGTGCATACAAGGTATGCTAAGGCGATTTGGGTGTACATTTGGGGGTGGGGTGTAAACAATGCTCTTCATTGATATTCCGGAAAACCGAAACATCACGAGAACCGCGAAAAGGATAGGCTCTGAGGGGTTAACTAGGGGTATCGTGTACTAAAGATGAGTACAACGCAAGGGTGTGGTGGAATTACACAACCGATGTGGAAGAAGTAATTATATTACGGGTATCAAACAAGGGTTATCTTAATGCCTCTTATCATTTAGTTATTCCTAACTACACAAGTGTAGTCTTACTAGCGATCTCGGGATGCATCACAAAACAAGTTCTAGAATCTATTATACTACCGGTTCACACTCTAAGCATTAAATATGAATGCTTCAATTCCTACTAATCTAAGGGCGATCCTCACATTTTGGGTGGAATTTAGGTGGTAAAGGGTTTTTGTGCTAGTTATATAACTTCCTATCCGTGAGACGCTTTTGTTAAGACTAATAGCCCACTCCTATATGCATGAAAAATTTTAAATTTGGTGCCAAAATTACCCTAACCGACATTTTCTCATGGTTTATTACACAAATACAATTGGACAAAGCAAATAGTCAAGGATAAGCATAGTTTCAAAGTTCCCGTTTTATTTTCCCTCCCTACACTTAAACTGAACATTGTCCCCAATGTTCCCCGAATGTATCAAAGTTATGATAATAGAAGGTAATAAAAGATGAAAGAAACTAATACTCCCCTGATTAGCTCGGTAGGATCCGTGTGTGAAGTAGTGGTTAAATCCTTTCCAAGAAGAATGTATGCGTGAAAAGCTCCTTACAACCTTATGTATCTTCTTCTTGATAAATAAAACCTGCACACTTGAAGAAAACAAACAAAACCTTCGCGTAAAATCGGCGGTAATAGTATATATAAGACTCTATTGAACTAGGATATAATGCTTGTGGAATGGATGTTTACAGAATTTTTGGAAAATTAAGACCTGGAAAATTCCAAAAATTTATAAGTAGCTCCGAAAACGAGAAAAAAGTAATCTGTTGTTTTTACTCCTTCCTGACGCCGTCAGATTATCCTGATAAAAACTGGTCTGCGATTTTCTGAAAAAAATTCAGGAAGATTTACATCTTTAGAATCTGGAAAAATTTCTACAAAACATCCATTATGACTCGATAAAAGCATTTGACTCGAACAAACACACATATATATCTTTTAATTAATTGTTATTCTCATGTTTACGTTTCTTTTGAAAACGTGTGTAATCCTCCCTACACTTATCCTTTATGTAAAATACATTTATATGCAATTAAGACGATGTTAAAAACAAAATAAAGCATTTTTATAAATTTAAACATGAGAATAAGCAATCAATAAAAGATATATGACACTAACAAGCAAACAATTAAGCATGGGTTGCCTCCCACGAAGCGCTTTTCTTTATTTATGAGTCTTGTAGCTAGACTCGTAGTCGTGCTCCTACGTGACTTCATTACTGTCACCTTCTTCCTTCGCTTTCCCTTCGTCGAAAGGGCGTAGACGTTGTATGCTTACCGTGGATTCCTTGCCAACGTTGTCTATTATGGTGATTGTTTTATCCATTAGATTGGTTTCCTTCAATGTAAAAGGCCCAAACCATCTTGGCTTATTCCTTCCCCATAATGCTTTTATTCTTGATTTATACAAAAGCATCTTTTCTCCATTCAAAAATTCCTTAGGGTTCTTTTGAGTTTGTGGTATTGTGGTATAGTTATTTCCTAACTTTTTATCACGTTTCCACAATGTCGCATTTAACCCTTGAACCATGAATTCTCTAAGCCCTTTTTCCCATTCAGCCATTTTCTTCTTAACGGCATTATTGGAGACCTGCGAATTCTTATCTTTTACCTTCTCCATAATCTTCAAAGGATATCTCGGAACAATAGGTATCCTAACTTGTCCTTTTCCACTTTTGAGTATCATAATCCCTTCACCGCATTTGATGGTTGCCTTGGCGGTGGTCAGGAAAGGTGTTCCCAGGATTAATGGCAGGTTTTTATCTTCCTCAATGTCTACAATTGCGAAGTCCACCGGATAGACAATATTAGAAACCTCAATTAAGACATCCTCCGCTATTCCTATGGGATAAACATATGAATGATTTGCTAAGGAAAGTCTAAGATTGGTCTTGGTCGGTTCCTCCTTAGTCAACTTATTATAGACTGACAGCGGCATTATGTTTACATCGGATCCCTGGTCGGCCAAGGCATTTAGGTTCTCTAAGTCACCTATGCTACATGGAATTACAAAGTTCCCAGAGATCTCTTGCTTCTTAGTTACTAGCTTTCTCAGAATCGACTCGTACATAGGTCCAATAGGCATGGTGTCATATTCTTCCTCTCCTATTTCACCTAAGAGGGCTTTCCTAAGAACATCATTGCACCTAAAGTTTTTCACTTGATTAACGATTGTTTTCTTATTGATCTCATGCTTAAGGTAATGCTTGATGAATTTGGGTTCATCATCAGTCCGAGCCTCATTCTTATCCTTACTATCCTTGCTGCTCTCAGGCTCCTTCTTCTCAACTGCTCCATCCTCATCGGAAGCAATGGAAATGGTGTTACCAGAAAAAGTGGGGGTGGCGTGCTCATCGTTCCTCACTAGCACCTTCTCGGGAATCTTCGTCTTAGTGTACTCTTTCACTAAGTCCATCATCTCCGCCAATGTTTCCTGTATTTCATCCCTTTGTCCATTGAAGGCTTTTAAGAGGGTGTCGATCTTGGTTGTCATCTTGCTTTGTCATTTCTTGAAATCGGCTTCAAGTTGCGTCAATCGAGCTTCTTGAGATGACATGAGTTTGGACACCATTCCCTCAAGACTAGTGGAATTTTCGGTGTTTGGAGGGTTGTTGTAGGATTTTCCTAAGTTATTTGGCTCGAGCTTAGGAGTCTCGTAGGAGCTCATTAGAAATTTGACTTGAGCTTCAAGTTCGAGCATCCTACGATTGGAAGTTCGTGAGTCAATGGGAGGCAAAGAGACTGCCTTATCAGTTTTGGACAATTCACGGGGGTCATTCCAACATTCGTTTTCATAGAGGGCAAGGTCCTCTATTATACCTCACGATTCTTCCACGGTGAGATCACTAAGTTTTCCACCGGCCGCTTGGTCAATGGAACGCTTAGTGGGGAAGTTGACATGATCGTAGAAGAGTTGGACTTGAAGCCAAAGATCAATGCCATGATGGGGGAGTTTACGGAGTAGGTCCTTGAATCAAGTCCATGCTTTGTAGAGAGACTCACCTTGAAGTTGTTGAAACGTTAAGATGTCTCGTCTAAGTTTAGTGGTTCTCCCTGGTGGGAAAAATTGAGCAAGGAAGCGAGAGGTGAGATCATCCCAACTTGAGATGGAGCCGGCGGGAAGTCGCTCAAGCCAATTACTAGCTTGGTCCCGTAGAGAGAATTGGAAGAGACGCAGACGCGTGGTCTCCCGAGTAGTAGCATCGAGGTCGATGGAATCGAAAATTTTAAGGAAATCCTTAAGATGCTGATTAGGATCTTCGGAACGAAGTCCATGGAATGCACATCCGTTTTGCACCAACCGGATGGTGTCGGATCGCAGGGTCGTAGTTTGGGCTTGGTCGAGAAGCTCAATGGTGTTTCTATAGCCTAGGTGGCTAGGTCTGGAGTATTCACTAAGAGTACGGGCTCTTGGCGGGTCATTTGGTGGTAGGTTGATGAATGATGGTTGGTTATCACCTTCCATGATGAAAAGTGATAGGATTACGAACAAAGGTCACGAAGAAGGGGGTAGACTACGAGAAAGCTAAAAATGAGAAAAATTTACTTGATAGGAATCAAGCAAAGAAACCTAAACGAGGTGGACTACTAACTAGCTATTCTATTCCCCGGCAGCGGCGCCAAAAACTTGATAACGCTACACGCGTCGTTCGGGGTCAAAGGAACTTCCTTTTCGTCGAGCAAGTTTTTCAACACCCTAGGCAGTGAACCTAATCGTTGTAGTGTAGTATTAAGGTAAGCCACGGGAATTGATATCGTTCTCTAGGGGAATAGGAATGCTAGTGAGAAGTTACTACGCTAAGGTTGGGGTTGAGGAATTTTTTTTTTATCTTTTTATGTTTTTTAGGAAATGGAAAAGTATGAATCTCGGTGTTTGGATTTGGGGGAGGGGTTGGTATTTCTACCGATTATTTCTACTTATCTAATTATCTAAACTAGTGGTGAGGATAGTCTATGTCTATTGTTGTGTGCTCGTATGATAGTTAAAGATGTGTTTACCTAGATGCTACTACTCCCTAGTTATCTCCTATTGATGGTTGAATCGTCACGTCCTTATTCTTAACGCGTTGTGTTTTCTAAGGTCGTAAGGTGTGCATTCCCTAACTCTTTGAAGTCACCTTTAAGCGTAGTAAACGAAATCCACTAAGTCATTCATAAACTAACTTTGAGGTTATCTTTGGGTTTAGTAAACGAAATCCACTAAGTCATTCATACACTATCAAAGATTTATCAAGTATTAAACACAACGATAGCCTAGTCGCACTCCTAAGCCGATTACAATTAAGATAAGAGACAACCTAACAATAATTAACAACTAGGTTTCATATATCTAAGCAAACACACAAGTAATTTAGCCGGACATGGTAAACATGCAAGCATACACACAAGTAATTGAAGACATAATTGAATTAATGAAGTAAAACACTTATCTTGATGTAAGATAGGGTTTGGAACCCTAAAATACTGTTCAAGACAGCCTTGGTTTGGTTTAGGTTTTTACTCCAAAAGACTACACACTAAAACTGAAAAATTCGGATTCTATATATAAGATTACAATCGCGACGACGTCACCTTATGATTTGTGATGCCGTCGGGTCGCCGTCATTAGGGTTTCGTCTTGGCCTCGTTAGTCTTGCGACGGTGTCACGTTATGCTTGTGACGCCGTCCCCTTCAGTCTCTGATGCCGTCTGGATCAAATCTAGGCCGTCTGAGTTGCGACAACCTACTCTTTTAAAGCTTGACACCGTCACTTGAAAATAAGCAATTTGGCTCTTGAGCCGTCACAAAAGTGATGCGACGGCGTCACAGATAACACATGACGCCGTCCCCTTGTATTTCAGCAGCTTGAGTGTCTCGATTCTTGACTTTGGCCATTTTCTTCAGTATATCCGCGCATTTTAGTCCAAATAAGTGCCATTCCAGCAATTTGCCTTCAAGAGACCTAAAAGTGAAAAGGAACGATATTAAGTAATAACGGATACAAAAGTGATCAAATAAGGGCTTAAACGACCCTCAAAAAGGTACATTTTAAAACCTTATCATAAAATCATATGTTATGGCTCACATAGGGTAGGATAAAGCATTTCCCTAGTCTACCTAAAACCAAAAATCCTAAAGCAAAAACTTGCCGGGACAACCCTATCACATGGACAAAGAAACCTCCTCACTTTGATAGACCATCTAGGATATACAAAAATAATCAAATACAACAGGAAACCCTCATGGAAAAAATAGAAAGTGTCCACATGATCCAATCATGGCACTCATACATAAAACAGGGGCAGCGAGGTTATAGAAGACTAGAAACGTACCCCATCATGGGATACCTTCATAATATCAGCTATCCTCGTTGTCATCAAAACAATGATAGACTCACATAATAATAGTAGAATATACATGGACATAGGGAATTCAATCGACATAATGTAGGAAGAATTCTTCAACAAACTCCCATAACACATCACGTCAAACCTTAAACCAACAACTACACCACTTATTGGCTTCTCAGGAGAAAGATCTTACTCTGAAGGTGTAGTAACCCTAGAACTCATAGTCGGTCAAGCCTTAAACCACCAATCATGCTACAATTTCACATCCAAATATAGCGTAATACTCGGAAGAACATGCCTTCAAAAGCTCAACATGGAAGTTTCAAAGATCAGATCCCTAGTAGAGTTTCCAAAAAGGGAAGGAGTTGCTACAGTCAAAAGCGACTACCCTGTCAAAGATGCAAGCTTAGCAGCCACCGTGGAGAAAAGTAACATGAGGGAGATCACATGGGAACCAATTCCGAGAGACAATCCCAAACAAGTGAAAGTCATCATAAAACCCGAATACTAGATCAGCCCATCATTATCGGATTCAACCTCCCACCTCAGGTTCAAAATCAACTAGTACAATTGTTAGCAAACAACTTGGATGTGTTCGCTTGGAAACGATCAGACATGACTAGTATTCCTAGAGTACTAGCCGGACATAGCCTTGGCCAAAACCAATATGCACCAGCTATTGGACTGAAAAGAGGCAGTCTTTCTTTAGAACAGTCTCATGCTATGAACTCTCAGGTCACAATCATCTTACGGCTAGTTAAATATCAAACATGGTTTTCAAACCTAGTCATGGTCAATAAAGTCCACGGTACGTGGTATATGTCGGTTGACTTCACTAGCCTAAATAAGGCATGTCTGAAAGACAACTATCCCTGCCTCACATCGACAGTAATGTGGAATCCTTGGCCGATTTCAAAAATAAATGCTTTCTTGATGCATACAAAGGATATCACCAGATCCCAATGAAGGAATCTGACAAAGACAAGACCGCGTTTAGGGTAGAGGAATGTAAATTCATGGGACACATAATCGATACCACGGGAACCAAGGAACCCCAAAAAGATTCAGGTGATACTTGACATGACTCTACCCAAGAACCTAAAGGAACTACAAAGCCTAAATGGGAAATTCGTAGCTCTCAGCCGGTTTCTATCAAAGGCATCTGAAGAAAAGTTGCCATTATTCAAAATATTGGTCGAATGCAACAAAAATAAAGAGTACGAGTGGACGGAGGAAGCCGAAGTAGCATTTCAGGACCTCAAAGTGTTCCTAACCGAAATACCCACCCCGAAGGCTCTAGTACCTAGGGAAACCCTTACCATGTACTTAGTAGCGTCCCAAGAGGCAATCAGGTCAGTACTCATATCAGAAAGGAACAAGCCTCAAAATCCAATCTACTTCTTCAGCAAGATTTTCAGGACACACAAATCAACTATCCTCAATTGGAAAAGCATTTCATGATTTAAATCGGGTACTTGTGCACGACCAACGAATGACAACATTGTTCATTTGATGTGGTTATTTCGGCACAAGTTTTTGGCAGATGGTACTCTTAGTCGCTATGTAACACCCCCAAATTTGGTTTAGCGGAAGCATTTGGTTCATGGGGTGCTACTAAATTGAAGATCACAACACAAGTAATAAAGAACGGAATACATACTCCGTTTAATTCTTAAAATTATTTTGAACAATGTTTTATAATCAAGTTCAAATAAAAAGTAAGGCCCATAAATTTAGTGGTCCCAATAATAAGTCATAGAAATGTGTCAAAACACTTCTTTAGGAATTTTACGACCATTTTCTCGCCTTGCCTTGCATCAAACACTTGAGAAAAATATGCTAAAAGTCAGCAAAAAGCTGGTGAGTTCATAGGTTTAAAAGTAAAACAGTAAGTATGGACAAAAATAAAAGCATATGAATATTACAACAAATATAATGACATATGAATGAAAGGCCATTATGCTAGCACTAAGTTCATGCAAAAATGAAGTCATACAATTTAGGGTGCCCAATGTGAGTGTTTGTCCCGCTACACTCGGTTCTGACATGGTATTTCACGCTTCCCAATGGGAACTGACGGTTCGTGAAAAAAGGGCATTTCTCGGGACTTAAGAGCTTAGGCTAAACTACGTAATAGTAATCATGCAATAGTTCAGGTCCATAAAAAGATTTGCATATTTTCTCACCCCAAAATCTATAAAGTAATTTATCAAGTAAATACGTGGCTTTTAACTCACCTCGGCAATTAGTAGTCCGAAGGTGGAAATCAATGTGTGTTGTGAAACCGCACCGACACGCGACCTAAGTAAGTAGGGCAAAATTTAGTTCATTATTTTAGTTAAGGCTTATTAAGGTATTCTTACTTAAAAATGGTTAGATTATTGCTTGGTATTGATATCAAAAACAAAATTTGTTTTCAGCATATTCATAAGGATTTACTATTTGAAAGTATAAGCAATCCGAATGTATCGAAATTGAACGGGTCTTCAATACTGAAAAGTTATCGACGAATATGGCATATACCATAAATTTAACTTTTATTAGTTTACTAATACGAATATACGCGTGCATATAATTGTTCATGTTAGCACATAATTATATTGTCAAATCAAATAAAGTTGTTTTATTTATAATGCTTCTATTTGAAATGATTATATAGTTTGTTAATGTATATATGTCGAAAATAGGTATGTTACTCGTGTAAACCTTTACATGTTGTGTTGTAAATAAGATGACTAATTTAAGAAAACGTGTTAGAAAATATGCGCAATTGAAAAGTATCCGATTAGACCCTTATGAAAGTTTAGGTAATAAAAGTCTTATTTTCACAATTTTGATTTACGACTTGTAATAGCACAACTATCGTGAGGGAGACGAGTTGACGACGACGAAACAAAATGGGTAAGGTATCAAATTGACAAAGAAGTATACGGATACGAAATGTTCTAAGATTCTTATAATTTGGTTGCCGGAATCATTTACGTGATTCTTCTATTATAACGATGTGCGTGGATAAAATATCAACTAAGTGTATGCACACTTATTTTGAATGGGCTGTGACCCGGTGGGGAATATTGGGCTGGAAATGGGCTTCGGCCTAGTTGTCGACCACTTACTCATTCGAGTAAGGTGTGGGTTGTGGCCCAGCTAGAGTAGTAGTTTGGTAATGGGCTTCGGCCCATTAGTCGACCAACTACCCTTCTATATCAAACATGGGTTGCGGCCCATATGGCATGCCCAATTGAAGTAGATTGATTTTACAAATTTCTGCAAATGACATGTTTGGGACGTAGGGCAATTTCAAGCAATGTGTCATCGACTCGGAATTGAACTCAAACCGAGCGTGACACCGACTCATGTGCTTGAAAACCACCTCGACTACCCAACCGATCAACACATTACAAGTTTACCCATGCCCGCCACATTAATAGTTTACCCCATACATGAACACAAGATGCTCCTTAATACATTTCGGATTGAATAGAGTCGGAAGAAAATTTTATACTAACGCCTTAGTTATCTCGACTAAGGATGTATATTCAAGCTATCACTACGAGACACAACTAGGCCTACATTCCAACCAATATACCAAAGACTCGGAATCAAGAATGTGGCAAAGTCGTTTGTGTCAATCAAGTACAACTCGACCCGACTTTGACTCGACACTCTCACACACCCTTACGGTTTGTGCCGGATGTTGGGTCAATCACACTTAGCAAGAATAACACCCTTGATGAGGGTCTATTTTTAGTCGACAGTCACAACAAGTCCAAAGGACATAGATGCGAGCTAGTTCGACAACTTAATTCTCATGTCTAAAATTTATACTAAATTGGTTTTAAGCTTTTAAGGTTTTCTTTTCCTTTTTTCTAGTTCACAATCGAAAGAACAAAAGAACAACAAAAATAAAACTACCACGAATCAAAATAATTATAACACCATTTAGCCCAAAGGTTTAATGATTCATCAAGGGTGAAATTTTATGTGTTCATACCCATATCTATCGACCAACAAAACAATTCACAAAAATACTTAACAATGAAAGTGACCAAATACAAACATCAATATACACAACAATTTTCAGAATACTCAAAGGAAATTTTTACCATTACAAATTAGATAGCGAGTACAGGTATGAACCGACCCAAGAGAGTTCAATTTACCATGATTCCTTTAGGATACCACCAAATTGGAGCTTGAATTGTCTAGTACACACCATTAATTGCAAAACCCCCAAACCAATTTTTGAATACCATAAGTCTTACTTGTTGGAATCACTCCTAAACAGTATTATCAAGTGCTAGTTAATTCATTGTAATAGTTTGCGTATTTATGGCTTTTATGTTTGTACTTAAGTGCTAGGCTTATGACCATGAGCCTATGCAAAGGCCATAAGGCCAAGGAAGGGACTAGATGTGTTGCCCTAGCTCCCTTCCCCTATAAATACATTGTAACCTCTCTTTGGAGAGGTGTTGCTCACTTTCAATACTACGCATAAACCTTTCTCTCTATCCATATGTATGTGATTGTGTGTAGCCGTCTCCTCTTCATCTCATTTCTATCATCTACATACTTGTGTTCATTTATGGTGACCTAAAAGTGGTATCAGAGCTCTCCGTAAATGAACACAAATATGTAGATGATAGAAATGAGATGAAGAGGGGACGACTACACACAATCACATAAGTATGGATAGAGAGAAAGGTTTATGCATAGTATTGAAAGTTAGCAACACCTCTCTAAGGAGAGGTTACAATGTATTTATAGGGAAAAAGAGCTAGGGCAACACATCTAGTCCCTTCCTTGGCCTTATGGGCCTTTGCATAGGCTCATGGGCTTTCTACATAAGCCTAGCACTTAATTACAAACATAAAAGCCATAAATACGCAACCTATTACAATGAATTAACTAGAACTTGATAGTACTCTTTAGGAGTGATTCCAACAATCTCCCCTTAAGTGTTAGTAATGAAGTAATAGGGTTGCTTGACGTCTTCTAGCATTCTTCTTTCTTGTGAGTAGAAATGCTTCATGTTCCAACAATCTCCCCTTAAGTTCGGGATCTTGTTTCTTTTGAAATTTTCAGCTTTGACATCGTTGTAATCTTTGTTCTTTGTTCTTTTTTGGATGTTGTGATAGTATGTTGTTGTCTGTCATTTTTCAGCTTTGTTGCTCAGGTGTCTCCACGTCTTTCTCCACCATGCTCACACGTCTTTTGACATTGATTCCACTTGTGGTGTAGTTCTCGAGCCTTTAAAAGTTTGTAGATTCTTTGGCTTTGAAGAAGAATCATTTTGATTTTTGAGTTGCCTTTGATTTTGAGAGAACTTCATTTGTGATTGATAACGCTACACGCGTCGTTCGGGGACAAAGGAACTTCCTTTTCGTCGAGCAAGTTTTTCAACACCCTAGCAAGTTTCACTTGCGTTCTTATAGTTGAACGACAAGTGATGAAAAGTCAAGTGTTCCTAAGAGATCTTTTGATGAATCTCGTGGCTCTAGACTCAATAGTGCGCTTTGGTTTTCCTAAGCGGAGATTAGGGAGAGGGTCTCCTTCTTCAATACCAACAATCTCTAAGAGAAAGTCGATAGATTACGTAGGGTTCTCTGTGAGAATGAAACAAGCTCTTATGAGAGAACTTGAGTGGTTAAGAAGGTTTAGTGCATTGTGTCACTGGGTCCATGATGACTTTGTCTTCAATACCGGTGTCATCTTGTGACAACCAGTAGCATATGAATTGAACCCGGTGTCTTCCCTAAGTTGAATAATTTGGAGGGCTATTTCTTTTCACCCTTTTCTTTAACTTTTCTTTGTAATTCTTCAACTCCTTCTTTCTCTGATTGTCATTTTCTCCTTTTTCAATCATACCTAAGGACTTCTAAATACTAACTACCGGTGATGTCCTTGGGTAGATTTCTCCGGCTCTGGTGGATCATAGGACGTTTATTCCTAAACTTAGTCACCTTATAACTCCATGACTATCATATGTTGCTGTGGAAAACTAGAATGGGGGGTTGAATAGTTTTACCAATTTAAAACTTCTTTTTAAATATTTAGATCGACTTATGTCAATCTATTTGGATTTTTATGTTGGACGTTGATAGATAGATATATAAACGTGTAATGAAAGATAAAGAGTAAGAAGCACATCACCACGACACGAGTATTTATAGTGGTTCGGCTACAAGGACACCTTCCTTGCCCTACTCCACTCCCCGAGTCACCTACTCGAGAGTTCGTAAACACTACACGACACCAACTCCTTATGGCGGAGAACCTTCACAACGTCGCCTACTCTTTTCCTGGTACTAGGCTAACCACCGGGTTCTTTCACACCAAGGTGAACCACACCTACACGACGTTGCCTACCCTTTATTAGGTACTAGGATAAGCACCTAGTTCTTTCACACCAAGGAGAACTAATCCTATCACAACGTCGCATACCCTTTATTAGGTACTAGGCTAAGCACCTAGTTCCATTACTATGGAGGAACTACTACCCAATATTTCACAACACCTAAACCCAAAGGAGACCCACTCCTTATTAAAATACCTTCAAGGATATCACCATCCTTGATCACACCTATTACTATAAGTATAACGATGCACCTCATCGATTATACGACCTTGGCATTCTTCACTAATGCCTCTTGACACAACGCTTGGCATCTTTCACTAATGCCTTCGTCTTGACACCTTTAACATTCTTCACCAATGCTACTTGACACAACGCTTGGCACCTTTCACTAATGCCTTCCTCTTGACACCTTTAGCATTCTTCACCAATGCTCTAGACACGAACGTTAAGCATCATTCACTAATGCTTACGCCTTGATTCCTTCGGCATCCATCACTAATGCCTTTGACACAACAGATCTATGGAGGCAGAAAGAACTATCAACAAGAGAACTTTAGTAATCTTGATGATGACGAAGTATGGCAACTCATGGACTTGAGCTTGCTCGACTTCAAGCGGTGGTGATCTCGCCTTTAAGAGGAACCTAGAGAATCACACAAAACAAAACAAACTACATAGAAAGATCTCTTGGATCTGTGGTTAGAGAGTAACAATACTTGGCGAAAGTATGTGTGAGAGTGACAAGTTGAAAGGAAGAAATGGCTCTCTATTTATAGAGGATTTTCTTCACTGTTCGCCGGATCCCACGGATCCCTCCCATATGGGATCCGTCCAGTGTATTACTAGGGATCCGTGGGACGCTCTCTTTTACCCATGGGTATTTTTGGTTATGGGTCATGGGTTATGGGTTGATCCATGGGTTTTATACTAGATACATGAACTTGGTTAAGTGGTATATATAAAACCATGGGTTATGAGTCAGTACCATTTCCTAGTTTCTTACCCATTTAGTATATACTTGTTTCTACCCATTTTGGTATAAACTTGTTTTGACCCATTTTAGTATAAACTTGTTTTGACCCATTTTAGTATATACTTAGCTATAAGTATATGTTAACCCAATATGTAAACACTAGTTGTTATACATATGTATCTAAATCATAAAATCACTTCTACTTGTTTTAGTGTTTTATGTGAAAACGTTAGTGTGTTAGAAAACTATTGAATCAAACTATTTACGTATTTTATTTGTTTCGTTAAAATGATTTTACGTTTGTTATCGACAAAACATTAGAAGATCGTAAAATATAAATAAACGTTTTTACGGCTTATTTGTATTAACAATCTCCCCCTTTTTGTTGATGAAAAAACATAAAATTATTTTAAGGAAAAACTAAAATTCGTAGAAAATTTGAATTAGTAGTTTTTACTTTCTTCTCCCCCTTTATGTCGAAACAAAAAGTGTTAAAAGAAGCTAACAGAATTTTTGTAAAAAAAATGTAAGAAGAAACGTAAAGAGAGCAAGTGACGGGAATGGTACTAATCTTACCTCCCCCTTGACGAGTCCATCCCTTTGAAAGGGCGTCAAGTATATAATGTAAATACGTAATGTGTTTTGCTAATAAGTTTGCAATGTTTTCGTCTATGTGACGAAGAAATGCTCCCCCTTGAACATTGCAATGATGCAATGGGGTTTCATGAAGTTTAATCCAAAAATGGATTATGTTGCATATGATTTGCAATATCATTTGACACAAAGCTCCCCTAGCTTTATGGTGTCAAGAGCTTCATGTGTATTTTGAAAATCTACAAGATAAAGGTTAGAAAAACAAGAGTATAGTGCATAATTTCCTGCAAACAAGACTCAAGTTAGTAGTAATTAGGGGTGAGCAAACGGACCGGATGGACCAGACCGACCGACAAAACCGACCGGACCGAACCGAAACCGACCGGACCGATGGACCGCCGGTCCGGTCTCGGTCTACCATTTTTGGCAAATTCGGTCTCGGGCCGGTCCGGTACGGTATGGACCACAAACCGGAAAATTAGCCTTGTTAGACCGGACCGACCACATTCGGTCTCGGTCTTGGTCTTGGTCTAGAGTTTTTTCCGGATTCGGTCTCGGTCCGGTCCGGTTTTCGCCCGATGATCAGCCCTAGTAGTAATATGTGTTTATGTACCACAGATCCTACGGTTCCCTTCAAGGAGGGATCCGTCTTGGCATGTTGGAGGGATCCGGCTATCATATGATAGTTTCTTCAATAATGAAGATGTGCCAAACAATGCTCATGGAGAAGTGAAATAAGTGTACAAAATAGCAAGCACAACACACAACAAAACCAAGGCATAAAAATATTCATTCAATAAAACAAGAGATACTTAACAGATCTCTAAAAATAAGAGAATGAACTAGCCATACAAATATTATTAATACTAATGAGTTACCCAAACTCAAGTTTCAACTTAAAGTCTTAATGATGATCAAGGATGAGATAGGTTTCCTAAACGTTCTAAGTTGTGACTAAGATGCTCATTGTTGTTTAGGTTTGTTGACCTCTTCGAAACGTTCGCGAAGATGATAAAACATGAAACGTTGCTCCTCACGTAGTTCATGTATCAACCTTTCAACATGTTGACAATGATAGCAATCCTTGTCATGGTTTTGAGCTTCTTGGAGCGGAGGCTCAAGTGAATTGAGTTGAGGGTTCTCAAGGGGAGGGATTGGTGTAGGCTCATCAAGTGGAGGCTCAATAAGGTTTGAAGATGGAAGCAAAGGAGTTTCAACATCCATGTGGTTGGGTGGTTGACTTTTATGTCTTCTCAAAATCCAAAATGGGCTATTTTGAGGAATTAGGTGGTTAGATGTTGGTGCAAGTGTTGATTCAACACTTTGGTTTTGTTGCACAACTTTTTCAAGTGAATTAGTTGGCCAAGGAGGTAACTCCTCTACGTTTTGAGAGTGTGGAGATGATGTGGTTCTAGGTATTGATGTTGTTGGTTGGGTTGAGAAAGGTGTGTTTGGTTTAGTGGAATTTGGTGATGAGATCCTAATGGGAACAATCCTTTTGGGGATTAATTTGATTGGTTTCCTAGTTGTAGGGGAAATCCTAGCATTGGTAGACTTAACTGGAGATGATTCGGTTGAGGAAACATCGTGTATGACCCTAGTAAGTTTCTTGGGTGGTTCTTGGGTAGATGAGTTAGCACTAGGAGCTTTTCTCATGATGAAATGACTTAGGTAGATGTTTGTAATTGCTGAGAGTTGTGTTTGTGTTTGATGACTAAAGTGTTCTAGTAATGAGGTTTATAAGGAGAGGGATTTGACAAGTGCATTTAAGACTTAATCCACTAATATCCTTGGAAATGTGATGATTAACATGCACAAAGATGAAGTTCAGAGTTTCACTGATCTAAGGACTCATTTAAGATGAGATGGAGTGTTTGAGTGAGCAAGATGAGCTTGAAATGATTGTTTTACCTAGAGTTTGACTAATTCTGTCACCCGGATCCCGCGGTTCCCTCCCTTGAGTGATCCGGATAGGGTAAATCAAGGGATCTGGCTCTCAGCAGTTATGACAGGTTTAGAAATGGTGTTTCTAAGGACTAAGGCCTGTATCATCTTGAGTGTTTCAGTTATCCTAAGTATCTAAGATGAAGGTGTACTTGAATCATCAAGAGTAATGAGTATCATAGCGAATGATTGCTTTTATGGAAGGAAAATGGGACTAGATGACTACCAATGGATGTTCAAGGATTACACTAAGGATTTAGGTGGTGTCAAGTAATAATAAATGATCATAATGATCAGATTTTAGCTTGAGATGGAATTTAAAAAAATCCTTAAAATTCAAAAGAATTAAAAAAAACCAATTTTTAACTCATTTTGAGGTAAAGATGACTAGAAACAATTTCCTAAAGTTGTTCAATATGTCCAACTAAGTGTTTTGGAAGATGAGATCTAATTTGTGAGTATTGAAGCGGAAATGTGGTGAGTATTGATGTGTTGATAAATCGTGAGACATTTTTGACTAGGATCTTATGTGAGCTATGAGTGAGTCTAATCCTTTCTCATCCTTGAAGTGATCTTAGTTGAGTTCTAAAATCTTATGTTAAGCTAATGTGATGTTGTCTAGGAAGCTGTCATGATGCAAAGGAGGCTGAATTGCTGATCTGATGTCACGGATCCCACAGTTCCCTCAAAGGATGGATCCGTCAAGGCTAGTCCTAGGGATCCGGCATCTGCAGATCAGATTATTCACAGAATGATGTGCATAAATGTGCACACTAATAAATTGCTAAACTAAACAATAAGAACAAGCATGTCATCACAAGGCAATACACATAAATCATGAAAGAAGAAACAATATTCAAATAACCACAAACCAAAGTGTTAAAACATAATCATCCACACATAATAAAGCAATAAAAAAATTCCTATTGTCTATTTAGTCAATTATTTCTTTTCCTTTTTGACGACTTTGTGAGGTTGTAAGCAAGATTTTGAATCATGCCCCTCAATTGTTTGAATTCCGCGGTCTCGTTTGGAATGGTTGGAAGTTGTTCGTAGTAATCAAAGGATTCCAATTCAATGTTGGCTGTGGGGTCGACATCTTCTTCTTCACTTTCTTCTTCTTCACCAGCCGAGGAGTCCGAGAGAGGTTCAGGTTTCTTTCCATTGACCATGAACCGTTTAGAGGGTATTTTGGTGAGAGGTACCATGACATGATCGGCAAAGAAATGATCATTGTTGATGGGAGAAGGTTGCAATGCACTAGCATACTTACAAAGTCGTGTTAGGAGCATACCATATGGAAGTACCATGTTGGAAACCTTGAATACCCCGGCCATTCGTCTTACCATGTAATAGGCAAGATTAAATGGCCTTTGGTGGATAAGACAATAGATCATTTGCACAAGACATGCGTTTGGATGATCTTTGTTTCCAACTAGGCTAATGACGTTTTCCTAAGAATTTCTTCCCATTTTCTAAACATGGGATGGATTTCGAAAAGTTCCATTTGAAAAGGGTTACGGTGAATAAGCTTCTTGTTTCGGTCGAAACGGGATTGGTCGGTTCTAATCTTGAAGACGGTGTCTCGAATGGTTTCGGGATCATCGAGAGGAGTATTGTAGAGAGGTTTAGAATCAAGTGCAAGGTTTTGAGCATTAATTGCCCAATCTTGAGAGTACATACAAATTTCTTCACAAGGAATGCGAAGAATTTGAGCAAAGGTGTTGAGAGAAAGAGTAAAGTTTTGTTTGTTGATGATGAAGGCGAGTGAAATGCTATCATCGGCGTTTCGAATGATTCTAATGCTTTTGTAAAATTCAAAGATGAACACCGGACAAATTTGTTTATCAATGTCAAGAAGACAATCAAAGTTGATTGCCGAGAAGACTTGGCGAATGTCGGTATCCTCAAGGAAACATTCCTTGATTACACGACCTTCGTGGATAAGTCATTTTCCAAGTTTTTTGAAGACCTTGCAGTCGGTTTTTGAGTGTTCTTTATTACGATAGTAATGAGTAAGTTAGTGAACGGTGTCATGATGATCTTGTTGAGCGGCTTTGGGCATGGTTGGTCCTAAAACACAAATTTTTCAATTAGGTAAGATTGATTGAGGAAGGTTTATGGTTTTGATTTGTATTAACAATGTTATGAACACAATGTGATCTTAGTTATGTTAAAAGCCCCTTTTCATGATTAATTTTGAAAACCCTAATTAGACTAATTGATTAGAGATTTGTGAAACCATAAACCCTAGAATGAGGATGATGAAAATTAGAACAAGTTAATGTAATTACTTACAATGGTGTTCTAGGAAGGAATACTTGAGAGTATGGAATCCAATGAGAATGAAATCAGTGGTTTAGTCATTTTTATGTGATGTGAGTAGAGGGAAAAGATCAGTGGTGATTTTTTGAAATCGTATAGCTGAGTTCTGTTCCACGGTTCCCCCGGATCCCTTGTATTTGGGATCCGGCTAGTACAACTAGAGGGATCCGGCTACTGTAGACAGAAGGAGGGTTGTTTGGCATTATTTTTGTAGTAGGCTTATGAACTAGCTTACTAAAAAATAGTTTCGAGATATCAGATGAGAAATTGTTTTTGGACGACGGGTTTTGATGTGAAGCTTATCGAGGGTTCATATATGACGACGGCGTTAGTTTGACGAATCAAAAGGAATACCATTCCCGATGATGAATAGAACGGAAAGTTGACGAAAGAGACTTTTAAATAAACTAGCAATTATAAAAACAAAGAAAGTTATGATAGCAACAAACTCATGTAAGTTATCTAATGAAAAGTAAAACATACCTCTATGCTTCTTGGTTTGACATTATACCAAAAATATTTCATGAGTTCTTTGAAGTAATCCTTTGTACTTGGTGTACGTAAGTTGTGATTACTTTTTAGATCCCATCTTGAGGTTGACTTCTTTATTCTTTGAATAGAATAGAAGGTTTTGGAGAGACCCTAGCATGAATTTTTCTTGAAACAAAAGTTGTTAGAATTATCTATCAATGTCCAACAAAATGATTTAAAAGAAAAATATGACTTTGAAAATTCCTCCTTTGTAGTTTTCAAACATACACGGATCGTATCAAGTTTTAAAGTACAACATACTTTAAGAAACTTGGTAACGAAGCTCTTATGTCAATTGTGGAAAACAAGGAGGGGGGGGGGGTTGAATAGTTTTACCAATTTAAAACTTCCTTTTAAATATTTAGATCGACTTATGTCAATCTATTTGGTTGTTTATGTTGGACGTTGATAGATAGATATATAAACGTGTAATGAAAGATAAAGAGTAAGAAGCACATCACCATGACACGAGTATTTATAGTGGTTCGGCTACAAGGACACCTTCCTTGCCCTACTTCACTCCCCGAGTCACCTACTCGAGAGTTCGTAAACACTACACGACACCAACTCCTTATGGCGGAGAAGACTTCACAACGTCGCCTACTCTTTTTCCGGTACTAGGCTAACCACCGGGTTCTTTCACACCAAGGTGAACCACACCTACATGACGTCGCAGACCCTTTATTAGGTACTAGGCTAAGCACCTAGTTCTTGCACACCAAGGAGAACTAATCCTATCACAACGTCGTCTACCCTTTATTAGGTACTAGGCTAAGCACCTAGTTCCATTACTATGGAGGAACTACTACCCAATATTTCACAACACCTAAACCCAAAGGAGACCCACTCCTTATTACAATACCTTCAAGGATATCACCATCCTTGATCACACCTATTACTATAAGTATAACGATGCACCTCATCGATTATACGACCTTGGCATTCTTCACTAATGCCTCTTGACACAACGCTTGGCATCTTTCACTAATGCCTTCGTCTTGACACCTTTAGCATTCTTCACCAATGCTACTTGACACAACGCTTGGCACCTTTCACTACTGCCTTCGTCTTGACACCTTTAGCATTCTTCACCAATGCTCTAGACACGAACGTTAAGCATCATTCACTAATGCTTACGTCTTGATTCCTTCGACATCCTTCACTAATGCCTTTGACACAACAGATCTATGGAGGAAGAAAGAACTATCAACAAGAGAACCTCAGTAATCTTGATGATGATGAAGTATGGCAACTCATGGACTTGATCTTGCTCGACTTTAAGAGGTGGTGATCTCGCCTTTAAGAGAAACCTAGAGAATCACACAAAACAAAACAAACTACAGAGA